>CM023103.1:6180180-6832773 GCA_013103745.1 Gardenia jasminoides | reverse complement strand
CTTGGCAGAAAAAGGAAAGCTTACTTGGTCAGATTCATAGCGGCCATAGGGCAAGATAAGCTGTGGCATAAGCAAAATATCAAGAAGGAAACATGAAAGATGGACGCAAATTGCATTCTAATGGGAGAACTCTTAACTAATTTTAGGAAGGTGTCATGGTGGGCAAGGCGCATGGATGAATCAGTCGATCTTCTTTTTCTTTTCTTTTTTTTCCTTTTTTCCTTTTTTTTTTTGGGGGGGGGGGGTGGTTGGGTTTTGTGAGGTATGAAGGTTGTGGACAGGCATATATAACTTACAGTTTTTTGTCCAGCTGCATCTGTGTATTCGACACTGAACCCAATGTCCTGTAACAAAATAGATCAAGCTCATTGAGTAATAAGGGCAAAGGCTGATGTGATCATTTCATGTTTAGAAATATAGATTATGCTCTGCTAACTCCTCCTCTAAGACCCCAATGTCATTTCTAAACACCAGAAGTGTTCTCTACAGGCAGTCAAGATAAATTCTCTTTCCGTTGATAATTGTAGCATGTCCAAACTACACCAATAGCAATGCATTAAAAGCTCAAACAAACATGCTCCAAGTCAATACAGCACAACTGGTACAGATTTTTATGTTTTCCCCATTACCCCAGTTCTCGACAATAAATTTGTCCAAATACTCCAGAAGGGCAATTGCGGAAAAATAAAACTAAAAGTATTTCTCAATAATAACATGTCGTTTTTCTCTTGTTGAACATCAAGTATCTCATGGCAGATTCCTTAGACAAAAGACAATCATAGGAGATTGGATCAAGATGAAACACCTGCTGATGTGCACAATTAATACTAGTGGGAAATGCATACTCTCTGTCAGTGGAAAACTAAAAAAGAAAAAAATAAGGAGAAAAGAAAAAAGGGTCGAAGTTATTGTAATTAGAGCTTGTAAATCCTTGATAAGCTTGTAGAACAAATTTAAAGAGGGTAATAATGAATCGAAAATGACATAAAAGACCAACACCAAACCCGCTGCTATCGCTGTAGCATAGATGGTCGCTGGAATAAGAAAACTTGCATCAGATCAACCAATGAGCTTGTAGAAATACATATTGTCTGAATACACAAAAGGACTAGAACAAATTTATCAAGAAACACATCCATGACAAGATACCAGATTAATACCATATTCATTCGACCTTGAACCAATGAGAAGTCCCAAGCAATGTAAGAATTTATAGAATCCACTGACAGCGAAACCTAAAAAAGAAAAGAAAAAGAAATGTCAGACACAACAAGACTTTTAAAACTGCTCTGTTCTTGATATCCAACTGACAAGTACTAAAAACTGAAAAAAAAAATTACAATGCTTAAAAGATCAGTTCTATGTATTAGCCTCAAGCATAGTTAAGTAAGACAGTGTTAGCAAATTATGGGGCAAATGTAAACCTCATATATGTTTCATGGGTTCACTACCTCCAAACCTTCTTAAGTTATGACCTATTACTACAAGCAACATCCAGACGACATTATATGTGGTCCCCTTCCCAAGCAAACACTGACCTCCATTACTCCCACTCTCTTGCAGAGTATCCTCCTCTCCCTTCTCCACCACTGTCCCACCAACTTTGCCCTCTTTTCTTCCTTCCCCACCCCAAGCAGCAGCCACTGTTCTTCCACTCTCTCCAATTCACCCCAAGCCGCCGCCGCCGCCGCAAACACCACTAAACAACCCCCCCTCCCCTAGGGATGGCATACTGTTGCATGCAAATACCAGAATTCTGAGAAGAAAAGAGTAAAGGAGAGAGGAGAACAGGGAGGGAGACTTTTGATCCCAATCTGTATGTTTTTTTTTTTTTCCTTTTCCCTTTCAACTTAATGATATATTCCGCTTTACTCAGTCTTGTTTTTGTAATTTTTAAAACCATCTTCCTTCTTTTCTTCACTTCAAAGCATTATAACTAGTGATTTAGTTATAGCAAATACCTGAGCTAGAGAAATGTATACAAGGACCTTCATCAGATAACAGATCTCAGTTGATGAAAGCAGTGGATTTTGTGTCATTTGTCTTTCCTAATAAAATGATATGTAGCTTTGTGCATTATGGTATATTAATAGTGCTGCATCATGGTCATCTAGGAGTAAGAAATAACAGCAAAGCTTCTCCAGAAAAGACTTGGACAAGATTTGCCATAATTTTAGATTTCTTCAGAGATCAGAGCACCATTAGTCCAATTCATTTAGAATTTCGGGATAACCAGCAGAGTTGAATTTGGTATGACTAAGATTTCCAATTCCAAATAGTGCAAGTCTTTTCGAAAGGCATGCTATTATCAGGAAAATTTAGTCCCTGTCAATGTTCAAAAATCAGTTGGAAGAATATTGTAAGGACGGAGAAGCTGATAAAGTGGGTGATGTCAGCACTGTAAAGAACATTATGTCAAAGCTAACATGGTTAAAAATTCATAGCAGGATCTTTACCAGCTAATGACACAACCATGTCAAAAATCAAACCCTAGGGGAATAGTTATGACGAAATTATGTAGTGAACCATTTCATCTATGGTGCACTGGGTATGCAAGTCCTAGTACAGCTATAGTAAACCAACTTCATATATGGTGCACTCTGTATGCTAAGTCCTAATACAGCTATGGTATCAACAAGTGAAATGCTTGGGGCTCTTCAATGATGATTACAATGAGATAACAATGACATGCATGCACACCAAAACAAGGCAATTAATCTTTAACTAACATCACTCTCAAAAAATCAGGAATTAAATTCATGATAATGCAAAACACAAACCTCATGAGTTTTGCCAGCAGGTATGTTTATTTCCTTGAAGTCATCATTATTCCTGCATTTTTTTTAAACAATTAAAATTCTATAATAAGGACATGATGAAAACCCAGCTCATATATCAAAAACAAATCCTTGAATACTGCAATAAAACAACCAGACAAACCTCACTTCTAATGCACCTGCATCCTCGGCTGTAATAAAAAAGGGGGAATTTGCAAAAACCTCCCTGTCCAACAGATACTTAAGTCAATCCATTAACAGCAAGAAGTGTATCCAGCAAAAAGTCTACCTTGCCACATTAGACTCTTTTCTCAGCTATTACAATATCTAGCTATCAAAAGAGAATGTTACAGTTCATTTTCACAGAATATTCAGCCATGATCACCAAAGCTATGTCGAAAAAAACAAACTCTATGTTAAGCATATAGCTTAATTATGCGTTAATAAATTTAATCTACATTCAAACCAAAATAAAAAATGTAAATGACACCAATGGTCCTTCAACTTCTGCCCATATGCAAATTTAACACCCATCACCCCCAACTTTTGAAAGTGCCTATTAGGCTATGGCATATTAGCTAATTTTAATACCTTTGCTTAAATACTTAATTGTTGATAAATTTGACAAAGAGAAAATAACCACACTGCCTTTGTAACAATTTATAAAAACTAAAACAATATTATTTTTATTAAATTAAAACTTTGACATTATATGCTTTATGTTTACAAAATTTTTACTGACTTTCTACACTACTAATACAACTTGAATAAAAAAAAGTTTAAGCAAATACAAGTAGCAATATTACAGAGACAACATCACTTAATCTATAGATAACATAGAATGACAAAAGGATAAAACTAGAGTACCATTTGCTAGTTTATTTTACTAAGATTGTTTCGTCTTTGTTTGCTTCTCTAATTATGTAAATAACTTGTAAATAGTTACTCCTTTTTCACTAAATTTATCATCAGAATTTATCTAATCTGATTGAGCCATAATAGCAGGATATATTCTAACTATGTTAGACTTGCATAAAATTTTTGAAAGATTATTTCATCAATTTTCAAACTAGTAAATGCTAGAATTTATCCACAACCATTCAAGCAGATAAATTAACTTTAATCTAAATGATTGCTTGATTAAACCTGCTTAATTTCTTTTTTAATAGCATATCAAGAGTTTCACTGTGCTCTAGAATTTCAGCCCCACATAAGGACATACTCCTCATGCAACAAAATCAGTCATCAACTCCATGACAGCAAGCTAAAAGAGGCAGCTTGGACTAAATATAACAGGAATAAGAAACCTATCACGGAGAACAGTAGTAGAATCAGAAACAGTACCCAATAAATCTTATAAATCTTTCAAATTCAGAGCCATAGATATCAACAGCTGCTTCCAAGACAGATACCTGGCTCCCCTGTCTGGTTTGTCCAGAAGAGACAAAACGAAATTCAGGTGTAAGTTGCACAAAGCTTGTGCAGTAGACAGAGTTAAGCAATATTCTCAAGAAATATGTTAAGAATCTCACACTTTTTGAGCCTCAAAGCGTCCCCATAACAGGAGGAGGAAAAGCCGTATGTTAAGAACCATGGTTGTGAGGGTGTATAAAGGTGGTCCATACCGATGTCGCTGCTCTTCCATGGGCCTGGTCAGAAAATTTTTCTGAAAGTCATGGATAGTTATTGCCCATTTAAACCTCTACCAATGCCCCAAGAGACAAAATATACTCAGATATAACTACTAGACTTTCAAAATGCAGGTAAAGTTGCTACCCCTGATCATCATTTATTTGCCGAATAAAATCCAGCAAAACCTGCACGAGATGAAAAAAGAACAACCTCTTAACTGATGTTACTAAGAATACCGAAGGTTTACAAATCATGGCACCATGATGGGGGATGGAATACACATGATCTAATGGATCTAAAAAGATGCAGAAGAGACTACAGAACAGCAAATATGAAGTATCATCAATACATAAAAACTGAAAAGGCCGTAACTTTCACAAGACTTCACCAGGACATCTGAAAAGTACCTGTGGAACACCTACTAAGTACTTCACAAGGGTCTTATATACACCTGTAGCAGAACCAAGCTGGGCTAACTGTCTCCTTCTGTATGAGAAGCATTACATCAACAGCCATTTAAAGTCAATGAGATTTGTGCCATAGCGTGCTACATAGACAGAAAATTACCGTTCCATCTGCTGTTTCCAAAGCAGAGCATATCTATCACGTATGGTTCCACCAGAATTAACTAAAGCTTCAATCTCAGCCTGTTTATTCCTCTCAGAGCGCTCTCTCTGTTGCCTTATTAGTGTGCCCCGAAAATCTTGTGGCATATAGGTCATAACTACAAGTGATCCAAAAATTGGGGTTAAAAATTGAAGGGAATTAAACTATTAATACAAAATAAAACAGACATCAAATAAGAAGATGAATTGACCAGAATTGAATTGATACCACAGAAGAATGTGCATTTGGAAAAATCTGCACATACAGAATGACTGAGTTTTAAAAAACTAACAAACCACTAGAAAGCTTAGCCACTCTATTATTCCAAGTCACGCATCTGCAATCGAATTGTCAAATCAGCCACATTAAGGAATTTAATTTTAAGGCTTTTCTGACAGCATCATGGATTGTTTCATGCATTAACTTCCAATCCTGTCAAGATAAGGATAGAAGGCAAAGGACCTGCCTTTTCCTTCTTGCTGTTCTGTAAGGTATTGCTACTTGTGTAAATTTCAAGTGTGTTATAGTAAATGATATCTGTTAATACGCAACCAGACCTTTTAGAACACATAAGGTATGAATAAATATTTCAATGACTAACCCAGTGCTCTCCATTTTCATTCCTATGAGGAACTAAGGCGCTCCATTTTGCAAGGCTACTAAGTGTTAATTGTCAGAATAATTGCCACAACAGCATCATAAACAAACTAGGGGTGCAATCAAACCAAGCTACTCATGAGAAGCTTGCGAGTAGCTCAGTCAACTGCTCTACTCAACTCGACATTGACCAAGTTCGAGTTGAGCACGAGCCTACTTGAGCAGGAAAATGAGCTGAGTTCGAGTAACAGATTGCTAAGCTCGATACTTGATGAGCTCAATCGAGTAATGTAATTATTTACTATTATTATTACTCCCTCCGTCCCACTAAAAGAGGAAAAGTTTCCATTTTGGGATGTCCCTAAATATTCGTCTTAGTCGAAGCTACTTTTGATCTCTTTTTCCAATACTATCCCCACCTTAAGCTATATCTTATTCTAAATTCAAATTTGAATTTTGGAATCAAATCCACTAACATCACTGTCAAATCACTATTCTTAAAAAGTTGAATTCCCGAAACACAACAAACATTTTGGAACAGTGGGAGTTTTTTTTTTTTTTTCCCCAAAAACTGAATCACATACACAGACAGAGACTTGTTGGGTAATTACTACAATTATATTATTTAGAACAACAATCTTCAAGGGCAGAACAGTAAATTGAGTACCAAAACAATACTAAGAACCCTAGTTCCATAGTTAATCAATCACCTCCAGCTTTCTCTTCCCTCTTTCTACCAATTTCAAAACCTAACCACCTCTATGACCCTGTCTCTCTCTGGCTGTCTTTCTCAGACATCGATGGGGCCTCTCTTTCTCACAGGTAGACAAAAACTCAAACTATCCATATATAATCCATCTTCTTTCCATGTTTCTCTTTCTCTCGATCACCTCTCCCTCAGGGAATACCTCATGGAGTTCAAACTAATTTGGAGGGTTTCAAGCTGGGATCAAAGCAGAAATTGGGAAATCAAGAACTAAAATTCCACAATTTAAGCATTTTTTTCTAGCAGTCATTCCTGTGTTTGTTTCTTTAGTCTTTTTTTTTTTTAACATGGTGATGTAAAGTTTAAGAAGCTGCGGATGATTGTTTGTAATTTATATTAAGAATAAAGACTTCATACTTTCAAATTTTGTAGCAATTTTGTCAATGAAGCCAGGAGGTTGATATTTGGTTATGGTTCGAGTGGGGATTGATTTATAGAGCTCAATTAGGCTTCAGTTTTCACGAGCAAAACGAGTCGAACTCAAGCTTTTGCAACTTGTAAGCAAGTCAAGCTCGAGCTTGGATACATATGCTTGTTGAGCTCAAGCTCTAGTAGTACAGAATTGTGTCGAGCTCAACCTCGGGCATAGCACATACACCCCTAAAACAAGCAAAGGAAATGAAAAAACATTCTCATGCAGTTAATGGGACATGATTTGAACTCATATAAATATCACAGGAAACCAATGAAACTTGCATAAAACTTTTTAAAAAGTTTTACAGCTAACCTGTATTGAATACAAACTCCGAATTTCTGGATTGAAAATGTTCCAAAAGCTTGAAGATACTTTCAAATTTTTCTTTTAGCCGAAAAAGAAGAGAAATATGTTCAGTATGTTCACCCGTCAACTGTTGCTGAAGCTGTGTGGAGAAGACAAAGGAAAAACCAACATCTGGTGAGCAAAGGAATCCAATAACGGGGCAAACCAATACCAGGATGGAGATGGAACACTGACCATTGTTCAAATTCAAGGAGAAAAAACATCCAACATGGCCCTAGCTACAAGTCAGAAGAAATGCTCCCAATATCCACTTACCGATGTCGGCCAATTAGAGGTTTCCAGCATAAATATGATCTCTTCAATTTGTTCTCTATTCTTCCAGAGATTCTCGTCGATTTTATGCGGAGGCTGCTGTTCAGACTCCCGTATCAACAATGCTTCCCCTGAAAAAATAACATTTGAATCATAAAGCAAATAGCCATGTAATTGTTGAATAGGAGAATTTAAATCCTTGCATCTACATATATGTAATAAGGAAGGATCGAAATTGGTGCAAAAGGAGAAAAATGATGAGCAGACGCATATAGGGCTATCAAATGGGAACCAGCTCATGTGACAAGCTTCTTATAGTTCACAAAGCCTCCTAGGAGAAGAAGTCCTTGAAATTCTAATTGACATTACTCGAACAAATACTTGAACTGCCTAACACAAAAATACACGATCACAGATAAGACGTTGGTGTGCTTTGTGAGTATATAAAAGTGTCTATCGATAGATACAAACATATCGTCGAAACGACCATCTAGACTAGGAAAATTAGTGGAAATGTGAACAGCAGAAGCCAAGGTGTAGTGCACTGGCACCAAAAATGGTTGAAAACAAGTCCTTGATAGACGACGTCGTGAGTGATAAAATCAGCAGCACCCCGCCCAAAAAATATATATATATATCAGAACCTTGGGAGGGCGGACAATCCTTGAGCAGATCGCCGGACAGGGAACGAATTTCAGCAGAGAGGCGAGAGACATCATCCGAGAGAGGAGGGAACAGGTACTTGTCGTAGTAAGACGCCAAGAATGACCTCGTTATGGGCACCAGACCCTCAGTTGAAGCCATTCTCTTTTACACCCACCCACGCTCGATCGATGTTCTCTCCGTTTTCTTTTTGCAACCCACTTCCAGTATACCACTTAGTGGTAGTTGTGGCGTCAGATTTGATCAACCTCTCGGTAGATTCGCCGGCAACGTAAAAGCCGATCTCTCTGACGCCGGAGACTGTTGGAGTATTTTTCACATGATAAAGAAGTATTACTAATAACATAGATGGGATGCGTACGCTATGGCTGATGCTGTCGTTTCGTACGGAGAAAAGCCAAGCGTGACTGTGAGCGAAGCGAGTCTACTAGCAATGAGCAGGGGAATTTCGGAGCGGATTATTCTCTGTGCCGAATATACCGACTCAGTGGGTTACCGCCAACCGGTTACTTAGTCGCTGCCGATCTTCGTTTCGTTTGCTTCCTCTCCCTCCAGTTCAAGTAACGTTTACCTTCCTTATTTTCTAGGCCCAAATAATTAAGCCTACACAACTTTTTAAGCAAATTCATAGATATGCATTGCAAGCAGCAAACATAAATCTAACTAATTTAAAAGGGAGAGTTGGGAAATGAATAGTGCATGTGTCTCTACTGGTTATTTGGTCTTTTAGTGGTTAGTGATGTATATTTTTGTCTTTTCCACTACGCCAAACAACGAGGATGGGAACTGATTGTTTCATGCGTGCTCTCTGCTGGCTGCTTGGTCTTTTGCTGCTCAATTAATGCTACAGATTTTTGTCAAAAAACGAGGATTGGGACATCATTGGTTCATGCGTGGTCTCTACTGATTACTTGCCCTTTTAATGCTTAATTAATTAATGGTGCATATTTTGGCTTTTTCCGCTCAATAAAAAAATCCTGGTGCATAGTATGTATTAATTTGACAATGAGGGATGTTTTGAAATCTGTATGAATGTCTGTCTTAAAGTATATTCTGTAATTACCTTTAATACTGTTAATTATAAAATCAGAGATTTTATAGATCTTTCCAGAAATTTTTTCTCGCTCCGAATTTATCAGCTTTTCATCTATATGAAATTTGGAGTTTTTCCGGGTTTTCATCTGCATAAAATTTGGAGTTTTTTATTTGCAAAAAAATATATGTACAGGTGCTCAAACGAATTATCTACACTATGTATGTAGCTAATTGTAAGGAATTATTTTATTACTTTCATTTGGATGGTTGTTGGACTTCTTTGTGTGTGGTCGAACAAACAGTCCATTGACAACTATTATTCATTTGTTATAAACATCTATCTGAATTCAGGCTTGATTGGCATTAACTGGATGCAAAATTCTCTTCGATTTTGTAGAAAAATAAAATTGTGTGCATATCTAAGTCAACTGTTGCTCTATTTCATAGCTGAATTTCATACTTAAATTTAATGCATTAAAATTTTACCACATTCGTGTCATTTAGTAATCGAAAGTTCGATATCGAAATTAATTAAGTTGCCCTGAGTTTTCTAAATAAAGTTAAATGAAAAACTCCTCATTCATTACGTGATATAATGTATATTTAAATATATTAAATTTAGTGCTAAATAATTCGACCACTCGGTAAATTCAAACTTTACATTTTAGATTTTAGATTTTAGCTTCACTTTCATTGAACGTAGTGTGGGTGTGTTATACATAAAATTCATTACATGAAAAATTAGATTAATTTTACCTATGCTATTGCGTTTTTCCCCATTTTCTCATGTGAGGCTAAGGCTTTTAGAATAAATAGTTTGTATGGACTCTGGTTGTTATTTTATCCTTTAATTGTTTCTCATGTATGTTTTCGCTTTTTCCCTTAACCGATAATAGCCTTTCTTGTGGTAGCTATATGTTAATTAATTGACGAGTTCTTTCTTGTGTACGCATTTTGATATTTAAGTATTAGTCATGTGTAGACACTGTAACTCATTCCTCAATTGTTACTATTATTTGGACACCTTAGAGATTTCTTTTGGTAAAAAATATATATATATACGTGTCCAGATAAATTAAGCATGTTGTATATGGATTTTGTTGCGAAACAATAGTTGTATTCATTTTAATATATGTTGTGTTTTTTTCCTTGGTATAGTGCAAAACAGAGTGCAATTGCAGATCATATCCATCTTTCATCGGTGTGTATTTAAAATTTGCTTGCATTATGATGGTCCAAATTTTAAAAAATTGTCAAAAGCAAACATGAATTTCATATGTTATAGATGGAACTAATTATGAATTTTGCATGATGAAAGATTTGTGCTCATGCATCCTCCTCTGTCTACGTGAAGTAACATTTGTAAGGAAGATTATAGAAGCATTTTTTTCATAATCAGTTTATAAGGTAGTAAACAAAGCCAATGCAATCCATGTGAAAAATGTTCATGATCACATTCTTTAAACTGATCACATTTTGATGCAGTTTTCATTTGTTTTTCTTAGTCATTGTGTTTTAGTTCATAAAAATACTCTACTTTCTTTATAGAAAAAGAGCTAAATATCGTGACCGGATGGAATCAATAATAGAAACAGTTGAGTTTTATATGGAAGCTATTTTATTGAGTCTTCTGATTTGAAACTTTTAATACTGTTGTTTTGTATGTATCATGTGTTAAAAGATAGACATATTGATGCACTGCCATTGGGCAATTGTTCTGGTCATTATGGAGAGCAAAACTGATACATACACCATCAGAAACTAGCCTATACCATGGGCCCCCTGGGCAACGTCCAGGGCCAAAAGTCCTAGTAAAACATATAAACGAGCGAATTTGCATTGACATGTTTGCCATACGGTGATGTAAAATATAGCCTATTAAGTGATGGTTGTTATTAACGGGGACCACTTATTTATTTTTTTGTAAGGCATGTATATGAACTAGTTTTTATCTCCGTACATTTGTACGGGCACCTTTTTACATTATATGATTAAAATTTTAATAAATAACCAACAAAGATATGATCAATGTAAACATATATAAAGTAGGAACGTAATAGATTGAAATTGACACAAATAAATAAGCATGGAATGATAAAAAATAATAAAAGTTTGTCCATATTTAAATAATGGTAATAGATAATCAATATAACCGTATATAAAGTAGGAAATTAATAAATTATAATTTACTCTAAATAGGGAATTATATAATAATAGGAAAAAATGAAAGCTTTTCCAAATAGGAATAGAGAATATAATTATAGATGACTACAGTAGGAAAACTATTAACAAAAAAATTAAGACATAAATTATAGATAAATAAATAAATAGTATATATATATATAATAGGTAATTAATAGAGTTCTGAAATTTACTATAAACAATGGGAATAAAAAGATTATAATTTATTATTACCAAAAATAGATAAATAATAAAATTTACGAAGAGACATAAGCAAACACAATTTTTTTTATGTGGCAAAAATATAAAATTTTTATTTGACAAAATACAGTTAATTCAGCCACTTACAGAAATGGGAAGTGAATAGCAAATTTCTATATATATAAATCTTCCAAAGATGAAAGCGTAGAAATCTTCCACGTTTTAGTCATAATAATACATATTCAAACCAATATTAGCAATCAAGAATGTGATTGGAGATAATTGCAAAAGGATATACATTATGTAAGTTATTAACAAATCCGTTGAAATTAACCATAAATAAAAAAAAATTATAAACAATGAAGTAAAAAATGAGGATTTAACTGTTATAAAAAATATAAAAAATTAAAAAAATCATAAACATTAAAGATGTCCACATGACGAATTGATAAATAATCCAATTGATAGAATGTTAGAATAGTCAATTCAGCAACCTACCAAAAACGGAATTCAAATTGCTTAATGTATGCACACACACACACATACATACATACATATATATAGAGTTTATTATAACATTTGGGATGTGAAAATTTATTACTGTAGATGTTTTTAATGATGATTTTTGAGATATTTTTATAATTTAAAAATTATTTTGGGTATTTTGAAAAAATAACCACCCACTCATTACTTCCACTATCCACTGCCACCACCCCCTCCCCCTTTCTCCTCCTCTGTCATCCCACTCCCTCTCTTCCCATTCCTCTCCTCCTTCCATGCCACCCTAACCCTTTCCCCCAGAGAAAACGCGACCTTCAGGCAATTGGTGGTCACGACTAAGGAGAGGGAGGGGACTAGGGTGGCAGGAAGAGAGAGGGGAAAGGAGAAGAGAGAATGAGGAAGAGAAGGGATGAAAGGAATAAGAGGAAGAGGATAAGAAAAAGAGAGAGAACGGAGGGAGGAGAGAAAAGGAGGAGGAAATGGGTGGTAGTGGTAGGTAGCGAGTGGTGGGAGAAGAAAAATGAGATAACTTTTTTTTTTGTATTTGTGAGATATTTTTTAAATATTTATTTGGATTTATTGTTTTTAAAATTTTTTTTATTGATGCATTACTGTAATATTCTGTCTTCGAAAAACTGTCTTTCAAAAAGCATAATACAATTGGATAAAATTATTTTTTTGTGTTCGATAAAAAACAAACGGTGCACAATATAAGTAAAGTATATGAAAACAAACGGTGCACAATATAACTTTTTTTTTTAATGGAAAAGAACTACACTAGATATTTGACTATTTCTAATAATTCTTGTAGTATGTTTCTCAAGAAAAATTATGTCAGCATTAGTAAGGGGGGATTATTTTATTAGTTAGGATTAATAACATTTTGTCCCTCTAAACTTAGTAGGTAGTCACATTTTACCCACTTCAACCTTAAATATACACACCTTACCCCTTATGAAAACTAGTTAGAGTTAGAAGTACGAAAAAAATAGTGGGTGTAATGATATTTTTACCATTTTATTCATGAAATTATCTATAACTTAATATTATTTCATTTTTTTTATTAAAAATATGCACACTCTCTATTGTACTAACTATACAAAAAACTTTGAGAGAAGCTAAAAAAAAAATTTATATTTAATTTTTATGTGTAAAACATTTCATGGGTTAATATTCACTTTTATATATTTTTTGTTTAATTTGTCACACTTTAAGTCAAAAAATGATAAAATAAAACAATACTAAAATAAAGTGAATATTATAAAAGTGAATATTAAAATTACTAAATTACCAAATTTCTTTTTTAAAAAAGGTAATACTAAAATTATTTTATGTTCTAAAAAATATTTTTTTATTATTTCAGTTTATGTGAACTTTTAGGCTAATACTATTTTTATTTTTTTGATATATTTATAGTTTACTATTATTGCCTTTTCTTTTCAAAAATAAAATTTTATTTAATCTCCAATTTTATTCTCTTATTTTAAAATAAGGCATTTTAGCCAATAAATTAATTAAATAAATAAAATTTTAAATAAATTAAGTTAATAAAAAACTACTCTAAAACATGAGTTTCATAGTATCTCCGTTTTTTTTTATTTTGGCAATTTATTAATTTTTAATGTTATGTTATTTATTCATTTGGTTTGACTTAAAGTCTTATAAGCTGAACAAAAAAATATAAAAATGACCATTAATCCAACAGAAAACATTTAATAATATAAACTAAATATTAACCATCTTTCACTTTTTTTAGTTTGGTATTTTTACATAGTTGACATGATAGAGAAGTTGTAAAGAAAGTAAATGATACTAAGATAAATAAGTTATGACATAAAAGGGATATTAGTGTCATTACACTTACCTCTCATACTTTTAACTTTGACTAGTTTTTATGGGGTAAAATGTATATATAATAAGGTTGTGGGGGATAAAGTGTAACTACTTCCTTAGTTCAAGGGGCAAAGTGTTATTAACCCTTTTAGTTATTACATACAAGGGTGTGTAATTTGACCAAACTTGAAGATTTAAATTATGATCTAGCATGACGTGGGGTTTTAAAAAATGGGATAATTTCAGAGACCTTTCTTGAAGTTTTCTTCATCTGGTACTCTTAAACTTTTAAAAATCTTACTTGCTTCATTTATTTTATTTTTTGGTATCATTTATAACCCATTTTAAAATATGATATTAAAAAATTCATTTTGGAAAAGTAAATGTAATCTCATTCCAAAAATTACCATTTGTTGTCTTACTTTTTATCGTCTAAATATATTAATAGCAAAATAAATGAAAGTTTATGTCGATTGGAAAAAATGTAGTGTGTTTTTTTATAACAAACATTAATATTTGAATTCTGCAAGTTACAAAAATAATATGTTCTTTGTTGCAAAGTGTTTTGAGTTAATTTAAGAAGTTTTAAATCATTTACATATTTTTAAATTTTATACTTTTTGTCCAAATTGATGGCTTGAAGACTAAAAAGATATGATATGTTAAAAATTATATATAAATTTGTTTGTATTATTTTCAAATCAGTGCAAAAAGGTATTATCATGGTTATAAATTATTATAAGTTATTTATAAGAGTATTATAAATTATTCATAATTTTGAGTAATTTAATATTTTTTGTCCAAACCGATGACATAAAAACTACTAAAGAGTTTTTTTAATATTGTTATCAAGTCCTAAATGTTCATTAAGAAACTACGTCAATCCATTTACAAAAATTAAAAAGATAAGTTTAATGTATTATAGTAATTAAGAAATCATAAGAAAAGGGCAAACTTGGAATGGAATTATATCCTCTCACCCAAAATAAGTTTTTTAACATTATATTTTGAAACGAGTTTCAAATATTATAAAAAGTTTAAAATAAGAAAGGCAAGTAAGATTTTTAAAAGTTTGAGAATGTCAGGTGAAACTGTCAGAATTGTCAGGGGAGGTTTTTGAAATTATCCCTAAAAAAATTTATGATGTAGCAAAACTTTATTTACGGAGGCCCGATGATCCGACCCTTTCAATGAGTACACCTCAGCGGTTAGGGGCGGGTTAGGTTACATTTACAAGACCACTCCCCAACTCCGGCTACTCGGAGGATCATATCTTCTGACTCAAGAGTCACTCAAGCAGAGAGGCACTCGGAAGTGTTCTGCATCTATATGACCCAGCAGGTCTAGACTGCCGACAGAATGGTTTCGGAGTTGGAGAACCTACAACAGGGTTCGCGATTGGTGGCGACATGGATAATCGGAGGGGTGGTGTTTGGGTTATCCGCGCTGGCCCTTTCGCTTGCTTTGCCCCAGGTTATCTGGAAGAGGAAGAAGAGGCCCGTAAGGGTGTATATGGATGGCTGCTTCGACATGATGCACTACGGACACTGCAACGCCCTGCGCCAGGCTCGAGCCCTTGGCGACCAATTGGTTGTCGGGGTCGTCAGCGATGCTGAAATCACAGCTAACAAAGGCCCTCCGGTCACTCCCCTCAATGAGAGGTCTAGTCTGCCATGTCCTTCCCCTCGGACCTTACTTTCAGAGTTTGATGCCTCTATTCCATTTTTATGTGTTGTTGTATGCACTTTGAAGCAATTTATTTCCTGTGGTCATTGTCCTGTCCAACGACGTATAGTCGTTCTCGTTGGAACCTATTATATCCATTGTGTTCTCGTATAACAGGTCACTGTTCCTTTTTTCCCCCTTTTGTGGTAGTGTCAACAGGATCCATTCCTGATCTTGCTTTAATCAATATTATTTATTTACATTCATACAAATGCCTTTAGGTGCATGATTTTTACCTCTGAGACTGGTTAATTGATTAACTCTTTTGAGGAAATGAATAACCCTTGTAGCAACGTGCTTATCATTGTATAGAAATATGCACCTTAATGACACAAATGTACACTTTAGTGAACATAGATGTTGATCTGAATGTGCATATATCAATTAATACGTGCATTTGTGGAAACCCTAATGTGCAGATATGAATATGTATGCATGTGCTAGTGTAATGAATACAAATGTGCACTTTGGTAAATATATGATTACATCCGGATGTGCACATGCATTTATGTGCTTGTATGTGCACATAAGGCTAAATTGTGGTTTTGCCTATCGCATTGATTCTTTACAATTAATGAATAGTACTTCATGAGCCATTCCCAAATTTTCCCAAAATTACACTCTTCTTATGAATAGTGAATTTCATATTCCCAGGTCCCAAATTTTTACATAGAAGAATTTAATGACACTCCTTACTTGTTTAGCTTGATGTGTTATTATGTGGTTGACTTCAATATTGCCCCTGAGCACAACCTGGGAAAAATTTGGGATAAATGGCTTGAATAGTTAAGTAGGTATGAGAAAAGTAACTGACAGCTGAAATAGGGTGAAAATGCTCTAGAAGTGAATATAAATAGAGAGCAGATTACCAAGGTCTATGTATTTGATTGTTCAAGAAGAACTTGGCTTCCATGCGTGTAGTTCTTTATAACAAGCAACTCTCTTTTAGAGGACGTCCAAGCTGCATTAATGAATAGAGTATGAAGGGAAGGACAAAAACAAAGGTTTAGGGAGACATTTTTGCTTTTTACTGCATTGATTGTACATGAATTTTGTGTGTGTGTGTGTGTGTGTGTTTTTTACTTAAAGTTTCTTTGTAATTATCTTGACAACACACCAGTTTATTTTTGTTGGATGCCAGTTTTTACGAACTGATGAAGGTTTTCTTTTGGTGGAAATAGAGATACACAAGTAATTCCCATTGATTTCAGCTATGGTGCATTTAAATGTTCAAACTCTGTTTTACTAGATCTGGATGTTTAACTCAGTTTGTTTCTATTTTGTTGTTAAGTTAATTCTCTTTTTGTTTTTTAGCCAACACTAGGATATTGTACAGGAAAGTGAAGTAGACAATGCCTGTAATAATGCGGGGTATTTTGTTATAGGATGATAATGGTCAGTGCCGTGAAATGGGTGGATGAAGTTATTCCTGATGCACCCTATGCTATAACTGAAGATTTCATGAAGAAATTATTTGATGAGTACGATATAGATTACATTATCCATGGGGACGATCCATGCATTCTTCCTGATGGGACAGATGCTTATGCCCTAGCTAAGAAGGCTGGCCGCTACAAACAAATTAAGCGCACTGAGGGAGTGTCAAGTACTGACATTGTTGGTATGTATTCCTTCCCTCATTGTTACTTTTTTTTGCATGTAAATATATATATTTTCATATAAATATATATATTTTTTAGGAATTAAGCTTTCGCTAGAAAGTTTATGACCCTTGGGTTTGTTTCCTCTTGCATCTTGACTTTTTAACTTCAGACCTTGCTTATATTTTTGAGTTTAAAATAGGGCGTATGCTTCTTTGTATGAGAGAGAGGTCTGCTGGTGATAGCCACAACCACTCATCCTTGCAACGCCAATTTAGCCATGGCCACAGCCATAAGTCCGAAGATGGTGGTTCTGGTAGTGGAACACGTATATCTCATTTTCTGCCTACCTCTCGTAGGATTGTTCAGTTTTCAAATGGAAAGGTAGCTATCATCCCTTCACATCATAATTCAGATTAAATTTTTTTTAAAAATTTTTTTGGAGATGCTGCATGTCTTTTGTACTTACATAGTTCTAATTGATGAACTTTCTATTGGCATTGGTGGTTTGGAATATTAGTGTCACTTATGAAGTTGCCCTCCCAGTAAAGATACCCCAGAATACAAACTTGATTACCTACATGTTCATTGTGGGGACAAATTGATTGCATTCCTTTAGTTGAAGTGATTATTCATTAGAATATTGTGCAGCATTACCAAAGAATAAAGGCTAAACGAAGTGCATATTCTCTTCAAGTCTAATCTGGTTTCTGAACTTTTGGTGCTATTGTTGTGTTATCTTATTAGTCTAAAGGTATTTGATGTGATAAAAATTGGCACATTATTTGTGCATGCTGTAAACATATCATTTCTAACATTTTGGAACTTCAAAAGCTTACATGTTAGACTGTACTTTAGCTATTATGCACATATTAGTAATATCTATTACTTGCTAATTTTGTTAGCTTTTCTTCCTAAGCCCTTTACTGGTCGGGCTTCTTCAAATCCTAATGAGTTTCACAATACTTTTCCAATAAGAGTTGACTTTGTTAGAGAGTTTCCAAGTTTTCTTAACCATTTTCTTTATGTGGGAAAGTTAGTTGGGAACTCATTGTGATATAGGGATCACTTACAAGTTTGCCAGTGGCTTAGACTGTTTTGTAGTTCTCAGGAGAGCCACCTGTCCCAACACAACCTGTGAAGAGTATGAGCAGGGAATACCCAGCATTATAGAGAATAGCTTCTAGTGTTTCACAAGTCCACATATACGAAACATAATAGTTATGGGGCTGCAAAACAATGACCCGGTTATCCTTAATAAAGCATTTGCAGAAGATTATCAAATGCAACCCATCCAAAGAACCCTAAGATCATTTACCATCATGTAGTAGCTTTCCCACTGTCTTGTTGAATGGATTTTTGAAATGACTCAAAGGTTATTCATCTCCCCAAGTAAGCTGACACTATTGATTTCTTACATAGAATAATTTTCTTGTGATAGACTTGTAATTAAGTAAAATATACAATTTTTAATCAAAGGATGCTTTTCTGATTAGGTTGCATCTCATACTTGATTAGCTGACGAGTTACTGTTGATGTTGATGATCTCTGTAGATAATAATATGTGTTTTTTTCTTTCTTCCCGATGCATTTAAGGTCTTAAAACTTGATGCCGTCTGTAGGAACTAACACTGTATTTTGTGCAGTAAATGCATTGCCAATGAAGGATGTTCTTGATGCATTTGTTCCTTTCTCTAATGATTCAAGTTCATATTTCCTGATTCTCTTTATTTTGATAGAGAGACAGAATTATTTCTTAGTTATGAATAATTAAGTATGGAAATTTGGAAGTTGCCCAGATAATCCACCATAGATGGTATTGTTGGAGTTAAGAATGTCATATACTATAAAACTTTATTCTTCGAAAGCATGATAGTTGCCTGCACAATTCTGAAGCTGTATAGGGGAAGTCTGGAACTCAGTTGAAGACTGTGTTTATTGTTTTCCTTGTCAAATAGAAAAGAAACTACAAAAAAATTTCTCAAACTGTTACAAAGGTATGTGGGAAAATTCAACATCACAAGAACTCCAAGCTTCAGACATGTTTGAAATACTTTTCCCAAATAGACTTTCTACTTGATCCAAACAAGCCAGAAAGGTAAAATCCATATCAAGGTTTAGTAATTTCCATGTTAATCAAATTGCTAGCATAACATTTAATACTGTGCTTTTGGAAACCTGAATATTGTTAGAGACAACACTTTATATTTGATATGGTGGGTAGAGGACAAGATGTAACATCTACAAACCCAAAGACAATTTAGGCATTCGACATAGCTGGTAGGATGGAAAACTTAGTCTCTGGTATTATGTGGTGTAGTACATAAAATCAAAATATTACGACCTATTAAATAAATAATTTAGCTGTGAAAAGCTCCTGTTCACCCTTTTAAGTTGTAAAACCCTCTAGCTTTTGAGTTTTATGGTCTTATTATCTCTTATTTCTTAGTTTTAATTTTAGTTTTTTCTGTAGGGTCCTGGACCGGATGCTCGTATAGTCTATATTGATGGTGCATTTGATCTTTTTCATGCTGGACATGTGGAGGTATGTGGAATTGGATTGACTTTTAAGTATTCTCTGATGCGTAGTGAGTATGAAGTATATGATCTAGACATGAAGGCATTTTATATGGTTAAATCTCTTGTGATGTTGCTGTAACAAGTTACGTAGTATGCCAATGATTATTTTTGTTTGAATTGTTGTTTTCTTACTGTCCTTTTTTTCCGTGTTTAAAGTTCAAAAATTGAATTCAGCATTTAATTATGACTTCTTTGATGATCCACAGATACTAAGACTTGCTAGAGGGCTTGGTGATTTTTTACTTGTTGGTATACATACTGATCAAACTGTCAGGTAGCAAGCTCCCATTGTTCTTTTCGCCATTTTTCCTCTGCTATAAACATATCTTCATTTGGATATCCCTTCAATGTATTGCTAATGTGTTTTGACTAAATGTTCTGGATCTTTAATCTAAATTATTTGGCATAAAAAGGAAAAGATGACAAAATTAGCTTATTTAGGCTGTCTAATGCATCTTATGGCCATGCTGTTAACTAACTAATTTACTTGTCTTCATTCGATCATTGCCCTTGCATGCAGTTTTGTGGACTGGATGCTTTAAGAAAGAGAATTGATAATGACAAATTAAGAGAATCAAAGGCGAACTAAGTTTAGGTCTTCTAATGCATCTTGCTGCCTTGCTGTTAACTAAGTTCTTTATCTTCCTTTATATATATTACTAGCTGGATGCTCTTTTTTTTTTTTTTTTTTTTGTGTGAGTGGGAGGTCTCGAACCCGGGACCTCTCACTTACACTCCCTCCCCCCAAACTGCCCAATCCATCCCTGCCCCCCTGAGCTGGATGCTTTATTAGTGAATATTGACTTAGATTTGTAATAACAAATTAAGGGATTTATAGGCTGACTAAGTTAAATGTATATGGTCTACTTTACATCATAAAACTATTGTGCATTTGGGAAAGATGTGATGGAATTTACCATTATGGACCAGGTGGAATCAAATTGTGAAGGGTTGTCATCGGCATTTAATCTTATGGGACTAAGGATCTTTTGAACTTACTGAAAACAGGACTTCCGTTTACTGTGAAATGATGAGTACAATTCATTGGACTAGACAACATGTAGGATTGGCAGCGATTTTTTTGCTTTTTTTTTTTCCCCTTTTAAACCCTGTCACTTCTTTCGGAGATTATGGACAGGTGTAGTTAGTTAGAGAAAATATAGGACTAGGAGAGGAGAGAAAGCTTATGTGACATTGTAAGTTTCCTTGCTTGGCTCGTCATTTGCTAATAGAAAACAATGGCTAATAACTTCACTTAAAAATCGTATTTTTGGTGAATGTATATGATCATCTCGATTGGCTTGCCTATTCATTATTGTCTTGGCTTTTCGAGCTTCGCCAAGGCTTTCTGTAGAGAGAGAGAAAGGGGCCAGTACAGAAGGAACATGATTCAGATGAAATCCCCAATCCTCACTAGGTATCACAGACAGAGCTTCATGATTGATTTGGATAAGGCTATTTTTATCAACTGGTGGCAATAATTGGTGGGAATAGACGTGGTCTAGTGTGATTATTGCTACATTCAGGTTCCAAGAGGGACTAGTGCTCATTTTGTCCTGATTTAATGGATGGAATGGAGTACATTTTGTGGATTAGTTCAGTTATTGCCATATGTCGTGGCTTTGTTGCATCTTCAGCCAAATGGGTGGCAAAATCCAAAAAACAGGCCCACTCTTAGGCACAAGAACTTATGCCAACCAGTATATAGTAAAAAACAACAATGAAACTTGAAGCAACTTTGGATATCAAAAGCCAAATTGGATAATTAGAAAAGGACACAATTGCTAGGCATAGCTATAAATAGGGTTGGCTAAATAATCACCAGTTTAAGGCAATGTCAATGTGTGGGTTTTATGGTGCAATTTTTGCCAAAAAATATTCGATCAGCATCAGCTAATGCTCCTAACCGCTGCAGCAAGTATGTCAAACCTCAATGACAATAACCTTGGTCACAATAAACTTCAGAATGGTTAGTCAAACTGTCGAAGTAATCATTTTCTCTCTCCATCTAATGCATTAAATATTTTGTATGGCTGTCAGCTGGTGATAGTTTTAATGTTGTTAGGTGATATCACAACGAATGGGAATGAGACAGGAGAGAGCTTTTGGAGGAGAAGGGAGGGACGTAGCAGTGGTCATTATATATAGGCAAAACAAATGAAGGGTAACAAATATGAAAAAAGGAACAGTTTACATTCCTCACAACATAAAATTAAATTGAGCCAAGGCCAGGGAATGACATACAGGGTTTAAATGCTTTGTTCATTATTTTATACCTATAAGGTAGTAATGAAGCCTTATATGTAAACAATTTAAAAGCAAGATTGCAACTTTGTGTATATGTGTCTACGTGCTGTAGTTTTCATTTTGTACATAGTGATTGACATGCTTTTGAGAAAGTGGTGGGCATCTCTTTGGTTTTTAATCATTCATTTGTTTATGAACTTTAAATTATAGCATACAGTTAACAGTTATTTACTATATCAGATATTTGAATCTCCTGTTACTCTTGTGGCTTTTCTAGTGCCAGTAGAGGGGCTCATCGTCCAATTATGAATCTTCATGAAAGGAGCCTGAGTGTTTTGGCTTGCCGTTATGTGGATGAGGTGATTATCGGTGCTCCCTGGGAAGTGTCAAAAGATATGGTAAGCATAATGATGATGGCATATTGAATATGGTGGTCTTTTCTAGCTGCCAATTCTTTGCATTTTATATGGAATATGGCATGTTCTAGATTTATGGTTATTTATGCGAAGAACTATAGGTAAGAAACAATCTTATTATATTTTGCAGACTTCTTGGGTGCTTCCTTGTAGCATTATACCTTTTTCACTGCATGCGGCTGTTTCTTTCTTTCTTTCTTTCTTTTGGCTTTTGTGACTTCTAACATCTTTTGCATTAGTCGTAACGATTCGTTAGAGGTTTTCTTTATTTGTTATTGTGGCCTTCCTTTCCCCGTAATAATGTTGTTATTTGCAATTATTCTTTCTTTTTTCCTTTCCCCTTTTTGGGGTTTATTCTTGACTTTCTGTTTAATCTGTCTCCAGCAACTCAAATTTATTGTCTACATAATTTTTCCATACTGATAATTTCACAGACTTTGGATTGGTAAATTGAAAATTTGTTGTTTGTGGCCTACTGATTTAACTGTTAGCTTTTGTCATTCCTTGAGTGCATCTTTTCTTTGCATGTAATTTTTCATGTAAAAGGAACATTCTTGAATTGGTTTTTTATATTTTCATCATAGTACAAGCATTAAAATCTATTGGTTGTTAATCCTGAAGAAATCACTTCTCTGGTCCAGTTAGTCTTATTGTTCTAAGATCTGCACTACTTTCCAGTTAAAAGTCCTTTTTTTTTTGGTTTATTTCTAAGGTTTAACCAACTGGTATACAGTTGTTTAACTGTTTTCTTCTTATATGTTACGGGAAAACTAGTTTCCATATATTGGTTTTGCACCATGTGTTTGTTTTGCTAATAGAGAGACTTGTTGCCAAAATTTAGTGTATATGGTTATCTGGATGTTTCATTATATTTCATCTTAGGTGTAGCAGATTAGCAGTACACAAGGATCTTGTCATCTGGAGCCTGTTAGAGTTCCAAAAATAGTGATGGATTTGGCCTAGGTTTAGCAATAATCATGAAGATTCATAGGAAATTTTGGGTATAATGTTTGGTCATCTCTTCATTTTGATTTATTTTCACACTTTTGAATAGGATAAAGTAGCACCTGCTTATTGGCTGCTTGAGTTGTGTGCTGCATCATTTTATGACAACTACGCTTAACCCCAAGAGGGAAAAAACAGAAAGATAGGTTCTTTGCTCTAAAACCTCTTCCTTCATATTTTCACCATTCCCATTGCTAGTTTACAAGTGATGGATCTACAATAGAGAAGAAGGAAGCATGTTATATTCTAGTTGATCTTCTGCATTGTCATACTATCTAGATTGGTATTTGCACAGAAGATATTTAAGTACTTTTTTGATATTCCAAAAAAAAGTATGTTGAATGATTTTTGTGGTAGGTATCACTCCCTTGCAACTAGTTATAATTCAAAAGGCTTCGGAAGGAATGGACAAACTATGCTTTATGTTCTTACTTGGGTAAAAAAAGTGAGTGTCATTCCAATTATACTTAACTTGATAAAGTATTACATGGGAATGCCCCTTTTGATAACACTCTCTTTTTTCTTTTTCTTTTTTTTGTTTTGGTCAAACTGTAGTGATGTGCTTGTCCTAAATTTCTAGAGAGGTATGTGGCTGCTTCTCTGATGACCAGTTTACAAGGCACTTTTGATATTTGTGAAGTTGGGAACAAGGATTGAGACTTTTTTGTCTTATTAAGAGATTAACAGTTAAATATTGTATTCATGAGATAAAAGTTTGAAATATGCTTACTCTACTTGGGTGCTTAGCAACTTGATTTATTTCAAGGTTTTTGTTGAACTATTGCAAAAGGCTATATCTCAAATACTGCCTTATTTTGTTATCTTTCAGTGAGTTGAACTTAGTTATGGTCCTAGACATGAACTTAGAATATAATAGTTATTATCTACAGTTTTCACTGTGCCTGGGTGATAACAGCTTTCCTGATTTTACCATAACATTGACCATCAGATGGTTCTTTTTGAAGTTTCAAAGTTTTTATGAAGCGTGCCACACTTGCCAAATCAAATTTTTAAACACCAAGTGTTTGGTAACTGTTCCACGCGAAAGTTTTGTCAAACATATTGTTCCCTTTGCAGTGTCTGCAGCAACCTGACAGTGCTGTCCTTGCCCTTTGTAGAGCCTTTGGTTAATTAATTTCTGATCTTGTGCTTTGTACTTTTTGATAGTTAATCAGTTCCCTGACTTATAAAAACAGGAGAGTCTTCTTTGCAGGAAAACTTCCCTCATTTTTTGTTTTTTCTCCTGGAAAGTTTTCTACATTTACTCAATTGCGATGCTGATCTATTATTATTTATTTCCTTTTGTAAATGGTGTAGTAAAACAGACATAAGAGAATAAATCTCATATTCATTCATTTTCTTGTAGATAGAAACTTTCCTTCATTTGTTTTCTTGTTGATGGGAGATTCTCACCATTGCAGATAACAACTTTCAATATTTCTTTAGTTGTCCATGGAACAGTAGCTGAGGATAATGATTTTCAGAAGGTATGCCAAGTGTTTTAGCTGTTGCATTTTCTTTGAGATGCTTCTTTTTTTCTTTGGAGCATCTTCTCCCTGGGGCCCCACATCTTTGCTTTTCATTCTGGTGGCTTGCAGGACAAGAGCAATCCATATGCCGTCCCAATCAGCATGGGCATTTTTAAATTGTTGGAAAGTCCTTTGGATATTACGACCAGCACGATTATTAGGAGAATTGTTTCTAATCATGAGGCATTCCAGGTTCCCCTATGTCCTCTATATGGCTTCTCTTATCATTGTTGCTAGTCAAGAAACTAAAAAAATCTTTATCTGGCATTTTCTTGGACATGGAGTTATAGTTTGTGCTGAAATTTCTAAACTCAGATCGAGTAGGAAATTTAGGCTCTACAGTTCAAAGTTTGTCCACTGATTTAAAGTGTATGAATAATAAATGATGGAACTTTTTCCTTTTGCTTCTTATCCTTAGATTTGTTTTCAGTTTTCTATGTGAGGTTTTCACTTTTCAATTTATTCATCTGATATACTGACATTTGAGTGAATTTTGCATTTTTGATTTATTCATCTTAATATACTGGAGAATTATTTTTGCTGCAATTTACTTCCTTTTTTCCTTCAGAAGCGAAATGAAAAGAAAACAGAAGGTGAGAGAAGGTATTATGAGGACAAGATATACATCTCAGATGATTGATCGAGGTAATAAGAAATATTTGATGGTCATGTCTTTGTCATCCTTTTCAAAAGGGTTCGAAGGTTTAAGATTCATTTTGTTACTGTCATCCTTTTCGAAAGGGTTTAAAGGTTTAAGAATCATTTTGTTACCATCATTATCGTCATCACCCATACTATTATTTTTCTTTTCTTCTGCAGATTACTTCAACGAGGAATAGATCTGTGGTTTGAACTAACGTTGAAGGTGAGCTGTCCTTGCCGAGCTTATCCTACTAAAGCAACTTATCTTTGTTTCTTGTCGTTGTATATTTTGGTTGTTCAAATTGACCTTGAGAGCAGAGGGCAATTTAATATTTTTGACTCTGATTTTAGTTTAGTGGTGGTTACTTCATTATCCATCATAGGATCAAGAAATAATAACTCACCAGCTGCTATGATATTACACTGACGCATCACTGTGTAATAGTAACAATCTGGTTTCTTTATTCAGAAATCGTATTGTGAGCTAGTATTGCATGATCTTGGCTGAGCACAGGATGATCTTGGCTGAGCACAGGCTTTTGAGATTTATCAATATTTATGTAACTGTATTTCAGCTTCAATTCGTCGAAATAAAAGACTGTTGAGAAATTATTCAGTACAGTGGTTGCTTTGTACCAGATTATGCAGCAAGAGGTCTTAGACCGTGAAGGGATTAAATTAAAACAAGCACCCCCCCCCCCCACCCCAAAACACCAACCAAAAAAAAGGGATAATTTCAGAAATCTCCCTTGAGATTTCTTATAATATCACTTAGCTCCCTTAAAATTTTTAAAATCTCACTTACCTCCTTTGTTAGCTTGACAAGACTAGATGTTCCTATCAAAAGTTACAAATTGACAAATTACCCTTGATTTCAATAATTATTTAACCAAAAAGTCAAGCCAAAATAAAATTTTAAACCAAAAAATGTATATTAAAAATAAATTAATTAATATCTAATAAAGGATGAGAATAAATTAAATGTAGTCAAAGTCAACTATTTAGGAGGATTTTGGTGACTAATTAACATCTTGAAAAATTTTATGGACAGTTATAATTAAGGAACTCAAGAAATTTTTTTAGAAAATATGTTTTAATACATGATTTAATTTAAATTGTATTGATAACTAAAATAATTTCTTTATACATACAAATTTTTCATGCTTTAAAATTTTCAGGGTGTAAATTTTGCTTTTATTTCAATACAATGAAAATAAATAATTTAGGTTAAAAAATTTACACATTATAAAAATTTAGTCTTAATTTTTTTTTTATTATTGTTGTAACTTCATAAGTAGGATAATACAAGGATAGTGATGAAATAAAAGTTTTATCTTTCATGCATTTCTTTTATGGGCCTAAAATGTTACAAGAAATGTGAATTCAATGGAGGTAAGTGAGATTTTAAAATTTTAGAGGAACTTAGTGATATTATGAGAAACCTTAGGGAAGGTAAGGTTTCTGAAATTATCCCTAATGTATTGAGGTATCAACAATCCTTTTTGACGCTCAATTTCATACCTGCTTAAGTAGATTTAATGGTGTTCATCTGGTCAATGATGAATTCGATTTTTTCTAACAAAATGTAATGCACTATACGGTTAAAGTAACAACTAACGACAAGGAAGGAGGAAAGGTTATAGTTAAGCAAAATGATCAAATCAAATATGAGGAAAGTGCAAATGAAGACAAGTAGGAGAGAAAAATTGCCAATCTAAGAGGATGGTGAAGATTACCTTAGAGCATTTTTTTTTTCTTTTTTGGGGGGTTCTTTTTCAATAAAAGCTATTTTCTTTTTTTCGGAAAATAATCTTAAAAATAGAGAGAACTGAGCAGTTTAACATTTGGTACTTCGGCATTGCATTTATTACCTATTCAAACAATTGAAAAATAATTAACGAAAAACTACAAAAATGGTACCTCACATATCACTGATGTGAAAATATAGTTCTTCAGAATGAAAATGAGCGATTATAGTCCCTAACATATGAAAAGCGATCATTTTTTGTCCTTCGGCATCTTTTCTGGCCAATTTTAACAGGAATGTGTAGGGGACCCACCATGTGCAATAAATTTAAAGGGTAAATTTGGTAAATCCTTTATTACATTAACCCAACCCAAACATAAAGGGCCTATTTCTTGCCTATTTCTTCCACATTTACTTTATTATTATTTGCTTTAGAATTTCTGCAAGATACATGAAAGCCAAATATATTTGTACCAAAAAAAAAGACCAAATATCTTTAGTTTTGTTTTGTAGGAAAAAAACTATTAACTCCTAATAGGAGTGATGTGGCTCCATAGATATTATAGGGTCTATAAATAGTGTTATAAATTGGATTCATAGAAGTATTTGCTCTTTACATTTGACGCATTCCTCCACATGCTTGTTAATAATTGAAGGATATAACAAGATATTTGGCCTTTTTTTTTTTGGTACAAATATATTTGACTTTCATGTATCTTGCAAAAAGCTTAAAGTAAATAATGATAAAGTAAAAATGGAAGAAATAGGTCCTTTACATTTGAGTTAATGTAATAAAAGATTTACCAAATTTACCCTTTAAATTTAGAGTACGTGATGGGTCACCTACACATTACGGTTAAAATTGATTAGCAAAGACGCCGGAGGACAAAAAACAATCACTTTTTCATATGTTAAGAACTAAAATCACTCATTTTCATTTTGAGGGAGTAAATTTCACATCAATGATCTGTGAAGGACGATTTGTGGAGTTTTCCCAATAATTAATGACCCATTGTCCAAGAAGGCAAACTTATCGCCCTGCTTCTACCTTTATTTTCTTCTTTTGAAATCAAATCATGCAGATGGCATGTTGCTAGTTTTTTTTTTTTTTTTCAAATCACTCTAGCAAAAAGTAAAGACAAACTGAAAACAAAGCATCGGGGAAGAAGAAGAAAAGGAAAGACCGGACTTGAGACTTATTTTCAGAGAGGGAAAATAGGGGAAGGGAATGCGTGTGTGTGTTCGCTGGACTGCTTGGTGTCTAGGGGTTGGTGTTTGAGGCAGGAAGGGCTTCAGATCTATACTTGCAATACGGATTACTCGAAGAAGGCCGTGGCCACTGCCCACACGCGTAGAGATCTTTCTGTTCAGTCCGTCATCTTGTTCATTCTTCACTACTCCCTCCCTACTCGATATCGATTTGACTCAGGTAATCTCTCATCCCCATCCTAGCTGCTATGCTCGTCCTTCCCCGTTCTTCTTTTTTTTTTTTTTTCTTTCCCCTTCTTCTGTTGGTTTTTTTTTTTTAATTACTTGAATTAGTCTGATGTTTGAGCTGACCGCAGTTCTTTTCTGCTAAATCTTTCGGTTGTCGCTGGGGGAGTCCTTCTGCGTAACTATTTCTCCCTAAGAAACAGCTGTCCAAAAATAAACCCAGGGAAAACAAAGAAATTAGTGATATATTTTCTGGTTGTACACTACGACTGCTTGTTTTCTTTGATCTGCGCAGATTTCTTCACATCTGTTCGTCACTTTCGGATTTTTTTTTTTTCCTTTTGGGGAGGTGGTGGTGGTGGTGGTGGTGTGGGCATCCTATGGATTCTGGGACCTGTCTGGATACATTAAAACACGGGGAAGAGGTCTCTCAGCCTTCAGTTTCCAATGTGGAGGGCTGGTACCAAACTCGCGGTATTGAAGGAGCTGCAAATTCCCACAGCATCGACATCGAAGAGCTCCGACCATCAACCTGGGCACCTGGCCATCAAAATCACAACGACAACGAACGAAATGCATCTATAGGACCAACCACTCCTGATTGCGGCACACAGTACCATTGTGCATCCCCGCTTACTTTGTTTCTTACCTTTCCAAAATCTGTTTCTATTATTAAACCTCACTCGAATAGCTATCCATCTTCTCCTGATCATATACAAGGTCTCTGTGTCTGTACCCCCAAATACAGCGTATTTGGTCCTTTCGCTCCTGGACGTGATACCTTTTTACTTGCTTCACATCCTACCAAGTATATACAAGAGTCAGGGGACAATGTTGTGAGGCGGCAGCTTACCTTTGGTGAGTCTACTTGTTGCTGCATCCCTCGCACCAATACTGTAACAGCCATCTCTGAGGAAGAAGAGATTTTATTTCAAACTGTCTATAAAAGCCTCTTGGAAGCGATCATTTCCATGCAGACTAAGGGGATTCCTTCTCCCAGAATAAGTCTTTCTCAAACTTCGGTTGTCGTTGATGGATTTGCGACGCCTTGTTCTGCAACTGGCCTTAGTGTGGTTGCTGAAACTTGTCCTGGGGCCCCGGTAAAGCTCTCGAGGAAAATTACACGTATTCAGAAAGGTTTGTGCAGAAGGCTTGAATTCTGACTATTCCTTGTGCAAAGCCGATCGGTACTAGCCAACTGTCAACAAGGACGTCTGTCATCTAGAACTCTCGACAATGTCATCTCTGACTCATTCCGTTGCCTCATTCTTGTTCTACTTAGCTAGAATCATATGCTTTCAGATTCTAGTTGGTATTACATTCACTTACATTTTAGTGGTGACAACCTATTTAGTAAATCTGGGATATCTGGTGCAAACGTTGGACAGAAAAAAACAAGCCTTGAACGTCTAACCGATTTACTGAATAGGGTTAGCTACATTGTTGCTGTTATCCTTCCTAAATTGGAGGGCGTCTTTAACATATTTATACTGGAGCAGTCCTATGAAAATACCCGTACAGGGAGATTGTCCAAGTTGGACTTGCACAGGGTGTTACTTTTGTGTAGTTAGCAAGCAGCAGTAATCTGAAGATGCAGCAATTTACTAGCAACTTCATTCATGTGAGTCTCAGCTGAGGTCCAGAGCTACGCTATCTGTTGCTTAACAATAATGTCTCCCAACACACGTACTTACAAGGAGGTGTTGGAACTATAAACAACTCAAGCTTCATCAGTGATGGTTGTTAGTACTTGTTAGTTAGTACGCCCCCCTTGAACGGGTGAGAATTGCTTCCCTGCATAAATCAGTAAGTGAACATACCTTGTCTGGCGGTGTAATTTTTATTGCCATAGAGTACTTCTTACTGATAGGCAAATGAAGATACTCAAGCTTGTTTGACTTGTTCCGAGCAAAAGCACCCTTTTTAAAGTTTTCACAACTTCCACGGGTTCTTAGCCCCAAACAAATCAAGGAGTCTATAGAAAGCGGCAGTCATAAATTTAATGAGCAGTAGTAAATAGTAATTAGTGAAGTTAGACGTTCACATAGCACTTAGAAAAGCAGTCTGCAATATTAAATGCTTCTTGCAATGATCAGTGAAAAGGAGTCTTATTTCTTCTTCCGGATCTTGACAATTAATGCTTATTCAGCAGAAAATTTTAATACTACTACTTAAAAAAATAACATCTGAGTACGGTTACACTAGCAAGAAAGCTAGTAATTAACGTATTCTCCACGTTATCCCGTTCAAATCTTTCATGGTAACGGGAAATGGTTTCTCCGAGTGAAAAATAAGATGACGGTGGAGCTTCTAACGTTAGGCCAATCACGTACCTTTTTTTTTTCCTTCTTTTCTTGGATGGTATTCAGAACTGGGTGTTTGGAAAATGAAGGGCAACTTCCGTAGCATCTTAAACCACAGCTGCTTGCTTTTTGATTCCTGGCCAGCAGTAGAAAGATTCCCATCCCCAAGCACAAAGTGAAAAGGAGAGTACCAACCTCAAGCAGCCTTCAACTAGCTGGCGCAATAAGCAGACGTGAAAACCCAGTATAGCTTTGGGGATGCGTTCAAACTTCAATCCGGCCTTTGCATGGTACGACGAGAGCAGACTTGGGCATGGATGTTACTATACTAGTTCTTTATATCGTGATGATGTTAAACAAGAAAAGGTAAACGTACGGATCTACATAGCAAAGAGGAAAAAATATCGAGTCATCTGCATCCGCTACAGTAGAGATACAAAGAAGAAGAGTATCAACATCCAAGAATGGACATGGCAATTGAGCTAGCTAGCTAGCTTTGATGGATGACGTGTGTCATGACCGCAAATCAAACAACCACAAAATTGAACGCAGAGATACATACTAGATGAGTGGAGTGGAACGGAGTATAACTGTACACAGCCACAAAACAAAACAAAGTGCATCAAGGCAAAAAGCAAGTAGTAGCAGCAATTAAAGAGCCGAAGTATAGCAGCGGCAGGGAGAGGGGGGGGGTAACTGGTGGCTATAATTTGGTCCGGTAATGACAGGTTTGGTTGGTAAGCCTCCTGTTGCTTACATCCACGTAGAGATCGCAGGTGGTGTAGGAGACCACGTGAATCTTGAACAAAATTCGAACATAGCCGGCGATTCGGGTGAAAGTAGCGAGGGGCAATGTACCGGAGATGACATCCTGGTAGAGATTGGAGTTGGAGAAGAAGCGGTCGGCCATGAGGGTGAGGGTGATGTTCATGGGGAGGGTCTGGCGGGAGCCAATGTGGCCAGCCGGTATGGGAACCTGTCCAACATCTTGGCCTCTGTACTTGAGGATGGCGGTGCTGTTGGCGAAGTGGAAGCCGACTCTATTGGGGTTGTTGATGGCCACGTTGGCGTCGAGGCTGACGTTCAACAGCACCCTCAGCCGGAAGACGTCGAGAGAGAGATCGATATTCCTGAGGGAGACGGAGTTGACAGTGGTGACAGGTCGTTTGGCTTTGAAGACGGTGAGCCCCAATATCAGCATGACCAATCCGACCACCAATATCACTGCGACGATGGCGGCCCAAACCAGCACCGTTTTTCTTCTCCTCCTGCTGCTGCTGCTCCTTTCCATTTGGTTCTGGCTGGAAGATCCTTTCTTCGTGGATTCGACCTCCATTTGGCCAATCCGATCGATCGATCGATCGATCAATTTGAGCACGGCACAAAATTTCCCTTTCGACCCCGGTGGCTCGTGATCGGAAGGAAAGTGGCAAGAGCTGCGGTGTAATAGGGAGGAAGGGAGGAAACCTCAATGTGTGGAGAAGGAATAATAGAGAGTAATAGAGTAATTGAGTGGTACTCGCCACCCAATCCACAACTAATTCCCCGGTCCCCGTCAGCTACCTCCGCAGCCAGCCTCACCGTAATGAATGCAGTACGCGGATATTGTTGGATATCAACCGCGACCGCCGCCCCCCCGGCTAATGTCATCAAAATTATCAATGTGAATGTCTATCATCACCATCCTTTTGTTTAAGTGACGTGTGTACATGTGTCTCTGTGTCATAGTATATATTAAACATAAGAGAGGAGTGGATTGCAAGCGCGTTAGGGATTAAGACTGCTACACTAGTAGTATTTCATTAGCTGGAGTAGTTTGTTTACTGGGCAATCGCGCACACCTAATTCCAGCTACAGTTTGCATACCCGCCCACCGCTTCTGCAATCGGCCATCATCATGCCCCAAACTCTGGGAGCATTTTATCCGCCCTTTATTTCTTTGATGACAAACACCAATTATTACTTGTTCTGAAAAATGATCTTGCTCTCCTCCAAACGCATTCGAATGTTTTGCCAGAAGGAAAAATTGGATCTTGCTCTCTTTCTACCTTTTTCTTTTTCTTTTTCTTTTTCTGTTTTTTCCAAAAATTGGCCAACAACATCCAATTCTCGTAATACATGACCAGCATTTATTCTTATTTCTTTGTTTGAAATTTTTCTGTTAACTAGCTTTACGTTTGCCAAGTTTATGAGCAGTTAACAAATTTTATACACCACACAGGCTTGTTCTCGATTGATTATTTTACCGATTATAAAAATTAGTTTTTTGTGATACTCTCACCTATTTTTGTTGTTTAACTTGTAGATTTTTTTAATAATAAAGAAAGTTAAAATTCATAATCACTTGCATAGTAATTTTTGCTGATTCTAATTATTTTTTATTTATCACTTTTCATAATTAGATTTTATAAAATCTAAAGCAATCGAGAGCAAGCTCAATGCCTTAGGAGGGTTCTTCTATTTTTTGTCATTTGGACATATTATAAGAAGTGAGATCAATGCCACTTTTTCGATAAAAATATATGCGACCCAGACACTACTGTGCCTCGGTGGTAAGTTTGGATTTTTTTTTTTTTTAAGTAGGCCTACTCCCTTTAATTATTTGTTTATTTACTTTGTTTTTGTAAAATCCCATGCGCTTGGGACGTTAGTTTGTTTGGGCAGTGGATTATTTGATATAATTTTTTGAAAAGATTATTATAACACTTTTTTAATGTGATGTATGTGAGATAAAAATATGGTTGAAAAATATGTTGATGATGCAATCAAATAATTTTTTTGCAAATTATTTCCAATCCAAACATTTATTCACTATAATTGTTACATAATATCATTCAAAACTGGATATAAGAATTAGATTTTTTTTAACAAGATAAGTAATAACGTTAGAAAAAAAGAGAAAAAACACTAGAGTGAATGTGGCTGTACCATTTGATTAATTAATTGAGACATAGAGTAGGTAAAAGCCAAGTAGCGAATTTGGATGTGACATCTTGTCCTACATTGCTCGATTGTAGGGTTCTTTAACTCTACTTAAGTGTCATGGGGAGTTCCTCCTATCACCAATTAGTTAGATGGAGTTTCCTTGTGGGTTTCGCTTAAGGTAATTGGGTGTTAACTTCTGAGTGTTAACTTAACAGGGTGCGTGTGTGTGTTTATTACCGTTTCAGGAAAAAAAGAAGAATTTGGATGTGACAACTAGTAATAATAGCATAGGCCTCTATGGGAGAAACAAGTGTATTAAAACCAAAAATCAAAATATGTTCGCATGATTAGTCTTCAATTCACTTGTTCCTAATATAAACCTGTGTGTGCGGCAAGGGGATCTTAATAATTGGCTGGTACTTGGGTGTATCATCCCGTGACTGGCCTTCGACACACAAAATTAGCTTCATTAAGTGATCTAATAATTGTAACTTGGGTCCGCTGACATTTGATTTGACAGCCCCCTATTGTTAATGTACGAGAAGGCTTGTACACTAGTAGCTTTTGAGTGAAAAAATCGTTCACACATCCTTCACATTTAATAAAATAATCTTTATTTTGTTCTTCTCTTTTAAAATGATAATGTTACATCCCTTATAAAATTAAATCATTCAAACTTGGTTCCAATCAAGGTTTCTGATCTTTTCTATCCTTGAATCCATCATATGACCCGCACATAATTCCATTTGTACTTAAATAAATGACTCGATCCATATGTATTTTCACTCTAAATAGTAGGATCTGAATGGAATCATATTCATTTTTCTTCTAAAGTCTGGTATTAATCCATGCCATACTCATTTTGCCACTAACAATGTAGTATCTGACTTTTTTGTATATAAAAAATGATTGCATCCATGTCATATGGTGAATTTGGTTTAAAAAGTGATTAGAAACTTAAGTTGAGACTAAAATTTGCTAACTTGAATTTGTAAAGGACATAAGACTAACATTCTAAAAGATGAAGGACAAAAAAATTTATTTAATAAAATGTGAGGAACGTTTTCAATGATTATCCCTTTTGGAGTTGAAGTAAGTCAAAAAAAAAAAAAAACTAGCAGGAAGTAAAATACAACAGGTATTATAGAAAATGATAAAAATCTAAAATAGTCTCTAAACTTTTTGTTTAGTCAAAATGGTCATTTAACCGATAGAAAGGTATAATTTTTATGTCTCTGTGTGTGTGTGTGTGTGTATATACATAATTATGACATCATCACGAACCAACCTTAAAATAGTGTTTGTTTGCAAAAAAAAGTGTGGGGAAGTTAAGGAAAATTAGTTATTTTTTCCTTCATGCATGTTTGGTTGGCAAAAAATGTTGAAAAACTTTGTTGCATTTTCCTGCACTTTTCTGCATTTTGTGTCCTGTAAAATTTGCAGGATTTTGAAGGAAAATAGTTAGTTACTCACAAAAGTTTTAATAACTGCTACTAACTGTCATTAACTTCCTATTTTCTCCCAATATTTTTCTTAATAACCAAACATATATGGAAAACTTATTTTCTTTTCCTTTACCTCACTTTCATTTACTTCACTTTTCCATACAACTTTTCTTCCATTCAAACAGTCTAACAGAGTTGAAAAAGAACCATAAACCCTATGATACTGTTTGTTTACAAGGAAAATTGTGGAAAAATAAAGGAAAGTTATTTATTTTTTCCTTCATATATGTTTGGTTAGTAGGGATGTTGAAAAACTTTTCTCACTTTCTTGCACTTTTCTTGCATTTTGTGTCCTGCAAAATTTGTAGAATTTTGAAGAAAAATAACTAGTTACTCACAAAAGTATTAATAACTACTATTAATTGTCATTAACTTTCTCAATTCTCTTAATAAATTTCTTAGATACTGTTTGTTTGGAGAGATATTAGCCAAACGTATATGGGATATTCATTTTCATTTTTCTTTACCTCACTTTCCATCATTTCACTTGTCCATACAACTTTTCCTCTACTCAAAAAGAGACTATCAGAACTATCAACCAGGGAATGAAGGATAGACTTTATTGGAAATAGACTGCAAATGGTGATTATAGTGTGAAATCAGGTTACCATTTAGCCAGGAGCAATGGGGAAGATCGAATCAAAAGTAAAAAAGGAAATGGAGCCAGTAGTACACATGCACTAGATGTTAGATGCTGGAAATTCCTGTAGAAACTGAATATGAAACATAAATTAAAACACTTTATATGGAAATGCTTGCACAACATTCTGCCTGTGAATGAAGTTATCCGAAGACGTTGTGAGAAAGGAGATCATGTATGCAAATGCTGTGGAGAAGAATCAGAATCCTTGGAGCATCTGTTCTTTTTTTGTGATCATGCTAAGAAAATCTAGAAACTTGCTCCACTTAGCTGGGAAGGATTAAGTGCAGTTCAAGGCAAGTGTTGGCTCTGGTGGGATGGATTAATGGAAGTAGCAGCTAGAGTAGATGGAGAAAATCATATCATTTTGACTATGAACTTGTTATGGCAAATTTGGAAATCCATAAATGAGCTATCATTCCAGAGAAAGAGCAAGGATCCAATAACTGCAGTCAATAAGGCAGTTGGTGAATGGAAAGAATATTAGCAAGCAATGGGAGCTATGAGTGGAAAGCCAAATACAGAACCAAGTAGTCCGAGATCACAGGACAAATGGCAACCTCCTGGTACTGGCAAACTTAAAATTAACACTGATGCTGCTTTAGACCAGAAGTCAAACAAAATTGGTTGGGGAATGGTGGTTAGAGATAGTGCTGGGAAGCTGATAACTACTTGGGCATGCCCTCGGGATAGTTGTTCTGATGCAAGGATGGAGGAAGCGTTGGCACTCGGAGAAGCATTGATCAAGCTAGGTAGGAAAACAAGGAAAAATGTGGAGTTTGAATCAATTGCAAAAACCTAATTGACAAGCTAAATGAGGGAGTTGAGGATGTCCAGATTTTAACAATTCTACAGGATATTAGAATGCTACAAAAAACCTTTGATTTCTGTTGTTTTTCTTTCACTGGTAGATGAAACAACACTGTCAGTCAAAACTAGCAAAATTAGCTTTAGGCCTGAAAATTTGTATAGCATGGAAAGAATGTTTTCTAACTTGGTTGCTTGAGTTTGTTCAATCTGATCTTAGAAGGGCAGTTGCTTCTAAGTTGTAAGCATGTTTAGTTTGTTTTAATGAATGTTTTTGCCGCTTGACAAAAAAAAAAAAAAAAAAAGATCTATTAGCAGATCCTTTAAAAGACAAATAGCTTGCTTTTAGTGGTACACCTAAATAACTTGCTTTTTATTATTTTTCTTTTTTTGATCCCCTAACCCTTCCCCATAACAGTGAACAAAAAGACAAATAACTTATTAAGTTTATCTATTTTTAATATTTATTTTCTCCTTTTTTCTTTTTTTATCTGTATGTTTTATTTATCTTTTTTCCTTCCCTTTCTTTTTCTATACCTAACCTGTCCCTTAGCCCCCATTAACATTAAAAAGCTCAAGTACCGACCTCCTTCTTCAGCTCCTCAAAAGAGTTCGATTTCCACTACCACCCTCTTTTCGTTTTCCCTTACTCACTGGAGGAGAGATTTGGGCTACTTCCTCCTCGATCAATTGTTGTTGCTACTCATCATTCTTAATAGAAGCAGTGGCCATGGCGAGGTTTGAAATTTGGGAAAGGCTCAATAGATTGAGGTTTGTCATGGGAGGCCCTTCAAGCCAATGGTTTGTCCTCCCTAACATTTATTGTATTTGGTAGAGACCTTAGCACATAATAATTAAAAACATAAACTTTGAGAACATCGTTGCCATGATTTATAAACTCCCGCAATATAATTTGGGGTTCCTCTAATTCATTCAATCCATCTAGGCATGCCACGGCTTCAAATTCGCTAGCTCTGGTTTAAAAAAACGATAGTTTGATTCTTTTTAATGGTGGAATCTGAACCAATTCTTATAAGAATGATTACAATTACAGCTCTTGAACCTCTAATTTTGGTTCAGTTATAGTTTTGATTTCATCCAGTTTTAGTTCTAGTTTTTCTAGTTATATTAAAATACTTGTTATTACAAAATTGATTTTAAATAAATATGACAACGAATGTAGAAAAAAAAGTGTGAATTTTATTGTATTATTATTTGGTAAGAAAAAAGAACAATACTTATATTTTTGATTTAACAAATAGCTATTTTTTGATTTAGCAATGGCTGTTTTCTCGATTCTTTTTAAAATTTCTTTTTTTATGAATTTGTCAATGATTAGTCAAACTCAAAGTATCATCAAGCGATAGTTTAATACTTTGATTAATTTGACTTTAATACTTTTACTAGATTGTATTTGGATCTAAATCGGTTACAATTATATTTATTAATGAGTTAGGATAATAGGTAGGTGGACTAAAATTGAAACTATTGGTGTTGAGTACTTATCAATAAAATTGAACCAAAGAAACCCAAATAGTAAAGATATAAATGTATTTTTAGATGGTTTGACCGCATTTTGAATCGCGAGTTCTGATTCAAGTTTTTATTTATTTATTTATTTTTATGAAACTGAAACTAAACCTCTAGTCATGATTATGTTTTCAGTTTCTGGTTTTTGAAATTCGGTTTTGATTCTAGTTCAAGAAATCGGAGTCCTGTTCAATCCGGTTTTGATTCAAATCAAATGGTGACCACCCCCAAACCCATCCTGATTGAAGGTCAAGGACATCTGGTGAGAGATAGCATTGCCATCGATGCCATTGACGAGCAAGAATTTTGGAATCACTAGAAACTTGAGAGGCAAGGCAGTTCTTGTCATCAGAGATGTTGGAAAATTCAATTCTGAATTGTGGATGGCATCGTGATGGCAATGAAACCATTACAACTTTGATGCGATTAGGGATTTTTTGAGCATTAGTTTAAGATCATTTGATGTTGAATTTATTTCAAAGTCAATGGTGGTTGTAAGTGTTATAAATAGATATGGCACACGTGGTACCTTTATCTTGTCTGTTCGGATCAAATGGTCGAACTGACTAGGCCGACATGGTCGAACTGATCAGGCCGAACTCAATGGCCAAACCATGCCGAGCTCAATGGCCGAACTGATCAGGCCAAACTCAATGGTCGAACTGATCAGGCCAAGTTCAATGGCCGAACTGATTAAACCCAGCTCAATGGCCGAACTGATTAAATTGAGCTCAATAGCCGAACTGATTAAATTGAACTTAATGGCCGAACCGACCAGGTCGAACTCAATGAGTAAGGGGAGATGTTCGGATAAACAAGAACTCATGCTCAACCTTATTTTCTTAAATCAGGGAATAACTCTATCACTATCTAAGATAGCGTTTGAGATCAACGATAATTCTAATTCCTTATCTCATTATTGCCTATAAATATCTAGGTAAAACACACTGGAAGGTACGCCAAAAATAATACTACAGTTCTTTGGTTTTGCATCCACTAGGTCTTCTGATGTCCTACTGACTTAAGTATCGGAGTTGCCCCCCACTTTGTCTTCGACTTGCGACTGGAGAGTCCACTTTGTCTTGTCGACTAGGCTCGTGTGGGGCCTTGGATCAAGTTGGACGCCGACTTGACTCAGGAGTTCCTCAAGTTGTTGATTCAACTCACTCAGAGAGTTTAGCAGGCTCAGCTAGACCAGGGGCTTCCCAATCCTGTTTGGTCTTCGACTCTCGTGTCCAGTCTGGAATTGATTTCTCTCTTACAATGGTGACTGATGTTCTTGTTGCTGGTTGTGAAACAAAAAAGAAGGAAAAAGAAAAGAAAGTAGAAATAAAGGAAAAGAAAGTAGAAATAAAGAAATAGAAGAAGGAATCAATAGGAAAAAAAAATGTGATTTTTGAATTAATTTTGAAATTTGTGGTGGTGAATAGTGTTGGAGTTGGTAGCCATTAGCACTGTTGCTTGTTGTAAGCATCGGAGAAGAAAAAAGAAAACGAAAAGAAAAAAATAAAGAAGAAGAAGGAAAAAAAAAAACATAACAAGGGTAATTCGTAAAGGTATTTTGTAGATGAGAGGCAAATTTTAATATAAAAGAATCGTCATTTACAGCTTATACTTACATGTGAGGCCAAGTGTACTTCAGTCACCTTTCGTCAGTTTAGATGTTCTCATCCATGCTTCAAATTTGGTGCAAAACATAAGAAGGTTTTTGAGAGATTTTTAAACTATGACCAGGTTTCGTGACTATTACTCAAGTGACAAGAGGGTTTTCTTATATTTTACTCAGTAATCAAATTAAAGAATTCTAAATTGTTTAGTGATACGGCACATAAAAATATTCCAGGTATGGTGCTAACAGGAGGGCTGCCGGACAGGGACATGAAAGAGACGGGACCCCTTTTTTTTTTGAGGGAAAGAAACGGGACTTCAACTTGTCAATGATCATTTTTTCAAGATTTTGACATCAAAACACGAAAAAGTCGCATGTTGGAGATCCCTGAGCACACGTCGGTATGGTTTTGTTTCTTCTTTGTCCCGTATAGGTTCGTTCAATTAATAACTGATTGCTACCTTCACCGGCACATCGCCTTGCTGTATTTTTTCTGTTTTGAAAAACAAGTAGTAATAGTAATAAATTAAATAGTTAAAATCATACTTTGGCCCCTTTGGAGATAGTCTAAATTTTTTTAAATTTGATGTCAAAAAAAAATTCAGTTATTAATTGTGATTAACTCTGGTTTAAATTAGTGGGAGAAAAGTAGTGACATTTGAAAAACAGAGAGGAAGAAGAGAAATCTGAACCTAAGATCATTAAATAGATGGTCTTTGTATGGGGAGAATGGTTGTTACATTTCACTAAAGATTAAGAATTGATTACTACGGAGAAAATTTCAACAAAAAAAAAAAAGAAAAGAAAAAGGAAAAAAGGTGTTCATTAAATAGGTGGTCATTATATGGGGAAGAATGGTTGCTACATTTCACTATTAAAGATTAAGAGTTGATCACTAAGGAGAAAATTTCAAACAAAAAAAAAAAGAAATAAAAAGGAAAGATCTTTGTGATTACTGGGATTGCGTGCTAAAATTTGGACTTAAGACCGGCTTACATTGTGAAATGATCCCGTGCTAAAATTTGGACTTAAGACTGGCTAACTTTGTGAAATGAGCAATACTTATTTGTTAAAAGGTGATTGAAATTTGTATCGATGATGCAAACAACTTTTAGACTAATAGAGGCAATCCAAACAAACTCAACTCTATTTACAAAGTGTTTCTATATAACTCTTGACATGCAGAATTATGTAGTTGTGGTGTTATAAGATATAACCTTCCTCTTTTTTTTTTTTTAATTAAAACTTGTTACAAAATCTGTATACAGTTATAGAATTGTTGCATTTGCTTGCCACGACTGAGTCTACCACACTTGTAAATTGATTGGAGGGAATGTGATGCACTGCCCAAATTAGTTAAAGGAGAAAAAGAATGTATTAGTATATAATATTCTAGAACTAATAGTTTACCTTGGATTGTGGATTAGCCTAAAAAAGTTATGAAATCCTGTGTAGCCTATTTTGAGTGTCATAATGTCAGTTGAAATTCACAATTACGTGATCAAAAAACTAGTTTCTTTCTAGTACATTTACAAGGGTCATTTTACATTCAGCCGCACAATTAAATGTTTTAGTATAAATTTTAAGAATTCAAATATTTATTTTAAGAAAAATTTTGTACTAAGCAACAGAAACAAAAATAAAGAACAACTCATTTTCTTCATTTTAGGGATTTTTTATATTTATGTGTAATATCGTGATTGTTGTGACTAAAACGGAAAGGATAGTGGCTGGGGAAATATACAGAGAAGCTTGGAGAAGAACAATTTTTTGGATTGGATTTTATTTGTAAAAAAATTATTTGATTGTATTTTCAACACATTTTTCAACTATCTTTTTATCTCACATGCATCACATCAAAAAAGTGCTAAAATATTATTTTCACAAAATTATCTCAAATAAAACACAATCCAAATTATCTCAAATTATCGCAAAAATGGGGACACAAATGAACTCCAGATTCCAAGTTCTGCAAACACCTCCGAGCAGCATCAAAAGACTTCTATATGAAGACCTGATAGGGGTGGCTACCCCTAGATTAGTTAGTTACTAATGGGCTGCAACCCTCCTTTGTACCAAAAAAAAAGTAGACTCATAAGTTAACAAAGAATATGGCAGCAAAGTTGAGGGCCTAGTCATTGCAGAAACAGAAGTTTTGTTTGAGGAGCAGTAGACTAGTAGTAGTAGGCTGGTAGTAGTTGTTGGTCTTTTTCTTTTTTTTTTTATAAATTCAAATGCAGATGCAGGTTGTAACATGTCAGTAGCACTATTTGTCAGTAGTGGGACGGAGCAGACGGTGGTAGTCTTGTAGCTTTTTTCCTCCTTCCTTTTTTTTTTTTCGTCTTTTTATTTTTTGGGGTAATAATAATGCTTGTCCCACTAAAGTATAGACTTAAAAAAAAAATTTTGAAAAGCTTTTACTTTTAAATAAAAAATTTAAAAAATATGGAAAAGATGAAGGGACGGAAGTGGAGAGGAAGCTGAGTGCTTATGAGAGTGCGGAGACGAGGAGGAGGAGCAGCAGGTCGGAGGTGGTGGTAGGAAAAAGGAACAAAAAAAAAAAAGAGAGAAGGCAAAAGGGGAGATAGAGAGGGAGAGAGAGAAGGAGATTATGTTGAAGAAAGGAGGGGAAATAGGTATAACAGTATAGCAGTAGTAGTATTATTATTATTATTATTATATTTTTTATTAAGAGGAGGAGGAGGAGGAGGAGGTGGTGGTGTTGAGAGATCGATCGATCGATCGAGAGAGAGCGAGAGAGAGGGGGGAGGGAGGCTAAGAATGAGAGCGTGTCCAAGAGGAGCAAGCGATAGACGACGACGTGATGGGGAATTGTGGAACTAGGGAGGAATCCGCTGTCGTCTCCGGTGCCCATCACCAAGGTGCCTGCACTTTTTTCTCTTCCTTATCTGAATTCCCTCTCTTCTTCTTCCTCCCCCTCGGTGCACCCTCTCTCTCTCTCTCTCGGATTTAGTGTTACAGTAACTACAGGGTTGGTACTCACCATCCCCCCTAATCTCTCACACCAAATCCAGATCTATAATCTTTTTACCCGTTACTTTTGATTTCCCATCGTCCAAATCGAAACCTAATCTAAACTCTCTTCTAAGGTTTCCGGTGGGTTTAATTCAACCCACTAACTATGGATATATATAGACATGGACGATTGATTTAATCTTCTCTCATTCCTCACGTGTCCCCCTTGTCTCCTTCTCTCTATTCTTCTTCTTCTTCCTCTTCTTCTCTCTCTGTAAATAATTAAAAATCTCTCTCTTCGTCCATCCTTTTTTTTTTCCCTTCTTTTTCTCCTTACCATTTCAACAGTAGTTTCACTACTAGCACAAGTACTGATGAGGAAAATTCCACTCAATTTGGGCAGTTCAGCAGCTCCAGCCTTTATCCGCAGCTGCCAGTAGAAACCCATTCCCGTCTGCCCCCGCTGACAAGAGGCACGGTCACGGTCGTTCCACCTCAGATCTAAGCAGCGATCCTTGTACGCCCCGCCATTTTGAAGACTTCACCAACAACTCCGTCCTCTATACCCATGTCATCGCTTTCTCCCTATTCGAGCTCGAGACCATCACCAAGAGCTTCCGCTCCGACTACATTCTCGGCGAGGGTGGCTTTGGTACCGTTTACAAGGGCTACATTGATGAGAACGTCAGGGTTGGCCTCAAATCCCTTCCCGTTGCCGTTAAGGTTCTCAACAAGGAGGGCCTTCAGGGCCACCGTGAATGGCTCGTGAGTCCCCAAAAAAAAAACCCACTTTCTTCCACCCCTTTCCTTATTTCAAAAACTTCTTTTCCAGATTATAAATGTTACTCCTACCGATTTTTGTTTCTCGTCCTATTTCCTAGACCGAGGTCAATTTCCTTGGCCAGCTCCGCCATCCTAATCTGGTCAAGCTGATTGGGTATTGCTGCGAGGATGATCACAGATTACTCGTTTATGAGTTCATGTTCCGAGGCAGCCTGGAAAATCACCTTTTCCGAAGTATCGTCCTATTTCTCTTTTCTTACCGCTTTACAATCCTCTGGGCTTGCTTATATGTTCTACCACTCCCCGCCCCCCAATTATTTTTCATATGCTCTGCCAGTCTCTTTATTTTAGCGTTTTATATTAAGGCTGCTTTACTGGGATCCTTTTTCATTAGACACCAGTAATATAGGGATATCACCATCATAAGATTACCTTCAAGTCAAGGCTAGGTTATCACTCTTTATCTGAAACCTATCTCCTAAAATGGACCCGTTATCAAACCTACATCTGAATTGATTCTACATCGGCATTACTATAAAGTTTCTTCATGGGACAAAAACATTTATCTCATTAAGAAACTGAACAAAAACAAAAGATATTATCTAGGTTCACCTCAACCCAAAATTATACTTTGAACTTCCCCAACTCTGCTTGCACAGAACTTTGCCAATGTATTTTCTTAAACTGGGCGTGATTGGAGCCATCTTTCTCAAGAATCTGAGTGAGGTATAATTTGAGATAAGGACACTGAGAGAGTGCTATTGTGCATGTGAAGATTGCAATCAGGATGTCATTGTCATACAAGTGAAGTGGAAGGTTTTCTGTGATAGGCCATGTCTGAAAGTAGAATTCCTTTTACCATGGTTGAAGTGATGATTATTATGATACAAAATGTTTTTTCTTTTTTCCTTTTTTGGGTATGCTAATTTTGTTTGGGTATTATTTTTGTCTATTCTTAGTTTCTCATGTAGTCTACGTCACTGTAATTGAAGTATGAATTTGATAAAAATTTCTGTTGACATGAAGGTTGGATCCTGCAACAATCAAATTTCTTTAAAATGACATTTATGCCTATGTTTAATTGATGAAGAAGTATGACCAACCATAGGTGGATAATGCTTTGATCACAAAAACCATTAGAACATAATTATTTTATTGGACTTTCTCTTCAATAGAATTCTGCTTATTTGTTCTCCACCTTCCCCAAAGTTTATGCATTTTCTTGAGGTCTCTTTTTTTTAATGACCTGATTTTGTTAACTGAAGTTTGATCTAAAATTTCTTGAGGCATTCAGAGGCAACAGTTACATTATCATGGTCAACAAGAATGATGATTGCTTTTGGAGCAGCTAAAGGACTTGCTTTTCTTCACAATGCTGAAAGACCAGTAATCTATCGAGACTTTAAGACATCAAACATTTTACTGGACTCTGTAAGTCGTATTACGATCAGCCAGTTGTGCTTCGCCATTCTGCTAAATGTTATTTCAAATTTTCTGTGGACATTTTTCTTAATAGGATGATAGATAGTTGTTGATGCCATTAGCTATAAATTGCAGGATTACACAGCCAAACTTTCTGATTTTGGGCTTGCAAAAGCTGGGCCACAAGGTGATGAGACCCATGTTTCAACTCGAGTTATGGGAACTTATGGGTATGCTGCTCCTGAATATGTAATGACTGGTATGCCTCTATATGGTTCTGAGCTGATTTTAGTCCATGTTACTAGTCCTACTTTTTTCAGGAAGGTTTTATATCTTCGAAAAATGAATCTTTGTGAAATATAGCAGAGTTGGAAGACTTTTTTTTACTAATGAACTATATCTTTTCTTAATAGGAATGAATTGATATCTGATTTTAGTCCAGGTTATTGAACCAACATTTTTTTAGGAAGGTTTTACATCATCTAAAAATGGAGCTTTTGTGAAACATGACAGTGTTGGAACTTTTTCTTTTCTTTTCTTTTTTTTTTTTTGGGGGTACTGATGGACTCTTATCTTTTCTCAATAGGAATTGAGTCACTGACTTATACAAGACTGACTCTAAGATGCATGGATGTGAAAATTGCTTATGCATGCAACTATATTTGTTTGTGAAGAAGGACTAGAAGTGAAAATGGTGGGTACTTTTTATCCCTTTTCATAGAGTTTTCCTCCAAAAAATTTACCTTTGGCTGACGTGAAAATGCAAAACACATAAGCCTCATATATGACCTGGAAGCTGGATTTTCTTGGTGAAAATGTTCATTTATAAATGAAATTATAATTCGCTTACTAATTGTCTCCCTTTCTCCTTTTCATCTTGAACTTAGAAATGTAATTAGCTCCAGAACTGGTAGAGGGACAAGGAGGAATAGAATTTAGCGTTTTATTTACTGTCAGTGGCTTGTTGTCCTGTGCTATGATTGGATATAAGTCTTTCCTGGATAAAGAGCTTTTTCTCAGCCTGCTTAAACTTGCCCAAAAAAGCATCTATGTTAGATGTAGAGGGAGAGCTCCTTTTGGTCTGTGGTGTGCCTCCCTTTTCATTTGTTTTCTTACTAAAGCTCCTAAAATTTAGCTTTAACTAACCAAGATTGTACTAGCTAATGTAGCTTTCGAATGTAGGAAAGCTTAACCAAAAGAAAGACGTGAAAATTCCTAATCTTCCTTTTAGAATCACAAAAAAAGTTTTAATAAGTTGCAAACATATCGAGTGTCCTTTTATCACTAGTAGTTGTTAAACTCAGACAGGCCTTTCATGCTGTCAACCAGGATTACTTGTCCTGGTTAGTAACCTGAAAGGACAAGTGACCTGGTGTTATTGCAAAACTGTGGGCTTCTCCCAAGTCTTGAACTCAAGACCTCTTCTGTGTGAGCAACCGGCTGTTTTCATTCACAGGCATACTAACAATCTGATCTCTCTTGACCCTTTTCCTCCTCTGTAATTGTGAGTTTTTGGGCGCCCTCGTGTAATGTTTCCAAGCTATGTAGATTGGTCAAAAATGTTGTTGGGGAAGTGAAACTTTGACTTCTAATCGTCTGTGCTTTATCCTCTGAATGCTTAAATAAATCCTTTCCTTTAATTACAGGAATATGTGGTTCCATGGTTCCTTGATCAGCTGTGGTGGTTCTACCTCAAAGCTTTTAAGTTGTAACAACAATCAAAGCTCATCTTTTGTGGCTCAAGTACTTTGTGTGCTAGTCTTATTTTGTTTCAATAGCCTGATTTTTTTTTTACTTGATCCGTGTTTGGAAACAGAAACACGAAAAGTGGACTAAGCTCGCATTTTAAAATTACTCTCTATATTTGGAGGAGATACTCGTAAGTTTTGTTGGGTGTGTTCCGTTTATTTTTCTTGGCTGATATGCTCTTGGAATTTTCATTGGCAATTTTTAAGAAGATCCCTCCTTATAGAGTCCTTTTTGTCTTCAGATAGACTGGGTTGGCAATTTGACATGTACAGGCAAGAGCATGTATCTATGGATATTTCTGTTGTACCTGAACACTGGGTTGGAGCGACATTTACTGGAAAACATAGGAGGAAAAAGGCTAAAACTGCTTTGAATAGTTTTAAAACGTCTATGGCATTCTCAAATTTCGTGCAACAATGAGAGTGTTAGCTCAGACGTTTGTGATGTTTAATCCATCGTCTTAGATTTGATTTTGTGAAAGCAAATTTGAACCAATGATAATACCATTTTGGATTTGAACTTCTCCTATTAAGAAGAATTTATTTCAGATTTCGCACTACTGATTTCAGAGCTGAGGCCTTCATCAATACAATAAAGAAACTTGGGACTTCTTTGCTACCTGAAGTTAGATATTTACCTTCCTAGCTCAACGGCTAGTAACAGTTATTGTAATGTCCCCCCTATGCTTCTGTGATCTCTCATTCGGTATAATCTGTATGATACTGACAGGGCACCTTACTGCAAGGAGTGATGTGTACAGTTTCGGGGTGGTGCTGCTAGAGCTATTGACTGGAAAGAAGTCTGTAGACAAGACCAGACCAAGCAAGGAGCAGAATTTGGTGGATTGGGCCAGGCCAAAGCTAAATGATAAAAGGAAAATGCTCCAAATAATAGATCCAAGATTAGAAAATCAGTACTCTGTCAGGGCAGCACAAAAGGCGTGCAGTCTGGCGTACTATTGCTTGAGCCAGAATCCGAAAGCAAGACCCTTAATGAGTGACGTGGTCGAGACTTTGGAGCCTCTACAATGCAGTGGTGGTGGTACGGATGGAAGTTCGGTGTTATTGTCGTCGTCCTCTTCCTCATCAGCCTCTTTTCAAATTGGTACTGGTGGTCCGATTGCGCCAGGAAGAGTACGAGACTATCAGTTGCAGCAAAGATTCGGTGGTACAGTTCGTCCTACTACTGTGAGTTGCCGGTCTCCCAACCCAGACTGTTCTCCAGGAGGTGGCCCCGCTGCATGCCGGGTTAGATGAATAAAGTGGCATGTTTTGTTGTGCTTGTAATAGCAAACCATAACGGTTGTTTGTTCATTTACTGTTGTTTGTTTTCATCACTAGCAGTTTTTTTTAAGTTTTACCGTGTCAAATCTATTTAGGGACGTTCCTTTCAGGTGGATGGTTGGAATGTTCTTAAACTTCCAACTTTAGAGTTCAGTCTTCTTCGTTTGCTTTAACGGTTGTCTTGTTTGGGTGTTACTTTTAACAGTTCTCCTTACTAGTCATATTTCTTATGCCCTAAGCTGGAGATCTTAACAGTTGCCGGTCTCTGCTTTGTTAGATTAGACCGAGACTCCCAACTACTTTGATACTAATGTTGCATCGTTAGTTGTGTTTTTAAAAAAAAAAAAGGAACTTTTTGTTGATCTGGCTTTACCTCTTCGCCTTTTATTAATTCCTCCTGTGAACTGCAATTTTTTTTTTTTGGGGGGTTTAAATCGTCAATCTCTGTGTGAACTTGAGCGAGAATCAAAACCAGTAGCATCCAACAGCTTTGCGGAAAAAAGAAGAAAAAGAAAAAGAAGTTTCTACAGCAAAACAGCCGAGAGCTCAATAAGTCAACAAATTGAAATCTCTTTCAACCCGCCCATCATCACTCGCTGGTTTGCTACTCCAAGACCTCTTTAATGTGCACAAGTTAGAAGGTGGGTTGTTCCTTCTTCAAGTCAGCAAGAAAGGTGGGATTTTAATCTCCTTAAAAAGCACTTGCCTGAATTGTGGCAGGACCGGCAGGCTAGAATTTAAAACTATTGATCTTAGACTGTTTAGTAAAAATACTTCAGATGTTCGTTTCCCTGTTTTACCCCAAACCTTTGGGATGCTGCGTATAGATGAAGTCAACAAGTCCTTGGTGTCTAAATCGAGGAAACAACGACATTTAGTTAACCAACACGAGTAACAAGCAGGGTAGGCCATCAAGACGATCTTTCGGACTACTGCATTAATTGTGTCATATGAACGCTATTAGTAGCACACAGGGATTGCAGCTCCATCATACCTAACCCACATTCCAGCGTAAAACATGTTCTTATTTATACGTGTAAAAGAAGTAGCCAAACCAAGCAAAAACCGCACATTCGATCGGCTAAACTGGCAGAAACAATAACAACAGCCAGCGGAGCGAGATCATAGTCTCCTACATGTTCATTTCTTGGGGGATGGCTTCATAAATGAGAAGTCATTATCATTCTTGATTTCTTCATCATCATTTGGTACATTCAGCTCAGTGCGTGTATCGTGATCAACTGTGATCATTAACTTGTTTGTCATAGGAGTTGATGGATCAGTTTCCAAGTCAGACGCCTCCTGGTCCTCATACGCGAAGGAGCGAGTTGAGTGACCAGTAGTTTTGAAACGATGAAGTGCTGGTCCTGTTGAATGCAAAGTTGAAGCCACTGAAGCAGTTGGACTTACATCACCCAATCTTCTGGACGGAGACTTCCCTCCCTGCTTTTTCTTCACAGCCATATGCCACTTCTTCAGGGCTTTGGAAGTTTGTTCATCAAAGATTGATTTTTTCATATGGGAACCCATCTGCAAGTTTTGACAAAAGCATCACCCCAACCTAAATTAAATCGCTCAGAAGAAGAGGAAAATTTTCTGCAATTGATAGTTGCATTTCATTCCTAGAGAATTAGGTACAGATGGATTAACAACTGACAAGCTTGTGTAGCAGTCTATGAGAAATCTGCTTGACAAGTCATGACATAAAGTATTGAAGCATGCATTACTCAGTGCCATGACAACTCTGGTGCAGTTTTATTGGCCAGAGAAATGCAACAGATCATACAAGACATGTTGAAGGGTGTTGAGGTACCTGCGCTATAAGAGCATAAAGTGGAAGCGTGATATAGCTGCATAAAACTAGAACTCCTACCCTGCAATGTCGCAGAAGATTATTTCCATTATGTTTTTCTAATAGCAAACTGGAAATTGAGTTCAACATCCAACGTTGACTCTATTGTTAGGAATGTTCTATAAAGAAGCATATACCCTAAAGCAAGTTTGGCAATGACTAGCTCAAATTCTCATGGAAACAAGATTTTAGCCCAAACTCGTACTGCAGAGGATGAAAATTCTCAATAATGTTGTTTAGTATGGAGTTTTGACTTAGATTCAGATTTCAATACTTAAGAAATGGAGAAAACCATTACCCAAATCCACAGAAAGTACATTATTTGGAATGAGTTCTGCAAAACAGGAAAACTGATCAGAACATTGGATGTGTAAAGTTGGCAAAATTAAAATTAACTACTATGTAATAAACAGGGATTTTCAGTTCACGAAAGTAAAAGATAGAAGGTCCTTTTTTGGCAGGAAAGGTAAGCGTCATTTCTTCAAAAGGGTGAGTATCTGACATAATAAACGTTGAGAAGAGCATTGTCACTTGACTATTTGAAATTTTATGTTGATATCTTTCTCCAATCCATTACTGCTGCATATGTTCACAATCCATATCAATGAACAATCTCTTCTTTTGTCTCTAACTTTATTTGCACTTACAGAGAGGCCTGTGCTGCCGAGGGTTACCGCAAGTTTTTAAAATACTATGACCCACAAAAGAATTTGTCAATAGCCGTTAAATCAGCATTAAGGTGCTGAGTGCTGACATTTTTTATGGAGCCATGCATACTGCAAATCTTGGTGATGCAAGGTTGCCTTTTCTTACAGAACGTCTAAGATCAATATTAAAACTATGGGCTATCAACTTTGGCTTTAGATGGTACAGTACAGAAAGGAGTAATAATAGAGATAACTTTCCCTTCTCACTTTTAAATAACAGAGTTTGATCTATAATATGCAGAATAGCAGGAGTCAATACCTGAAATAGAGCAAAGTGAATAAGATGAAGAACTAACTGAGGACGCCCAAACCAGAAGTATTTGTCTGAGCCTTGCACAAGTGGAATGCCCTGGACCACTGCATGTCTGTCCGTGATTTCAATGGCCATCTTTATCAAAATAGCTTGAAGCTTTGTCCCAACAGCTAAGATTATCTGAGAAAGGTGATGTACTTAGGAGTTTTAAGCTTACTAGGATGAGAGACAGCATAAATAGGAGATGATACTTACAACCACAGGGACTAGGGATGCCCAGAACAAGGCTTTCCACCCTGAGTTGAAAAACTTTGTCCATTTAATATATGAATGCCCAAACTAAAATGGACCCAAAGCTCAAGTAGAATCATTAAATATTAGTGAAAAGAGAACAAAGTACCGTCAGCATAATACTGGAAGCATATCTGTTATCGGAAAAGATACTTACCACTAACATTTAAGAGCAAGAAAACCACAAAGGACGCCCACAAAACTGGACTGCCAACATTTTCAAGCAGTCAACAAATAAAAGCAGATATTAGAATGTTACATCATGAAGACGTAGAAATGCTCTACGAAATTAATGATCATTACCTGACTCCCACCACAGTCTTGAAATCATCCTCTAATGACCTCTTTATGTACTTTTGAAAATTAAATTTACTTCCAGGAGCTAAATGAACCTGCAGATGCAACAAATAAGTTTTAAGGGATGATAATCCGTGGAGGATTTAAAATTAAGTACAGACAAACAAACAAGTACTGCATTTAAAACTTACACTAATAAATCCATTGCGCAATGTCAAATAGTCAGATTTATTGACAGACCGGAAAAACTGTCTGAAAAAGCAGCCCTGCAGGAGTGGAAAATTTGGATAAGCTTGCAGCAAGAAAAAGAGGTTATGTAACAGCCAGTGAGACATAGATCCAACAATGTTGAAGCATACAAAAGTATGCCAGAATGAATAAGCCCAAGAAAGTAGTAGCTTATCATTCGAAGCCTTTACTAGGCCAATACAAGCAAATCTCCAATGTGGGCCAACAAGTTAAAGACTCATTAATACCTCAATCACTTTTATATTTACTGAAAAGAAATACTTCTTACAACGTAAAAAAAGATCGGTATCCTGGTCCAGAAACTGGTGTGTGCTCTCACGAAAGATGTTTCATGAGTAAGCCTAAATCTTGTAGGATCTGCTGATTCAGAGGGTTCATAATTAATGCAGTGATAAGCAGAAAATGATATCCAAGTTATACTTGGCAACATTATATTTTCTAGATCATACAGCAGCATACCACTTGAAAACTCATAATGATGCGATGAAGTCTCCTGCTCCCACTCCTTCCAACCACGAATCTGACAAGCATAAATCGACCATGAACTCTAATCTGGACAAAGGAATTGGAAGCAATGGCACTTCAAGTACAAAAGATTAATCATTGAAATGGACATACAGAAGTGGATGACATAAACTGCTCCTAAATCTAATAATGTTCCCAGGACAAATGCTGTCTTGCCTGATGATATGTTAATATAGACTAGAAACTGCCAATACTCAGAAGTAAATAATATTTTCTGTGACAATCATCAACTATATTTTCTAAATGAAAAAAGCAGAGAAAACATTATAAAATACTTAATTAGGTAAGATGAATCAAATAAGCTAAAATTGCCTGTCCCACAATATCTTAGAAAAGTCTCCTTCTAAAGGTTGCATGAGTTTGGATCCATAGCAACTGCCGAGTGGCCATAACCTGAATTACCTTGAGCCTTCCTAGAGCCATTGTGACAGCACTATATATCACGTGAACGACAGCTAAAAAGAATATGAGGATGTGTAACTGATGCACTCCATCAACAGAGATCAGTGGTACTCGCCCCTGTTGAATATTGTCAGATTAGTTTGCAGTAGAGCCTAATATATGCAACTATCTCATGATTACAGAAGATCCATGCTTAAAAACTCTTTATCAAACAAAATAATTTTGTGATGAAGGTAATTCCACGTTCTAGGTGCAGATGAGTTTAAACAAAGAGAAAACTTCTGGAAGGGCACGCTTGGAGGCCAAATGCATAAGGAAAGTGTAACTTTGGAGTATTCACTATGAAGGCTGATTTCTATATAAAACATACAACGACATTTTATAATAAAATCAGTACAAGTGCCCTTTATAAAAACTAGCAGAAACTTGTGCATTCTCTATGAAATAAGGCTCCAAGGGTATCCATTTTACTAAATTTCCCTGACCTAAAAGCTATTTGCAAACATATCATGGATCTAGAAACAAACAGTGCAAATCGAGTTCCACACAGACAGGAAGCAAAGACAACTTTACTTGACACAATGCAAAGAAAGAACAATCAGATAAAATCAGCAACCAAATTAAGATCTCCCTCATGAAGGAAGGAAATTATAGACAAGAAGAAGGAGAAGAGGCAATATACTACATCTAGAAATCAAGAGCATCATTGAGCAACATTCTCTTTCGACCATTTGTGTCTCCAAGAAAGCCGCATTATTTTCTCTAAATCTGCTAAAAAAATATAAATTTGGCCACAGATTATGATTTTTAACTAGGAAAATGTAAAAGAGGAATGAATAATTAATTATATTTTTAATTTATTTTAAGCAGGGAAGGGTGGGATTAATCAGGGAGGGGGGAGGGGGATTTGAACCCAGGAACTTTTAAATCCTGGGGCCTCAACCTTAACCACTAAACCAAGGCCTTCTCAGCTGAATGATTAACTATTCAATTCAAGAATCATGGAGATATTCTCAGTGCACTTCCATAAGCATCAACTATATATTGAGTTTGTCTGCATCTTAAGGGAAATATTAAGGATGTGTAAGTACAGGTAAGTTTACAAGTTTGACTCATCAATGCTTGAAAATGAAAATGACACTCCTAAGACGTTAAAAACAAGCATAAACAACAATGGAAAGAGGATGTGGGATTGTGTAAGCTCCTCATTTCATCTCATCAACAGAACAGAAATGATTTTGAATCAGCTCTAAAAGCAAGGCAGCTATTGCTTATTTTCAAATGAATCTGTCAGATAGTTGGGTAACCTCATGAAGAACCTGGTGAATAACATTGTCTTCCATTTTTCTCTAAGGATAGAGCAAAAGAGAAAGAATTATCTCCTGAATTGCATTTTATATCAAAAACTGTCACAGTTTTCGTGACAGAGAGCTGCTGCACCGGAGCTTCTATGGCTGCATGCCCATTTATGGCTATCTAGTCCCAGGGCTATCGGTTGGGAAATTCTGGCATGTGACAGGCATATAGAAGCATCTTCATTATCCCATTGTCCTTGGTTTATTCAAGGTACTATTAAAGAATATTCATGCATGTTGACTTCTAAGAAACATCAGTTTTTCAACAGTGCTTTAGCTAATAAGAGATCATCTATATGGTCAGTAATCATCAGTTGCTCAACGAGTTTTACAAGAAAGGCCAATTTCGCCTTTGCCAAAATGAACAAGGAACATGAATTACCTCCTTGCAAGAAGGCTCTTTAGCACCAGCAGCCAGAACTCTACGCGCATACCATAAAAGCCTCCGACCATGTCCATCTTTTCTAGTAGCAACTTTGTCAAGTGCACGACATGGCAGCATAGAGTCAGCAACAGCAGAAGGTACACAGATTTGGGCGATGTAATACTGACTGAATACGAGAAGTAGTGAGATAAAACCGAGAATCATCAACTCTGCGCATTAGCTCACATAAGGTTAGTCAATAGAGTGAAATGCTATCTAGTAAATGTTTTACTACGTTACCCAAAAAGGAAAAAAATAAAAACACCAAGGACATGATGTGAAATGACAATAGAGAAGTTATACTGCATACCATTTTTTACCTTCTCCAAAGCTTCATAAAGAGCTTTCTTGTGCCTATCCGTTAACCACTGATGAAGAAGAAAAATTACAAAAGGAGAATTAGTAAGCAGGAAGAATAGAGCTCAGAAAAGGGGGGGGGGGAGGCAAAATAATAATGATAATAACCGAAGGAAATTGCTTTTAAGTCTCTAGAAAGCATTGTGAAATGTGAGGAAGAAAATCAAACAAAAATATCCAGTAAAAGGAAAGAAAAATGAAAAAAGAAGACAGACAAACAGCAAAAACGAACATCAACAGATATTCAATACTCCTGAACAACACGTTTGTTACAAGAGGGAGGGAGGGAGGGAGAGAGAGAGAGAGAGAGAGTGTGTGTGTGTGTGTGTGTGTGTTCAAAACTCAGCAAAGTCCACCAATAATACATATCGAGAACAGGGAACCAAATATAAGAGGGCAATTAGTGGTTGAAAATTGGATTGAGCAATCAGTTACTTGTAGCACGAATTGAAGAGAGAGAGAGAGAGAGAGAGCTCGGGCAGTTAACAACAACAAAAGAAAAAGAGGAAAAAGTCAACAAGCGCAGTAGGAATGCGAAGTAAAGGATTGAGTTGTAGATGTGTGCATAATCTGCAGACTGCAACTATCTAAAAAAAGTTACTCACAGTCCCAATTTTGTGGAGAAGTTTCTCCAAGGCAATTGAAATGAGGATGATGACAGCACAAACACCAGCAACAGCCCATGTGGGTGTCTGATCAAGCTGTCTTGAACTTCCTCCACCTCCACCTGCCATGGTTTTTTTATATCAATCCAGCGGTTTCAGCTTTCTTGGACCTTCAGCACTTGGAATCTCCTTCTTCGAATCCCGAAACAAACTTAAACACTGCAGTTTATAAAATATCCTCCCTTTCTGCCAAAAACAAAATAAAATAAAATAGTTCTTGTTCAACTAACTAAAGCTAGAAACAAAATCCACTATTACCACTAGGATTACATATAGTATAGTAGTAAACAATTTAAAAAAAAAAAAAAAAGGATCTGGTCAGGTGTGGGGAACGGAAGTTGCAATGTGAAATCAGAAATGCACGAGCATTAACTACACGGCTTGATGCCATGCCACATTCACATTCGAGCATTTACAGCTAGTCCTTGTAGAGAGTATTTATTGCTCCTCCCAGTAAAGTGAAGTAAAAAAGTGAAACTTCCATAGACAAGCGCAGCAAAGAAAAAATGCGGGGAACGGAGTGGGGTCGCTTCTCTGATTAGTACTTATTACGGTACAAGAATTACTTAGCAGTCCTGCGTTATGAGTGCTACAGAGAGCTATCCGTTATCCAATACAAGACAACCCGCAAAGTCTGGTTTGTGGGTGGGTCTGTCTATAGCTTGTAGTATTAGTACTTTGTTATTGAATGCTAAAAGACTTGTCTGCCTCCTTTTCTTAGTGCTGGGGTCATTTTAGTTTGGGGAGGGGAGTATTGAGTAGGTGGTGATGGTGGTGGTGGTGGTAGCAGAAGACCAGTCGTAACGCTGGAATATATCGTAAAATTGCAAGCATGGATGTGCCTCAGCTTGTCATTTTGGTTTGGTACTGTGGTATTCAAGAGTCCAATTTTTAGACACATGCACCCCAATCATCCAGATGAAACCTTCCTCAGCTGAACCATCCGCTGCTGCGGCGCTGACCTCTCTGTACTCTCTTTTTTCTTACCAGGAATATTACCTTGGCAGCTAAGTTTTTTTTGGGTTTATATAAAACTCTACTGTAAGTTAGTATAGAAGTTGTAGAAAAAATTTTTGGAAGTGAAATTTTTTATGTGTTTTGGTAGTGTTACATTAAAAAATTTGGGAGTTTTTTAAGGATTCTTGCAAATAATATAGAAAACAAATAAGTTTTACACAAACTTGCTAAAAATTTGCATTAAAACTTTGGAAGTTTTTTAAGATTCCTATAGCAAAAATAGGTAAAAAACTAGCAGCATACAAATCTGATAAAAAACTCAATTACCAAACAAGGTACATAATTGCGAACTAATGTTCTGTTTGAAAAAATCATCTTCGAAATCTGAAATATATAGGTGTTGAATGTTATAAAACTAATACTAACATGGTGATATATTCATATTTTATTATGTAGTAGGCATTTAGAGATAAAATAGGACTAATAGACATCCATAATATTTAAATGTTCCACAACATTCCCCATTGAATGTCGATTACACAAAAAATATGTCTTGTTAAAATCTTGTTAGGAAAAAATCATGTAGGAAAAAAAACCTAGTGAAGGAAAAAGAATACGTTATTTTTGTGTATTTATTTCTCTCCCTGATCCAAACATCATCTGAGATCATTCAACCAACGTATTCCAATATTTTTCACTAATTTTTCAAATGTTGCAGTTGGCAATGCCTTAGTAAATAAATCTACCAAATTATTATCTGGTTGGATTTGTTCCACATCAATTTCACCATTTTTTTGTAAATCATGAGTAAAAAAGAATTTTGGTGAAATATGTTTCGTTTTATCTCCTTTAATAGATCTTTATTTCAATTAAGTTATACAAGTTGCATTATTTTCATACAATATAATTGGAGAATTTTCTTTTTCAAATGATAACTCATAATTCTTCCGAATATAATTGGTCATTGATTTTAACCAAACACATTCTTGACTAGGCTCGTAAATTGTTAACACTTAGCATGATTCTAAGAATTGGCGGTTATTAACTGTTTTGTAGATTTTCATGAAATGACTTTACCGCTACATGTAAATATATATCCAATTTGACATGTCGTTTCATGTGGATCAGATAGATACCCAACATTAGTATAATCAAGCAATTCATGTCAAACTCTATTGGAATAAAATAGGTCAAAATCAACTGTTTCTTGGAGATAGTGAAAAATATGTTTAATACCATTTCAATGTCGTCTTATAAGAGAGGTGCTAAATCTCGCTATAAATCTCGCTGGTAGATTCACAGCAAATGATATATCGAATCTTGTACAATTAACAAGATACATTAGGACACCAATAGCAGTACGATATGGTACTTCGGGACTAATTATTTCTTTATCTTTCTCTCTTGGTCTAAAAGGATTTCTAGTAGGATCAAGTGACCAAACAACCATTGGAGTACTTAATGGATGTGCTTTATCTATATAGAATCGCTTTAATACCTTTTGGTTATATGCAATTTGGTGAATAAAATTTTATTTTTAAAATTTTTAATTTGTAAAACAAGGCAAAATTTAGTCTTTCCAACATGTTTTATCTCAAATTCTCGTTTCAAATATTCAACTGTCTTTTGAAACTCTCCAAGAATTTTGATCAAATTAAAAATATAAATATATATAATAATGATTACAAAATTAGACCCATATTTCTTTATGAAAATACATGGATATATGGGGTTATTGGCATAACCTTCCCTAACTAAACACTCACTGATGCGATTATACCACATAATCCAAATTGTTTGAATCCATACAAAAATATTTGCAATTTAATAGAATAAGTTTCTTTATAATTTGATTTACATGTTTCAGGTATGCTAAATCTTTCAACGATTTTCATGTATATATCACTATTCAATGTTCCATACAGATAAACAGTAACTACGTCTATTAGACGCATATCAAACTTGTCATGCACTGTTAGACTCACAAGATATCTGAAATTAATTAAATTAACTATTGGAGAATATGTCTCGTCATAATCAACTTCAGATCTTTGTAAAAGACCTTTGGCTACAAGCCTTGCTTATATTTCATAATTTCATTCTTCTCATTTCTTTTCCTTATAAATACTCATTTATAACCAATTGATTTAACATCTTTAGTGTTTGGACTACAGGTCCAAATACTTTTCTTTTAACTAGTGAATCTAATTCAAATTGGATCACACCTTTCTATTGGTTGATCATTTATTCGTCGATATCCATTAACCGATTTAGACTCGATTCTTGTCTTCTTTCATAATATCAAGTGCTACATTATATGCAAAAGTACTCAATAATCACTTCTTTTCGATTCCAACTTTTTCCTGTAATGACAAAATTTATTAAATTTTCAATGGTTTCATTCTCTTCAAAAGTAGGTTCTTCAGGAGTGGGTCTTTGTTGCTATTAATATTTTGAGATTCTAAATTAATTCTTAAGTTCTCAATTTCATTATAATTATCCAGTCCTCTTTTCTTTCAAAAATTTTTATTTTTTGAACTCAGGGCATGCTTTAAGCATGTTTTAGACTCGTTATCACTTGTAATTTATTCTTCTAGAATATTAATTTTAATCGGTGAATTTTTGTAGAAATATGTGATTTAATGACTCTTCTGGAGTCATTGAATACATTCGGTACTTGATTTGTAATTTTTTGCAAATGAATAATTTTTTAAACTTCCAATTCACATTGTTTTGTACGAGAATCAAGGAAATCTAATAATATTTTTCAAATGATTTCTTTTTTCAGTTGATCCTATCTTCCCCCTAATATTGGAAAATATGATTCATCAAAATGACAATCTACAAATTGTGCAGTAAATAAGATCACCTTTTAATAGTTCAAGATATTTAATTATAGAATGTGCATCATACTCGACATAAATTTCCAATCGTCTTTGGGAGCCCATTTTCGAGTGTTGTGGCGATACAATTGGAACATAAATCACACACCCAAAAATTCTCAAATGAGAAATATTAGACTCATAGTCAAAAGTTAATTATAGGGAAGAATAAGTGTGATTTTTTGTCCGCCTGATTCTCACAAGTGTTGTTGCATGTAAGATGGCATGCCCCTAAGTAGATAATAGGAGTTTAGACCTCATTGATAATGGTTTAAAAATTAATTGCAGTCGCTTAATGAATGATTTAGTTAAACTATTTTGTGCATGAATATGAGTTACAAGATGTTTAATAGTTATTCCAACGGACATGTGATAATCATCAAATACATGTGATGATTATTCACTACCATTATCTAGACGAATTTTCTTAGTTGGATAGTCAGAGAATTGTGCTCATAATTTTATTAGTTGAATAAGCAATTTCACAAACGTCAGATTGCGAATAGATAATAAACATACATGTAACAATCTTAGTGATGTATCAATTAGCATCATAAATATCTAAATGGTCCGCATGGTGGATATACAGACCTACATATATCATCTTGAATTCGTTCTAAAAATGTAAGAGATTCAGTTCCTACTTTAGTTAGAGATGGTCTAACAATTAATTTTTCTTGAGAGCAAACAACACATGAGAATTAATTTAAATTTAATGCCTTTTGATCTTTCAATGAGCTGCCATGTAAAATCTCAATTATTCGCCTCATCATTACTGCAACCATGATGTCTAAGGTGATCATGCCAAATCATAAAATTACTGGGATTAGAAGACTTATGGTCTTCTAGATGATTAATTTTAGTTGCATTTATTTTCATATAATATAACCCATAAGAGAGAATGCAGCTTTTTCAATACATGTTTCTAACCAGAAATGTAAATTGTAATTAATAAATATTCACCATTTGTCTCATTCAACATCTCGACATGATATCCATTTTGGCGGATATCTTTAAAACTCAGCAACTTTATTCAAGATTTAGCAAATAGTAGTATGTTATCGATCATATTTTTAGTTTCTTCAATGAGTAATATAGTGGCTCTTCCGGAACCTTCAATCAATTTAACACTATGACTTATAGTATTAACATTCGTTTCTCCTATATTAAGATAGAAAAAGTACTTTTTTATGTTTAAATATGGTATGCATGGTTGCACTCTCAATGACATAAATTTTATTATCACTATTATTTAATTCCAAATATTTAACATCCATTTCTTCTTCAAAAAGGAATGATAAAAAAATTACAAATAAAAGTAAATATTAATAAAGTGCACAAATTACATAACTTAAAAGGAAATTACATAAATGATGCAAAAATAACAAAGGAACAAAATGACAAGTAAATTGGGTATTCGACATGGATCATTTTGCACATTCAGCATGTTCAAAGAAATCGGCCACGTCAAAATATGCTATATCAACATCAGCAAAATCATCACCATAGATATTATTTTGGTCAATAAAATTTGTTTCAACACATTTGTCTTTCTTTTTCAATAATATTTGATAAAACTCAGCAAGGTGTTCCACCGTATAACATATATAGGACCAATGGCTTTCCATGCCACATTTGTAGTATTTATCTTCATAATTTTTCTTTTCTTCACATTTCTTATCATTGCCTTCTTCTAGGAGTCATTTGTTTCTTGCCACGGTGATGATCATTATGATATGGCACATATCTACCACTACCATGCCCATGGTTACAACTATGTCCACGGCCTCTTCCGTGACAGCGACCGCGACCACTTACAGAGTTTGAATAGTGGGTTACATTCGCTTCAATGAATGGACTAGCATTAGTTTGTCGGAATTCATGATTTTTCAGTAATAATTCATTATTTTGTTTAACCAATAAAAGACATGCAATCAATTCAAAATATTTTCTTGAACCTTTCTCTCGATATTTGACATTTGAGACATGAAAAATGGAAAATATTTTTTCCAACAATCCTTATCAATCACATTTTCACCATCTAATTTTAATTGAGAGGTAATTCTGAAAATGATTGAGTTATATTCACCAACAGTTTTAAAATCTTGTAATCGTAGGTGAAGCTAATCATACCTGATTTTTGGAAGAACGACCAACTCAGGTGGTCATACATTTCTTTCAAACTATTCCAAAAATCAAGTGGATTCTTGACCATAAAATACTCCGTTTTCAATCCTTCATCAAGATGATGAGCAAGGAATATCATGGCTTTAGCTCGGTCTTGATTTGTTGCATTATTATCTTTAATAATAGTTTTGCCAAGACCCATGGATTCGAGATGTATTTCAATATCCATTGCACATGATAAGTAGTTCTTTCCAAAAATAGAGGCACAAATTCTTGTTTTGTGAGGTTAGCTGTAATAAAAGTGAAATGAGTTAAAAATGAGAAATATTATCCCTAAAATTTTGCCAAAAGTTGTCTAAGAAAGCACCCAACGATTGATCTAACACCGATAGAGTTTTGGCAAAATCTCGTGCTGATAACATGTTATAAAACTAATACTAATATGGTGATAGATTCGTGTTTGATTATGTAGTAAGCGCTAAACTAGCAAAGTCATGAAAACTAAAGAACTCAAGGAAAGAGAAAAGTAGAAATAAAACTAAACTTTCATTCATTCAAATGAATTTCTCTTTAATATTACAAGAAGTGTGCCCCCATTCATAGGGGAATACACAGGAGTTTAAAGTATATCTATTAATTGTAGTTCATATCAAAGATAGAGATGATATCTTCTCGTAAGTCATGCTCCTCAAAAGTTGTGCTTATCAAAAGTTGAGTAATTTTATCACATCGTATAACGTGATAGTTTTGTTATTATCTATGAGATAAGATAGAAGTGATAGACATTTACAATATTTATTAGTTTCACAGCATTGAAAGAATTAAGTTAGGTAATGCTTAGAGAGGGCAAAGGTGCGGATATGTCTAATAGAAGAAAAGGTTTATGTACATACTTACGTAAAATTTTGAAAACAAATTGAGCCGTACATAATGTATGAAGTGGTTAGGCATTGTTTTTATCAAATATTTTGAATTAGTAAAGTTCTTAATGAGTTAATTTTCTGCATTAGGTAAAATCATCAAACATCTATCCTTACGTTTTGCTTTCAAAACTAATGGCTTTCTTTAATAGCAATTGAAAATTATTCATTCATTGTTCTAGTAAAAAAACTTCAACCTACAAAAGGAAAAATTCTCTCCTCCATCCCTCTAAAAAATACTCTATTAAATCTTTTTTCAACTATTCATCCATAGAAGAGAGGTTAGATTTTTCTGATCTTTCCTCATCAGAGGAGTCCTCTCTTTAGTTTCTTTTCAGTTATGTGAATAAAGTCTCTTCTAAATTTTCCAAATAAAAGTTTATTCTTTCCTAGAGTTTATGTATTCTAGGTTTTTTTTTTTGAGAGTTTTCTTCTAGGTATTTGTTTCTAAACTTTTCTATGATTACATATAAGTTTTTTCATATTTTGATTATGGAATTTCTTTCTTGGGATCCTTAGTAAGAGTTTTATATAGTTTTTTTTAATTTCTTTTATTACATTTGAGTTTTTTCCAATTTTGATTATCAAATTTGGAATTTCTTAAGTCTATTCAGCAGACCTCTTCATAATATCTAGACTTGAAACAATCAATCAGCAGATTTGATGATTAAAAACATATACACATGTTCATGGGGTCACGATTATTTATCTGATTTTTAAAATTTTTTTGGATCATTATAGGTTCAGATCTGTAATATCTATCCTCCAAATTTGTGTTTTGATATCTGTGTATGTAACTTTAGCTATTAGTGCAAATTTTAATGAAATTATGATGTTTTATCCAAAAAAAATTGTTCTTGTACCTCAATTGGATTTTTTCCAATATTAGAGTCCAAGATGAGACCTGCAACAGTTCAGCTCCCGACAAAATTAGGGACAGAAATGGTTGTAATTATTCTAAGGTTGATAATTATTGGCCAAATCAATAGCCTGTTAGGTTATTGGCTAGGGAGCTATGCTTTCACTGGCAAATTGGCGTAAGGATTTAGAGAGGGAATATAGGAGGGGCAAGGATGAAAAAAAATCATGATTGGCCAAAAAAATTTGTAAAGTTCTAATAACGTGGTATACATCGATTTTAACTAAACATACACACCTATGAAAAAAAGTTTCATATTTATTTTGCTTTAAAAGTGATTTACACGGTTACACGAGATAATATCAGAAACTGTCCCTGAGATTTATCTTAATATCACCTAGTACCTCTAAGGTTTACAAAATATCACTTACCCCTTTACTTTTGTTATTTATATAACAAAATTAAAAAGAAATGCTAAACTGTCCTTTTACTTGCTAAGTAAAAATACTCCTAAATCATTTTATTTATTTCAAGAAAACCATCATCTAAAAAACAACCTCGAATAGTACTATCACATCATAATGTTATAGTTTATAAAAATATAAATTTGAAAAATAAAAAGATATTTACAAATAAATACATTTGCACCAATTTAACTTTATATGCTCAAAATTGATTTCTTATGAACTTTATATTTTTTGTTCTAACTTCTTCTCAACATATGTCCAAGTTTTAAATTGTACTGATCATTATAAAAATAAACTCAAAATAAACAAAGAACTTATATATCACAATCACAAAAGGTAAAAGATAAAAAAAAATTTTAATTTATTATAATTTACAAAAAAGAATTACATAGTCATCCAAAAAATGAGCAAGAGAATGCTAGAGAAAAGGGAAAGAGAAGAAAATGACTTTTGTTTCTTCTTTTTTTTTTTAATTTTCATCTCTATTTATTTGATATGTGAATTATGTATCAAGTGAGGGTTAATATGGTTATTTTACAATTACTCGGGAAAGTAATTTATATTTTTAAAATCTCAAGGGTGCCAAGTGATATTAGGAGAAACCTTAAAAGAGGTTTTTAATATTATCCCCGGTTATACAGAAGACAAGGTGTTAAAGTTTGAAAACTAAATTTGAAATCTGAAATTTGAACTCGAATCCACTAAATGATTAGATTGTTAAATACTAAATTTAATACATTTGAATGTATATCACATTAAGTGATAAGTGAACAACTTTTTGAAGCAAGTTTTGCTTAAAAAATTTAGTGCCATTTAATTAATTCAAATATTTGATTTTTAGTTATCAAACGTGTTTCTGAACGTATTAATATCTGGATCTATTAAGTTTAAGTTCTAAATTGAGTTATCAAAGAGTAATATTTTGATTAAAAGGATAAAACTCTTCCGAGATGATGGTGCTGATAATGGTGCTCAATTTCAAAGAGGATTGACCTTGGCATTCTGATTTCATGTACTAATCACATTTAAAAAATTTTAGGATTTACCATTATCTGAAATTTTTTGTCACACGTATGTCAAATTTCTCAATCATCTATAGAAATTTTACCCAATAAGATATTGTATAGATTTAATAAAATGTCTATTATTGTATTACCACTTATCTTTGCCAAACTCAGTTGTCAAATGCTTCCCGGATTTGTTTTCTTCTTCTTTCTTTTTTTTCAAGTCAGTATCTTTTGGAAGTAAGGGGGTTTGCTGGGTTAAAAATTAGACAATATACAAAAAAACCCATTTATGATTTCAGGTTTAATCATCATATCTCCTTATTATTTAAAAGGGATAATTTAACAAACCTCCCCTGAGGTTTCTGATAACTTCACTTGGTACTCTCAAATTTTAAAAAATCTCACTTAGTTCCCTTATTTTAAACCTTTTGTTACATTCAAAGATAATGCTAAAAAACTCATTTTGGGAGAGAGAATATAATTTCATTCCAAATTTGCCACTTTCTTGTGATTTATTAATTACCATAATATTCCAAATTTATCTCTTAATTTTTGTAAATAAATGGATGTAGTTCATTGATGAAAATTTAAAAGTTGATAACAGGACTGAAAAACTCTTTAGTAGTTTTATATCATTGCTTGGATAAGTTAGTTATATTATTTAAAATTATGAATAATTCATAATACTCTTAAAAATAACTTATAAAAAATCATAATCATGATAATACCTTTTGCATTGTCTTAAATATAATACAAATAAAATTTATATATAATTTGAAGTATCTTGAATCCTTTTAGTTTTCAAACCTTCTATTTAAACAAAAAAAAAAGAAAATTCAAAAATATGTAAATGATTTATAACAATTCTTAAATTAACTCAAAACACTTTACAATAAAAAAATTTTATTTTTGTAACTTACAACATTCAAATATTAAATCTTAGTATATACAACACACTATGTTTTGTCAATCAGGATAAGTGTTCATACTTTTAATATTTTTTTTCTTTTGTTATTAATACACTCACTTTTGGTAATAAAAAATAAAATAACAAAAGGGCAGTTTTGGAATGAGATTAAATTTACTCTCCCAATATGAATTTTTAATGTTATATTTTTTAAATGGGTTGTAAATGATACAAAAATCTTAAAATAAGGGAGGCAAGTGTGATTTTTTAAAATTTAAGAATGCCAGATGAAACTGTCAGAAATCTCAAGGGAGGTTTATGAAATTATCCCTATTTAAAAATCTCCATATAACCCCTCATGATTTGGACTTATTTAATTGCTACTTGCCAGTCACGTCTACACTTTACGCGAGTATAAAATTCTTCTTGTATGCACGTATATAGTTTAATAGTATTAAACTAGTGACGTGTGCGTATGCAATTTCACCTTGGATTGGAAAGGTAAGCTGTATAGATATCACTAGTTTAGATATCTGACGGTACAAGTCAGGTAGCCCAAATTAATCTCCTTGTTTTGTTAAGAGATAAAGGTGAGGTAAGGTGACCAAATCATCACATCAGTAGCTACTCTGCGGCAAATTTATCAGAATAATGTTAAAAGCAAAATTTGTCCGCCATCTGGTGCTGAATTTTTTTTCTTCTCCATCAAGTGGTGCCGCACATTTGATGTGCGGCACCAGAATTAATTTCAAATTTTTTTTTTCGTATTTGCAAATGAAATTCTGGGGGCATGTGTGCAATTTTTTAAAAATTTTCTGACCGGTGCTGCACATTGAATTTGCGGCACCGGTAAGCAACCAAAACAAAAAAAAAAAAAATTCACTAGAGAGGTGCCGCACATTACATGTGCGGCACCCCTCACATTTAATAAAAACAAAAATTTTTTGTTTGCAATGTGCGATGGCATTGAGAATATCGGAAGCTGAAGGCCTAAAGGCGGGAGAATCGCAAAGGCACATTGCTGAAATGGAAGCCATGACCTTGACTTGTTCCAACAATTCAGGACCATTCTCCTCATGGTCTTGAACTCTGAGAAGACGTGGATCCGGCAACTGAGGTAGCTTTGATGGGTCCCTCAACGCGGGGGCGGCAATGGAGGTCAACTTGTGTCTTGTGCGGAAGCAAAGGGCTTCCCTCATTAGGCTTCCCTCCCTATAATGAGCTCCAGAAGGATAACTCCGAAACTATATACGTAGTTCTTTTTGGAGGCGATCCCCGTCCTGAGGTAGTGAGGATTGGTGTAACCGGGGGACCCAAACATCATTCTGCTAGCAGCAGCAGCAGCAGCAGAAGAAGAAGATGGGAAGGGGAGCACCGGTTGCTTAGAATTTTTAGGGTTGCAAAAAAAAATTTTTTTTATTAAATGTGGAGGGCATGCGATGCACCTCTAGTGAATTTTTTTGTTTTGTTTTTTGGTTGCCGCAAATTCAATGTGCGGCACCGGCAAGAAAATCTTTGAAAAATTGCACACATGCCCCCTGTGAGGATAGGATCGGTCTTCCCAAGGCTTCCGAACAGAAAACCTGGTCGACCGATGCCAAGTATGTCCTGCAAATGAGAAAGGAGTTGCGGAGAGTCGGGGGCTTGGCTCCCCGGGGTACAGTCCGATGCTTAAGTCAGGAGTTTTCCAAAAGTGGAAATTGTTAGGAAGTTTGGAGGTTATTGGGTTACCTTTTCTTACCAGCGCAGGGAGTATTTATAGTAAGAGGATAGTGGTGCGAATCCAGGGATGGTGACAGATAGAAACCTCAAGGGCAGATGAAGAGTGAGGCGATGGGACATCCAGGCTGGACATTTGATGTGATGGCCTAGGCCCCGTGGCTTTGATGCCCAGGATACACCCGACCACATTCTCGGTCAGGGGTCCGAAGTTCTCACAAGTTTGAAAGATCCGACCCCTCAAGGCCTCGGCTCCGAGGTCAGCGCGGATCCGCCCTCTCCACTTGCCCCCAAGCCTCGGAAGAACATCTGGTAAACGAAGTTTTTCCGAGCTTTAGTCCGGGAAAGAAGGGCCTAAGCTTTAGGTAGCAATGATTACCCCTGGCTGCGGTACGGAAATCGAAGCGACGGATGCGACAATTGAGGAGACTAGGGTGACGTGGCCGGGTGAAAGGCGGAATTAACTCAGATCTCGAATTGCCCTGGAGAGTTCGCGCCTTCACGGCTGCCTATAAATAGAGGACTCCCCCCTTCATTTGCTCCTTTGCCATCACTTGAGCGTGCTTTGTCCTGAGCTTCTGTTTACCCGATCTCTTGCCGACGACTGTGACTTGCCGAGTAACTCTCCTACAACCATCGTAAGAAGTAAGTTTCTTCTCTTCTTAAACGGATATGGCGAGAATCTCCGAGGTACACGACAAGCCCGCTGAGAACCCCGAGCATATTGAGGCAGTTGTGACCGAGCCTCAGCAGTCTTCAGAGGACGGAAACTCTAGCTCGAGCCCCGCTTCCAGAAGTTCGGAAGGAACGGAAACGGAAAGCGGGGGGGCGTCCGAGGAAGGGGCCCAAGACGTCGGGACTGCTGATGATGAGATAATCATCATCGACGAGCCTACAGAGGGGCCAACCGAAGAGCCCGAGACATCTGAGGAGGTGGCCATCTCGGAAGAGTCCGAGGGATCCCTCGGTGATGACTACGTCCTGTTTGAACCCGAGGGAGCCCAAGAGGAGACCGGGACCTCGAGTGCAGCGGAGCCGGCTGATCAAGAACCTGGACCAGCCGAGCCTGTCAACTTGGACGATTACGACTTCGGCTCTGTCCCCGAGTTCCCGTCGATGATATCCGATGCCGGAATGACACGGGCCCTGACCGAGTTTCACTGGCCCCGAGGCATTCACTTGAGGAGGCCCAGGACAAGGCAACGGGCATGCCGACCTCTTGAGGGGCATGTGGCCCTGTACTTTGACCAGGTCGAAGCGGGACTTCGGCTTCCCCTGACCGACTTCATGAAGGGGATATTAGTCTTCTGGGGGTTTCGGATTACTCAACTGGTGCCGAACTCCATCAGAATCCTGGAAAATGACCCTGACATTAACAAAATAAGCACTAGAAGAAGTACAATTAGTAGCATAGAATTAAGTGTTTAGTGATTTAATCTCACCAAACATATAATTTTGCAACTTTGGTTGATAAGTACTAATTTAACACGCAACAACAAAATAAAGTCCAAAATGTTATAAAATTAATACTAATATGAAGGATAGAGAGAAGTAGAGAAAGTAGAGAGAGAAAATCAAATGAACTTCTATTCATTATGAAATTAAAAGGGTGACCCCTATTTATAGGAGAAGATATGAACAGTTCAAATTACATTTGAATTCTCGAAGAAGAATTCAAATTACATTTGAATTCTTATCAAGATAGAGATATCATCTTCTTGTAAAGCGTGAAGTGATAAGATAAGATAGAGATAGAGATGAAATCTTCTCGTAAATCATGTCATGATAATCTTATCGTCTCGTAGAACGTGACGGCTTCGTTCTTATTTAGGAGATCAGATAAAGTGATAGATATCCACAATAATTATTTTATAACACAAAATTGCAACTCAGATATAAAAGAAGCATGTTTTGTGCCAAGGCACCACGTCAATTCAACCACGTAAAAGATCAAGAGCTACTTCAAAATAGAGGTGTCAATCACAACCCATTTATATTGACTCACCCAAATTCAACCCATTAATAATTTACCCAAATCAACCCATTAATTTTAAATGGGTATAAATAGGTATACCCATTTAATTGACGGGTAATGGGTTGATTTGGATCACCCATTTAACCCATTTAAAAATAAATACACATTTTATTCAAAAATTTAGTGAGTGATAAGGAGATAAATTTAAATTTCTTACCAATGTAATAACAATAAAATGGCATTATTTATTGTCAAACACTATGTTAAAAATCTTTAAAAAAATAAATAATATTTCAAATAAGTCATAAATGTGTAGTTGGATATACCCATATCCATTTATTAAATGGGTTGATTCAATTAAACCCATTACCCAATTATGGCTTATTCAAATATACCAAAATCACCCATTTTGACACCTATACTTCAGAAGATACCATCTGAATCACCAGATCATTCAAAGGTGACATTACTTCAAACACGATCTTTAACAACCAGAAAATTAACTGATGAGATTTCTATTCATAGAAGCAACAAAACAATAGAAAATTAACCAAAAGAATCAAGGGCAAAAAAAAAAAAAAGAAAATAAAAGAACCAGCGAAATTCAGCTGAGTCGGCATTCGGCCATACAACTGGTCCACAATTATGCTATAAGAATCTACCCTGTTTGCTTTCAGGTTTATAAAAATATTCACTTCATTCTGGTGAGATTTATGGTGCAAAATTTTGGGAATGATGTAGATGCGTGATCTAACTCTTCGGGAATGATGCTCGAGGAGTTCTTCGGGATGATAACCTATATGGTCCTGCAACAAAAGGTTCAAGTATAGCAGAGGTCGGGGCTTGATCCCCCGGGTCCACTCCGATGCTTAAGTCAGAGGATTTACTAAAAGAAGTTAGTAGAGTATACTCAGAAAGCTAGTTACCTTAAATCTGGTTATGTAAGGGGTATTTATACTAAAAGGGATAGAGTACGGACGGTTATAGATGTAGTTCATTTGTGTAGGGGACCACTATGAAGGGCTCAGATGAGAACATAGTACAGTGGTCCTTTCTGAAATATTGCCAGCGGTAAAGGTAGCTTGTCGAATACTTGAAGGAAGGCCTCGGTCAGCCGAAGCCTATATCCGAAGTCCTCAAAGGCGGAGAAGATCAGGCTGAGCCTACATCCCGAGGAATCTTTTCCGAGGCCTTGGGCCGATGCCAATAATTTATGTCCCCCACAAGTGACAAAAGAGCTTGTCAGCAATCGAAGACGGCATTCATTAAGAAGAATAGAAATTTTTTTAATACAGAGGGGTGCTAACCAGGAGGCTAGTAGTATGGATATTCTGACAGAGCTGGTATATGTGTAAAGACTCTGTATGCAATTACAGAAACTGGAATAGCGCGCTCCGGACACAGAATTTCGGGCCTTGAATTCATGTTTTTGGAATTGGATTTGGTCATCAGCATATATAATTTCGTTGATGTTGTCGTGTCCTGGGACAGCAGCATCGGAGGTGGTGTTGGGTCCTGCACACCACACTTTCAAGACTTTGAGTTAACCGCTATAAACTCATCTAAAGACTAAAAATCCTCAAGAATTCAACCCAAACAAGAGAGTCGAGACAACGTTACGGACTCCGCAATGACGGAGACGCGGGTTGAATTCTACTGCATCGTACTCTTTCCAATCTTTCCTTAGATAACAACAGATCGAGAATCCAGTCCCAGACTGGTTCCGCAAATAAATTAATCTGAAAATTTCTAGTGGTATTCACAAAGCTTTGCATAGACCAATCTGACTCCTGAGTCACTCATCAGGACGTCCCGTATTATTTAGAGAATCCCAATCCAAGACCTTTTGCTTGCCGCTTCCACCAGTATCCTACCTTTCATTCCTGCAGGCTCTTCTTCCTCCGGCAGTACCCCCACACTGGCATTCCATTTCCATCACTCCTCCTTTCTAGTTTATTTGATAGCTTTTATAATAGTAATAATAACCCATTATTATCAGATACTGGAATTTTATCCTTAGTAACCATGTCCAAGATTCATCCGGCTGAAAACCAAGGACGATACCCATTTAATCAACATTTAGCAACGCCTATACCTGACCATCCTCTTCGTCCTGGCCCCAGTCCCTCCGTGCTCACTGTCTGGAAGAAATCCAGCATGAGTTTCCAGGGAACTGATGGATTCACGGTTTTCGATCACTGTGGAAGATTGGTTTTCCGCGTAGACAACTATACCAGAAAGAGTTGGTCTGCTGCAACCGCCGGACTACTCCTCATGGATGGATCCGGTAAAGGTCTACTCACATTGAAACCCCAGGTACCTATCTACCACACCTACTTCTTTCCCAATCCTCGGAATCCTGGGAACAAAAAATCGTATCTAACATGCTAGTTTGTTCTATTTTCTGCCTCTCTTTACAAATGAATCCACCATAATGAATCTAACCACATTTTTTTTTTAACCTCCCTTTTCCCCCAATCGTTTTGTCGAAGTTGCTCAGCGTCCAACATCAGTGGACAGGATATCGGGGCGAGGACGACCGTTGCTCTAGGGCATTTACCATGAGAAGACCACCATCGCTGCTGATTCGCAGAAGTGCATGCGAGGCCGAAGTGTTTATAGGAGAGAACATAAAGGTAACCAGCGAGAGGAAACCTGACCTAAAAGCCGAGGGATCCTTCCGGAGGCGGAATTGCAAGATCATTACTACTGCCACCGGCCAACTCGTTGCCCAGATATCCCGGAAACGAATAAATACTACTCTTTTGCTGAGCGACGATGTTTTCACGCTCGCAGTACACCCCGGATTTGAGCCTGATCTTGTTATGGCCTTCGTAATAATCCTGGATCGCATTTGCTGCAAGACTAATTATGCCCCCATTCTCTGTTCATAAAACATTTTTATACATATCTTTTAAACAGACCCATTCCAAATGGCATTCATCATCAACTGAGCTGGCCACCAGGCACCCACTTCTACATCCCCCTCGTTCTAATATGAAATCATCGTAGCAGACCCAAAATACTCTTCGGTGGCCGGCAGATACCGTGGACTATGATGATGCTCCCCATGGATTTTGAAGTTTAGGCGCACAATTTTTTTTTTGTTGCGTTTTTGTTATAATATCATTTAGTTCCCTAAGGTTTTGAAAATCTCATGGGAAGGTAAGTGAGATTTTTAAAATCTCATGGGAGCTAAGTGCTATTATGAGAAACCTTAGGGGGGGTTTCTGAAATTATCCCCATTAATTTCGAATGCTATACGCTTTTTTTTTTTTTTTTTTGGCTGCTATATGTTGAATGTAATTGGATAGAGGCTTATTTTGTAAAAATTTTTTTATTTATTTCATGGACATGTTTTTGAGTAATCTTTTTAACCTGACATACATTATATCAAAAAAAATGTTAAAGCATATTTTTAAAATTTATTCCAAATAATCTCTTAACAAATTCAAAACATGACACACCATTTTGGAAGGAAGGATACGCCCGTCCCTCTCCCGGCAAAGTCAATAGAAAGATTTACTAGTGCAATTGGAGCTCCACAGATTATAACAACAAAGAATGCTATTGGTGTTGGTGCAAAAAGAGCGTACTGAATGAACATGGTGAGATGAAATAAAAGGAGAGGTCGCCCACACGCCTCGCCATCGCCATGAGGGTAACTACTAAACACCCAAAAGGAGAGATTAGATTCCAGCGCTTTGCGGGTATGCGGTCAACAGTCAAAGTCGTCGACCGTACAAAACCACCGGGTGTTTTGCGATTTTCTTTTTTTTTTTTTTTTTTTTGTGTTTTGGGGGGCCCGGCGGCTGGGGCTCAATTCTTTATTGTACGTCCCCGAGCTTGTACACGTATCAAACAATTATTTTTCATTTTTGGAAAGAAAATACGCAGAAGATTTAGTAGTAGTTAACTAGTTATTATTCTTCTTTAGAGTAAGGCAATAATCTGATTCAATGAGTAGATCTCCCTCCACATGACTAGGTCTATGGTCAAAGATAAATACGACCGAAACAAAGGCATACTATTCCATGCGTGCGTACTGATCTTGGTTTGGACGGCGATGTAGTCAGCAGCTAGCTGGAGACAATTCCATTCTCAAACTTGGATCCATTTCACATTATACAGTCTGTATATATTAGAATCCAGTGTGCAGCAGCAGGAGTATTTTCTATTGATTTCCAGTCCTTACGATCGAGTCTCCAAGATCCGCTTCGCGTACCCCTGATCAACAGCTCCAGCTTTGGCCTGTGTCTGTCAATGGAAAGGCAAACGAGTGGTACCGCTTATGGGATTCAGAACCGTGGTTGCCCGTTTAAAGACTCCTCCTCCTTCCGCCTTCGCTCCCCGAGTCTCAACTCCGTGCGCCTTCACCGGATCTTTGATATATTTGATAAGAACAAGGACAGCATAATCTCGATGGAGGAGCTCACCCAGGCACTCAGCCTCCTCGGCTTGGACACCCGCTTGTGCGACCTGGACTCTACGCTCCGCTCCTACATCCAACCAGGCCAACCTGGCCTCACCTTCCAAGACTTCGAGGCCTTGCACCGCTCGCTCAACGATGCGTTTTTCGGTCTGCAGGACCAGGACGACGCGGATCCTACCTGCACTCCTAGCAGCTGGAAGGAGGAAGAGAAGGCCCGGCAGCAGGAGGAGTCTGATCTTTCCGAGGCATTCAAGGTGTTCGATGAGGACGGAGACGGATACATATCGGCCAGGGAACTGCAAGTGGTGCTGGGGAAGCTGGGCTTGCAGGAGGAGGGCCGGGAGATGGACAGAGTCCAGATGATGATCTCTAGCGTCGACCTCAATCACGATGGCCTTGTTGACTTTTTTGAGTTCAAGGACATGATGCGCAGTATTATCGTCCGATCCGCTTGACTGCTTACTTCTACTATTCCTATTGCTACCAAAAAGGAAAAAAGATTTTTTCCCCTTTTCATCAATCCAAGCAGGCGTTCCATACTTGTACCATGTACAGGAGTCAATTGTTATTCGCTTGGTGCTACTACTCAATCCCATTACCATTTAATCACCACAGCCTTTATTTTTTGTTTCTAAAAAGGGAGGAAAAAAAAGAAAAAAGAAAAAAGAAAAAAACCGAGAGAGAGAGAGAGAGAGAGAGAGATATTCGCAATTCGTTCCTGTATTATGCCCGTTCGCTCTATGAACTGGGTGGAAGGCTGGATTATCACCAAATAAATGGAAAGTGCATAGTAGTACGGAGTGATACTTTAAAACAAAAAAAAATTTGCTTTACATAAGAACCACAGCAACCCATGAGACACTTGCATGCACTGAAGCTCGAAAACCAGAGCTCATTTGGCTGACGACGATTCGTGGGGTGCCTGAAGAATCAAGAATACAAAGTACATCCGATAATCTGTGAATAGCAGATCGGTCGCCTCTCTCAAGCCTTACACTGTAGCATTGGCTCCAGTTATGTACTTGTAAACTCAAAAGAGTATGCTGAAATACAGGATGATCCATCCTGACATCGACAAAATAGCAAATAGATGAACCCAGAACAAGACAGCAGCTGCCTCCCTTCCACACCCTCTCAAATTGGCCACCGCACCTGCCATCAAAGGGGAAAGCCATTTAACATGAATCTGGTAACTGTAATGCCCAAAAGAATACCTCCTCTCAGGGTAGCGTAATGGAAATCAACAACATGCGCAGGAAAATACTCAAGGGCTCAGTTTTCGGCGCTTCAGAAAGCATTTGGAAGAGGCATAATGCATTTTGCCTTTTCAATTTTAACTACTCATCTTGCTCTCCACAAAAGCAATTTTATCAGAGTGCTCCCTTCAAAGCTTGTCTATGTCCCTTTAAAGGGGAAATATCATGTAACTTTCAATACCCTTGACTCTGATATTGGTTAATTCTCAATTCAAGTTTTTAAGGTTAGTTGTTAACTCATGATCAATGAACTTATTCCACTTATTCCTGTTCCATTTGGTCCTGACCAGGGATGGTCCGTGCTACTTTCAAATACCAAGCGATTTGATAGTGATTTGGAAGAGCCCCAGTGGAGTTAGACAATGACTCATCCAAGTCTTCAAACGATAGATTACACTAGTTGGGTGAGATTAATCTAACCTGAAAGCACCGATGTAGGCATAGTATACTGGAGGAGGAGAACAAATCTGAACATCTTATCATCCGGGGGAAGGAACCCCAATTTATCAGCTAACATGACAATACCGAGGCCTACTGGTGGAACTAAAACGAGCCGTCCAAAAATGATAGCAGCAGTTGTTCGTAAACCTAGTTTTGAACTTCCTGGTCCTGCAATTACCAAATTGACATTCAAATTATAAAAATACAGCAGCAAGTAGGAGTGAAGGACAGCACCAAAAATAGGAATGAAGTATAGGCAGCATGATAGGAGGAAGACAGCACCAAAATCCTCAGTATAAACCAAAAGTTAATGCAAAACAGGCAATATCAGGAGTTGCAGTTAAATTGATTTAAGTCAATACACTTGTCAGCTTGACCTAAGTTCAGAAGATCTAGCTCAAAACTCAACTTCAGCTCGACAAAACACCAAACACCGTTAATTAACCTTCTACGTACATTAAAGATTCAGAACGTAGTTAGACTCTGCTTTGTCTATCTATCCATCCATCTATGTACACACACGCACACACAAACAACAAGAAGAAATTTAAATGATAAAATACATCATACAGAAGGCTTCTGCATTAGTTTATCTTGTATAAATGTTAACAAGAAACCTGTATAATACTTCGTAATCATCAGGCAGGAAATACTCAATAGAATTCTAGTGGGACAGCTTGAAAAAAGGTTAAATCAAGTAAAGTCGAAGTGAAGCTGCTTGTGACTAGCTCAAAGCAGCTATCATCCCAAAATGAAACCACACTGTCAATTGAAGAAAATTTGCACATCAAATCTTTAACTTACCATCAACAAGGTTGCCTCCTAAGGCCAATAAAATACATGGAATCATGGCTTCCCTGGGAAAAAAACATGCCATTAGCTTTAATAAACATACATAACAAATCAATTTCCACCAACTCCAAATCGAAGTATTCTTAGCGATGACAGAGTGTTCTAAGAAAAAAAATTAGGAAAAAACTAAGACCCGTGTCCTTTTTCTTTATATAGGAAAAAGGATATCTAAAACAGCCATAATTAAGAAAGAAGTTGACACAAGATACGATGGAAACAAATCTGAACATACCCAAGTATCATACAGCTGTCAGTGAAGAAGTACAAAGGAGCATCAGAAGTGAAGATCAGCCTCTTCAGAAATGGCACACATCCTATGATGATGGCGATGATCTATTTAATAAGACACCAGGTTAGTGCCTCTCAACCAATCAGCAATTTTTATGAGTTATTGTATTCATGTGAAGCTAACAAAACAGCTAGCACCATTCCCAGAAAAAGCAAGGTAAGTAAATGATACTGTTGTTCATTCAGCATCAGTAACTGTGAACACGCTCAATATCCAAAAAATAATTATTATCATTATTCATTATGTAGTATTAACAAATGGATGAAAAGTTTGGGAAGGTCCATACTCTGGAATGTCTCCACATGCACATAAGACCTTTTCTGTCAAAACTAGGCCTCATCAGGATTTGAGAGATTAAAAGTCTGCAAGATGGGCAATTTGGTTTCTACTTCTTTCATGATTCCAAGACTCTCAGTTCTTAAAATGGTAAGCCAAACATTCACAAAGGAAAATTTTACATATTTGATCTACAGACATTGTTAAAGAAATCATTGAAGAGTTTGAAATATAAAGCCCATTCATCATAATCAAGTCAAGTTAATATCAGAATCCTTGTGCTTATGCCAAAAAGATTTAATGAAAAGGACAATACACATGATACATCAAAAGCAAAAGAGAAAAGGACTTACATGTTAAATCAAAAGCCGAATCAAAAAGCATGTATTAGTAAAGGCATAGAGTTAAGAGAGATCAACTTACTGATGCAATTATTGGGGGTTGAAGTATTTGCTTGAGCTTCAATTTCTCAAACAAAAATTTGAGGAAATATTTAATCTGCATGACAATGTATTTGCAACGAGGCCCAATTATTAGCAGAAGCATAAAAAATGATGGAAAAGAGCAGTTTTTAGCTCAGGAAAATTGGTTCTCTAGCAACCCAATGCATTCACCCGACAGTGAATCAAAAGGCAGGTCCTATTTTTCAGAAATATGCAATTATAACCTTGGTGAGAAAAATTAATGCTGTGCTAAATATGTTATAACCTTTTCCTTCTTCGGGGTTCTGGGATCAGTTGATACAGCATCCTCATTAAGCAAGGGCATTTGCTCAGGAGAATTATCCTTCACTTGACACTGGGAGCTATCTTTTGAAAGATTCTTGATTGGATGATTTTCACCAACAATGTCAAATGTACCTTCAGGAGGAGGTGCAAGCATATGGAATACATAGGTGTACAGAACAAGTGCACCAACCTGGATTCATACCCCAACTTGTTGAGTTCATGTTTAAATAAAATAAAATGCATCATCCACCTCATACAAGTCTCCAGTAATGACTAAGGCAAGTGAACATACTAGTGTAGTATATCATAAACCCTAGTACTCACACCTTCCTATGTTCCAAAGCCATAGATGGCTGTTAAAAATTTTTTCATTTACAGAAGTTAACAAGAATAAGAGCAAGTAAAAGGAGCAATGGAACCATGTTTTACAAAATTTCTGTTTTAATATGTCATTCTTGGAGTATTAAGATAAGTAATCTTTATACTCCAGCTTGGTAGTTTCCACCGTCTGCATGCACAATTACATGTAATAGTTATACTCTTAATGTTATAGATAATGCAGAGATTGTTTATTTCTTTGTTTTGGTAATATGATAATTATAGAATGTCAGGCAGGAAACCCTTTTCTCGTTTTCTCTTCTGCATGATAATTAAAAATGTAGCCGCTTGCTTTATCCTTTAGATATATCAGAAATTTTCTAAAAAGAAACTATAGGACCCACCCATCCAGACAATTGCCATTGGAGAGAGGCCACTGCACACCTAAAAGCAACAACAGATACTTTGGACAATCAATTAAGATAATCAACTACCTAAACCAGGTCTCAAGGCTCCTACCATATAAAGCTTTAACCAGGCAAGGCTACTATACATGTGACAAAGCAAGGTAATACAGTTTGAGCTCAACTTACCCACTGGCCAAATGAGATGTATGCATTTCCATCTTGAGAGCACTTTTCATAGTCGCCAAAGGGGTTTGATTTGTCTCGACACAATGCAGCAATTAAGACAAGTGGCACATTACCAATATTCCCTGTACATGGTGCACATTCGAAATAACTTAAGAGATATAGCATAGTAGACAGCAGATGACCCTATCAAATAAAATTCATGAATTAGAAGAATGCACTAATCACTAGTGTCAGATTTGGAACTCATTAAGTAGTGAGACAAGTTGCATGGTCAATGAGGAAGCACAATTGATGTACCCATGCACTCGACTGTTTTGACAATGCTTTCCTAGCCCAAATCTTACACGTTCCTTCATGGCTGTGCCGAGATTTTGTCCATCTACACTAAATATGGAAGACGAAAACCTAGCATATTCTACTCTATGATAGACTTTCCCAATTCTTTAATTAATTAAGAGAATTTATATCTCTAAATTTAATTGGCATGTAGCCATTTCATTTCAATCACTAAAAAAACCACAATCCAGAAGCCATCTCAGGGTGAAAACAGATTAGTGCTGCTCATTCACATGGAAAGAGGAAGGACTGGAGAGGGATCTATGACAAGAACAAAAGGAAAGAAACCTTGGTGCACAAAATATAAATTAAACAAAAATAAGGACCTTTGATTCTTTGATATTCGAACATGTCCATAAAAGTCAACATTTTGACCATTTTAGTAACAATAAATGGATACTATACATAAAAATTTAAAAGTTCATAAATATTCTGTAGTTAAAACTCTCACCTGAGCCACCATATCATTGAAACAATGAAGTTTATAATGAGAAGTATGAATGCTGAAAAGTGACTCCCTTCATAGAATGTACACACAGATATAAAGTAGAAAAAAGATACAAGAAAATAAAAACACTATTTGGCAATCCAACCTCCCTATTAAAAAGCTTGCAATCTTAAGGTCCACAAATATGTTTTGACTTTTTAAAAAAATTGTACACATTCCATCTAGTCACAATCATAAGAAACTGATTTCAACTCAAGCAACAAATGGTAGAAAATAACTGAAACACATAGCATTGGGCCTGTATGTCAAATTATATAAATTTCTCCTATTATGCCATTTTTTAAATCAGAATCCTCAATAAATATGATGCCTTGCACGCCTTGTATAGCAATAGAAGAAGTCATAAACACTTGTAAACTACTCAAAAGGAAGCCAGAAACACACAAGATAAACAAATGACAGAAAATAGAAAAAAATTAATGCATAAATACTACAAACTGGAAAGCTTACCAATTCCAATTTGTACGATAGTAAACTTGAAGAATGGATAGGGCGGATGGACAATCCATGCAACAATTAGACCTATAATAGAGCCTGATATTGTGGTTAGAATGACATTGAAAGGGATAAACCACCTGAAAACAAAGAAAATACTAGTCAAATCCTGATTGGTTCAGTTAGTTCTTGAAAGGAACGTCAAACAAGGAGAATTTATCATTCATTTAAAATTCTATGCAAGGGCTACCATTCAAGCATTTTCTGAAAGGTGATGGCTTCTCCAAGTTGAGAGAATATCAGACACGGGAGCAAAAGTGAAAAGACAAGCTGCACAGAAATATGTAGTGACTGTCAACATTATAGCGTTAACTATGCATAACATACATAATGAATTGCACCATTTGTTAGCATCAAGCACGCCAAGCATCAAGCTAATAATTTCAGCGTCACTTAAAACATTAAAAGAAGCTTGGGAGATCAACTATTTTGGTCCTTTATCTTTTGCATCTTGACCAATTTGGTCTCTTATGTATCACCACCTACTAATTTAGCTCCTCATCTCTATAAAATAAAGCCAATGTAGGAACCCTAAACGAAAAATTCGAAAATCCTAACAGAATTGGTCATGTGCACAGCATGGGCACCTTTAAGAACAACTTGTTGGCCCCTTGTCTTAAAGGTCATGTCTGATTTTGGCTAAGGCCCCCAAGATGAGGGAACAAATTGGTGATTTTCCCAAGAAGTTTAGTGCTCATACCTTTTTTTTGCCTTCTACACCCAGCTTTTTCTATCCCCCCGCCCTTTTTTTTGAGAGGGGGGTGGGGGTGGTGTTGTTGTTTAACGAAAGAAGGCAGTGTAAAACAGAACGCAACTCAGCCAAAAGCCAAGGAAACGAATTCATGCTCATATAATTCGGTCAAATTGGTGGTAGATGATGATGGAAAGAGAGCAGAAAACAAAAAAGAAGCTCAGAATCCTAGCGGGAGGAAGGGATGTTTTCTACTTACCCCGTTTAAGAGCTTTCTTCCATTGGCCGGTAAGATGTTAACATACTTGGAAGCCATTAGAAATCCCATGAAGCACATGGTAAAAACTTTTGCTATGGGTAAAACAGCAATTCGAATGGTGCCAAGCAATGACTCTCCACCAGTATGGGGTTCTGTAAGAACCTGTATCAGAAGCCTTTGCACCCTGTCCATTGTCTTTTTGACTCAAAAGCACCTGGCCTCAAAAATTGGAAACAAATTTGTATTTCTGGTGACCAGAACTAGTGGCAGGGCTCCCACGTCAAAGAGCAAAGGAAGAGAAGTCAAGAAGCAAATGTCCAACGAGTATTTTACTATTGGGGAAGCAACCCTGTATTAAGAACTATGGGAACAGAAACAGCAGGCAGACTGAGCGCTAGAATGTATGCAAGAATCGTAAAAACACAGGCCGGCTGGCAAATTGCCAACTATGTTCATGAAACAATTGGAGAACGAATACAAGTAGAATTCTCTCTCTTATACTTTTCAAATCTAACGATCGTTTAAAAAGAAGAGCTCTGCAATCTCTCTATCATGCAAGCGTCCATCTTTCACTCTCGTTTATTTTGTCTCTGTTGCCTGCAAAAGTAAAGGAAGAGTACGCAATAAAAGAAAATCTTAAAAAAGAAAAAAAAAATCTTAGGAAAAAGAAACTGTATAGTATATACTATAGGAAAGATCAGAAAATGGTGTATCAACCATCAAGCACAAAGCCAAACTTTGCTTAACAGGTACTTAATAATCGGTAGTTCACAGTCATTTCCCAAGAAACTCTAAGGACTCGGACGATTTATGTACCTAGGCATTTATAAATTAGAATCAGGGCCCCCCGCAGCGTCGCATCAGCTACGATTTTAGGTAGGAAGAATTGGGAAGAGAAAGAATGATCAGAAGAAATTTGGAAAAAATAATAATAAATTAAAGGTTGAATATTAGTGGTGCTGCAAAAAGAGGATGATTGATTGAGATTCGGAGGATCCTCTGGCAGACTGGTAACAGCTAGTATTATTTTTATCAGGTGGGAGGAGGTGAGAAGCAACAAAATTCTGTCTGTGTGATAAATAATTACAAAAACAAAACGAGACTGGAAATCATACACACATATTGATTGAAATTGCAGGAGGACGACAAATTACGAACCCTAAATACACACGTGTGTTTTGTTCGCGTGTGTGTGTGTGTGTGTGTGTGGGGAAAACAAAGAACAAAAGCATTCATACCTTAAACCAAAATATTCTCAAACAGACGGGAAAGCTCGATAGAGAGACAGAGAGGGAGAGGAAAACCAATGGAAGCTTTTCTAGTTTTGTTGTTATTACTCCTCCTCCTACCTCCGCTTGCTAGAGTATTAGTTGCACATTTCACTTTAAATAGTAGTGTGTGTCCTGGTAAGATTACACGTGTATGTGTAATTGCACACTGGCGCCCAGGCTGGACTAGGAAGAAGGGAGGGAAAAAAAAAAAAAAAAAACAAACAAACAAACGGAGAGAGAGAGAGAGAGCAAATACAAATTAAACTTTTTCTAAGATACTTTTATCGGATAATTTTAGAAACTTTTACTGAGGTTTTGGACAGTCTCAACCTCCACTTAAGGTTTCAAAATATCAGAGGCGCGTAAGTAGCTATTATCAAATCTAACCCAATTTAAGAAGACAAACAACAAAAAAATTGGAGGATGGAGAGAGAAAGTCAAGTCTTACATTGGTGAGATAATTTCATATGAACAATACCTAGGCAATTTGGCAAGAATAAAAGGCGTAAGTGGAACTAATAGCTCAAGTAAGGTCTGAACTTTGAACTTCAATTTGGAACCTGAAAATCAACGTCTCTCTCTATTCATCATTTTGTCAGGAATCTAAGTAGAATTCTTGATGATGTCTAGCAATGTAATCAAGAATTGAAGATAGGAAAGAAATTTAAAAGAAATGGGGAAAAATTTCAGAAGAAAGCGAGAGGGAGACGAGAGAGAATCTAGGAGGAAAGAAAGAATTGTTATTAACTTTCTAGACAAAATCCTTTTATTTGGTACAATTTCCAGAATATAAAACTAATTCACCTACTGGGCACGTGATTGCCTATTCCAACCTGGCTAACTAACACAACCAACTGATATTACTAGCTTAATTCTGCATTTTACTAATTAGTCCTTAATTCTTGACACATTTTTAACCTCTCTATGCAGCAACGATTTCATCGAACACTATTTATAAAAGCAAAATGAAGCATGAATAGAGCTATAAATTGAACCAAATAGTTTGGTACTCGACTCGAGTTCGGCTCGAACTAAGTTCATTCAAACTTATTTATGTAAATATCAATCTAAGTTTGAACAGGATTTCAAGGTTGAAAAAATTAATGAACCAATTACGATTTTTTACTTTGTCTGACTCGATATGTTCATGAACACATAAACCAAGTAAATTTTATAAAACTATGTATGTAATTACTTTCTTAACTCTAGTTCTTTCTGTCCTGTATATTACTCATATTCTAAAATAACAATCATATGATATGCATAATTGATTTTAATTACATTTTTTATTCATCATAATAGATTTCTTGAATATCATCGAGCAAAAATTAAGAAAAAAAGAGCAACAAATTAGGGTGAAATTTTCTATATAACATAATATGAAGGTGTTCGTGATTTCTTACCCTTTCCAGATTTCTTATCCTCTCTAATGAAAGACGAACCAAATTATTTAATACTTGAATCGAATTCAACTTAATAAGTGCTCATTTGAACTTGGTTTGTTAGTTAGTCAAACCAAATTTGAATATCGTTTTATCATTTTAAGTTCGATAACATTAAGTTTGATAAAAAAAATTCATTTAAGTTCGGTTCGATAGAAACTCGTTCAAGTTTGATTTGGTAAGTAAACAAACCAAGTTTAAACAAAATTTCAAACTCATTAAAATAATCAAACAAACTTGAATATTAGGGTGTTCGGTTTTGATTAATCTCGTTTACACCCTTAAGCAAGCAGAGGACTCTACTTATCAGACTTTATGCAATTAAAGTGCTTACTGTTGGATGAGCTAAAACCTAAAAGTAATAGAAAGGAAATAAGCAGCTCCGGCTGCAACACACACGCACGCACAAATGTCCTGTTGAAGTAGCAAATTTGAGTTCTGGAATTCTACATCATTCACAATAAGAAACATACATTGCAGATTCATTAGCAGATGCTTTTCTCTTAGTAACATTTGTGGTTGTTTGCACATTCAGTCGAACATTAAGAGTAGCAGATTGAGTTGTTAGGTTTGGATTGCTGCCTTGACTAGAAATCACAACGGGATACACTTCCTTCTGTATGATTCTGCAGACCATGATACTAATTGGTTAACAGTTGTGATCATCACCAAACAAGTCTAGCTGACTAAATGTACAACTTGCACCGTTTTACCCAGAGAATACATCCTGCTAGGCCTAATACTTTACTTTCAGTATCAGGAAGTACTCTTCTTCACCTTCTGGAACTATTGGGAGTAGTTTGTGAACCTGTACATCAGACTAACATGGTAGCAGTTTCACAATCTATGGATATATTGTCATCTTCTGAACCAATAGGCCGATTAATTGCCTAGGAAAATTGCTCGGAAAAGATGCTGTCATTCGGTTCAAAACTTCCATACCTCCTCATTCGTAATCCACGTGCTCTTGCCTTGGAATGATCTTGGATAGACGTCCCATGGTCCTCCAGACACAAAAACTTGCAATCACTGCATACACTACTAGCTTCTAAATCACCGTCGTCATCAACAGATAAGAGTAATTAATGATACAAAGCACAAGAGCAGGACAGTCATAAAGAATGACCGAAAGGTAAGTTGTCATTCATATGAGCAAAACAAGCAGGACAGGGACAATTCCTGTAAAATGCTCTATGAGCTATCATCCATTTTGGGTTGGGCCAAAAGAAAAAAAAGCAACAAAGCCAGCGAAAGTAGATCATATGAATGCTAAACGCCAGGTCTTTGGAGGAACATCAATTGATAAAAGTATATGACACCCTAGAATTTCCAGAACTGACACCATCACGTATAGTAATTTAACATGTCGAGATTGAGGTAAATCATGCAAACAAAATCACTTTTTGAACCGTAGAGTTCTTACTAATAGGCAATTTGTTTTGCCAAAAAATTTATATTCCAAACTACCTTAGGAGAATCTCACTCATTGTATATAAGAAAAAAACCCCCACATTTTCAGTAAATCAGTTTCTCCCATTTATAAAAACATCAATATGATTAACATGTAGGCTGATGTCTCATTCAAATTTGTCACCAACTCTCACTCAGTATAAATGTCCAATTGGTAGGATAAAGATAAAGAAACAGAAAAAGGTTAATGATGTTTAAAATTGGGAGCAGAAGGGTGAAGCTTTTTAAAAACTACAACCAGGCGAGTGGCCTCGTAATTTTTGTAAGGTTTATAGAATGGCGAAGCATCATTTTACCAATTATAGGATTGGGGATAGAGGTTTCATCCAAATAAAGCAGTATCTATCTTGTCTTATTGAATGAACTAATCAACCTCAAAAAAGAGAGAGACAGAGAGAGAGAGGAATATAGAGAGAGGGGGGAGTAAAATGACACGCGCAGGTGCAGGCTGCAAAGGGTTGTGCTAGTTTACTTACACAACGCAAAGTTATCCAGCAAGAATGATGAGTTGCACAAATAATCCTACTGGAAGAAGATGAACTAAAGTAGTACTTAGAAAAAAGTGCTGACCGGCAATCAAGTATCTATAGTTTGAATCAACTGTTCATCATCACCATCGTCGAAGAAAAGTAAATAAGGGGGAAAAAATGAACAATAGGTAATAAGTAATCACAAAACTAACCTCCTCCTAACTCTTGGCCCAATAAAACTCAAAAATACCAAATCCCACCCCATATTCTGAAAAAATTTAAAGAAAAGAAAAGGGAAGGTTTTTGGCCGTTGTAATGTTTACCGCCTGAGAAGAGCGAGGTGTGGCCTTCGAATCAGATCCTGAAAAAGTAGTTGTGCTGCGGTCATCAATAATAGAAATTATGTGAAATTGAAGAAGAAAAAAGGGGGAAAAATAGACACATTAGATTTGTTTGGGGAAAAAAAGGAGGAAGAAGAAGAAGGATAGAAGATTGGGAAGACGAATAAATAAATAACTATTGTAAAACAGAATAATGAGGGCGTTTGAATTGCTAATTATTTGGTTTATTTATTTGTTTATATCATCAACATATTTACTCAAATAATGATGGATAGACAAAAGGATAACATTTATAACACGGCACTAAAAAAAAATCAAAGGAGTGGAGTAGAGAGTAGTAGGCACTATTGTGTAGTAGACTAATATCATCATCATCTTCTTCTGTTGTACACTAGCAAGAGGAGGGAGGGAATCAAAATGTCTATTTCGATGGAGCGAGAGAGCCGGCATGATGAAGGAGACATTCGCACAGCAGCAGTAGCAGCAGCCAACGGTCCTCCGATTGATCTCTCTCTCTCTCTATATATATATATATATCCTTTTTTTAAAATTTTTTTATCCTGCGGAAGGTCAAAGACCTTTACAATGGAATCAAACGAGGCGTAGTAACGCCCATTATGTCGACAGCAAGAAGAGTCGTTAAGGAATTTGGTGGAGTTTCGAACCTTGTCACACCTACCTGCAACCTTGTCACACCTACCTGCATGTGTAAGCTTATTTTAGCTAGTCTATCCACACATGAGTTGCTCTCCCTCCATGCATGAATTAGTCTACATTCTCAGTTTCACTCCAATTTGTCTTCCATCATCCTGACTAAGTTGTAATGAGGGCTTTCTTTCTTAGCTTCCTTGACCAGATAGATCCCCACTTTGAATTAGATTAAATCAAGAGTTTCTCTATCCCCTTCTGCCAAGTTAGATCCAGCCCATGAATTATTGCCTAGAGCTCTGCTGCTCTGTTACTTGCCCTACCAATAGTCTTGTTTTGGCAGCTAAGTTTTTTGGGTGTTTGTATAAAACTCTATGTAACTTATTGTAGAAGTTGTAGAAAAAATTTTTGGAAGTGAAGTTTTTTATGTGTTTTGGGGGTGTTATATTAAAAACTTTGGGAGTTTTTTGAGAATTCTTGCAGATAATGTAGGAAACAAACAAGTTTTATACAAACTTGCTAAAAATTTACATTAAAACTTTGGAAGTTTTTTAAGATTCCTGTAGCAAAAGTAGGTAAAAAACTAGCAGCATACAAATCTGACAAAAAACTCAGCTGCCAAACAAAGCTAATATTAGCAGAAAATCCACCTAATCAGCACCCCATTTCATCTCTCAATAGTCCACCTGCTCCTAATTTAAATTGAATTTACTCTATCTCTTCGACTACTAAACTGAACTGCTCCATTGATTTCTATTGGGCTTCGCTCATCGTCCTACTTAAGATCCACAGACTTTTTGTGCTTAAAACTCAAATACTTGGGCCCTCTTCATTTCGTTTAACCTCCCGCGGCTACCCACAACTCACGACCCGCTAGATCCTTACCCTTTTGTTTTTTTATTTGTAAAGGTACTGCACACAATCAAAATTTCAATTCATGCCCTGCGTCTAGAACATTTTATTATTATCTTACCCCATTCATCCATTCATTTAAGGCAACTAACCAAATCTTAAAATTTTTTCTTTTTCTCAAAAAAAAAAAAAAGAAAAAAAGCATGCCTATCACATGCACACACATACATATATATATATATATGTATATTTTTTGGGTAAGTAACGATCACATTAAATAGAGGAAAAGCAAATCCAGATCACGTGCATCTATACATAATAATTGAATTGAATTGATGAATGTGCTGTGGACAGCTCTACTAATCTCTAAAAAAATAAATAAAATTTTCACCTGTTTCGACAGCTGTAATGTTTATTACTGTGTTCTGTTCATCTAATGATGGAATAACCAACGGACAGAGACTAAGAATGGAATAATTATGAGCAGTTTCTTTTGGAAGAACAAGGAATTATTAGGTTTATATAGTATGTGATAAAGAGCGAGCATCCCCAGCCAACCACCCCAGAATGTTGAATAGCAGTAGTAAATAAATACTACGCTTTTCATATTCGCCTTCGTTATTCTTGTTTTATATAAATATATATACAAATAAATAAATAATACAATGCTCTCACTAAAATCATTTGATTGTTTTACCAGGCTAGGCTAGCTCCGGACGGAGTACCTTGAAAGTAGTGAGTGGTAGCCAGTTTTTTTTTGTAAGGAAAATGAGAAAATTCTTTTGCGGATGATTCTTTTGCTACTAATAATACCGTACTACGCTGTACTGCTATTGTATGCATGTTTCATTGGTTAGGTTGCTGCAGAAAGAAGCAAGCGGGTGGATTTCATTTCTGTTAAGCAGTTACCGAATATCTAAGCCAATCTCCGTCGTCAACATCATCCAACCAATCAATGCGGCAGCACGGCGGAGCACATGGATACTGTCATCCTCCTCCTCCTAGTACTAGTAGGAAGAGCAAGAAAAGGAGCAGGAAGAGCCTCCTTCCCTCCTCTGGTCATGATGATTCTGAAGAGGTACCCCCTGCCACCGCCCCCACTCTCTATCTCCTCTCCAATCCCATCCATTCCCAATCAGATTCCACGTTTGCACTCCCCCAATTCGCAACCAGGTCTAATTCTATAATATTATTTATGTCCCAAGTGTGTTGCTGTATTTTTAGTTTCTGCTTCCCTAGGGAGTAGGGACAGTCCCTGTATATACATATATACATACATACATTTCTTGTGTACAAGTGCTATTCGACTTCAATCTCTGTCTTTTCCCATCAATATTCATTTCCTCACCTGACTCTGCATTACATGTGCATATCCTCTTCTTGCACCTTTTTTCTTTTTTTTCTTCTTCTTTTGTTTTGAATCCCTATAATATAATCACACGTCATTATTTGCGTAACGATGAATAAAATAATTACAGAAAGAAAGTACTGTATGCAGGTTGGACACAGCCCCCTTCCTCCTCCTCCTGAAGGAGATGATTCAAGCAACTGCGGTGGGTATTGCTCCCTCCTCCTCCACCCGAAATGTGCAAATTTTGAATATTATTCTCAATGGCTGCCAGGTAAACCATCAATTATGCCACAAAAACATATGCTCCAGCTGGTTATTGACATCCTACAAAGGTGACGTTCCTCACTCACCGATCTCTTCTTTCCAACACATAACTAACAATCTTTCTCCTCTCATTACTGCTACCCATTTTTCACATGCTTAACACATTTTGTTGTGCACCCTTGCCAATTTTCTTCCACGAGATATCAACTTCTTAACGAATGACTCTTCTTTCACCCTGTTATTTAGGAGAGACACCTATGAAATATTTGCTGAACCAGTTGACCCAAATGAGGTCCGTGCTCTTCTCGCCATTTTCTTCATCTATTACTCCGCATGCTAGTGCTGCTTATGGATTACTTCATTTTCATCTGACCAGCGAAGTTAAGTTTTTGTAAAATTACAAGATTCTTTACATTTGATAGGTTAAGGATTACTATCGAATCATCAAAGAGCCCATGGATTTCGGTACCATGAGGGCTAAACTTCACGAAGGAATGTATGACAGTCTTGAGCAATTCCAGGTTTGGCTCTTCCCCAGATTCACTATGTTTATCATTTCCACATGTAAATGTCAGAACCAAATCATGGACAATGCTACTTCTATTTGGTACTCTACAGTCAGTCGCTAAAACATAATTCGTATAACATCCTTTTTAATGACCGGGGAGTCGGGGTTCGTAGGTAGAGTTGGTGCCTTAATTGGTGGGAATAAGGATCGAGTTCTAACATTTGTCGTAATACGTCTGTTTATCAGAATAAAACTCCTACAATCTAATTCCAGGTTTGGTACTTAAATATTGACTGAAGAAGCTTCTCTATTTTCATTTTATGAGTCAAGGTGGTTCAGCTGATCCCAAGGCCATTTCATGATGGATAAATTAGAGCAAACAGTTCTAGATCCCAAAAGAGCCCATAATACTCTGGATCCAACTCTAGATCGCCGAATGTTAAAAGGGTTATGAAACTCTAATCATTCACACAACTTAACGCTCCAAAATGCGCTACTTGGTCATGGGCCTCGTGGCTAGATCAACAGTGAAGGATCTAATGACTTCCCAAGTTGAAGAAGAATCTAATTACTTCCCAAGTTGAAACTTCAACATCTCTAAGTTTTATGCCAGTGGCACTGTTTGTAAGAGTTTCTGCACCATATTTCACAGCACCAGATGGAGAACAAACCCAAAACCCGCAAGGCACATCACTTACATAATTGTACATAGCCTTTCTTTGCAGATGAAGTCAAACTTCAAATTTGTTTGCATTACCCATGAAACATTTGCAACATCGCTTGACTACTAATATTTGATATCTCTATGTGCATATTATATGCAGCACGACGTATTTCTTATAACAAGAAATGCAATGCATTTTAATTCCTCGGGTACTGTTTATTTCAGACAGGTATTCAGTTGATTTCTGGCATAAACTTTACATAGCATATCTATTTAGAAAACTTTTGTCCTACCCCTGAAGGTCACTAACAGTGAGCTCTAATCACTTACAGGCTCGTGCTATACATGAATTGGCTATAAGGGTTTTTCATGTTTTGGGAACTGATCCTGAAAACTTTGAAGTGGAATTTTTGGGAACAAGACGAAGATCTACAAGGAGAGCACAAAATGAAGCCAACAGTGATAGACTTACCAAACATGTCAAGGCCAATAGCGTCGCAACTAATTTTTATTCAAAGGGCACATCGAGTTCGCATGATACATCATTAGTTAGGAAAGCCGATAGGAGAAAACCCTTGGTAGCTAGTAGCATGGCTTTCCACACCAACAGAAATAGCTGCGGTTTCTTCTCTGGTGAGCTAATTTGTCTTGCTAAAGAGAATGCAAGTTTGATATAACTTTTTCATTTTATCCAACATATCATAAAAGCTTAGTACTTTAGTCCTGAGAAGGATTTTGAATTGCTTTCTAAATTAACTCTGGCTGAGTGAAGTCAACCAACAATGATGAACATTGTACTGGATTACCACCATTACCTCTTTTGTGGCATTGTCATAAAAATTAAGGGATAATATCTGTGCAAAATTCCGAACTATCAGCTTTTGGTCCTATATTATAGGGAATCGTCTTTGCATTGAACATAAATCATTTTTCAGGGTAGCCAATTTGGTCCAACAGGAAAAGCAAGTTGCTATCTTACAAAGATAGGTCCCCGTTCCTTGTTTGGAATGTAACTGGATTCATGTGCCCAAAATCTTAGCTTTAGAGTGGCATTTGCTCATTATTTGGCCTTGATTCTTTCCTTGTAGGAGCAACAGTTGGTCGAAGGTCAAATTATGTTGAAACAGATCGCCGCTCCACGTATATACCTCAGAGTGGCAAAAATACATTTGGCTCAAATTGCTTCTGCACCAAGCCACTTGTTCTTGTATGTTACCTCTCTGTTTGAGTTTGTATACACCTGATATGCATATTGTTGTTCGAAACTGGTGATTTTTCATATGTTAGGTTAATGATTGAGTGAATACATCCAACTTTTTGTGCCTTCATCGATAACAAATGACGGCACTTGAGATAAGTCGTCAGAATAATACTAAGACTCTTAATTTATCTTTGTTTTTTGTAGATAAGTCGTCAGGATACTAATTACAGAGAAAGTTTGTTGTTGTTTGTTAAAGATCTGGGACCAATTGCACACATGTTTGCCGCCCAGAAGATACATGGACTGCACGAAAGTAGTTCTACTTGTCAAACAGTAGGTTCAACAGGTTGGGGAATTCAGGCTACATGTCAATGTCAAACACCTGCTGCATGTGGCTCTGGCCTAACAGAACCCCACCATTGGAGGAATTTTGTCTGCACCAATGCACCTCACAGATTCTCAGGCTTACTTCATGGATGCTGCTACTCTGTATTTAAAACGATGACTGACATAATATTTGATCATGGTAGTGGCAAGGGAGGCGAAAAGGATGTTGGTAAGAAAAGAAAGAGTTGTAATGAGGGTGCTTCTATATCTGATAATGGTGCGGAAACTGTAGGCAATACTGGGGAAGCAAATGTTGTTAGTGCATGTGGTGAAGGGGAAGTCATACGAGATGGCAAAAACAGTACTGAGTTTTGGTTGGGTTCATGCTCTTCTGATGCTAGTGTTGGTGATGTTGGTGCTGGGGATTTGAAAAATTCATGGACAGTCAGCAATAAGAGCAAAATTGGCAAGCCTAATATTGTGACTACTAGTGCTGATACAACGGGAGGAAAAGGAGGCAAGTCGGATGAAAGTGTACTACGGCCGGTTGTCTTAGCTTTAGAGCATTCTCATGGAAATGTTACTTCTGAGTTGAAGTCCAGAAACAGGAACAGCTGCACAGCTGCAGCAGATGACTGGGGCTCACAATCACAAAGCAGAGCATGCTCAAACCATATGAATAGTACATGGGGAAGGTGCCATAAGGGCACAGGTGGTTCGGTTGCGGCAATGAAGGTATTGCAGCCTCTGGATTCTAGCAAGAAGAAGAAGAAGGATACTATTACGATGGAGAGACCGCTTGCCGCATTGTCTGATCAACCATTCACTTTCAATATGCATTTTTTGAAGGCACAGCTCAATCAGATGAAGATTCCCGCGGTAGCAGAAAGGAACAAGCAAGGCAGGCAGATGCATGATGATGATGATGATGATGATGATGAGCTGCAACTGATAAGAAGCCCAAACTGGGATAGGGATAATGCTGAGACTTGTCACAAGATGGCTTCAACATCATATTTTCACGTCCAAGGGCAGCAAAAGGCAAGGTTTTATAATGCTACTACTACAGCTAATACGGGCTCGCTAGTATTAAAATCTACTAGTAGTAGTAGTCGGCCGCTGTCATTGTCGTCATCATTGGAACCAAAAATCACTACTAGTACTAACAATAGTTATGCCTCTGAGCCCATCCATACTGTTACCCTACCTACTAATAACAACCACAATGACACCACCACCAGCAGTAGCAATACTAACACTGAGTCATCATTTTCGTCATGGCCTTGGGAGAGTGGATGCTATGGACACAGAGTTGGCTCTCAAGTTGAGCAGAGTTGGAGTTGAAAAGCAATGCAAATAAGTATCCTGATCAATTGATGAAATTAATCTAGCTGCTGGACACTTTTTCCGAAACTGGTTGATTTGGGTTTCATACAATTAAGAAATTAGAAGATAAGACAATGTCTTCAACACTGAGGATATATATCGTTTGTTTTTTAGAGTAAAAGGGAATACCTGCCAAAAATGCTTAGGCCCTTGCTTATGTATATAGTTTGTTCCTGTAGGGGGCGAATTTCAGAATTTTTGTCAAGGGTGGTTCACTCGGCGGTGAGAATTGATTCGAAGCTCACTTAACGACTACCATGTACATGTACACAGGCTAGGCAAGAAAACTGTTTGCATTATGGCTACAGACCTCGACCAATCAAATTGCAAATGCAAAAATGTTTCTAAGTTGTGGCACAACTTATTTCTATTGGCTACAAAAGTAATGGTAGTGTTTCTATTTTCGTTGTTCCCCTTTTTGTTGGTATGTATGGAATGGAACAAGCTTAGCTTAGGTAGGTTCAACTCGACTTGACTGGGAGTCACTCTCAAGTGCCCCCGTTGCTAAGATTATTTGGTTAATATTGTCCTTAGCTTTAATCATTTCCGTTACTAAAATTTTATTACTTACAAGTGGGGTCTTGAAGCGTACTTGTTCCCACTATTGTGGATATCAATTGTTCAACTAAGGGTGCTTTTGATAACTTTGAAATTTGAAAACTGAAGTCTTAAATCTGAAATATGAATTCATTAAGTGATTAAATTGTTAAGTACTAAATCTATTACATTTGAACGTATAGATATACATTCAGTAATAAATGATTAGTTTATCACTTATTTTTAGAAACAAGTTTTGACTAAAAATTCAGTGCCACTTAATTCATTCAGATATTCTATTTTCAGTTATCAAACGGTCTGAACATATTAAAATCTGAATTTATTAAATTTAAACGCTGAATTGAGTTATGAATCGGGCCTAACTGTTGCGGGGAATATTTTAGTCACTAAAGAATCAATTTAATTAATAATTAATTTAAAAAGAAAAAAGGACAGAGAAGAAGTCGGTCGGTTAACTACGTGTGCCATGACAGGACAACGCAAAATTGATACGAGTATCTAACTAACTATAACAAACCATATCCATGCCCGGCACTGTAGATTCATCATAAAAATACATTTTCAGTTTCTCTCTTCTTCTTCTTCTTCTCCTTGTCTCTAGTCCTTCTTTGTGACCAATCACTCCTCTTTTTTTTTTTTCCCCCCTTTTTTAGCGTTTTTTTGGTTTCTTCCTTTTTCAGTGATTTGAGAGTCGGGGGGGAAGGGAGACGCCGAATCTAACTCGACTAGCTATAGCACCTGCGAATGGTGGCCAAGGTGGTCAAGTGGTGGTGGTGGCGGCGGCATGCAGTGAGGCCTCAGTGATTGGTGATCTATCTCAATATTGGTATTCATAAAGGAAAAACACTATACTAGTAATGCTGATTCATTTTTTCTCCCCTTTCCTTTAATAGGTTATTTTTCTAATCAAATCTAATTAACCCCAAATGTAGGGGTATTAATCTACACCAGACGCGCAGGTATTAATCAAATGGCGTATAGAAGAAGACAAGGGATCGCCCGCTCATCCACTTTCCAGGAAGACATTACCAACTCTCCTATAGCACCACCCCCTGCACCTGGAACAACAGCGATAGGAGGAGGAGGAGGAGGATACCACGATAGAGCCTCCTCCTCCTCCTCGCTAGCAGCTCAGGCCATCAGAGTCTCCGCCGCCCATCGCCACTCTTCTCTATCTTCCGCTTATGCCACCAATTCCGCCTTTCCTTCTTCCTTCCACAACCCATCTAAGGTCTATCTATCTTCTTATTTATTTAATATTCATTTTCCTTTCTCCTTTTCTCTTGTGTTTCGTGCCAATTCCATCTTCTATACTATGATGTCGTGTGTATATGTGGAATGGGGCTGTTGTCTTCTTGAATTCATAAATTCATCAATCCATTACTAATGTTAGCTTTTCTCTCTTTTTTTCTTTTTGTTTTTTGGTTCTTTGATTGCCCAAACATTCATGTATATGTTTATTAGTGCTGCTACTTTGTATTGTTGTCATCCTTTAATGATTCTGTTGTGTCAAATACAAGAATCATGGTGCTAGTGGTTCTGTAGTCTAATACCGTCTTATCTCCAAACCTATCATCTACCCGTATTTCCTCTTTCCTTGTTAGTCTTTAATCTGTATGATTAAAAATTACTAACCCACAACCCCAAAAAAAAGAACAGAAAAAAACGGAAAGGAAGATCCGTTATTTAATTTAGTGCTAATACTTCCTATGATTTCTTGGTATGTGCTTGCTTCAAAACATAGGGTTCTCCTACCTATGATTACACTTCAATGACAAGTTCAAATGAACCTGGTGGTTTCTGGGGTGTTCTAGCTAGGAAAGCCAGAGCAATCCTGGATGATGATGACATCTCCCACCTTCACTCCCCTACTACCACTAGGACCATCCCCAGGGAAGTCCTCCCTTCCTCAACGCATTCCCAGGTTAATGTCCTGTGTTTAGCTCATGGACACCCCCATCATCCTTCCTTTTCTCCCAAAAATGCTATTAATAAGCTGCTGCCTTTAAGCTTCATTTTCACTTTATTTAAGCTTTATCAGCCATACCAAACTGCCGAGAGCTACAGAAAAGCGGAAAATCCTACATTTCGCAAGAGCCTTGATGCACTCACATCTTCTCTCAACCACATTGGTGATACGATTGGAAGTGCATTCGAGGTAACCACATACTCTTCCCTGATCATTTGCATGAATGGTTGCTGCATTTACTCTTTGCTGATCATTTGCATAGATGTTTGCTGTGTCAGGTTATTCTTACGTGACTGGATTTTCCCCTTTTTTGCTTGTTTATGTTTGTCCTCCCTCCCCCCCCACAAAAAAAAAAAATTGCTTTTCCTTTCTTTTTTTCAATTCTGCAGCATTGGATATAACCTTTTCAGCATCACGCCAAACAGCTTCTTTGATATTGGCTTCGGAGACCTCTTTAGTGATACCAATGGACTTGCATGCATCTTTAATTGCCATTATTCCACTTTTTGCGTTCTTATTTCTTAATGTCCTCGAAAGACTTTCCAATTTTTTTACCCTTTAAGAGAGAGTGGGGGGGTTGTTTTAGAGAGAGAGAGTATTTAGTGAAAAGGAGTCAATATCATATCAGAGAAACAAACCATAGCTGATGTTTTACCCAGAAAAAGAAAAAGAAGGAGAAGGAGAAGAAGAAGAGAGCAGTAATTTTGTAGACATACCCTACATCAAATAACTTGCCTCTTTAACATCCGCAAGGGATGTTACTGTGCATTCTTTGTAAATGTTCATTCTTATTTTCAGGAAGGACGTACCATTGTTGAAAGTAAGACTGCAGACATAATTCAAGAAACTCGCAAACTGCAGATCCGAAGAAAAGGAACCGGCTTTGATGAAGTAAATCAGGTACCTATTGTACACAGTGCAGTGCAGCAATCAGCACAGCCACATATGCAAGCCAGCCAAGAGGATCAGCTCAAGGCATCTCGCGACGTAAGGTGGCAACTTTGTAGTGGTGTATTTCTAGTTCCTGTCTAAGAGGATACCGAATGCTTTGAGTCTTTGACCTCAATGGGCATTGAAATTCAAATTCTTCGGAAAAACTCTTGAATCTTAATTATAATCCTCAAACTAATCAATGTGCAGGGGAAACTTGACTGTACTGCCTTTTATCTAGATAAGCTATTTTACATAAATGAATAATACTACCTCTACCTCTTTAGGCGCATGATGGTGATAATGACAATCACAAGTGGGATGCTTTGAATATTTGAATGGATGCGCATGTTTATGGTCTCTCAGTTTCTCTGATTCATTTGTTAGTTAACCACCACTAAACTAGAGAGGCACTTACTCATGCATAACACAATCATTATCTCTAAAAAAAATTATTAGGATTGACATTTACTTTCACACTGCTAAGTTGATTGAGTTGAATTTGTTTTAAATTTTTTCCTCACATCTCCTTGCTAGTCAAAAGCACTTCTACCCAGAAAGAAATGCACCTTTGTCATTGTGTCACAGGTAGCAATGGCAACAGCTGCAAAAGCCAAACTACTCCTTCGAGAGCTGAAAACTGTCAAGGCAGATCTGGCTTTTGCAAAACAACGATGTTCTCAGTTGGAAGAAGAAAATAAACTCCTTCGAGAGGCCAGGGACAAGGGGGACAATCCTGCTGATGATGACATGGTATTGTCATATTCTTCTTCCATTCTTCAAGGATATCAACAAAATCTTGGATAACATGGTTGAATTGAAGATGATAGGAATGCATGTTATTTGCATGCTAGTTATTCAGTAAGACACTTATGTACATGCATTGTGGGTGTTGTGAAAACCGTGAAGTCTTGAAAAAGGATCTTAAATGGGAATGCAAATCTTACCACCCCCATCTACCTTCCCAGGTTCTTCCTGAAACACACCCCCCAAATCCCCCACAACAAAAAAAAATAAAAAACAGAAAATCCCCCCACATCTAAGAGTCAGAACAGGGTGAGCCCTACAAGTTGCATGGACATGGTATTTGGTTTCTACATAATTGTTAAAATAAGCACCTGATCTTTTTAGCGACTTCCAATCTTTAGATACGCCTTCAACTTGAGACACTCCTGGCGGAGAAGGCCCGATTGGCGCATGAAAATTCTGTATATGCTCGGGAGAATCGCTTCTTAAGGGAGATAGTTGAATATCACCAACTGACCATGCAGGATGTTGTCTATTTGGATGAGGGAATTGAAGAGGTTACAGAAGTTTACCCTATACCTGCAGTCTCCAGAATGCTTTCTGCTTCACCACCCTCGCCTACATCTCCACACTCACCTACTGGCAGTTCCCCATCAAGAAGCATTCAGGTTGCTCAGCAAATACTGGAAACCCCCATCTTGCCGAAAGCTAGGACAGATGTCTCTCAGCACGACGCTCCAACAATTTGCACCAGTCCAGTTTCCACAACAGAAGATCCACTTAGACATTGAGGGGCCTGTTTCATTCTTTTCCCCCAAGGTTTTGTAACCTTAATCCTTAATTCCTTTTGAAGTTTTTGTTTATAGAGAGAGAAAATTAGAAAAAGGTTTAGATTAAGGGATAATTTCAGAAACCTCCCCTGAGGTTTCTGACTATTTCACTTGGCACCCTCAAACTTTAAAAAATCTCACTTGCCTCACTTACTTTATGCTTTTAGTATCATTTACAACCCAATTTAAAATAAAATATTAAAAAATTCATTTTGGGAAAGTAAATGTAATCTCATTCCAAAATTACCCTTTATTGTCTTACTTTTTATTGCGTAATAACAAAATAAATGAAAGTTTATTTTGATTGAAAAAATATATAGTTTGTTTTCATATACCAAGCGTTAATATTTGAATTCTACAAGTTAAAAAGATAATATTTTCTTTATTCCAAAGTGTTTTGAGTTAATTTAAGAAGTTTTACAAATTATTTACATATTTTTGAATTTTCTACTTTTTGTCAAAATTGTTGGCATGAAAATTAAAAAGATATAATATGCTAAAAACTATATATAAATTTGTTTGTATTGTTTTAAATCAGGCAAAAAGGTATTTTCATGGTTATAAATTATTGTGAATCATTTTCAAGAGTATTATAAATTATTCATAATTTTGAGTAATTTAACGTTTCTTGTCCAAACCAATGACAAAAAAACTACTAAAAATTTTTAATATTATTATCAGCTTCTAAATATTTATTAAGAAACTCCATCCATCTATTTATAAAAATTAACGGATAAGTTTGGTGTATTATAATAATTGAGAAATCATAAGAAAAGGGCAAACTTGGAATGAAATTATATTCTCTCACCCAAAATAAGTTTTTTAACATTATATTTTGAAATGGGAAGTTTTAAATAAGGGAGGTAAGTGAGATTTTTAAAAGTTTGAGGGCACCAGGTGAAACTGTCAGAAACCTCCACTGAGGTTTCTGAAATTATCCCTTAGATTAATGGATTATTTTGGATTTGAAATTTTCTTCTTTTTGTTGATAATAAAACTCGTTGTTAATTTTTATGTATTGTTGAAACGTGATTTTTTGGATCGGTTGTCATACAAGTAGAGGAAGGCCATTCAATTATTATTGCAGCTAGTTTTTGCTGATTCTGAGAAAAACACAGGCCAAAGTTTACAAGTCCTGTGCTACGGCATCTAGAGTAGGAATTTTTCTGGACTATGTACTTGTGGCTGTGGCATGGTTCGAACTCCTAAGTTGAGGACACACACATGCATTTGCTTGGGTTTCGAATCTTAGCAAGAAATGCTGGAAAAATCAAGAAAGATTTACTTTTGCTTTTGAAGTTGTACATTCCATGATCCCTTATTACATTGCTTTTCTTTGTTATTCTCCTCCTCCTTGAGAACCAACTAGTTCTGCACAGATACTACAAATGGCGCTCGGCATTTTGGTGAACAGTCCAAAAGGATATAATAATTTTTTTTAATAATTTGGTTCACTAATGACACAGCATAAGCATAAATAAATAAATAAGGTGGGCTCTTTTCTAAATTACCACCCACCCCCAAATTACATAACGCATTTGCGAAAAAATTTACTCTCTCACAGCATAAGCTTCAGCCCTCAGCCTCAGCATTATAAAATCTAATAGAAGCAAGCGAAGTATCAAATGTGTGTACGAGTTAGCTCGAACCTGACTTTGATTCGTGTGAAAATTAGATAAAACCTGACAACGACAACAGCTTTTTTCGTTTGACCCAAAAAAAAAAAAAAGGTTTGACAAAAAGACAACAGCTTTTTTCAACAGAAGAAACTCAGCCCCAAACACTATTAGACGAATTTGAAATCAAAAAATGATCAATTATTTAATGTTTACCAAATTCATTGACACCTTAGCCAAATTTTGTCCAAAACTCGTGAATTTTGATACATACCTACCATTCACTAAATAAGCTGATAAAACTTTTCCCGAATACATGGATTTCGGAATTTTGGGCATTTCACACTGACAGTGCCTAATGGCAAAAATTTGGCTAGGAAGTAGTAACTAAAGATCCCTACATTTTATACGTAGAAATTTTAAAGAAAGCCAAAAAAACTAACTTGCAACATGTTTATCTTTCCCGAGCTTTTATCATGGAAAGAATAATGCGATCGGCCTTCCTGCAAATAGAACTAAACTATTTCCTCCCCCCTGCAAGAAACTAATTTGAGAAATTTGATATAGCCCGTATATTAACTCGTTTTCCAACTCCAAAAGTTAACTAGCCAGTGATGATTCACCGTTCAGCTACGTTCTACCAAATCCAACAAGCCTTTCATTCTTAAACTGGGCGCGGTCATCGACATGTGTGGGCAATCAAATACATCTCCCTTCACTCCCCCCATTAGTTAGAAAGGGACTGAAATTTTTTGTATAGCTTATCACTTAAAGCAGCTACTGTAGCTTACAATATCCATTACATACATTTTTACAGTTGCATCATACAAACATATAGCCTGTTCTGCTCTATTTTGCCAACTCAGCAGTCAACAAGATTAAATAGTCCAGCAGTCGAACTCTCTATGGCGCTGGGGTGCACAGAAGCTTAAGAAATGGGGGCTTCTGAGCAGAAATCTTCCTCTGTTCAATACTATGAAATTTAAAACAACTGAAAAAACAGACTGGTTGATCCATCCCCAAATGATCTAAGATCAGCAGGTTTCACCAAAGCTCTACACAAAGGACATGTCCTTTCCCTCTCAAACCTGGAACCACAAAATCTCAGTTATTCACTACCTTAGCATTACAAGTATGATGGTATTAATTTTAGCAAGGCCTACATTTAGCCTAATGGGGTGTATCACATTACTAAATACTGTATGCCCTATGAGGTTGACAAGCAGAAAAGCAAAGAAACAATGGCATCCAAAAGCATATAGAGGTATTGGCCCACTTATTTCCCTTTTTCTTTTCAATAAACCTAACTCCAATATAAGCGCAAAAGTTAGATTTCTCATTTTACAAACCAGTCTATTTTCCCACACTCAGTACATGACTGCTGCAGTAAGATTTGTCTTTCCATTCTCGTGGCTTATCAGAGGATTCAAACTTGATGACTAGAAGGCATTGATGGTCAAGACCAAACAAAAATGACATCTTAAAAGAATGAGTATTACTTTGAAAACAAATAAGTAATACTGGGTTAGGATACTGGGAAGTCAAAGTGAGAGGAGAAAGTGGAAGCAATAGGTGAGCAGAAAGAAAAATGGAGTGCCAAAGGAAAGGGTGGAGGTAACAGAGAAAAGGAGGCACACACTGAGAGGCAGCCAAACTAAGAGGTAGGTAAAGATTTTAATTCTTTCTAAGCATCTTTCCTCATGGTCAAAATCCTGCCACTGCTATCAAATGCCTTTATTTTAATAACAAGAACATTGAGAACAATCAAACCATTCTTTTAGTTTTGTCCGCAATTTTTTCAACAAACACAGAAGAACAAGCAGAGTCTACACACACACACACACTCTCTCTCTCTCTCTCACTCTCGTTAGAAATAAACAGCATATTAAAAGTGCAGGACAACAGCAGAACAAGACAACCGTCAACCTTTTTTTTGTCAGTCAGAGCCACCAACTGACGAAATGATGAGAAGAGAAAATCTGAATTATCCATGCAGAGAAACTCAAAAAGGAAAACAAGGGACAACCATACATACCATTCCGATACACATTCTTCACAGAATATGTGTTTACACCGTAACAAGATTGGAGCATGCATCTTTTCCTGGCAAATAGCACACAGATCCCCTGCAGCATTGACCTGCATCGCATTTTATAGATGTAAACATTTATATTCCATGAGAAAATAAAAGAAACCCTATACCTTAAAAGAACTGAAGATCTGCTGATGCAGTCATTAGCATTAACCAAGCCCCCACCCCCTCACAAAAAAAACCGTTATGTTTGGATGCACTTCAATATACCAAATTTGACTCATAACAAGACACCAAAGCATGTATTGCGTATAACCAAATCTCCATCTCAACAAAATCCCAAGGGCATGAGAGGCAAGAGAGTGTTCGAGAATGAGAGTAAAGTGACAATAACTAGTAGCAAGATCTAAGTAATTTATATGGAAGCTCAAAATTAAGCCAAGCAGCAGTTCTTGGATGAAGAATCTTTGGATTAATTAGACCTCATGCAATGAGAAGCCTATAGCAAGTGTGAGACATTTTCAATAGGAAGTTTAGATTGCATTACATCTTCGAGCCTGAGTACCCCTGTCAAATTTGGGATATCTATTTCCAAACAAGGACAAAGGTAATAAAGTTGTGCCAATAAAGTTGATGTCTATAAAGTTATGCCGAGGACATGCCTGCAGGATTGGGGTTTAGCATCAACCTCGTCCAAGAAATTGTTCAGGAGTCATAAAAATATCAACATCAATTATAAAGATAGGGCAATGCCATTCACAAACTAAAAATGGCCGAGACAGAAGTACAAAAATGCCAAGAAGTTCATAATAGTCCAAAATTATAAAATAAGATAAAAGTTGCCATTATCCCTTTTACAGGTAACTGAAAGTGAAAAGAGAAAGAATATTCATCACCTCAGACAAAAGGAAAGAAAACCAATAACATAAGCATCATAAAATAACGATGTAGATGGAAAGAAACTTTTAAGGGAACTTCAATTAGCAAGACGATAGCCTCCACACACACATGCACGCAAAAAGATATATGTATATATGTATCTACATGCATACACGTGACAATCAAGGCTAAAATACCCAATTCACTCAAAATAGAAAATGGTATTTGCAAGTGAAACAGAGTAAGTCATCAAGATCCACTAAAATACATAACTCAAACAGAACCTAGAGCCCCTTCTGCATTGCCTTAGCTTTTCTAATAGCTTCCAAAGTAGATACCAGAAATGGCTATTTCACAGAATCAAAGGACATCCTCCATCTTACCACCAAAAAAAAAAAAGGACATCCTCCTTATGAAAATTCAAAAAGCAACATTAAAAAGAGGAGCTTTTTAAGAACGGAATTAGTATTTTTTTCAAAAACTGGACAAGCACAGAATGGGTTGAACAGTTATACTCAAGCAAGAAATGAATAAAAAGGCAAAGTTCTAGAGCTGCATGCTTGACAGAACTAGTGCAAAAAGCAGTATCTCTTTTCTACCAGAATGACAGAAAATCCATCAGCAAAGGGGTATTGTAAGAAAGCAAGTGAAAGGATAAAGTAGATATTGTCCAAATGGTTGACTTAGGCGGCTTTGGGTGGGCCATAATTGAGTGATGGATATAATTGGGTCAACCAATATATACTCATTTACTTAATGCATCAAAATGGGCAAGCCACAATGGGTATTGCCCTAAAAGCATGTGGTCACCTAATTACCCATTCATGACCCACTTAAATTTTAATTATTTTTCTCTCACATTTTGTATACCAAGAAAAACAATATATCAATAAAAAAGATTTAAAACATAGCAACTTAGTCAATAAAAAGAGCAGAAACATTGCATAGGACAACCAAAGTGGTGATCATAAATTAATGACACTTTTACAAGAATTCCAAAATGGTTTTGGAATTAATGCAATAAGTCAATCAACAGAAAAGCTGAAGATTTTGCTAGCCTTTTGGAAGGGAAGGAGGAAGAAGGATAAAGGAAAGGAAAAAAAAAAAGAGGAATGAAAACTAAAGAAAAGGAAAAGAACAGTAAATATATCTCACGATATCTAGAACATAGTCATTGATTGGAAAGTGATATAAATTCACCCACTTAACACCCACTAAAATATGAGTTTACATCTGGGATTAATTTTAATTGGATCAACCAGGTGATCCAAATGAACCACTAAACACCCACTAATTATATGGCTGTACAAATTCACCCAGTTTAAACCCACAAAAAATTCAGTTTATATCTAAGATTAATTTTAATTGGATCAAACGGGTGATCCAGATGAACCCACTTAATACCCATCAATTATATGGGTTTACAAATTAACTCAGTTTACACCCCCACCAAAACAGTGAGTTTATATCCAGGACTAATTTTAATTGGATGCAATGGGTGATCCAAATGAAACCGCTTAACACCCTAATTATTTGGATTTAATTGGATCACCCAATTAGACACGACTAAAATTTACTGCATAACAAAACCCATTTACTAATGGGCCAGTTTCAGCAAGTCAAACTAATTGAGTTAACATTGATAGCTACAGGATAAAGTCAATAACGTAATTTCTAATAACAAGAAGAAAATCACATCAGCAACTTCTTAGACAACTAAAGACCGTGCAATTGAATTGCAGCAGGGTTGCATCTTTGGATCGTTTTATTCATTTGAGAAAACAATATTTTGCATGTAAATTTCTTTTGTGGAACTCAAAGACAAAAGCTGAAACTCACAGTAAATTTGAGCAGTGATTAGAGAAATTACCTGTTCAGAAGTAGCATAAGCTCCATAATGAATCTCTTTGCATGACAAAGCTTTCAAAGCCGTGAAAAAGCATTGGATCTGAAAAAAAATGAATTCAGACAATTTTGAGTCATATATCATAAAATTATAAAAAAAACTTAAGGGAAAAGGAGGAACACGAGAATGCACATTTAAACTCTACCTTCTCAACAATAGATGTGAGCTTAAAAGTCAAATATAACCCAGTCATTAGGGACGAAAAAAGACTCCCATATTCTTTGTTCAAAAAGAAACGATACCAAACAGGAGCTGGCAGCAAAGCACGGTAAAGCAACAGCAAATACTCAACCAAAGTTAGCATTTGACCCTATGAGAAAAACCTTTTGTGTCAGATTCTGATGACCGATTCAAAGGTGATCTTGTATCATACAAGATAAATAGCTAGCAAGTACTTCAATTTAAAAGTTCCAATCAATGTTACCTGCTTTCGGTAACTTCGGCCTCTGTTGCTCTTGTAATACATCAGAAGAATACACTTGAGAATCATAGCAGCCTGACGGACCAGAGTGTCTGAATTGTAGAAGATAAAACTGAGAAGTCATTCAAAGTGTTGGAAACATAACTTTATTTATTGTTAAGCAGTTTCTATCAAATACATTGTAAGTAGGTGAACACCAATGTGACGGTGTACACAACAAGACAGCGACAGACTCATAGATAGAGCGCCAAACATAAATGGATGTACAAACCTATGGTGCTTGGAAGATGGTTAAAAGCTACACTAAATTTCCTAAGGCCAAAGAGTGAAATTTGCAAAACTCTACTATTTCAATGCAACACATTAGTGATTTCCATGCTAATTGTTCTTATAAAAAAGGAACTTTATTAGTCTAGCAAACCCCTCTCTCCCAATATTAAATCACTTTTTCAACCAAAAGACAAAAGCCATAACTATGATTTAATGACTCAGACGTACCATTCACCATTATTATAAAGATAGCATGCCAAAACGGTGGAATAGCCTTGGGTGGAAGCATGACCAAGGGAGACAGAAGATCATCATTCCAATACCACCAATAAACCCCAACCACATGAAGTGTGAAAACCAATGAAATGCCAATCAAAACAGATATCTTTCTCTCTCCCTGCAAGCATAAGCAATTTCTTTCCTCAATAGCATGATTTTTACAACAACAATGATGAAACAAGAAGTCAGAATTCTAGCTCAGCAAACCAGTTCCTTAATTCAAGCACCTTAAGAGCTGTCTGCTTCCGTAGAATATCATTTGACTTGAACATCACAGCGGAAATCCAAATTGCAACAAAAAAACCTACAAGATCTTGCATCCCGTCAATGGACCAATGAACCATTTTATCAAATAAAGGAATAAATAACTGAGCAAAGAGTATATCTAATGAGGACCAGAGAATTAATTTGAAAATTTAATACACAAACAATAAGGAACTTAGGGTTCCAAAGCATCCAATGAAGACAACCATTGGTTGGATAATATATGCAGCAGCTATTCAAAAGCTAGAACCAGATAGTATCCATTCCCATCTGAGCAAAAAGTTCTCGTGCAGTTTTAAGTAGCTGTATGCAGTATGTTCATATTAGACAATTGAAGACTGACTCCAAGATGACCTTGGAATATCTTGCATATAATCAAGAACCAAAGGAAAGGGTAAAAATGAGTAAAGAGAGCATACTAATCTGTAAGAGGAAAAAATTCCATATAGCTAGAACTAAGAGGGCTAAGAGAGGCAATATGTTGAATGTTGAACAGTTAAATCTTAAAGCACAAAACCTGATATCTATCCTCATTCAAGACATGGATGACCATTTTTGCACTTCTTTAAGTGCATTCCAAGTTTCAAACACAGCTAGCCTAAAACATAATAGATACATTTAAGTGGTGCCCAAGGAATAAAATATGCAAATGGATAAAGACGGAAGAGAACGGAAGAGATATGCAATATGCAAGATATTCCAAGGTCATCTTGTAGTCAGTCTTAGATTGTTTAACTTGCTACCAATACCATGCATACGATGATGTGAAAAGATTTTTTTTTGGGGAAGGGAGCTGTTCTGTTACTCATCATGCATATGGTAAGCTTTAAAAAGAATTAGCAACTGAATTTAAAACAAAGGCACATCCATAGAAATTGGCACAGCTTGATATACTTTGAGAAAGCGCAAGCATCTAAGAGAAAAAAGATATTTGCTACGGAAGCAACAACGTCAAATCTCCTATTGCGAAAATTACTTAGTGTGACACCAAAATCAGATAAAGAGCGGGGGAAAAGCTTACCTTGCAAATGTTGCCGAATAAAGACCACTAACAACAGCAAAGAGAATGGAAGAACCTGCTCAATCCACCTAGCAGCCTGTTGTATATCATATCTCTGGTAAGAAGAGTCCCTATTATTGGTGCCAGGTATGTCACCAGCCTCAGTGTCAACATTTGTTGTAGTGGGATGAGGAATTCTGTTGGGAAACCCCAAACCCACTCCTCGATGACCTTGACCTTCCAAAGAGACTGATGAGGTCGTCCTGGAAATAGATTGAAGGATGACCTCATTTTGGGCATTGACTTCCCTGAGGGGTGCAGGATTAGGAGCAGCAGCAGGCGAAGGCAAGGGGTTGCTAACCCTGTCAAGGTGGTCCTGCTCCCCAGCACCAATGATCCTAATGGAAACCTCCCCTCCAGGAGCACCAGCAGCATTGGAAATGTTGAGGGATGCAGGAACCGCAGAGGAGGAATTGTCGAGGAGGAGGCGGGACTGAAGGTGATCATCATGATAGGGGTGGGAGACTCCAGAAGTGTTTAATAAGGTGGAGTCATGGTGGTGGTGGTGGTGGTTGTCAGAGGAAGAGGAGGGGCGGTTTCTGAGAATTCCAGAGTATTCCAACAATGCAGACAATGGGGAACGAAAAATACTGGAAGCAGAGAGCTGCATTCCCCCGAATCTCCTTTGGAGGTGGGGGTGGGGGTGCTGGTGGTGGCCACTTGTGCTGCTGTGGTGGTTATTAATATTGTTAGGATAAGAGTTATTAAGAGCAGAAGCACCAGTAGGTCTGTAAGCAGCGTCCGTATTGTTGCCAACGGACGCTTCCATTCGCGTGGAGGATAGTGATGATGATGATCCCCTAACCCTAAACCTAACCCTAGAAAGCAAATGGAAAATCGGTTTGATTCACGTAAAGCTATCACGTAATTGCAAGATACTTAAACCAAAAAAATAATAATAAAAATACCAGATTGAGTCATATGATAGTCATATGATAAAATTGAAGATTGAGATCCTTGTTTCCATTCGTTTCTTTCTTTCATTTTTTTTTTTTAATACATAGACATTTGCATTTGGACAGAATTCGATTAAGGAAGAAAGAAATAAGGGCATGAGGCAGAAGGCATAGGCAACAACAACTTGAATTCGGGAAAGAAATTACCTTGTTAACGATTGAAACTCCGTCGAAAAAGGCTTTGCAAATTGTAATTAATTGACGCTGATGTTGATGTTGTTGCTGTTGTTGTCGTCGTCTTTGAGAAATGAGAATCAAACAAGATGATTCATCAACCCAAAAAAAAAAAGAACTAGTTAGTACTCTTCTTCGCCACCCTCCCACCCAAACCCTAATTTTTACTGCTGCCAATCTGAAATACTACACATCAAATCATCAGCGAAATCCCTTAGCACCACCACCAAAGCTCCTTACAACGAAATGCAACCCAAGAGTCAAATGTCTAAAAGAACACAGGAGTCGGAACAATTTTAACAGAAATACTACTTTGTTATACATCCAATCCAACTGAATGAATTGTTAGTTGTTAGTCGTACGTATAACGTATGTGATGATACAGACTGATGATAATGGTAAATACGATGTATGTATGTAGTATTACTACGCCTTTCCCTCTCCCTCTCAAATGATAAAGAACCGCAGCAATTTATCTCCCATGTGTCGGACCCCCTTGTACAGATACCAATATATAGTATATAGTAAAATAAGACTATTGCTAAAATATACTTCCAAAAAAACTATTGCTAAAATAGCACTAACCATTTTTTTATTAATTAGGACTGTCATTATTCATGGTAGCACTATAAGACTATATACAAACAGCGAATATGGCTTTTTTTTTTTTTTAATGATAACAAAGTTTAGATGAGCTCTACTCTAATCACTCCAGCATATCAAAATATGCCTCTAAAATCATAAGTAGCTAACAAAGGTTCTCACAAAGCACAATTCTCACATCAGCAACGTCGGCAACTGATTCAAACAAATGAACTTTAGTGAGGAAGTGATCCGTTCTTACCAATTGAGTTTTAGCAACAACAAATATGGCACTTTTTGGATAGTATAGATTATTTGGAATAATTTTGTGAAAAAAATACTATGGTACTTTTTTGATGTAATGTATGTGAGATAAAATGGTAGTTAAAAATTGTGTCGATGATGCAAGTAGAATTTTTTGGCCAAATAAGATTAATCCAAAGAAAGATGAAGTTTTTGGACTTTGGTAAGCTCTTAATCGAGCATTTTGGGCCCCGTTTTGGCAAGCCCAAATTCAACACGAAAATATTTAGGCTTTGCGCTTATAAATGTGAGGTTGCCACACAGTTCAACAAGATATTAGAACTTTTGAGATTGATTCAAGCTCCCGCAATTTCACAAATAATAATATATTTAAATCATGAGTTCACAGTTAGAATTGCAAACAGATCAAACTGCTCATGAGCCGATACAGTCAAAGTTCGACTCGGATTCAGTGAAATACGAATCAACCAAATCGAGCTATCAAACTCAAGTCAAGTACACTCAACTTATTAACTCGCAAACCGATTCAAATATACGTATATATGTATATATGCATGCATGTATATTATTTTGATAGTGAAATTATATATATGTGTAAATATATACATACATCCATACATACATATATATATTTATATATACATATAAATATATATATATTCCTAATATTTTTATTATTTATTAAGAAAAAATTATTTTATTCATTTTTAAATAATAAAATAATTATTTTCTTTTAGCTCAAGTAGGCTCAATCTTGAACTCAACTCGACTCAAATTTGAGTTCTAACTCTAGCTCCAGTTCGAGCTTTACATTAAATGCTTGTTAAGTTCGAACTCCATAAGATTGAGATGAAATTCGACTCGATTACGTTAAAATTCAACTCGACTCAGTTCATTTGAAACCCTATCACAGTCATACTTGGCATGGAAAAATTGGGATTGTGCCTCCAACATCCTTTGTTCATACTCTAAAAATGGGTCTCTCTAGTCACTTTCAATTTCTTCCAAGGACAGCAATATGAGTGGATGTCCACTCCACAGAGGTTTATCTAGACTAGGACAGGCTTTTAAACGAGGAAGGGATGGGGAAGGATACCCTCACATCTCATGTCGCCTAATTTTTTTAACATTATATGTATAAACATAAAATATGTAATACAATATAATTATATACAAATAATATGAAATTGATATGTGATATTTTCTTATGATAAAATAATATAATCCCTCTTATTTATTTTTGTGGTAGTCATAAACTTGTTATGTTAGTTTACTTTTTTTTTTTTTGGTTATTGCATATAGTTTATAAAAATATAACGATAATTGATTTAGATTTTATGTGTTAACAAGTATACGGAGATAAATTCACTAGATCAAAATAAATTCTAAATTTTATTTCACATTAATTTTTTGCTAACAATTTAGAAGAATTACTAGTAAACTCATTATTAGTATTATACATGTATAAAAATAAAGTCAGATCGGAATCGAAACAGGTGGTTCAGAACCCGTTTAAAACCGTCTATAAATACACTTATATCTTAGGTGGTTGGGTCTCTTTGACTCAATTTAAAGTACAATTTTAATAGTCAACATTCAACACCGATAGATTCAGTTTTTGTCTACTAACCTATTATCCCAACTCATTAGTAAATATAGCAATGATTGATTTAGATCCAAATCTTAAAGTGATATTAATCAAAGTATTAAACAAATATTTTATAATACTTTATAACAAATTCATAAAAAATTATTTTTTAAAGGATCAAGAAAATAGCCATTGCTAAATCAAAAAATAGCCATCTATTAAATCAAGAACATGCGTATTTTTTCTTTTTCTTACCAAATGATAATATAATAAATTTTATATTTTTTATATATGCGTTATCGTACCTACTTAAAATCAAAATTGTAAAACCAAATATTTTAATGCAACTAGAAGAATCCGATTCAGAATTAGAACCGGAAAAAAAAAATTGAAACTATAATGGACCTAAAATTGGAGGTTCAGGAGCTGTGACCTTTGTGAGGGCCTCAAAAATTCAGAATTATCTTAAAAATGTATGATATTATTTATATTGTGATTATTTATTGAAATATGAGTGAATATGTGTTTAAAGTGATTATTTTCCAATTTAGAGAATTTTATACGAATTGTTTGCCAGTGTGTAGTTTTGGCCAAAATTAGCGTTAAAAATTGTTCTGAAGCGTGAATAGTGACTTGGACTTGAAATCGAGCATATGTAGTGATATTATGGAAATATTATAAAGGTTAGACAGTGTTGGAATGGAGTAAAAATAGTGTAAGTTGGATTGCCGCGTGTGACGCGACATAAAGTGCCAAAAAGCACTTTTTCCCTTAAAATCATGGAAAAGCACTTTTTGGCACCATAAAGCTTGACTTTCTTGCAACCTTTAAGCTTCATTTTCAGCTGGCCATCTTGGAGTGAAGAGAGAGAGAGAGCCGAGAGCTCTAAGGGAGAGAGAGAGAGAAATAGTTGCTAGTTTTCTTCCTTTCTTCTTCCTTGTTCTTTTCAAGTTTCAAACCACCATTAAAGCCCATCCTCCCCACCACTTCTTGCAGCCAAAAGAGAGAGGAGAGAGAGAGAAGCTGGGCCGGTTTTGGAGGAAACAAAGAAAGGTAAGTTTTGTGGTTGAAATCTTCCATTTCTTCTTCAACTAGAACCTTGAGTTTGTGAAGGTTTTTGTGGCTTGAACTTTTCCCTCTATGGCAGCCGAACCAAGGAGAGAGATTGAGGAGTGAGGTCCGAAATTTTTGAAGAAAAAGAAAGGAAAAGAAAAGTTTGAGGTGATTGTCTTGAACTTGGGTTTGAGCTTGGTAACGGAAATTCTCGACGAATCTTGTAGATCGGGGCTAAAATCAAAGCTTGCTAGGCTTGGAAGCACTATTGGAAAGAGGAAACTCACGAGATCATCTTTGATCGTGTTAGATCCTGAGGTATACGCCGTGAAACTCGTAGATATAGCTTTATTCGTGTTAAATAGTTCAGATCTGTGGTTGATATTGGTAAAATGATCTCATCTGAAAAGATGAAGTTGGGCTCTTGAATTCTCAACCTAAGTAGCGGACTTGATGGTCTCTAGGTAGCGGACTTGAGGACTTGATTGTGGTTTTGTATGATATTTGTGAAATGTATCATGTTGTGGTTAGAGAGTAGGGTTTTGTTGTTGGAAATTGTGATAGAAAAATGTATGTGATGGCCAAAATCATACTTGGTAATTTTGATGTTTGATTTTGAAATGTTGTGAACGTTCTCGAAGAGTTTTCTTCTGAGAAAAACATGTATATTGTTTATTGTGAGTGTGTGTGTGTGTGTGTGTGAGGGAATGTTTGAAATTTAAAAGGTGAAAAGTGATTCATGAAATTCGAATGAAAAGTGCCATTTAATTAAATTTGAGGGTTTTGTCATGTCTTGGTCAAATTCTAGATATTTTGAATTTAATGGTGATATGAAGTGTTTTATGTTAATATGAAAGTTTTAACTAAAAGTGAATGTCGAACATGTTGAGCAAAAAGTGATTTTGAGGTGTGAGACCTCACTTAAATGTTTTGTGAAAGAGAACGTGCTTGTAGTGCCAGTGAGTATATCGGTGGGGTGCTCTTTTGAATTGATAACGTGATTTTCCAAAAGAATCTATTTGGAACATTGTACCATGTGAAATGAAAGTTTTTCCTCGAGGGAATTTTGGAAAATGTCGTTTGAAACTAAAAAGTGAAAGTGAATTGTGTGAGTGAATGAAAGATAAAGTGAATCTCATCTATTGTTTTAAATCATTTTAGGGAGTGTGCAATGAAGTGATTTTGACCCCTACGTGGAAGCCGAACCTTATTACTTCGGTGAGTTTCCATGTTTGTTATGTGTTTAAGTGATATGATTGCAGTTGTGATTAAAGTAGTGATTGTACAGTGAAACATGGTTTTGAACCCTCAGATGAGGTAGTGTGTACTTTATCGCACTTACCATCATCAGAGTGGAAACAATTATGAAAAGTGTTTTGTAGCGAACAAAAGTAAAAGTGTAGTGAAGTGATTGATTGTTACAGTGTTATATAGTGAATGCATGTGTTTGAAAAGGTCAGGAAATTCCTGAGACCTATCGGTGAACCCTTCGACTCAAGTTGGGGGCTAGGCCTATGTTGAGGAGAAACGGAAGAGCCATAGGGTTATTTAAAAGTCACAAAGCCCGGTGACTTAGACCAGTGCTATATGCTCGAGACTTGGCTTATGAACCAGTCTCCAAAAAGAGCATCAAACTAGTGTTATTGACCAGTGATATAATCTCGAGATTTGGTTCTTGAACCTGTCTCCAAAAGAGCATCAAACCAGTGATATACATACAAGTGAAGTGAAGTGAAATGATATGTACTCGAAACTTGGCAGCGGACTTGTCTCGGAAATGAATACAATGTACACAATCAAAGTGAAGTGAAAAGTGCTTGTAGTGCGGGCCCGATGGGGGTTACGGAGGGGTAAGGGGTAAGAGAAGGTCTACATGGTCATTTGTGACAATTGACGGAGTGTCAACTACTTAGTTCGTGGACAAGCTTCGTGGAACTTGGCCTCTGAGGGCTCCCGTATCCTACATTGTATTGTTAATCGCTTTTCTATTTGTTTAATTTTCAAGTGTACTTGTGAAGTGAATTTTATTTATGTGTTAAGTGATTTGCATGTTTTTGGGAACTCGCGGGTTTTTTAACTCACCCTTTCCATTTGTTTTCCTTAGCAGGAAATGAGTGTCCAAATGGAGGAGCCAACCCATAGTGTTAGGGTTGCTTATATTGAATATTTTGAAAGCTTTTGTAAAGATTTTTTGTACTTTGGGTTTATAATTTAAAGTTATGATTTTATAAGGCATTGATCTTTTATATGGTATTTGAAGTTGTAGTTGGTTAAGTACGTGATTGTTTAAGTGAGTGAGTCCTGGCGAGAGTTGGGCAGGCGGTCCGCCGACCCCTTTGGTCCGCCTTAGGGGAGGTGGGGTCGTCACAACCTTAATCATTCCTATGAGAGTTAGCTCAAGTTCTATCTTTTAGAAAAATTGGACTCATCAGCTTTTAACTGTCGATTTTTAAATCAGAATCAGTCGTTTTGGTATGGTTTTGATACTGTGATTATGTGTAACGAGAGGTGCGTACTTGCGGAGGTAATAAATACGAAACAGGATAAGATAGCAAGTGAAAATTAGGGGATGGGACAAAGGACAATGAGGATTTGAAATATCCCTACTTCCCCCTTTTATTTTCTAAAATTTTAGAGGCACATAACTCTCTCATACGTTTTAAAAAATAGGAGATGAGAGAGCGTCCCTAAGTGGGCTTTTGAACCATACCTTTGACTCTATGGATTTGCTTTAGAAATAAAATCCATGCTCTGTCATTGACACTGCCTTATTTTTTACATTATGTAAGGTTCACAAATTTTATGTTGTCTTTTTATCTAACATTAGTGATAACAACACACTTGATGTTTACGCAGTTTAGAAAAAATCACTTTTTATATGGAAGAATTTAGTATAAAATTTTCATAAACAAAACTTCGGTCTTTCAAAAGTTTTTGAATAGAATTGTAATTAACATGGAAGTCCTTAAAGTATGCAATTTATAATTGTTTGAGAGTCAATCAAAAATAAAATTTAGATGAGGGGTCAAAAGTAGACAATCACAATAGTTTAAGAGCTCTCTAGGTTTTTTACTCTAACAGGAGGAGTTTGAGGGACACATGCCACGTATAGTTATACTTTGTAAGATGACATAATCAAGGGGGGTTTAATAAATTGGAATTTCCTCTTCTTTTTTTTTCCTATTTTCTCCTTCTTTCTTTTTCTTCCACAACTCCTGTTTCTTTCACGACTTATGAGGACCAATCAATAGAAAACTAGTCCGTTTGGATTAGTTGTTTTTGGATGAGTTTTTCAAAAACACTATTGTAGCATTTGGGATATGAAAAATAGTTACTGTAGCTGTCATTGAGGTGTTTTTATGGGTGTTTTTGTGATAATTTTTGGGGTATTTTTAAAATTAAAAATTTATTTGGGATAATTTTTGAGACATTTTTAAAAGTAATCATTTATTTGGGGTAATTTTTTGAAATATTTTTAAAATTAAAAATTTATTTGGGATAATTTTTAAAAGTAAACATTTTCTGATCACATGACCACATGACCCTGGGAAGGGAGGGAGGAAGGAAGGAAGAGAGAGGGAAGGAAGGATGGAGAGGAGGAGGAAGAAGAGGGAGAGGAGAGGGAGGAAAGAAAGAATGGAAAAAAAAAGAAGAAGAAGAGGAAGAAAGAAAAAGGAAAGGAAAAAAAAAGGAAAAGAAAAAATAAATAGAAAAATAAAAAAAAATTGTTTGTGTATGTATTAGTTGTTTTTGAAATATTTGTATGTGTGTAGTTGTTTTTGGAATTGTTTTTGAGTGGTGTATTATTGTAGCATTTGGAGTGTGAAAAACAGTTTTTTAAAAACAAATGGAAAAACAGCAAATCCAAACAAAACCAAATTGACGGCAAATGTTTTGTTTACTCAATCATTTCGGAGGTTGAGTTCAAATGAGTAAATGCTGTCGGCAGGGTAGTTATAGATGACAAAGTCTAAGGGTGCGTTTGATAAAATTGAAATCTGAAAACTGAAATCTGAAATCTGAAGTCTGAATTCATTAAGTGATTGAATTGTTAAGTACTAAATCTAATACATTTAAATGTATATTACATTCAGTGATAAGTGAATAGTTTATCACTTATTTTTGGGAGCAAGTTTTGCCTAGAAAATTCAGTGTCACTTAATTCATTCAGATGTTCTATTTTCGATTATCAAACGGTCTGAACGTGTTAAGATTTGAATCCATTAAATTTAAGTGCTGAATTGTGTTATCAAACGGGGTCTAAGACATCAATGTAAGATAGCCTAGGCAGTGAGATTGAGGGCAATCTTAGTGTTGAAACCATTGTTGGGGATGAAAAGGTTGACGACGACATCGTTTTCAACCTTGTTGATGGAGTGGAAAAGATGAAAATGGAACTGTTACAGCCTTAGGTGAAGGTGTTGCGGAAGAAGAGGCAGAGATCGCGGCGGCAATGGTAGGGAAGTTGATATGCTTGTCAGTGGTGGTCTCTTGTATAGTCTGCTAAAATTTAAGGCAACTCTTTTGGTACAGTTAGTAATGAGCTTAGGCTGCCAATTGTCAATCATATGGACTGAAATCAATAATTAAACTGACCACTCTTCATGTCTATTTTGCTTCTTTTGGTTTGGTTTTGGTAAAATCTAATAGCATAATCTTGATTTACCCTAAATTTGGAGATAAGGGTGTAAATTTTTTCGAATTCCATCACTGCTACGGATAGCTACCGGCAGCGCTACACTACCACCACTCTACAATCATCACAAGTTTAGTGGGTGAAAATGAGATTTCTAAAAACACTTGTTAATTTAACAAAAACTTTAGGGGACAAAAAGTGATATAAAAAATGAAGAATAAAAAAATGAGAAAGGGTAACATAGACATTCAAATTTGGGCGTTAATTCAAATGTTTTCAGTTCACTTTCCATATTAGTTTAGAATACAAAGAAGTTTCTTTTTTTTTTTTTTTGGGGGAGGGGGGGTTTGAAATGATGACGGAAGTGATAGGCGAGTTTTCTGTATTTTACACAAATTAAAGTTGTATAATTAAAATAAATTTAAATCACACATTTTTTAAATTTTATATTATTAAACTTTGTTGAATAATTGGTTGCAAAAATGTGAATAATGATTATTGTTATTGATGTTTTGGATTTTATTTTATTTTTATAGAACTAAATTGCTTTAAAAATTGGAGTTTCATCTTTTAATCTAGAAGTTTTCTTGGTGATATATATGTAAGGTACTCCCTTATAATGAAAAGGAATTACTACAAAGAAAAAAATTCAATTACTACTAGATTTGTTAAATAGATTTGTTAAAAATTGGAGGCAGCAAGCATTTTGGTTGGCTAGGTAGCTTAAAATAGGATGGTGATGGTGAATGGAAGCAGAGCTTCCTTCCCACTTTGGTTCGCAGAGGACTACATAGTGCGTTTGGATAGTAGATTTTTTGGGATAATTTGTTGAAAAGAATACTGGTCTTGTTTGGCAGCTTTTTTGAGAGTTTGCATAAAACACTACTGTAACTTACTGCAGAAGTTGTAAAAAAAATTTTTGGAAGTGAAGTTTTTTATGTGTTTGGGGTTGTTATATTAAAAATTTTGGAAGTCTTTCGAGGATTCTTGCAGATAATGTAGGAAACAAACAAGTTTTATACAAATTTGTTAAAAATTTGCATTAAAACTTTGGAAGTTTTTTAAGATTTCAAAGTAGGTAAAAAACTAGCAACATACAAATTTGGCAAAAAACTCAGCTGCCAAACAAGCATTTTATTTTTAAAAAATTTTACTTGCATCATCGACACAAATTTCAAACACCTTTTTATCTTAGATATATCACATCAAAAAAGTGTTACAGTTAGTGCGTTTGGATAGTAGATTTTTTGGGATAATTTGTTGAAAAGAATACTGTAACACTTTTTTGATGTGATATAACTAAGATAAAAAGGTGATTGAAATTTGTGTCGATGATATAAGTAAAATTTTTTAAAAATAAAATGCTTGTTTGGCAGCTGAGTTTTTTGCCAAATTTGTATATTGCTAGTTTTTTACCTACTTTGAAATCTTAAAAAACTTCCAAAGTTTTAATGCAAATTTTTAACAAATTTGTATAAAACTTGTTTGTTTCCTACATTATCTGCAAGAATCCTCGAAAGACTTCCAAAATTTTTAATATAACAACCCCAAACACATAAAAAACTTCACTTCCAAAAATTTTTTTTACAATTTCTGCAGTAAGTTACAATAGTGTTTTATGCAAACTCTCAAAAAAGCTGCCAAACAAGGCCAAAGTTCCTTCCAGGCTCTTTAGCCTGTGTTTCGTCGACATTGGTCCCGGTTGGTTGTACATACGGATACTTATACGAGGAACGAAATGATGCTTTAGCCTTTTTTGACCCAAAAAAAGAACAAGAAAAGTACATACGCTAGCACCACGTTCCTGTTCTTCCTCAGCGCTCTGCTCTGCCCTCCTACTCCGGCAACACACACACACACCGCTGTCTCTCTCTCTCTCTCTAGACGATATCAGTAGTGAGTAGCAGCGCTAGATACCAGCCATACCACACCATATTTTCACTTGTTAGTTGTCTAGCTTTTATCCAACGCTCCGCATTTTATCCGAATCCTATGCAGTCCCCCATTTCACGATTTTAAACTTCTAAGTTCCCGACGATTCGTGGGTGTATTCTTCAGCCCCTGCAGGCTCTACAAGCTGCTGCTTCCCCCGCCCCGCTCCTCTCCACGCCTCTCTCCTCCACCCCAAAAAAATTCGGCTGCTTTCATTTTGCTATCCTACGTTGTTTTTTTTTTTTTCTCAGCTACTGATCTCTGCTCTTCTCCTCTCAAATTTAGGGGTTTTTTGTTTTTTTTTTCCCATTTTCCCCCAAAGTGCAATCTTTTTGTTCCACCCCAAAAAAAAAAAAAACTTAGGGTTTTTTTTTTAATCTTTTCTTTTTCCTTTTTATTAAAAACCGTTACTAGTAAAAGAGAAGGGGGCAGGGTTGGTGGGTACTGGTGGGGGAAAAGGGTCTTTTTATGTGTTGCTCTGCCTTTTTATTCCCCCTCCAGTTGTAGAAAGAAGGAAGTTGCTGCCTTTGGTTTTAGATTGTTCTTATTCGATAGATTTAGATTTAAAAAGGGGAATCTTCAGACTAAGCGGTGCTGGCTGTCTTCCCAAATGCTTATAGCCTAATACTACTACTTTCTTAGCAAATCACCCTTCCTTTTCTGTTCCCTGCTTCAAAACAAGGAGTCTGTATTAAGTAAAGTAATCTCAGTCATCTTTTTAATCCCATTGAAAATTTTCAATTCTCTACTGATTTTATCCCAGTTAAAGATAACATGGGAAGAAGAAGAATAAACCCAAAGAGTGTTGAGGAGCAGGCCGAGTCGAGGGGGCGATTTGAAACAAAGATGATCCTATGATATATCGTTACTTCATCTTTCTTGCTTGAGGAGGAGCTGCTGCTCACTGCTATCCCCAGTGTGTTTTTATCATCTGCACAAGGATCCCCAATAATTGAGTTTCTTTCCTTTTTTTTTTTTTTGGTGGTAAGAAAAAGAAAGAAATAAAGAAAGAAAGCGCTGCTGGGGAGCTGCTGCTGCTGCATCATCTGTTCATCTCCACAAGAGTCTCAAACTCGCTGCATATCATGCTACTTTGCAACCTCGCAACGGTTCCCCCCACCTCTCTCACTCTTTAGCTTTATTCCCCACCCCGCCCTTGCCCGTCTTTTATCTACAGTTACCGTTGTACTTTAGCTTATTTTGCTTTGCGGCATAAAAAAAGCAGAAGCGTACACATTAACTCGCGAAGTGTTAGTGTACTGGCACAGTTGTAGCAGCAGAAACATTCTTCCATTCTGGGCAGATTACTGTAGTAGTAATAGTAGTAGTAGTAACAATTCTTCCATTCTGGGCCAGATGCACGACTTCTGGTTTATCTCAAGTGTGATTCTCAAGTTATCCTCCCTGGCCTGACCTCCCGTTTATTGTTGCAATCCAAAATCGGGGGTTGGGCTTCGACCTTGGCTACTTGTGTCTATTCTGGATCTCAGATCCATTTCCTCCAATAAATTACTCACTCCCAATTAGTGATAATAGTTATATGCAACTCGTATCTGTTGTTGTCTTAATAGTCTGTTGTTAAAAATTTCCCTTGTGCTGATTGTACGTTTTGAGAAAGATTTCATAAAATTTAAAGAAGAAGCAAGCCAGCAGCATCCATGGGATGGGGCTTCTTACAATTCCCTCCATGCTTACCCTCCTTACTTGGCTGTTCTGGTTGCCTCCTCCTTCTGCTGCTGCTTCATTAAGCTCTGCACGGGCCCTGGATGCACTTCTCCAGGACTATGCTTACCGCTCTTTTGTTCGCCCCAGGACTGGTGTTGTCTACGATGGACAGGTCCCCTCCAATTTGACTGGGATTAAGGTCTCGGGGTTAAGGCTCCGGAGTGGTAGCTTGAGGACTAGGGGTGTCCGGATGTATAAAGAATTTCAGCTTCCCGTGGGTGTTGTTGAGGAGCCTCACGTGGAACGCCTTGTTTTTGTGTATCACAACTTGGGCAATTGGTCCTCCCTCTATTACCCTTTACCTTCTGGTTATGTTTTCTTAGCCCCAGTCTTGGGTCTCCTTGCTTACGATGCTTCCAACCTCTCGGCTACTAACTTACCCGAGCTGGATATCAAGGCAACTGCACAACCCATCTCTATCAGATTTTCAGAGGTCATGACCAGAACAACAGTACCGGATGGGTCAGTTCCCAAGTGCGTCTCCTTTGATGTTCAGGGACTTCTCAATTTCACCGCTGTGTTATCTGATAACACGTGTGCAACATTTCGAGAGGGGCATTTCTCAATTGTGGTCGAGTCGATAGGCCCATCCCCTGCAGCTGCGCCACCCCTAGCTGCTGCTCCTGGTGGCAAAGGAGGAGGAGGAAAGAAGAATCACCCTAAGAAGAAGGTATGGATAATTGTGGGTTCTGTGCTGGGGGGATTAGCACTCTTGGTTCTCTTAGGGCTGCTTGTCGTCTCGATGCTCAAGTTCAAGACAAGGAAGAAGATGCAACAGATGGAAAAGGCTGCAGATGTTGGGGAGGCGCTGCATATGACTCGAGTTGGGAGCACTAAAGCACCTGCTGCCACTGTCACGCGGACACAACCAACAATTGAGACTGAATACGTGCCTTAAACAATCACTACTTGCCCATCTCATTCAGTCGGTTTTGTGTCTTGATTTACTTACAATTAATTCTTCTCTTCTTTAGATCGTGGCATCTTTCCTTTTCTTTTTCCCCTTTTTTCTGGGCTGGTGTCCGTCCATTCCTTTGCTTCTTGTTGGTTGGTTAGTATAGGCTTCGGGAATTAGTGTGTGGGTAACAATAGGATTATTGTGTACATAATAATCTGTTACCCTGGAGTGGGGGGAAAAAAGGAATTCATTTTTATACTTTCTAGTGTATGTGTAAGGTGTGGTGGTCTGCATTTAGGCTGCTGGCTGGAGTGATTTCATTTTTTTGACCATGGATGTTGTTGTTGTCCCATCTACAAGAAAATAAAATAAAATAGAAAAAAGATTTCTAAGATTTCCAATTGGAAATTGATTGTTCATTCCATTTGATGAAATTGCTATGACAATCTTCATTTGATGTTACACAAGAAGGCGACCGAGGGAGTGTTTAGGTTTGGTCTAAAGCTGTTGGCAACTTCATATTGTTGCAGTCTTCAATTGGAGTAGTTGATGATGACCAGGATCAAGTAGTAAACTGTCTCCCCGAGGCTTATGGTAGAGGCGGACGGGAGGTTTTAGGCGGCCTGGTTGACACGGTAGTTATCATTGATAGACAAGGTACGACTAAATGCTCTGTCCACTGCGGGATTTAATTAACACCTTTACTTCCATACAGCCATTCGATGAAGAAGGTTCAGATTTGTCATTTCTTTTGGTGTTCTGTCAGTTAGCTTTGGAACTAATTCTCTTTAGATGAGTTGGCCACCAGGTGAATCACCTTTATTCTTAGTGTTTGGAACCAACTTCCTTATGTTGCTAGGTGAAATATAATGTGCAAGTCGGACCTCAGGTTAAGAGCTAAAAGGCATGTAGTAGTTCATCCATTTGATTCAGAGGTGGGATGCTCTTCCTCTAATCCTCAAACCGCCTCCCCCAATATAGGTTAGATGAGTAAGAGTAGGAGTAAAAGTTGGAGATTGATGAAAAGGAAAAAAGAAGCGGGCTTTGGCCCCTATACAGAATTATATAGGATAAATCTAGTCTTGCAAGACTCGAACTGAAAACCGAGTGACTTCTAGCTTAGAAGAATGGTTGCAACCAACGAGCTAACTTTGATTTACTGATTTGAATAGGACGACATGATGGATCAATCGAGCGACCTTTACTCCAGTAATAATTGGAGACGAGCTCTTTGGTACTTAGTGGAAGAATTCTCCGTTCCAAGTTGATAAACGAGCCAAAGAAGTGTGGGAGCAACAATTAAGTCTCTTTGTGCAATTTACGGCTAGGTATGTGTGTATACCCATATACATTTGGTTCATTTAGGACACAAGCTGATTGTTTAGGAGGTTGATTAACTAATGCAGGACAGTCTAGTCACTAGTGAGGGTTCTTCTAGGATGCACGTTGACTGTGCTGAGCAAGAAACATTCGGCAACAATTTGTCGAATACCGCATTCGTGGCTGTTTTTATGGTTCAAACATTAAAGCGAAGGTACATTGCAGAATGGAACGAAGCAGGGGATATGTCAATGCATATAATACACCTAACGATTGACTAAGCTCAACACTATTAATATGAAATAATCACGGAGAGCAGTTAATGTCCAACACATTAGCGACCCATCAACATTGGCTCTGAGCTGAAGCAAACCACACCAGACCACATCACAAACCCCACAACCCCAGCTCATTGTCTTGGCAAAACACAAAAGGAAAAAATAATAATAATAACCAGTTTGACAGTGTCCCTCGTATTGCCGAGTGATTTCCCCGAGTGCCTCCACTTGCCTCCCCTCATGAAATCCTTCTTTTGCTCCCCCGGTCTACTACACATGTCAATTCAAATTCAAACCAGATTCAATATGTTTGGATAGGGTTCAGACTTAATTTCTCAAATTTAGACCCTACCTAAACCTAGACCCTATAAGAGAGTCATGGGTCTAAGTACAGTCCAGTTTCCTATAATCCAAATCTAAACCATATAAAATTAAATAACATACATGCATACACATGTACACACACACACATATATATATGCATATGTATGTGTGTGCGTGTACAAGATTAATTAATCTTAATCGTCATCGTATTTGGTATAACCTTTTTCAGGAGAAGAAGGGCAAGTAAAAGCAAACAAATGAAAGATCGCACATCACATGGTGTAGTTGAGGTTTTGAAAATGAATGAAAATGGTCGATAATAGTTCTTCTCTTCAAACTTCTTCAATGTTAATTTTATTATTTGAAAACAAAAATTGGATGGTATTTATGTTATTTTTGAACTCTATATAATTTTGATATATTTTTACTTTAATAATAATTAATATATTTAGGAAAAATATCCGTGAATATCTATCCAGATTCATGAGGGTCTAAACTTCTTTTTTCAAACCCATAAGGGTTTGGGTTTAACTAAATCTAATGGATCTAAATCTGGACCAAAGGAATCCAACCCAAACCTACCCATTGAGTCAGATCAAAGAACAGAAATCAGTAGACAAAACGCACACAGTTAATAGGATAAATCTACTAGCCCGGCACTTCTTGTACCTCTCCATATTCGAGTCATGCGTTTATAGCAACACAGTCCAGCTCAACAAACAGCTAGCCAATTTTACTTCTGTCATTGGAACCATAACCAATAGTTAAAGCTTAAAACTCTATTTGGTCATGATATTTTAAGGAGACATGTTGTTTGCCTTAATAGGACCAGCTAGAGCACCTTAAAATAACTTCCAGTCGGGAGAAAAAAAAAGAAAAGAAAAGGAAAGAACAGAAAAATTGCCATCAGTTCAGTAACTTACACAGGAAAATCCTACCATTCTCAATTCTTATCCTGAAAATATGCTTCAGCTCAGACTCTCTAAGACAAAATTAGAGATCCCTAATCAATTTTGATCTATCTTCAACTAGACACAGGTATGATAGAAGAAACTGGAGAGAAAGTGTCGCACTTTCTCTCTCAAAGAAGATGATTTCTAAATTTGCTCACAAATCAGAATACAAACACTTACCAACAATCCTAAGTCGTTTCATTTCTTTCCTATACTCCTCAATAACCAAACTGGGCAAAAAGACAAGGCACCCTTCCTCAATCCTTGAACAGCAGCTGCCACTTGATGGCCCATTCAACTAAAAATATCACAACAAAGTCAGGGTAAACCATAGGTTAACTACTACATTATTCAAACATCTATAGTCATTTTACCATCCACCAAATTCACATAATCAACATCAACAGCTTGATGAATTTTTTTTGTTTTTCAAAGTTCATAAGCTAAAAAAGAGCTGCAGAAAGAGACAACAATTCAACTTGTTTGCATACAACTTCAATGTATGGGAATCTTGAAGAGTAACTTATTTCCAAAACTCCATCGACAGTGCTTCCTGTTAGATGACAAGAAAATGGTGTAAATTAAATTTGCTGACTGATGTCACCAATAATATCAGACAAGTAAATTCAAATCTTTGAGCATAGGTGATTGTCAATCTAACAAATAGGCTTACAAAGACCCATCAACAGTAAAACCACACAGCAGAACTGGCCACCCATATCTGAAGTTAATAGCACGACAAGATTTGGCTAAGCAGAAAAAAAAATTAAAAACACAAACCTAAAATGCATCAGAATCTTCAGGCTGAAAAAATAATCACTACAACCAAACTTGTCAAAAAGAAGGGTTCTAACAAGCAAAATTCTGCATCTCCACAGATAATTTAAAGATCAACCTAAAACTAATAACAACAGCTGTTAGAACTTCAGAAATACCAAAAAAGTTAGACCTAAAATTTGAAGAGGCCCACAAATAACTTCTTATTGGCCACTTATGATGGCATGCAGAAATAGACACCAGCAAGCTAGGATCCTCAATAATCCAAACTTACCAGAAACAATAAAAAGCCCTCCTATTTATCCTAGAGTCCCGTGAATAAGTAATAGAACAGTTGAGGAACCAGTAAAAGTACCCAAGAGACCAATTCATTATTGCTGTGAATGGCATATCCTGAACCAAAATCATATACTATTTACATAACTTGTCAAGGTACCTTAATTTTTTTGTCTGTGTATGTGTGCCTGTGAAAGAGAGAGGGAGGCAGAAAGCTATTAGTATTCAAGACCATGCATGAAGAAAGCTTCATTTTCCAGAATGTCAACAAAATCTTAGAACCCATGACATATGTTGACTAAGAAGATATAGATGCACATAATCAAAAAAGTAGAAGACACAGGAGAGTAAATGATGTACTCCAGAAGCCCATCCCAATTTTTCTCTCACAGTCTCTGTTTAGGAGGAGATATAACAACAGATCGCGAGTTTATAGCTCTTTTTTTTTTTTCCCCTTTCTAAGATTTCTTGTTCATGATTTTGTTCGTTGATTTTATGTATACTGAGGCAATGGGAACCACGTCAGAAACCCAGTATCAAATTTGATAAGAATGTTGATGATCTTAGCCAACTCACTGGCAGAACATTTAAGCATGCCACATATGCAGGGATGAGGAGATGAAGCACAACTTATACGGACTTGAGACTCCTTTTGAAGCATCACAACCTAGAAACGGTCCAATCAGTAAATGATTTTCTCCACCAGTAAAAGAGGCGCCAACTCTAATCAAAAGGTAAACGTAAGTTTCGGCAATGACAGATACGGTTAGTTGCTCCAAGAATCATTAGGAGTGGCAACGTAGCAACCCCATAGATGAGCTCAATGGACATAGAGTGTTACAAATATTCCAAGGAGCAAAATGTGAGTCCATCCGCTAGGTAAAATATTTGCGTAAGGTTGAATGACTTAAAATACTAGCAACATCATCACTCAATTAAGTAATGAGAGGTTGAATTAAAATAAGCAATAGAAGATATACATAGATATAAAAGTAGAAAGCAGCAGGAAGAGGAAGTTAGGATAGGAGAGGGCCTCGCCTGGGTTGGGTTGGGTTGTTAATTAGGAGTAGAAGAAGAGGATAGCATCTCCATGAGCTTCTTGTCCCGTCTTTCCATGGCCACGTCCCAGACGTCGTTGCCAATGTGCTTCGGCTGTCAATTCAGTAGTATATTTGCCACCAAACGAACATCAAAATTACCATTTTTTTATTTTAATATTGATAATGTACTAGCACTACAATTAAATACAGCAACTACTACTACAAGGCAATCATTGGGCGGCACCAAATAATATTAGAGGAAGAATAACTGAAAAAAATTGATTAATTGAGATAATTGAAACATATCTATTTGAGGATTTTTTTTTTTTGTGGGGAGTAGATCTGATGGAAATCTTGGAGCAAAGAGGGAAAGGGTAAGAATTGAATCAAAGAAGACATTACCCGGCCATGCGCGGCTTTGTGTATAAAGTACTGGGCATTCCCCATCACGCAAAGCATGCCGGCTATGATTCCCAACGGTAGAAACGCCTCCAACACCACCCACGCCATCTCCTCCACCACCACCAAGATGCTTGACTGGCTTAGGCTTCTGCTTCAGTCGCTGGGTTTGGTCCCCTACGGCCGGTTGAGCTATTGCTTACCTGTTTGGAGTTCCAGATAGTGCGACGGACTGTGATTTTATATCCGTGGTGGGCCATCCTGTGATAGTGGGCTTTAGTCCAAACTTTGAAAGCTTCTTAGCAACCCCAGTTTTTTTGGTTGCCCCAAGTCAGCACCCTTCACCTTACCTCTCTGGTTGGATGAAAAGTAGGGCTGTCAACAAACTGGATCTAGGTCTGGACCTGACCCGAATACTATCCGTTTTTTCGGATATGGAACATAGCATCGACCCATTTATTCGGCCCCAATTCGGATCCGTTTTGTCTATAAATAAAATGGGTCGGATATGAATTTATGTGCTCTAACCAGTTTTGGATCTGGATCCAATTAGTATAATTATTTTAATAAAATATTATATGTTTTATTAAAATTTGCTACTAATCTACTTGTTTTTTAATTAAAAATAAATTTTTATAAATTAAATGATTCTTAAAATTAATTTATTTATATTATTAATATTGTATTAATAAATTTTATATGTAAATAAAATTATCATACTTAATTAATTTCTAAAAATAGATATATCTGACCTGGATTTGGATTCGGACCTATATATTGAGACCCCTCCGAATCCGAAATTATCAATTCTAGCCTAGATCCAACCCGTTGACCCCCTAATGAAGAGAAACTAATACACACAGTATATGCTTACAACCTTGCACTAAACCCCTCCCCCTGGGATCCCAAAAAAAAAAAATGTCAGGTCTCATGTATACTAAATGTGTAAAATTTAAGGCTTTGTTCGATTGGTAATTTTTTCCCAAAAATTTTTACATTTTCATGAATACATTTTTTAACTACCTTTTTACTTCACGTACATCAAATCGCTACAGTACATTTTTTGACAAAAACTTCATAAAATAGCAATCCAATTAGGTATTTAAGTTCAACTTATAGTTAATTATCATATATTTAAAGACACCTATATATACCATGTCAATGTACGAGAGGTTGAATATTTATTTATTTAATGGTAACAAAAGCTACTCATCCTAGACGTGCAAAAGGGAATGATTTCATCTAACACCCGTAAATCATAATGATTGATCATAAAAGCCAAGTCATCTTAAAGATGATACCCCACACGCGATTTTCTGCGAGTTTACAAGTCGAAGTTGAGTATAGGATAAACTATTGGCACTAATTTAATTGCAGTTTATATTTTGATTATCACGTATGGGGCTTTTTCTACAAAAGTTATGCAAGTTGGGATTGGATTGGAGGTAAAGGTGGCGCTTTTAGGTGATTGAAATTGGCCAATTTAGTTTATATTCCTTAATAAAAATTAGTTTTTGGTCAAGAGTTATTACAGTTAGAAGTTAAGTTAATACTCAAAGCACACGGAGGAAGTGTCACTCAAGCTAAGGAGGATCCACGGAGCTTCACCATCGTGTGACTAATAAAAAATTAGTCACTTGTGTAAATCCAGTGTACAACTTGTTGAAGCAACTTCTACTACGTAACTGTTAGACTATGCTAGGGCACTATTAAAGGTTCAGCCTCATTTGAACCGATTGGGCCTGTAATAAAGGCCACGTGACGCTTCCTGCAACGGGTTTGTTGTCATTTGATTTGAATTTTTACAAAAATTGATTATAGAAAATCATTGCATATAATAATTACTTTCAGAACCAACAACTTTAAGTTCAATTTGTAAAAATATCTCTACCAATTGAGTCTAAATTCAATATCGAGAACTTCATATTTTGTATTTCTGTTTGCAAGGTAGGTAAAAATTCTCTGTCCATTTGCTATTTTTTGGAGAATCTATACCAATTCATGATTGAGTGAGCAAATGTTCCCCCCCCCAAAAAGTTAATTTGTAAAAGAATGAGGTTTAGATGTTTGAGTAGCGCAATACCCTAGTTAGTAAATACTTGTATTATATCTATATATACACATTCGTATTTATAATTTTAAAAAATTATATATTTTTATACAATTTAAAAATATTTTTAAAAATATCCATATTTTTCAATAATCATACAAAACACATAATAAACTTTTAAGGTACTATATTTCATGAATTGTATTTCCCTTGTTGGAAATATTATTTTCACCTATCAAAATAACTACGGGAAATGCAAACTGTATGGGCGTGTAAATTAAAAGAAAATTTTATATGAAAGTAGTCATTGAGGGTGCATTTGGTTCATGGATTAGATGAGAGAGAATTGCTTATTTTCAAATTATCTATCCTGAGTCGGATGAGTAATCTTATTATCCAATGTTTGATTGGTTTTATGTTGGATGGGATGTGTTAAAAAATAATATCATCCCTGTATTTGGTTGGGTATTTCTTTGGAAATAAGATAAGGTGTAATTACTTGGTTATAGACTAAAATATTCATTTCTACAGATCTACAATTAGGAGTGTTCGAATTTTAATAAGTCCAAACCCAACTTGTATATACATGTGAGTATTTGTGTGCGCGTACAAGCACGCACTTTCTATGATTTGGGTTTAAACCAACACATAAGTTTTTTTTGCTTTAGGTCAAGTTCAACCTTATTAGATAGGTTTATAAGTCCCAATTAACATGTCCAATACTTTATGAATTAAATTTAACCAAAAAAATGATTATACAATTAACTACGGCAAATTTCTTGGAATATTGTTGTTTGTGTAAAAAGTCCCCCGTTTGACGTTAATTTTTTTTTGTTTCCCTATTTATCGGTGCCGCACATTCACCAGGAAAATTTTTTATTTTTTTTAAACACCGGAGACCCTTCTTTTAGAAATTTAAAAAAAAAAAGACAATGTGCGGGAGCAGAGACAATAAAATCCCTTGTCTCTGCTCCCGCACATTGAAATGTGCGGGAGTAGTCTTTTTTTTTAAAAATTTCTAAAAAAGGGGGAATTGTTTAAAATTTGTAGAAAAACTTCATAAAACTCGAGAGACAAGTCTCTTCTTTAAAATTTGTAAAAAAATGTGCGAGAATTGTAGAAAAACTTCAGAAAACTTGTAGGTAGATGAAGACTTGTACCTAACCCTAATATAGCTAAATCCCAAACCATAAACAATAACCCCTAAACCAACCTTATAAATTTATAATGTCCCTAAAACATTGAAACCCTAATATAAGAAAACCCTAAACCCTAAACGCTAAACCCACTAAAACCCTAAAACCTAAAATGTTTAACTCTAATATGAAAACAGTAAAACCCAAACTGAAGTAAACCCTAATACCTAAGAATGATAAACCCTAAACTCCAAACTGTAAACCCTAAACCCTAAAAACCCTAAACCCTAAACTCTAAAAACCCGTAAAACTCTCAATTACTAATTACGCTTGACCACAAATTTATGTACATTTATATATATTACTATAAGCTTTTTTGCACTTTTTGGTGAAGTCCAACGCATTTAAATATATATATATAGGTATATACATAAATATATATAAATATATAAATATATTTATAAATATACATACACAAATATATATATAAATATATATAATTACATATATAAATATATGTCAATATATAACATATATGTATATACAAATATGTATAAACATACAAATGTATATATACATATATATACATAAATACCCTTGCAATTTATGTATTATATATAAATCTATATAAATATATAAATACATATATTTAAATATATATCAATAAACAAATTTGTTTAAATATATTAGCTTACATTAATATGTAAATTAATATATATATTAAACATATGTATAAATATATATAAATATACATAACACTTATACATATATATACAAATATATATAAATATATAAACATATATAAGTACATATATATAAATATGTAAATATATATAAATATATGTCAATATATACCATATATGTGATGTGTGTATATATATATGACATACATATCATATATATATATATATATATCAACATATAAATACATTATTATGTATATAAACATAATATATATATATATATATATACAACTAAATACATATATATACATATATATAACATATACACATAAATACATATCACATATAAATATACACATTTGCATTAATATATATATCAATATATAATTATAACACATATATATATACGTATATGTATGTATATACAAATATATATATACATAAATTAATATACACATAGATAAATATACATATCTAAATATGTATATATATAAATATACATACAAGCATACATAAATATATTCATATATAATAAGTATATAAATATATGCATATATGTAAATATACGTAACATATAGATATATATATATATATATATATAGCTATATATTCATTTAAATAACATTGGATTATTAAATTCTTGAAGATAATCGGCAAATTCAATCTCTTATAACATGTTAAAAATTATTTATAAAATTTAGTCCTAAAAATAAAAAACACTAAAACTAATTAAATACTAAACACCAAAACCATAAATCATAACCAAATTTACAAAAACACTAAAACAAATTTATTTTTATTTACAAAATTTTAAACAATTCCCGGACACCTTTTCTGGGAAATTTTACAAAAAAAATTGACTACTCCCGCACATTGAATATGCGGCAGCAGAGACAAGGGATTTCCTTGTATTTGCTCCCGCACATTGAGTGTGCGGGAATCAATCACTTTTTTTTTTTTTAAAGCCCTCCGGTATTTAAAAAAAAAAATTTCTCCTTCAATGTGCGGCACCGATAGATGGGGAAATAAAAAAAAATAGCATCAAACGGGGGACTTTTTACACAAACAACAATATTCCAAGAAATTTGCCAATTAACTACTAGGTCAAAAATAGTATAAAATTTACTTTTGCTTTTAAAAGGGATAAATCAATCTAAAATTTTATGAGGGCCAATTTAGACACAATTTTAATTTATTAATAATAGGGGTAAATTAGTTCAAAATTTAATTATTTCAATAAAATAGGCACATTAGCCCAAATTATAAATTTTTTTATTAGTATGGGCAAATTTATCCATTTTATTAATATTAACAAATGAGTTGACCTCTAGTTTTGTTAATGGTTTGGGCAAATCAATCCAAAATTATGGTATATCATTAATATGTGCAAAATAGTCCAAATTTTATTTTTTATTAATAATGTCAAATTTTTCCAAAATACTGTTATGTGATTAATAAGGATAGATTAGTTGAAATTTTATGTGGCATAATCCAAACCTGTTAGTGTATGAAAACTTATACACTGACAGTGTATAAAAAAGTTATCCTTATAAGGATTAACTTTTTATACACTATCAGTGTAGTGTTTTTTTTACACTAGCAGCTTTGGATGCATGCCACATGTGCATGATTTAAATTTCAAATTTAAATTTGTATTATGTGGCATAATCCAAACCTGTTAGTGTATGAAAACTTATACACTGACAGTGTATAAAAAAGTTATCCATATTATAAAAGAAAGTAGATTTATATAAAATAAAATATTATTCTATTAGTAGATGTATATAGGTCTCAATTGTCATCATCCTATCTTTCACTCGTCTCGCTCATCCTGTAATAACTTATACCACCTCCCCCATATGATTATTTTTATCCCCAATATGGGATAATTAATTTGGTCAGACGGGATGTATAATCCTATATGTAAAACACATCCAAACATTGGGTGACATATGATTAGTAATTCAACACTGTGTCATCCAATGGACCAAACAAACTATAAAGGTTTTATTAGGTTTCGTAATGAGAGTTTTTTCATTTTTTTTTGTATAAAAAAGGAAAATAAAGTGATTGAGGGTTATTAAAGATTTTTACTATTTATCATTTTAATGGGAAGGTAAATAAGGAAGTACAAAAAAAGTTTACAGCATATCTCTCCGCTCCTTTTATATACATTGGTAGTAAATACACACTGGACGTATGTATAATAAAAAATACATAATATTTATAATCATAAATTTTATTAAAAATTTTCATTCTTGAAACAAATATTAATCTCATAAAAATTTTTATACAATAATTCTATGTTGTTAGTTATAATGCTCAATAGTAGCTATGTTGAAAATATATGTTTAAATAGTTACAAATGAAAAATGATCATGAGTAGTTATCTTAACAAGTATGTATGTAGTTTTGGATCAGGCGGAAGTGGATGATAGGTTGCGTGGTGGAGAGGAGAGTGTGTAAGTAAGAGGTCCTGAGTTTTAGTTTTCCCATTTACACTTAATAATAATAATAATAATGATAAGTATCTCGATAGTTAAACTAAACCTAGCTTTCATAAAGGTAAAACAAAGTTCATAGAATGATAATAAATATTTATTTTAAATCCCTTCCGCTCCCTTCGAATACGTATTATAGATAAAATATAAGATGAGATGTGTAGTAAGCTACTAGCCTACTACACACTAGTTTTTTTTCTAAATAAAATAAAGAAAATGGAAAAAATACACACTATTAAATTCACAAATCCAATGCTTCAACAGGAAACCCGACAATGATAGGTTTAATCGATCAGTGCGAGATCTGTGCTTTGTTCATATTCATCTTTGTCTTAAAAAAGGGTATTTTCTTCTGATCCAATTCCCTCTTGTTTAAGAAAAATCACAATTAGTTATATCCTAAGCTTTTGAACATCAATTTACCATTCTCCATCTTACAAAAAAAAAAAAAAGAAGGAAAAACACAAGAATTAGCGACATCTCATTTTACTTTTTGAGTAGGGATATTTTGAAACTCAAAAACATCACATCATTTTATTTTATAATTTACTAAACTAGCTCTTATCAATTCATATTAAATACCATCAAAATTTTGGCTCAAATGGGCGGTCATATTATTTTAACACAGTTACCATGCCATTAAAATCTAAAATATTGCTATATATATGTGCCATTTTTTTTTTCCAAAGCTATCAATCATGCTCTAATACAAAAGATGCGACTTTCTGTAAAAGTATAAAAAATAAAAAGGATTTATCTAACAAGTGTCTAGTTAATATGTCTAAATCACACCTAATTAATCTATCACCTAAGTGAACCCAAACAAAAAAAAAAAACAACGTCTTTCCTTTTAACTCTACTTTTCTAAAATATCTAACACACGAAACCATGCTAGCAAGTACTTATTGAATGCTTGTTAAATAGGCCCATGTCACAATGCTTGCTTCGTTTCTATAACTAATTATTTTGAAATTTTTGGGGCACTATTGTCTAAATATGTTTTTCAACAACTGATTAGTTTCATTATTTTACATATACCACAACACAAAAAGTGTAATAGCAAATAATAATAAATAATGTTGAAATAATATTTAAAAAAATCCCAAAATCAATGGCCAAAATTGAAAATTGAAATCATGGGATAAGACGTGTCAAGCTTTTGTCACAAACTTGCCTTGTTGATGAATAAATTTTGTTTTACGAGGTCGCGAGAAGTTATGGCTGCTACTAGATATTGTAATATCTATCATATATGTATTGTAAGGCAGGTCCTTGGTTAAATCATAAAACTTCTAACTCCTTATTCTTTTATTTTTATAGAATTTTGAATTTTTTTAATTATCAAATATCCATTCATGCCTTTTGAATTTCAAATGTAAGAAGTGGCATCATAAATGCAAGAATTTGGATAAAGTTTATTCATAGGAGGGTAAATTAAACTAAATATCACAAGTCCTATTAAAAGTTAAAAGAATAAATAACAGTATTTTACTGTTTAATTCAGTAAAGCTAACTAAAAGGATAAACTACATAAAAAAAATATTCAATGGTCATGAATTTAAAAAATTAATATTAGTACTAATCCTGAAAGTCATACTGGCGCGTCAAAATGGTAATCTTTAATAAATAGTAATAATAGTAACAACAACAACAACATCAGTCATACAAAAAATAAGAAGTAAGTAACAATATAATTTAAAAGAAATATATAGTATATTTGTCTGTAAACTATATCTACTCAATTGGTATATATCTGATCTAAATTTCACTCTGATTAGGTTTAAATAAAGGTGTAAAATCCAATCCCTAAGTATAATATTGAGTATTATTGATTATTTTATATATATTTTGTTATTTTCTTCAATGTATATATGTAATACTACTATGTCATTTTTAGAAAAATGATTAATTTTTTTATTGCAATTGTTTGAGGTATTATAAGATATTAGCAGTTTTTATTTGCATTTTGAGATGTCAATAATTACATGTATTGTGATTAATTCTTGATTTTACATAGTTTTGTATTATGGGAGGTAAAATTAAATATATTCTAAAAATTACAGGTTATGGGTACTGTTTTCATTTTGTTTCAAATTATATCTTTCAATTTGGATGATGAATATGAAATAAACTAAAAACATTTTCACAAGAAAAGTTGTCAACATTCAATCCAAATTTATACTGTAAATAATTATACTTGGTGCTTTTATTTTGAAAATATAAAAATAAGTATATTTTAAAAGTTTAAAACTATGCTGAAAATTACGAAAATTTTTTATTTTTCTTTAAATATTAAAGTTCTAATTTGAAGGTTAGAATATAAGCACTTTTGAATCCAATTAAATTACATACCCAAACTCATATTTGTTAATAGTTCAATCAAAGTAAATAGACTATCATTTACAATTTTAAATAGTTGAAAAAGTATAGTAGAATAGGAGATAAATAAATTATAAAATTAGGTCAGAAAAAGGACAATTGGACAATTGGGCAGGGTTTATTGGGCTAGGTTTATGGTGGTTTATAGGGTTTAAGTTTTAAGGTTTAAGGGTTTTATTTAGGGATAGGGTTTACTTATATTAAAGGTTTTAGGTTTTGGGTTTAATAGGGTTTTGGAAAAGTTAGGGTAGGGTTTGGTGATTTGGAGAGGATGGTAAGAAGATAAGAGTTATGAGGAACGTGACTCAAAATGGTGTAATATTATGTTTGTGTGCTTTTGATATTTCTTCAAATGTTTTGTTAACCCTCTCCTATATGTTTTAGTATACTTTAAGGTTTTAAATAAGACACATAAATAGAATATAAATTAGATTATAAAATAATAATATTTTAATTTTTAACTTATTTTTCACATAACTATTACAAATAATTTATTAATTAATAATAATATTATTATTTTAAATATAAACCCATGGGTCAGAATTCTAGTATATGTGTAAAATGTGCTGGATTAACTGTAATTTTTTTAACTACTGCTGAAACAGTTTTACATATTATATAGAGCACTTGCAAAATGTAACTGTAAATCACAACATTGCTAAAGGATAGATATAAACACGAAAATTCCTAAAATCAACTAGGTAGGTTACCTATAACTATTAGTTTGTTTCTGTCGATTAAGTACTTAATAGTTACAGCATTTAAGATCACTAAAAGAGATTGTTAAAAGTAGTTATATCATTTAAAACCACAGGAAGGGATTGTCTGAGGTGAAAGAAATTACTAACAAAGATTTACATGAGGCAAAGTAGATGTAGAATCCAACTTAACATTCCATAAATTTTATTTCAATCCATAGGCTCCATTTGCAGTTGCAGTACTTTTGATAAAAAAAAAAAAAAAAAAACACTGTTAGGCAAACTAGTGCAATTCCAAATGGGTTTCTCTACTAGGCAAAGCAGTTTTCAAGAAATTACTATAAACCCAAATGAACCCATGGCCCAAATGTGAAATAGAAATAATTTGATTGTTGTGTTGATTATAAATAAGCAGCGGCAGTAAAAGAGAGTTGAGTCATTTGACTCCGATTGCTGCAAAACAAACGAGAAAGCTGGCGGGTAGACCGCAGTATTCTTTCAACACAGTACTAGAACTGATGACCAGTGTACTAGGGACAGAGTAGTTACTATTACCCAAATCCTTTTCCAGCAGGAGTGGTTATTTTCTTATTATTATTATTATTATTATTTAATTTTTCGGGCGACTAGCGAGCGACTGTAACTAAAACCCTGGAAGCAAACCATTTGCATTCCTCAAAACTTCCAAAAACCAGCAGCAGCAGCAGCACCACCCAGCTATGTCGGGTCTGTACAATCCCAACTTCTCACCTGCCAGAGCTGTATCTCCACAGATTAGAACTAACTCTGATGTTGACAGGTCTGCCTCTTCTACTCTTCTCTTCTCTTCCAGTATCTTCTTTTATTTATTTATTTATTTATTTTGGATTTAATGGTTGTTCCGGTTCTTTTTTCTTTTTTATTTTGGAATTATATATTTCGATGAGGTCGGTCCTTTCCTTTATGTGTGTGTGTGTGTGTATAGGTTCTTGTTTTTTGATTTCGATGTGGGGTTTTATTTGATTGTGTGTCGTCTTGGTGAACGCATCTCAGTAATCAGTACTTGTCAGAGCTGTTGGCGGAGCATCAAAAGCTTGGACCTTTCATGCAAGTTCTTCCCATATGTAGCAGACTCTTGAATCAAGGTCCAGTTTTTTCTTTTCCTTCCCCAACACCCCCCCCCTCCCAAAAATTTTTGGGGTACTTTCTCTGTATCTTTAGATCTAGGTTCTCTGGTTTCTTTGGCTTCTAACTGCATTTGGGTCTGGGGGGCGATGGCTTGCTATTAGAATCTACATTTTAGATCTACCTGACTTATTTTTCCATTTGAATGATGTTTGGTGTTCGAATTTGGCTTTCTAAGTTGATATTTGTTGTACATTCAAGTATTGTGTCCTTGCCTGCCATTATGCCTGTCTTTCTTCATCTGATTTTTCACTTCTTTGAGACGCATTGTGGAAATAAATAATCACCTGATGATTTGGCAATTGTAGAAAACTGCTAGCTTTCCAATACATTCCTTTTGGGTTGCAAGAGTGGAGTGGAGTATTACAGACTTCAACAAGAAACAAAAAGCCTATATTTTGTGTCCTCTTGATATTCGGAAAACAAAATCAAAACAGCTCAAGCGATATATCTTTTTTCTCTTTCTTGATTTCCATTTGACTAAGGACAACTGATTGTTTATTCTCTTTGGTGCCAATGAATGCAATCAGCTTTTTGATTGTACTTTTTCTTGTTCCAGTATTCAGAGCAAATGCCTTTTATTGGGTTTGAAAACTTTGGACATTGCTTATTATGGAGGCAAATGAAAGCATGGTCTAGACAGTTCATTCTTAATATATATATATATAGAAGACGACTTCAGACTTATCTCATTTTCAGAGAAGTTCATCTTGAGATATAGCCATCTTTGAAGCGTGTTCCAAAACCAGTTGCTTGCTTGTTGTAGTCATCAACCTACTTCTTTGGAGGTATTGAAGCTGATGGTCTTTTTGATTCCTATGTGGCATTTAAAATTTTTCCTCCAATGTGCTACATGCTTCAGCTGCATAATAAATCTTCTTGGTGCAGTCTATTATCTCTGTATCATTCTTGTGATGGGACTGGTTATTAGTTGTGGAAGCTTTTTGGTTTTTTTACTGATTTGAACATTAGTACAATATTCCAATAAACTTTTAATCTTTCAGAAATCTTACGGGTTTCGGGGATGATGCCAAACCAAGGTTTTGGTGATCTTGACAGACTGCGACATAGAAGTCCGAGTCCCATGGCTTCATCGAATCTCATGTCAAATGTAGCTGGAACAGGAATTTCTGGTTGGAATGGACTTCCTCAGGAGGTATATCTGTTGTTTAATCTGGTTCTTTTGAACTCTCGAGCAGTGTCTAGTTTCTTTTGATATAATAGTTTTTCTGACTTTAATCTTTACAGAGTGTACTGAATGTGTAACTTCAGATCTTGTTGTTCCCTTGGCTGCCTTATTCTTTACATGCGCTTAAAATTCCTACATAATCAAAATCATTCTAAGAGGACAACCACAAACACTTCAATGGAGGAGGATAGAACAGAACTGATTACACTAAATGCCTCATTTAAGTCTGATAACGACAATCATGGCTGACAACCTAGTTTCTGACTTTGAAAGGTAGTTATCTTATAGTGCTTTTTTAGACAGACAGTTATTCTAAAGTCAATTTAAAGCAAATGGCTTTTGAATAAAAGTTTTCACCATGCAATAAGGCAATGCCTTAATTGTTTTTGAAGGAATATAACAGTTGGAGAAGGGGGGAAAAAATTGGTCCCTTTGAAGACTACTGGTTTTTGGGAAAGTGGAAACTCGGAGATTAAATTTCATCTTTTATGCCAAACTTAAAAAGAGTATAGAGTGCGATGGAGCATTGCCATTGTTGTGCTTGGTGCACTGACTGCACTCTTTAACAAGTTAGCCATCGTGAATTTTACAGTTGTTTTCTTCTGAGCCTTGAGCAAAACAAAATAAAATAAAAAAGGCACAGACGAGTATGGTCTTCACTAACTAGTGAAGATTCAACTTACATATGTAATATAGCATGACTTTTCAAGGTTTCATCCTACTGCTGAAATGAGCAGATATATTGAAGCGGTCGAAATCCTGTTGCTGGATGTCCGTAATTGTTGATCCTCCAACAAATTTAAGACTTATTATTATGTGTATGGGCCTTGATGTTACATTCTAAATGCGTAAAAAAAAAACATTGATATTTGATATGTATACATTTGTAAATATGGATATGATGAAATGCATCATGCTTGCTCTTCATAAAGCTATGATCTGGCCACTGGTGAATCAAGAACATACATGGTCTTGGAAAAGAGAGAAAGTGCATCTTGCAATTGCTACTTGCAGTGATGTGCATTATATTGCTTCCCTGCGATGGGAAAGTAGAGCTTGTATAAAAAACCTTTCCTATTGAATTCAAGGTGGAAAAGCTTTTACTCGTTGGGTACTAAGAGTGTTCTCTGAGACTATACAATCATCGGGAATTCACATCTGGTCTGAAGCACTGAGAAAGCCTTGTGCTCTGGTTTTTCTGATTGTGGCTTAGTGATTAGGCTAATTGTGGATTGTAATACTGTCTTTTATCTGTGACATGAGGTTCTTACTTCTAAGTTGTAACGTTGATGGTTGACTGAACATGATCTAGGGGTTAGTTCATAGATATTTTGCTTATGTACCTGTGCGTTTTTTTTTTTGGGGCAATATTTTGTAAGAAAAGAAGTTATAAGCAGTAGTTCTGGTAGAAATTCCTTTTGGCACTTGTAGTAGTAGTGAATTCTTCAATCTTTTTTATCATCATCTAAAGTTTTCCTGTCATTTGACAACTATTCTTTATATTTCTTATTACTCAATATGCGTGGATATAGGTTTTGTTGTCTCTATGTGCATCAGTGTGTTGCATGTTTAAGGGAAAATAGGGATTGGACTGAGATACAAGCTTTGCTTCCTGTGGCAGAGACTCAGTGGAACACCTGGAATGACGATGGACTGGCAAGGTGCCCCGGCAAGTCCTAGTTCATTTACTGTGAAGCGAATTTTGCGCCTGGAAATTCCTGTAGATACTTATCCAAATGTAAAATTTATCTTTATTCCGGTATAGTTTACTTGCTTGTTAATAACTGGAATAGCTATTGAACTACCTACTCTATTGTTTGTAGTTCAATTTTGTTGGCCGGCTTTTGGGCCCCAGAGGTAATTCACTGAAACGGGTTGAAGCGACTACAGGGTGTCGTGTATATATCAGAGGAAAAGGGTCAATAAAGGATCCAGATAAGGTAGCCCCATATTTGATTATTTTCTTGTTCATTATTGCTTCTCATGATATTCTGTTAGATATTTTTCCCTTCCACCTGTTCCCAACCCACCCCCCCCCACCCCCGCCCAACAAAAAAAAAAAAAAAAGAGAGTTCATCAGTGAAGAAGCTGAAATGTGATAATCAGCAAATGGTGTACTTCTTTCAAGTGACGTGTATTTGGTTTGAATGTTTTTTTGCTCATTATTTTCAAGGAAGAGAAGCTGCGGGGAAGACCAGGCTATGAGCATCTCAATGAGCCACTTCATATCTTGATTGAGGCTGATTTACCAGCCAACATCGTTGATATAAGACTGAGCCAAGCACAAGAAATAATAGAGGAATTACTCAAGCCTGTGGTATGCTACATACATTTTCTTCAGGATTGCAAAAGTTTACTTGAGATAATTGATGTTACTCTTTTTTTTTTTTTTTCTTTTTTTCCCACCCCTCTTTTTGACGTCAAAGTCCAATTAACCATAGGTGAGAAGAAGAATTTGACTATGAAGTTCAGTCGCCGAACCATATGGTCAAATCTAGCTGAGAATTTGTGTATAGCATCATTATATGTCATCACAAGTTCTGGTGTGATCCTTTAACAGAAATCAAGTTGATCCGGTTTCAACTGATGCTCCTTAATTTCTTTTTGTGCAGGATGAGTCTCAGGACTATATAAAGAGGCAGCAGCTTCGTGAACTAGCCATGCTGAACTCAAATTTTAGAGAAGAGAGTCCAGGACCAAGTGGCAGCGTGTCACCTTTCAATACTAGTGGAATGAAACGTCCCAAAACTGGGCGTTGAAATGTTGTATCTGCTGCTTCATTGAAGTACTTTCTGTTGACATCTGATCTGCAGAGTTATGCCTGAATATATACAATTCGTGGCTATCAACTCTCCTCATGGCTCAATGCGCAGCTACCTAAGTGAAGAATTCATATGAACAGACAAAGGGGATATTTGCAGATATGCGTTTTTTCGCTGGGATTTTTTTTTTTATAGTTTTTATTTATGTACTGAAGAACATTAAACAAAAACAGGATGAGGGGGTTGGAGTAGGGGTGGAAAAGGGAGAAACAGAAATTGGTTTATACTTTATACAGTTGGCCTTTGAGTTAGGTTTTTGTGGTACCAGTTGTTGTAAGCTTCAATTCATTGGATTTATTCTTGTGTTAATATTTGTAGTGTGAAATATGTGATAATTATTGGTTCAGCATAACTCTGAAAGTGGTTTGGGGCTTGTAGGTATTTCCTTGACATTCCAATGGTTATATTGTATTCTGTTGATTAACGTGATACTTGAATATGTGCTGAATGTTGGCTGTTTAGCCACATTTATATTTGATGTATTGGGGAGCATTGAGTTTTTATTTCCTTTTTGGGATGAAATTTATAGATGAACCAGGTTTGTTGATATTGATCCCTGCATGACAGGAGTATGATTTCAGTTTTTGAATTTAGTTTGTCTGTTTTAACAATTGACCAAGACTAGGACTAAGGTTTCTTTAGAACTATCCTAGATTTACGCTGTTGATCATGGATTGGAAGGACGGTTAAGATCTGTGTGTTCCGTTAGCAAGTAGGTCGCATATGAGGTCCAAAAAAAATTTCTGAAGGTGTCACAGATGCTAAAAGGGCACACGTTGTCATGGTTTTTGATGAAAAAGATGCTCGTTTGTGTGGAGTTTTAGCAGAAATTACGAGTCAGGAGTAAAACTTTGGGCTACCTTGTATTACTTTTTTTTATTGGCATTAAAGGAAAGGGATAATTCCAGAAACCTCCCCTGAGGTTTATAGTAATATCACTTGGTGCCCCTCAACTTTGAAAAATCTCATCTACCTCCCTTATTTTTAACTTTTTGTAACATTACTAACCTACTAACCCATTTCAAAAAATATTATTAAAAAACTCATATTTGGAGAGAGCAAATATTTTATACCAAAATTGCCCTTATGTTATCCTATTGTTTTTCAAGAGTAAAGATATATTTTAAAAACTTGAAAATAAAGACAAATAGAGTGAAAATATAATTGTAATAGAATAAATTATATCAGTAAGTGTTTTTAAGTTATAAAAGATTATTATTTAAAAATATTTTTAAGATGCTTCAAGATGAAAAAAATATTTCATTCACTGTAAAGTGCTTTCATTAATTTAAGGAGTTTAAAAATTAAGAATTTTAAACTTTCTACATTTTTTGTATAGACTGATGACTTGAATATTAGAAATAAACACAATCTCAAAATTACGTTTATAAACTCAATTGAGGTATTTTTAAAAACATAAAAGTAATTTTCTTTATTATAGAATGTTTTTGGATAAATTTAGAAGCTTGTAAATTGTTTAGAATTTTTTTAATGTCTTAACATTCTGTCTAAATTGATGACTTAGAAAAAGAGAAAGATAAATTATTAACAATGCATTTAGGAATTTATTTGAGATATTTTCAAAGTGTAAAATGTTCTAGTTGTAACCTTTTTTTTTTCCATTTCTTAAATCATTCGAAAATTATAAAAGGTCTTTCAACCTTATTACTGTGTTGTAATTCTTAAGGATTTAACTTGGTTTGTTATGAAAACTAAAGGTTTACAAGAAAAGGGTACTTTGGGAATAAAAATATTTTATCTCACCCAAAATGAGTTTTTAAATGATATTTTCTGAAATGGGGTGATAAAGTTACAAAAAGTTAAAAATAAGGGAGGCATGTGAGATTTTTCAAAATTTAAGTCATTCAAGTGATATTACTACAAACCTCAAGGGAGGTTTCTGAAATTATCCCTAAAGGAAAAACGCAAGCGCTCAGTTTTAGCATATGACCTTGTCTATTTTCTGTTGGGATCCCTGAGTCAAGGATAATGCTCACTATGAGTACGAGTTTTGTTATTCTCCTCGTGTGTTTGGTGGTATGGAACTAGAATGGGATTCATTACAATTGATAAATTAATCAATGTGGAATTACCCAAGTGATAAGTGGAGAATAATAGGATATAAAATCTAAGATCTGTTCAGGAGTGTGATGCGTTTTTTAAATTTAAGGATTAGAAGTACGTACTTTTAGAGTGTTTGATAACTAATTTCTCGTAACTTAAATACTTTTGATAACTTATGTTAAGAGCATTTGTGTTAGAAGTGCTTTTTTTATAAATCATCACAACTCCAAATGGGACGGACCTAAGAATGTTAGAATACAAAAACTTTGGTTGCCAATACAACTTGAATCAGTTGGTGAGAACAAGTCACTTTCTCACAAAAGATAGAGGCCGTGTTTGTACTAGGGGATTTGCATGGATTTGTATTTCAAATATTCAACCCAAATCCCCTTGGTTGTTTGGAAACACAAGAGACATTTGGATCTCAAACCCATCAAGTCATTAAAGAAAATCTACCGGCTAAAATATGTGGATTTGAAATTCATTTAAACTGCAAAAAATTTGAAATTCTTTATTCTAACTCCCCCACTCCTGTAATCTATCTATGGTTGTTTTGGAATGGGTTGAAAGAAGGCTTTGGAAGCATATATGTTCAGAAGTAAATCAAATTTTAGGGTTTCACATGTAATTGAACTATTTATATTATAAATAAAATGACATTTTTATTGTATTAATTGATTACTTGTATGGTAGAGCTCTTAGAATAAATCTAATCAATAAAATTATAATAGTTATGATGATGAAGTTCTTCCTGTTATACATACGATTTATCCTTAAATATCTATAGTCAATATATTAATAAAGTAGGACATTATTAATACGGTTGGAGTAACATATATTATGCATCTTTTATCTATTGTGCTTGATAAGATGATCACATTTACTAGATTGATCTAAGTGCAAAACGATTGATCTTTAAGCGACATTTATATAAGTAATTCTTAAACCTTGAATATGAATTATTATATTTTGACTCTATTCAATTACTTCTTGTAACTGAGTAAATCAAAAGGTTTGTGATTGAATCTAGTATGAAATATGAAATTCTAGTGAATAGTCCATGCAAATTTACCACAGTTTATATATTATTTTGTTGCTAAACACTTGTATAAGTATAACTCAATATTCTTAACACTAAGTTAAAATGTGTTAGGGAGATGTTTCAAAGTGCTTTTTTCATTAGAGTTATATTTTGTACAAAAAATAAGTTTAGTCTCAGTATAGTAGGTACATATTCTATGTATTGAGACTAATATGAGATAAGTATGGTGAAGGATATTAATTACTTGAAAAACGTCCAATGAATAAATAAAATCATCTACTTGACTATTCTTATCGCTTGGGTAAACATAATGCATTGTTAGATCTCAATCTTGATCTATAAAAGTAAATTAATGGATTAGTTGAAACAATGATAACTTAAAGATACTTAATTTATCTAATTTTTTATTTATTAAGAATTAAAAGTTATACCTATTAACAATATGGATAAGAATCTAATAGGTCTAGATGCATGCCATATTATTTCAATTTAAATTTAAACACTAAACTTTACATATATAGCATGCATTTGAACCCTTGAGTGCATACATAATAGTGCATGAAAGATTTACCTTTTCTATATATATTTAGTTAACCTATTTGTTTATAAATACTCTCACAACTAAGTCTAGTAAGATTAATGAACATATTAACCAAGTTATGAGATCAAGAGAGGGTTGGATTGGGTTGTAAGATGGGAGGGACCGCAAGTAGGAGATATTGGATTCAAGACCTCCCACTTACCCAAAAAAAAAAAAAAAAGATGAGATTTTGTAGAAAATTTAGGGAGAGAAAAAGGAAAGAATTTTGGCCACTATTTGGAAAGAAAAATGGTATCTCTGTTCTTACTTGTGTTTATCAAGACCTAAGTCCTCGTGATCTAGGTTTCTTTGTTTTCTCCAACAATAAAAATTTGTGTGTTTAGATTTTAGTAGTAGGTTAGCATTTTTCTAATTTAAGCAATTTCTATCCAAAAGGGTTATAGCTAAGGAATTCATGCAAATCTATGTTAGAGGCTGAACGTTTGAATAGTTTCAAGCGGATTGTTTAGAACTCCACACCTAACCTAATTTTGTGGTTAAGGATATTTACTATAATTTTTTGTCACATGGAATTAATCAGAGAATAATCTATTAAAGGAATAAAAAATTTAATTTTTTTTTACTGTGCATGCTTATATGATTCCCAGCAGGTTCCATCACTTTCTTAATATGCTAACTTGTCGACATTCATTGTGCCTTCTATGGATTAAAAATACAAGTTTGGTTAATTTATCAGCTCCTACATTCGTAGTACTGTTATGATCTTTAGTCTTGGGTAATTCCATGGAAAACTCCAAAGCTATATGTCCTTAAAATTTTTCATTTTTAGGTTTCTCTAATTGTTTCTATAATGAAAATGCTTGGATTGGATGATAAGATGAGAAAAATTGTAAGTAGGAATTCATGTATTCAAAACCTTCATTTACATATTAAAAAAAAGTTTCCATAATTATATATTTATTATTTGTTTATAACAATTAGTTGTGGTAAGGCCTTTGATTCTCAGAATTTTTTTTTTTGGGTAGGCACAGGAGGAAGGTAGTTGTCTTTCCTGATATCTTCAAATTTTTTTTTTGTTTTGTCCAACTAGATTTTAGATTTATTTTTATGATAAGATTTATTTCAGGCTCTAAGCATTTTTGTTAGAATTGTACTCTAGGTCCAGAACAAGTGTGTTACAACATATTACAAAGTAACAACCACGGATATTAATAGTGAAAAAATTTATAATTTCACGATTACGTTAAGGAACCATTCCCTTAATATTTATCCTTTAGCAATAATAGCAGTATACATGCTAAATAATTGAAATTATTAAAATCTAAGGATGTAAAATACTTATTTTATCATCCAATGGTAAATTTAAGTGAGGATGTGATACCCAAAAATGACTATAATTACCCTTATTATCCTTTCCATATATTTTCCATCCCCAATTGTGAGACACAGGGTTTAAATCAAGTTCAAACAGTTCACTTTTTCTTTATCCTTCCTTACGCCTTTTTCGTTGCAAATTGTAAGGCACAGGATTCAAATCTTGAAACTGGCGACAGTAGATAGAGTTATAAGAGCTCTCATCTGACCTTAGACCAACCCTTGTGTATGCGAAATTATATTCATTGATTACTAATCGTATTTAAGTATAGAAAACTAAGACAATGCATATGCATTGTACGTTAACATATTTCAGTGTATGGGAATGGAAAAATTAATACTGGGAGAGCTCTCCCCCACAAAGGGGCCCGATAGTAATTCAAACAGAATTAGTCGTAGACCGTAAAACGGATGCAGATGCCTATGGTTTATACAAAAAAAAAAAAAGAAAATGTAGAAGTGTAATGCATTACATAATTTATATGTTAATTTCTGAATCTCATTTCATGAATAAGTGCATAACTATACAAGTATACGTAACTTTACAAGTGAATTAACAAAGTTATTACTAATCATTGTAAATTTTAAATTTATAACTACACAAGTGAGTCACATTTTGATAACTTAGTCATTTTTATTTGTTTATTATTAAATCATCTATCAAGGATTCAAGATATAACCAGATAGAGGGGAAAAAAATGACTTCTAATTCATTTTTCAAATGGTTAGAATATGACCAATGTGTTAAATTATAAATAATTTTGGGGTTCACATCAGAAAAAAAAAAATTTACTATTGAGTTATTAGAACCCTCGTTTTTTCATTCCTTGTTTAAATTGTTTTAGTTTTTCTTCATTTCTTCCCTTGAAAACGGAATCACCTATCTTCATTGCCATTTTCAAAATCAAATTGGAAATGAAATGAAATTGATCACACCCAGTCCGATGTTGAAATAGATTTAAAGATTTGGGAGTAAAAAAAAAAAAGATTTGGGAGTCAAATAACCGAGTTTATCAAATTTAGTGTAGTGAATTCACCGTCAAGTACACCTTAATTACAGGGGAACGAAGAGGCCCAATACGGTGGCCTACCACCCCAACAACTCTAAGTAGAGAGAATCACAGTAAGTACTATGAGTAAGTTGGGAACCATAGTTGTTAGGATCGCAATCCGTATCATAGGATTTTATGATGCCACGATTCGGATTATGATTTTTGATTTTCATACGATCCGGATACAATCTTATCATTTAAAGATATGATAAAAATATTGGTAATTTGACCATAACTTTGTGTAAAAAATTCAAAATTTAATACCATTTATTGCGTTAGAAACTAGATTCAAAGAACTTTAATCCCACATAATTATCTTATATTAATTCATTACTTATAAGAATTGGCGAATCTTTAAAATTAACCTATGTGTTTCACTAGAGTAAGAATATAATGTATTTTAAGTCATCACTTAGAGCTAATATTTGGGTTTTTATTGTGGTAAATTGGCATGATAAAAAATAATTATATTTGGATTTAAAATAAGAAAGAACAATATTTTTAACTTAATCACATGCATTTACAATATATCACATATAGTTTCGAAATTTTTATTTAATTTGTAGACTACCCCAATTAATGATGACTTATTTAATGATACTATTATATTGATTATACATGAGTTGCATTATTTATTACTATATATGTGAATTGCAAATTTCAAAATTATTAGAAAACTTCTAAAAATATACCACTACAAGAAAATTAATCATTAGTGACAACTTCTCTCAGTGACAACTGAAAAGTTATCATAGAAAGGGACGTTTTAGCTACAATGTTGAAAGTTGTCACAAATGCTTCATGGGTGTCAAATTATTATTGACAACTTTGAATTGTTCTCACAAACAAATTCCCCCCAGAACATTTGGAGGGCGTAGGAATAATTGGGAAAAGCAATAGTGTTGACTTTGTGAAAGTCGTCACTATGTCTGTTTATTTTATTTTTTTTTGACAACTTTGCTTTGTTGTCACTATATTTGTGTACATTTTTCATTGACGATTTTAGGTTGTCACTATAATTATGTGTAGTATTTAGTGACAACTTATATCATCATAAAACTATCTTCAAATTGAGTCTTTTTTAAACCGTTACGCTTGATTTGTTTTCTAATGAAATTACTTTGCTATTGTATGATTATAGGTCTTGTAATTAATTTAATTTTCTTATAAATTTGGTAATTTAATTATCTTAGTTAAACTAGTCATAAATAACATAAATAAAAAATTTTCAAATTGTACTAGTTAGCAAATTAAAAAAATATTATGAACCCCTACAAGTTATCTTTGGTCTACTGAGACATCCTAAAATTTGATTTAAACCTCGATAAGTTTATCTTACCTTGCTTAGACGCCCTAAAAATATGATTTGAGCCCCAATAATTTAACTTTGTTTTATTAAGCCACCCTAAAAATATGATTTAAGCACCTAATAAGTTTATATAATTCTAGTAGGACACAGAATAAGACAAAAGGCACAATTTGAGTCCAATCAAATTTTTTAAACATAAAATTAAGTTTAAATAAGTAAGATATCTCTTGTAATTTTAACTCATTAAATTGATTCATGTGTTGTCTTAGTGTAAATAAGTATATCTTATTGATATTGATCTCTTTATTTACTAGGAAACATATTCAAGTACTGTGTGTTTGCATGGGTAATACATTGTCACTTGGAGCAATTACTTTTGCGTGCTATGTATGTGTGTGTGTGTATATATATATTTGTTATATTTGTGTGTGTATTTATCTATGTATATGTAAATAATGATTATTTAGTATTATTTTGGTGTAATACATCACATAACAAAATTTGCTACACTATTATTTTAAAATTTAAATTTTTTTGAAACAATCTTCTAGAAGAAACACACTTAATTTTGAAAGTAACGCCTTTAATATAACTTGAGTAATCTAATAAAAATTTAATAAAAACCCCTAGAGTATGGAAAAAGTTCATTATTAATAAATGAGGAAAATAAAAAAAACCGTCCAGGCCGGTGTCCCGACTCCTGAAGCAAGAAGCCAGCAACACATGTCAACGACAACTGGACGTACTCGTACTACCGAGTTCCGACACAAAGAAAGCCAGAACGGGCCGTGCCCCGCCGCTAACATCTTAGGGTTTTAGATTCCTCGATTGGTTTTTCTATCATTTACAACTGGTAGTAGTACTCCTAGTACTATTTTTTTTTCCTTTTTCTTTATTCGTTACAGTGACCATATTATTATTATTATTATTATGATTATTCCGTCTTCCTCTTCATTTCCTTATCTTAATTTTATATCATTAGGTTTAACTCGAGTATTTCTTTGGGTTCCTTTTAAAACCCCCATGTACTTATAGACAAGATCGCTTCAAATCCCTCACTGCTACATTTTCCTTTATTATTAGTATTTGCTTTAATTTGTTGAGGTTGAATTATTAGTCTTGCATGAAATTAGTGGCAAGTGAAGACCTAAATTGTACCTACCAGTATCAACTCCCCTCAAAAGGAGCATCAACTTTTTGTTTTGTTTTTTTTAGAGTTTTTTTTTGGGTTTGGTACAAGTACAACGGCAAACTAGAGGTGCGTGGGACGCGTTGACGGGGTTTTGGGGGGATCTCGTCTTGACAGCCTCCCCCACAGCCGAAAATGGCCGCCATGGCTCAGCTCCGCTACTCTCCTCTTGCCGCCCATTTTCATAACAATCGCCTTAATCATCTCCTCGTTCCATCCCCCAAATTTCCCCTCCCTACAACTTGCTCCAAGTCCTCCTCCTCTGCTTCTTTCTCCCCTTCTCCATCTGCTTTGCGATTATACGCCGCCTCCTCTAGGGACCCCAAGTTTCTACCCACCTTTGCCGCCGGCGGGGATAGCGGCAGCATCGGTGGCAACCGGGGCTTGGGCGGCGGAGGCCCCCCTGACGACTCCGATTCATCATCATCACCATCCAACTACTCCTCGTCTGATGGTGCCGGATTTGGACCCATCGGGGCTTTTCTCAGCGGCTGGAGATCGCGTGTGGCCGCAGATCCGCAGTTCCCTTTCAAGGTACTCATGGAGGAGGTGGTGGGGGTCACGGCCTGCGTGCTTGGGGACATGGCATCTCGTCCTAATTTCGGCCTGAATGAACTGGATTTCGTTTTCTCCACCCTGGTCGTGGGCTCTATTCTCAATTTCGTACTCATGTATATCCTGGCACCCACCTCGGGGTCTGGGGGTGCTTCTCCTTCTGGCGGCCTCCCCTCCATCTTCGCCGCCTGTCCTCCCAGCCACATGTTCGAGCCGGGGGCTTACGGCGTGTGGAGTCGGATGGGGACTTTTGTGTACAAAGGCACCCTCTTTGCAGCCGTGGGCTTCGCCGCTGGACTTGTGGGAACTGCCATCTCCAATTCCCTGATCAAGATGAGGAAGAAGATGGATCCCAATTTCCAGACCCCCAACAAGCCTCCTCCGACGCTTTTGAACGCTCTCACCTGGGCCGTCCACATGGGCGTCAGCAGCAACTTCAGATACCAAACCCTCAACGGCATCGAGTTTCTGATTGCCAAGGGCCTTTCCCCTTTTCTCTTCAAAAGCTCCGTCGTCGTTTTGAGGTGCTTAAACAATGTGCTTGGAGGGATGTCTTTTGTCGTACTGGCCAGGTTAACAGGATCACAGGCTGCTGCTGCTGCTCCGTCTTCGGCTGCTTCCGAGCTGGAAGAGGAGCAACAACAACCAGTCAAGGAGGTGGTGCTGGTGGGTGCCCGGGAAGGTAGTGCTGGTGCTGGAGATCCGTCGCCTGCTGACAAAGACAAGTTGGTCAATGACGGAACAGAAACTGGAACAAAACAATACTAGTACCAATAATGTGTCTGCTTCCTTCGAAGTGATAGGGAGGTGTTTTGGCTCCCCAGCCCCTTTTTCCCAGTTTTGAGGATTTTTTTCTTATCACCAGTAGTAGTTCGTATCTATCCTATAAAAATGACAAGTTTGTTTTGTTTATGAATCCAGAAGATGATTGTCAATTCCTTCCGCCATCACGCAACAAAAGTGCCCTTTTCCCCCTCTCTTCCGTACTTTGGATCTTCGACTGCCTTGCTGACATTGTAGTATTTGTTGTTTTGCTGCAAATTACGGTCTCAGCAATGAGTTCAGCCTTTTATTACTCGTAGTCTGTGATACTACTATTCTTATGCCAAAGATTGCAATTGATACGGCCACATTGACACAGGTTCGAATTGCAATTGATATTCGTCTCTTGCAAATTAGTTACTGCTTGGTTCCATCCATGTCAAAGATGTCTTCTGCATCCCTGCATGGTCTTTTTAGTTTGGACATGATTTGATCATCTCCCGGAAGTGCAACTTTTCTACTTCATACAAGTTACAAATCGTCTGCTCCTTTTCTACTTCATACCTAGGAACCTGAACTACAAATCGTTTGCTTCGGTTTTGATGATTTACCACGTCAGGCACGTAACCGGACCAAGGAGAGAAATAAGACAAACACTGGAAGGAAAAGATAATCAAAGCTCCACGAGATCCATGTTTAGAGGCGTCTATTTCATGTTCTGAGTTAAAATTGGAGAATCAGGGAGCCTGACTCCAGCTATCAGGGAGACCTCAACTATATGTTTTTGGTAGTATGTTCTATTTGCTGAATTCTCAGGATGATGATGTGTATCTGCAACTTGATATGCCATTAAAATTTAAACAAAGTTTAGTTTTTCGTCGACCAATAGATTTTTGGGGTGAAATCTTCTGCTGAGAATTTCTGAGTATAATAGAATGAGAAATTAATTGCAAGAAGGAATGAAGTGAACTTAACAAGTTCAAAATACCTAATGGACCACTCAAAATACACCAGCCAAAACACGAAACAGTTTTTGAAGAAAACCATTATGTCAAAGGGCTATGAACAACACTCACATTATGCACTACCAATCTTCTGCGCATAGGGAGCATATTTCTTCTTCTTCTTTTTTTTTTTTTTTTTTTTTTCTTGGGGGGGGGGGGAGAGGGGAGGAGGAAGGGGTAGCGTCATCGTGGTGTCACAGTGCGTGTTACCCCAGTGATAAGGTCACCTCCGGAAGTGCTCGACAATGCATACGGGTCTCTGCTTGTGTTAGCTGACAGAGAGAAGGATGATACTGATTCACTGAAGAAGAATTTGGACCCTGATTCTGATGAATCTACTCCAGTTTCTGGCATAATCCGAAGAATATTTTCCAGCTCCCTCACTACATCTACTATTGATGGCCTGTCGTCTGGTTTGTCTTGGCAACACCTAAGACCCAAAGCAATAAACTTTTCCACACATTCAGAGGGGTAAGATCCCATTCTGCTGTCTATTATGGAGAACATTGCGCCTGATTGATGAGCCAAATTTACCTGACAGAGAATATTTCAGTTCCAGAGACCTTTTTCACTTTGTCATTATTTTCAAACGAGGCGCGGGAGGAGGAGGAGGAGGAGGGCAGATTGTGATATCTATGAATAGGGTCTGGGATGAAATCATAAAATATGGGCACGTACCCCCCAATTTTATCCAGAATGGATCAGAGAAAATGGCACCATAGCAAAGAAAGTACAAGCCAGTGCTCCCTAAGAAATTACCTCTCGGACAATATTCTTGCCATGCAATATTGGTTGCTTTCCTGTCAAAATCTCCAAAAATACAACTCCAAGGCTATAAACATCACTCTTATCTGTCAACTTACGCGTCAAGAAATATTCAGGATCAAGGTAACCCTGCACATAAAATCACATTAGACATTCATGGCGGAGTCCAAAATTTGTAGGGTCTAATATAAGACCCGGAAAAAATCCGAATTCTCTCTCTTTCCTGCAATTTGAGTCAATAGTCAATCTATCCTGCTGTCTCCTACTAATCCTCCTAATGCTAACACATATTTATCATTAACACTTTCAAAGGCATAAAAAAAAAAAATTTCAATTATCTGTTCCTAGTCATACCAGGACTTAATCTATTAGTCCTGCTTAACTTGTAGAGTTGTAGCCTCTCTCTCCCTCTCCCCACCCCCCTTTCTTCTTCCCAACCCAATGGTTATACTTATTACGCTGTTTTGAACACGAACAGTTGAATTTTAACCCAGGAACAAATATGATCTCCTGCTTAACTTGTAGAGTTGCTCTCCCCCTTTCCCTCCCAACCCAAAGGTTATACTTATTACGCTGTTTTCTAATAACTGAACACCAACAGTTGAATTTTAACTCAGCTACAGCTGAAATTTAAACCAACTATGGGATATTAGTTGGAAATGTGGCGGAATAACTCATAGAGGAAATTATTTGCAATATCCACTCACTTGTGAGAAAACCTAGTCATGTCGAATTAAGGTCCAGTTATGCAATATTTAACTCCATCCCAAGTAATGGACCTATTATAGAACACTAAGTTATGTGATTGGCCAGATAACCATACTTATGATGGCAGATCCTGGTATACCAGCTCCACTTCCCACACACAAAATACACGAATCCAGCATAGAGAGAGAGAGAGAGAGAGAGAGGACTCAGACTTACAGGTGTTCCCTTGACAATTGTTGAAACATGTTCTGGCAAAGCCCCCTCATCATCCACTACTGGTGCAAGTCTTGAAAGACCAAAATCAGCAACTTTAGCTGTGAGCTTAGAGTCCAGAAGAATGTTACTGGCTTTAACATCTCTGTGGAATATGGGTGGATTAGCTTCAGTATGAAGGTAAAGAATTCCCTTAGCTGCACCTAATGCAATACGTAACCTATCTCCAAAATTTAGCGTTTCCCCAGATTTTGCTGTCACATGAAAGAACTGAGCCACTGAGAAATTACTGGATGACGTGACAAATAGATTCAAATGAGAACAAGCTCAAATGCGAGAAAAACTTAAAATCAACTTGATACCAGAAAGCCAGTCCCGCAATGTTCCATTTGGCATGAACTCATAAACAAGCATCTGTTAGCACACACCAAAAAAAATAAAATAAAATAAATAATAATAAAATGATTTTTTGCTATGGGAGATCCTCATAAAACCCAAGCAGTGAAGAAGGATGATTTACCATTTGTTTTTCCACATAGAATACTCCCCCTTGCCCATCAGAAAGAAAACCAAAAACCAAGCGCATGCTTGCACGGAGACACACACAAACACAGAGAGAGAGAGAGAGAGAGAGAGAAGAGGAGAAGGATATTACTAACAGTATCATGTGTAGTCATTGCAAAGGAAGGATAACACAAAATTTGTACGCCCAAGTGAAAGAATTATTCTAGGCCTTAAAATGTCCTAATCAGCAACAACATTAAAATAAATGAGACACTAGCAAATGATTTCAAGAACCTTTCTTTCACCAATCCTTATTACCTGCTCCCCTTCTTCATCACAGTACCCAAGCAGTGAAACAAGATTCCGGTGATGTAACCTTGATAATAATTCAATCTCTGTTAAGAATTCCTTCCGACCCTGTAATGATCCTTCTTTTGCACGCTTGATGGCTACAATAGTCTTGTCTGCTAAAGTCCCTCTATGAACTGTCCCATAACCTCCTTGGCCAACTTGAGTTGAGCTACTGAAATGGTTTGTTGCCAGTGCCAGTTCTTCAAAGGTGAAGCTTTTAACGTCTTCTATTTTTATAGAAAGCTTAGAGGCTGAAATTCAAGAAAAATGGGAATAGTTTTCACAAATTTTTTTGAGAAAGATTTACATTCAATGGGAAGAAGAACATCAAATATGAGAACTAACATGAATGTCTCCTTGATGGCGGAAGCTGGTATCTTTTGTGTCTTTTAGTGATAAAAACTGTAATAGTTGCTGAGACACCAACCGCAAAGACAACTGCAGCAAGCACAATTGCAACCAAAATGCCCTTGCTCATGCTATTACCGCTGGTTTCAGAATTCACTGCAGCAAAAGAAGTTAAGAAAGAAACTACAGCAATTGTTATGATCAACTTCCTGCTGCTAAGATATCAAATGTAGGTGCACTATAAGATCCATTCACAAAGCACACCAGTGAAACTTCAACTACAGCCAAAAGTTTAACAATTCTGTGAAAAATATCAAAATGAAAACATAGTGTAACATTTGGTGGAAGGTGAATTTCAGTTGTGTTGTGTTGCATGTTTTTTGTGAAAGGTGGATTTCAGTTGCGTTACATGTTTGCTGCACAGCTGAATGTTACTACAAAGCCACTTAGTATTGCAGACATTTTAACTTCTTGTACTTTATGGTAATTAACATTTAATGCCCAGAAGAAGTGGTGCTGCAAGTCATGGACATAGCATTTCATATGGTATATGATCCTCTGCTATATCACACTTCCTCTTGCCTAATGTGCATTTCAATGCCAGCTCATGCACCACCATCCACTGCAAATACATTTTTAATAGTGGTTTTAGCGCACTGGGAAAAAGTTTCTTTTTTCAAGTTTTGCCTACAACTTCTATGTCATTTGCCTCGAAAACTATCTGTAGCTTAGAAATGACAAGAAATAGTACTAAATCTGAAGCCAAAATAACCTTCAAGAGCATGAAGTTATAGCAATTACTTGGCAAACCAATGAAAATCACGAGCCAAAATCACGAAAATCTCTCATAAAACTTCTATTTCTAAACTCCTTTAGAAAATTTAATTTGTCTTAGAAGTCTAACACTTGTAGGAAGTTACCTTATAACAAATAACTCCAGTTACTTGCCAAATATAATAAACCTAACATAATAAAGACTCAAATTCTAGAATTCTCCTAAAAAACATAAAATACTAAAATATTAAATACAGATAATTGACTATGACTATCATAGACTCCAGGAATCAGACCAAAATTTCTCCTTATTTGTCAAAGACCCTTTAGTTTTATTCTTAGGCTTCCCAAGATGCGGATACCTGTCTAACCAGCTTATGCCTGTGTCACCACTTTACCTATAGGAATTGAAAGTCACAAAGCTGTCTTTCAGATTGGATTCATATCCACATGAAATCTTACATAACCTCATGCAGTCAGGTTTCATATAACTTCAAATATGCTAGACATATTAAACATGCCATATGAGCTTTTAGAACTCTGATTTTAGCTAGAAGCACACGTTGGCATGAATGCTTACCATATGAATAAGGTCCCAGAAGAGGGAAGTTGAGAAGTTCATAAGGTCCAAAAAAATCATTCCCATGAAATGCCCAAGATGTGAAGATGCCCCTGATTCGAAGAATCTCACTTGTGTTAAAAGTACCTACGCGATCAGCACTAGCCACAGGGAACAGCTTCAAGTACATCATCAGACGAGGTCCTTTTTCCCAGGAATATGAGCCAATTGACACTTGATAATGGTTGAGACTGAGAGAACTTGCCAGGTATGACTCAAATGCATACTCATATGGAGGGAAGTAACAGAAGCTAGGACTCTTTAGCCGATATCCAATTCTAAGAGGAGATGCACAAAAGCATGGGACAGGTGACTCCGGGACATATTCAAAATAATTGCCTATAGGACATTCTTGAATAGGACAAAGCTCGGTTGAATTAGTTGAGTTACTGGGAACATCATTTATGTCAGCTTCAGGTCCGCAAAACAGGCTGATGTTCTTTATCTTTGCATTTCTGCAGACAGGATTACCTTGCAGTCTGGACAAGAGCTGCTAAATGATAAGTGCAGAGAAGAAGAAAAGAAAAACAGGACTAAGACCAAGAAAAGATGACAAGATCCCAAGTTAGTTAAAGTAATTGACATCTTTCTTGCAAGCTAATGGTTTTAAAAATGTTTTAAGCCAGCAAACCAGGATTAAAAGGTTTGGGGTTAAGGTTTAGGAGATAAACTGATGATTGGAAATAGAGTGTCTGAAAGAAGACAATTTTACTAATATCTCAATTATAATGTAGAGAAGCAGTCTTTCAAAAGAGAGGCTATTTCTATTTTCTTTTCAGATACCTCTTTACTAATCAATCCGCACTAGTGGCTAATGTTATGGATTATAAAGATGAAAATAAATTCCCAGTGATGGGAGTTCTAAAACAACTTTTTTCTTTGTTTCATGGTTCTTTATGTTAAAAATTATTTCCTGAATCACGTCTCACTTCTAAGTATTGTGTACAACATAAGAACCAAAGCCCAATAACCAAGTATAGGAGCATAGATTCAGTAAGGGGTAAAAACACCACTCGAGGATCAAGCAGTAAAAACCTTAATCTTTACATGTACAAAGCAAAGCTGAACATCAATCAAAACCACACTATATTGGGTGGAGCGGTCCAATCTTAAGAAGTTGTGACAGGATATATGGGACTATAATCTTTTTCTCACAGGAGGCCAAATAAATGCAGTTTAGATCTTCAGATTAATTAAAAAAATGAACTAGCTCATGGAACATAATCCTTTTAGGAAAATCGTGAGGGACATTGATCTGAATTAACTGTTCATAAGGGGCATGTGTACTGAGTTGCATACAATATGTAAATTTTTTAGTGTACATTGACCAGTAAGTTTTGTACAATGATCAAAACAAACGCCCTTTATGATAATTAGCTCAAAGTCATGCTCTCTCTATTGATTCATCAGCTTCGCGCACCCTTTTTACTAATTTTCAGCGTATTATTTCCAATGAGGAAAGATACAGCTTTTGGGATCTAGATGAACTGCAAAAACTATTCCATAAGTTTTCTTTCTAATGTCTAATAACAAGGATCAAGCAATAATGTATCAAGAAACTTTGTATAAACAAGATAAAACTGATAAATTTCCAAGCATTTCAGGATGAAACGACATGCTAACTTACTATGTCCACCAGTACCAGATTATTACAGAGAATTTGTTAAAAATCCTAATTAACTTGCTATGACTTTTATTTGAATACTAAAAATCTACCCTAAATAATTATTAAGGAATCTTTTCAAAAGGAGGTCAAAATGTTGAAAAGCCACTACTTAAACTGACAAACCTAAGTTCAAAGTTCACGAGTTATAGATTAATTGGATTAAAATACTTAGACAATAGTATATCCTTGGTACCAACCAATAATTAAATTGTGTCAAAGGAAATATCAAGATCATATCACACGATCTCCATTATAATTTTGTTTTACAAGGGAACATGTTAGTAAGGAATTCAGTTTCTTCATACGATACATTGATAGTGACTCATTCAATTTCTCATGCCATGCATTGACAAAAGGAAATAAGTACAAGGGTGAATGCAAGAAATTTTTCTGATACTTGAATTTGTCTAACAGTAAGCGAAATGGCATGACTCGTAAGATTTGTTCAAGAAACCTGACTAGCAGGAATTGAGAACATAAGTTTCAGTGATTACAACTAAAACAAACAAGATGCAGTAAAATATGAAAACAGCTTCCAAGTGACTAGACAAAGCATACCTCAACGTAACATTCACAGGAGGATCAAGGTCTCCAATAATGTCTGAAATTGAATTGCTCTGAAGATCACTGGATTTGCAAGGTGCATAGAGAAAAGTTAGTCAGGTAGGAATTTACGTGACAAGCCCAAGATCCGATTTCACTCTACAGTTCTTGGAAATTATGGCAAAGATCAATGCTAATCTTCTATTCTACTTCCAGGTCTTACATTGAAAGTCTGGCAGCTGAACTAAAGGATCTGTTTTGCCAGAGATCAACAGTAACTGAACCAGTAAAAAAGTTATTATCAAGGGACCTGCAACATGAAAGCCATTAAGAAATCCCATTATGAACTTGTACTGATATACTGAATGTTATAAATATGTCCAAGGTCTCTGGCCAGAATTATCTTTATGGAAATAATACGTAAAGTCACTAGAAACACACAAATAATAAAAGCAACATGGTCGAAGAACCTCACAGTTTCTGGAGACGAGGGAGATAGGAAAAACTTTCAGGAATTGACCCATTAAGCTGATTATCCGACAGAACACTGTATGACAAATTTTTAACAATCATTACTACTCATTAATCTAAGAAATCAGAAGCAAAGTAAAAATAAAAGAATAGTAGAGTGCAATTAATTTCATGCTGAGTTTCAAACGTATATTCACTTGGTCTATCTGAAAGGATAAGTTCCCGTTAATTCACTGAAATCAAGAAAAAGATAACCACATAATACTCCATACAAGAAATAATACAACTCAAGTTGCATACATAGTAGTTAGATTGTTGGATAGGTTATTTGGTGGCATAGTCCTGGAGAGCTGATTTTGGCTTAGGTCTCTGCAATGGTAGAATGGCAGTGAGTCATTAGATATTCCATAGTAGTTTACAAGCCATACAGATATAATAAACAAATGAAACTTGCAGTCAAAAAGCAATTAAAGGTCAAGGAAGTTAAAAAAGAAGCACTTCAAACTATGACAACTATGAAACTTACAGATAGCTCAGATTTCGTATCCAGCTGAGATCAGGAATGGGTCCTTTTAAGCTACAATTTCTGAGACTTCTGTTACATCAGAAGAAATGGTGTGAGTACTGCTAAGTCAAACCAAACAAAAAATACCCTAGACTGTTCTTATATACACTTCGAAACTAGACTTTGCATGTGAGATCTAACAGAACATGATGTTCCAGGACTAATGCAATAACAGCATCTGTTTAAAATGCAGTAGATACCTGTACTGAAAGATGCAACTAAGATATTTCAGCCAGAAAACAAGCTATTGCAATGTCAGAATACAGTAAATTTTCTCTCTCATCGAAGAGGCAATACTCAAAAAGAGTAGTATTCTAGGATAAATGTCCAAAAAACAAAAAAAATTGCTAAGAGACAGTCCAAAGCAGCTTTGTACACACAAGGAAATTGCCGTTGGATAAGCAACAAAAGGGACAAAAAGTCAAGAAAAATCCTTCAATATATCAAAGTCAAACATATTAGCAAATGGAAAGGCTGAATGGTAAAGAATACACAAAAACAAGATACTTTAAGAAAAAGAAATGCATGTTAAGACTATCTTCCAACTCCTGCTATTAACCCATCCAACTTGAAGTAAAGTGGAAATGTTGGCCTTCTCATCTAATGTACCAAAATGGAAAGGATTTTGACACATATCTGGGATGATCTGTTGCATCATCCTCATCTGTGATTCTCTTATCCACAAAATGAATTATCAATACAATGACAAAAAACTCAAGACAAGACAACAAAGACAACATAAGCATTTACTTATAATATACATGGGCACAAAACAAATCTAAGAAGGATGCCCATGTATATGCAGCATCCATTGAAGTTGTCTGAAATCCTTATAAACCTTGAACGAATTACTAGTTGAAAATCCACATAGCTTGTGTATATTTTTCTTTAGACCAACTGCACATACAATGTATGGCCATAGCTCTGAAGACATTGCTATGTCAAATCATAGGAAGTCCACTGCATGGATGGAAATAAAAAGAAGGCTCTGATTAGCATAGGAAGTAGCATAGGACAGGGAAGTAGAATAGGAAGTCCACTGCATGGACGGAGATAAAAAGAAGGCTCCGATTAGTGACTTCATTCAAGCTATGATGAAGAACTGAAATTTATTTTGACCATACTTCTTAGGACTATCAGTGAATTAGAACAAATACTCAGCCACATTAAATAGCTAATTGGTTCAAAAGATTTCAGTTCACTTAAACTAAGAAAACTGATCCAGCTGACTTCATTTGAAGGTTTTTATTCTTAGGTAACAGAATATAAAGCCTATCTTACTATTTACTAGGAAAAATCCTCTGAAGCACAAACCCACACCATGCAGGTCTCAAGACTTGTAAGGTGCTTGAAGTTGTTGCAAGTAGTAGCACAAAAACATGCTACCAAAGTAAGTCTATTAAGGGGAACAAGCGACAATGACCTGTGGTATTTAGAGAGCATAAATTTAAATTTTCTGGAAGCCATTAACCTCATATCCTCTACCATCCCATCATCATAGTGATTGCACTTCCAAACAATCATGCAAAAAGATGAAGACATACCACATTTGTCTCATGGACAAAATCCAGGTTCAATAAAAAGTGCACATAAATATTCCCAATCTTTTCTCAATTGAGTTGCTTCTGCTTAAACTAATCATAGCTAAAAAGCCTACAGAAGCTTCTCTAAGCAAGGATCTAATACATGAACTTGCCTAAATGAATGCACATTTTTGAACTAAATAAATTGGAAAAAGTTTCACAACTAGGAGGCCTTCATTGCTGAAGAACTTACAGTTTAACTAAATTTGATAGATTTCCATAAGAAGCAGGAATTTCAGCACCACTGAAATTGTTGTTATCAAGTTGACTGCAAGAGCAAAGCCAAAAAAAAAAAAAAAGAATAGATGTAGATGTGTTAGTGCACAAATCAGTCCATTATATGAGAAGTAATACAATCAAAGTACATTAGTACGGAACTAGAAAGCGGTCTAAGAAACATATGCATCCCTGCTATCACTGAAACAGAAAGCTTAAAGATCAATGTTAAGAATATGGCTGGCTGGAAAGGTCGGGAATTTATTTTTGATTAAGGATGACATGATAATAGTAGGAGTGTCTATCTTTTCCTTTTCCTCTTCCTTAAGGAGAAGGTCTTGAGAGATGCATCTTTTGATCAGAGCTGCATCTGGCACACAACATTGTCTGAGGTGACCTCAAGGCTAACAGTGTTGGATGCGTTATGGTTCAACTAATGCCTTGCATAATAAAGTTCAGAAAACAAAGAATGCAAGTAACAAATAAGATGCCAATAATGTTTTTAAGGGCATGAATATCATTTTGAATATGGCATTTATATCTGATGGTAGAAACTCACAGTATGCGCAATTGCGGAAACGTGGGAAACTCTGAAGGAAGTTGCCCTGATAGGTTATTATTGTCCAAAAGCCTGTAGAAATTAGAAAAGTCCATTCAGAGCAAATTTTAGCAGACAGATTATACTCTGTCCAACACAGAAAAACACACACACACAGAGAAAGAGAGAGAGGATTAACGCACAAGTGAACAACTGTTGTCAAGTTAGAAAGTTCAGGAGGGATTTGACCACTGAGCGAGTTATTGTTGAAGTGACTGCACATGTCAGATGTATGCAAGTTACTAACAAAGATGAAGAGACAAACGCGTTGGTTTCAAGATACAAATAGGTAAGAAGCACTCACATGTGTTTAACACGATGCAGATTTGAAAAGGATTTTGGTATTGACCCAGATAACTGGTTTTCGTCTATCTGGAACCTATCTAGATTTGATAGATAGCCAAGCTCATCTGGCAAAGAACCTGATAATTTGTTTCCATTCAGAAGCCTGCAGTAACAACATAATTTCATCAAATTAGTGGGCAGTCCATTCATCTAATAGTGCCCTACTTATATCTAACTTGGACCTTGCACCTTCGAGCCTCTTTCTTGTGTGTTAGATCCCCTTGGTTGGTATCAGGGAACGGGACGTGTCATTAAGCTCTTTGCAATTTACGTGTAATTAATATTCACATGAAGAATAACTGAGCATCTACTCAACGTTACATTGAGCGTAGCAGTTACAAATATCTCACATAGTGAAACCAAATCAAATAATCCAAACTGAAACTGAAAATTTCAGTCCCCTGAGCAGTCTAATTAGTTTCTAGCTGCTGCCTAAGTTTCTGGGCACCAAACTCAAACGCATGAAAAGCAGAGTACACAGTGTCTAGTATGAAGAGGCAAAGCAAATGTGATAAGGGAAGACGATCAAAGTAATTTTACAGGAAGCATCCGAAGTCAGGACTCACAGAAGTCTCAGCGATGCAATATTGCCAATCTCCTTAGGTATGCTGCCAGTCAGCTGATTCCACATAAAGTTTCTTCAGACCGAGGGAGAAAAGTAAAAGTGAAGCATTAGACCTACGCAGAAAGTTTGGCACACTAGAGCGGGATTTGCAACACTTAACAGATGTAACAGCAAAACTGTGACTCACAAGATGTCAAGTTGAGATAACTGACCAAGCTCAGGGGCTAAAGTTCCAGAGAGATTCATATTCATTAGGAGGCTGCATTAGGAGGAGAGCCCAGTTGAAGGCGGCTGCAAGAAATAGAGTAGCAGCAAAAAAATAGGAACTAGTTACGAGGCGGGGGAAAGAAAAACATACAGAACGCTGACATGAAAGTACCCATCTGCTCCAATTGCATCGTCACACAGAACTCCGGTCCAGTTTGCTATGCATGGATCTCCCTTCCTCCAATGCTTGAGAACATTGTGGGTATCAATTAGATTGGTGGCGACAGCATGCAAAGCCGAGACTGCAACGATAAAGAGATCAACGTGGTGCCCAAGAAATGAGAATTTCAATCTCGTACTAAGTTTCTATCTAGACGGGTCAGGAAACAATTTTACATCAGCCAAAGAAGTAAATCCATACATATGGTGATAACAATTATTGCAGGTATTGAAGGAAGTGGGGTCTAAGCAAGTGAAAGGAGAGGAGAGGAGAGGAGACAAGGGAGAGAGTGGTGTCCCCGATTCCTGACCTTCAGAGGGATGAGTACGGTGGGCAAGCGCAAGCAGGCGGGGGGAGCAGCAGCAATACAGCGACACAGCAAATACAGATACTAGCATACTAGTAGTACAGATACAAGATGCGGACCACCCCACCAGCATCATATCATGGTCGTCTGCAATGATCGAATTTTTTTATTTTTTTTTTTTGGTTAAAAAGAAAGAAAGAAAAGAAAGAACGAGCACTAGATAGAGCAAGGGATACTGCTATTTATCAGACAGACAGGGTAAGTAGTCGGATGAAATTTACAATGAATGGATGGCGTGATGGGAAGAAGGAAGACTTGAACTGGCCAACTGGGCTTTATCATTATTACTATTATTATTATTATTATTATTATTTTGGGTTGGGTTTTTTTATTTGGTGGTGGTTGTATTTGCTGCAACTTGGTTGAATTAGTATTAAGGAGCTGTTGGTAGGAGCACTCGTTGGGAAGACTGAAGAGTCCCCTGACCTGTCGGAATTCGGCGCGAGGAGGCAGCAGCAGCAGAACAGAACTAACAACGTACTAACATGGAAGGAAGCGGAGAGTCAGAGCAGTCCGGGTCTTGGCGGCAAAGGAGAAAGTAGAGTAGCATTATGATACTACTACTTAGTTACCACTCATACTTAAAATTTTCGAAGTAAAGAAAAAAAAAAGCAGAAAAAGAATTCCGACAGCATGAAGTGATAATGAGTGATTAATCACTACAGCAGCAGCAGTTGTTGAACTTTAAACAACAAGACTGACAGAGAAGATGGAAGGGAGGGAGCACCCCAACGAAGAAACTCACTCAGAAAAGCAGTACCAGGCTTGAGTTGGTTAACTGGGAAAAACAAAAGAGGGCCGGCAGAATGAATATGAGATAGAAACTGTGTCCACTTTCTTTATTTGATTTCTTTATTTGATTTGATATATGTGAAATAAAAATGTAGTTGAAAATTACAAGTAAAAAATTTGTTTATCCAAACAAACCATGTGAATGTGGAAGGCGATGATATTTTGGCAAAAGTCAACGAAAGTAAACAGGCTTTGTTTTTTTTGGGTGGTGTTTGGGGGAACTACCTGCGTCCGCAGGCTGTGGATTTGGAGAGCAGGGGTCTGAATTGTGAGATGGATGGTCATTGCGCCCAGGATAAGCTGCTGATGATGACCGCAAACTACCACTAGCAGTAGTAGACTAAGTGGTAGTCAGCATCCCTTATACTAATAGTATACTATACACAACCCCTCTGCATAAAAATCACAACCCCCAAAGAAAAAACAAAAAAAAAAAAAAAAATTCTTTCCTTGCTTCTCAAAATATCTGATATCATCTTCACCCCTTTCACCGTCTGCCGTGCCCGTGCCGTACTGGCAGCAACGCTCGTTGGTTTATGGTTTATATCTATTACTAATACTAATAAGATCTCTCTCTCTCTCTCTCTCTCTCTCTCTCTATATATATATATATATATATGCTAAAAATTGACTGCTTTGGACTCACTACTATCACTCTATCAATCAAATCTCATCGTCAATATTCTCCCCCTCATCCATCTTTTACATTTCTCAAATCTCAATTCATTCCTCCCAACTTCTCCACCCCTCTCCTCTTCCAAGCACAAAGAGCCGACCCTCATATGGAGAAATGAAGCGCATATTTTCTTCTTTGCCGTCTTGAGAAGCTAAAAAGATATAGTAGTATGATAGTATCCAGTACGTTGTAGTAGGCTCAACTTACCCTCAAAGAGAGGGGTTGGATGGGAACTGAGTAAAGTATTGAGTGGCGTATTCAACTAAAGCGCACAGTTTTTTTTCCTTTTCTTTTAAAGGGAAGGAAAAAAAAAAAAAGGTACACAGTTTAAGAAAGAAAAAGAGCCAAAGTACACACTGGTAGCGGCAGTAAGTCAGAGTATCAGACTACTGAAATTTCCTTTTGAGAGAGAGAGAGAGGGCCGAGGGGGAACGAGTATGCTGTCGCAAAGTATCACTTAGCTGCCCTGACAATTGCAAAATCTCTCTTGTCTCCCCTAAAGTGATCGTGCAGCTACATGTCATTATTAGAAGGGCTCAATTATTGATAATAGCCTCACTTATTCCAGCAATTATTTAGTTATTAAAAAAAAAAAAAGAATTAGACACAACTGGTAACATGTAATCATACCATTGAAATTCTTAATGTAGCATTGCAACTAATCTGAATTTCGTTCGCTCTCTAAAATTCTTAACGTGGCCTTGTGATTACATCCACAAATACCGATTCTTGATGCTCAAAGATGATGATCATTTGTATGAATGTCCTCCAAAGGATGATCTAGTCATTTTATTCTATCAATTTCCTCTCAATGCACCCATATTATGAAGATGTTTCTGCCTTTTATTATAGCTGCAACATACCCAACTAGCCCTTACCTTCCAACAGTCTCATTGCAGCAAAATCTTTTTTCTTTTTACACTTTGACTCCCTCATTTTCAACAGTTAAACATGCTAAACTGCAAGAGGCTCAAACAACTTGCATAAAGAAATAGGGAGCCAGAGGATCGGGAGTAATAATTAAATATCAGCTTCCCAGTATACAAGTGCATCCAGAATGACCAGGCCAACCATCACACGTCGAAGATGCTATGAGCTATACATGGTGTTGCTCGACTCGAATTAATACCTGGGGTACCAAAACATGCCTTTGATGCCCTCTGGGTCTGCCTCAAAGCCTAAATTTTGATAGAATTCCACCACTGCAATTTCAAGATCAAGGCCAAAATGGAGGGGGGGATTAAAAAAGCGTCTTCTGTTGTCCCTGTCCTTAACTTTTAAGTTGAGAAAGCTTCAAGAGAATGAATAAACCCTTTAAAAAATCAACCATTTTCAAAATGGACATGACAAATAAGAGTTGATCATAACTAACACAACAAAAGTTGCAACAAGCCATTAGTTATTTGTTGTGATAGCCCAAAAACACAGTTCTAGTTACCATATATACCTTGACTATCTGCAAAGAGTGTTATATTTCCAATGTCCCTCTGCAGAAGAGTCCGAATAAGCTTTTCGATAAGAGCTTTTCCAAGTCCTTGGCCCTGTTCAAAAAATGAAAGAGTGAGCAGATAGGCGGCACAAGTTGAAAACAGCATATGTAGTCAATTAAATTCTGGGTCATATTTTACTTTACCAAGTACCCAGTTTAATAGCCTATACATTTGTTTTGTGGGTCCATGATAGGTTTTAATATATTCAGACACCCAATCAAAGTCAACTGTGCAGCAATGAGCAAGTAACCAATAACAAAATCATCCCAAAATTCATCTAGTGACAAAGACCACAGTTAACCAAACCATCATGTCCATGGGCTCCTCGTGTTTACTGCTTGTTAAACATATACAATCCATGCATGCTTAAAAAAAAATGATTCTCAGAATCAATAAATCCTATCCAGCACCTACATTTGAGGATCTAAACTATGTAACGCAAGCTACTGTTTATATTTCACTTGCAAGCGTGAACTGTCAATGTTATCCAAGTTCAGATCCAGTATGTTTCTCCATCCAATACTAACATATCAGACCTGATAGGAAGGATCAACAAGAACATCCCAAATTGTTGCATTGAAAGCATGATCTGAAGTAGCCCTGGCCATGCCTATGAGCTTCTTGTCGGCATTCCCTTCTGCCAAGTCACTTGCCCAAGTACACTAAGATGTTCGTCACTTAAAATAAGCATTATACAAGTTACACAACAATTACAAAAGAGCTATCTTCAAATAAATGAAGTGAAATCCAAGTAAGTTTTCAACCTACTGCATACCTTCTCTGGCAGATTTCCTTATGGAATACAATGCTGCTACAGTGTAGCTGTTTCTTAGAGCAGCAGCAAGCTTTGACAATGGTCTCCGGGGCCAACCAACCTGCCAGAAGAACTCCCAATGTGCATGTTAAGTATAACAATTTTCTCTTTGTGCAGACCACAGATCAAGTTCTGACCAAAAAAAAATTGGTAGAACTCATATGTAAACCTTGGTTCAAAGTCTGGCTGAGTCATAAACAGAATGGTACTTGCCACTCTGATATCAACATAAAGTTCCCATATATCATCTACCGTGGAGATTCTCCACTTCAGTTCAAAGGATAAGGCTTGTTTTTTCAGTTTTGGATGTCCTTAGACTCGTTAAATGGGGAAGCACTATTTGAAAGTGGATTTCAAACATAAAATTGATAAGTTTTGTCTTTCCAGTAGCACCACTGGATTTTGAGAGGTCTCCTTCATGAAGCAAAAAGCTAAGAGCCTAAAGGGAGTGTTTTTGAAAAAAAAAAAAAACCAACCACTTATGAAGTTTGCTGTTGTTTCCGGCCATACCACCATGGTAAACAGTAACATAGGTGTATTAACTTCTTCAGAAAAATAAATAAATAAATAAGACCAGAGGGTGATCAGCAATTTAGCTCAAAACCGAGGCAGGAATTCCATATTCCAGCAACTGATGTTCAAGAGAGCTGCAGAAGGGTTTTTCCACCGTACAAACTATATACAAGCAGGTTGAGTACCTTATCGCATAGAGCTTGGAGATCATAGACATCAACATCTCCACCTGAAGAAAACACGATTTGTTCAACCACTCCATCATGAAGGATTTTTTCAACTAGAACAAACTCATCCGGCAACATCTCTTCCTCCTCTTGAATGGTGGATGGTGATTCCGTAACCTGCATAGTATTATTCTTCATAAACCTGCAAAAGTGAGCGAACACGTAAAGTAGCATCCAAAAAGCAAACACACTCGGAGGAACTAGAGGAGGATGGAAATATAATGGTGTTGACAAGGAGCAGGGGCAGTTAGCCAGGCAAGTAGGAATGGTTCCTTATTGGTATTAAGCATCAACAATTGAATAGTGCATGAAAATCATCCAATAAGTAAACCAGAAAGTTCTGGTCGATGCTATTGGCAAATGCATTGCAAAGATCCATAGAGGAAGTTTCCATGGGAACAAACACTTACAAACCATGGAGGTCTAGTAGTAATCAAATACAGCAAGCCTATGTCTCACTGCTGTATAACCATTAGACCTGAGGTAGCCAGGCCATGGGGAATAGGAACAGGGCTCAAGAACTAAGTAGTAACCTATTTTGTAGAGCTAATAGAGGAACTAAAAACTAACCTATTTCGTAGAGCTAATAGAAGGTGAAAAGACAGGAGCCTCTTTTTCTCCTTTTTTTGTCAGAAATTAAATTTTGCCATAGAAAACATTTAGAAGGACAGCATCTCACAAAGTCACAAGTGAAGGACTAAATTAGTTACTACAATAGGAGGTGTTTGAATTCCAGGGTCAACATGTTCGACAGACTCATATTTCAAATGCCTTGTATCTGCACATGTGACCAGAAATTAGAACAATCGTCTCAGAGAAGACAGCAGCAACAGCAACAGAGAGGAGTAGGGATAGAGCTTCGTATCCGTATGGGTGAATTTTTTTTTTTTTTTTTTTTGTGTTGTTTTTTGTTGTTTTTTTTGGGGGGGGGGGGGTAAATGGACTATTGGCGTTACATTCCAATAACAAGTAATATGAATGCAGTGACTATGAAGAGGAGTTTGAAGTACCCGGATCTGATTGATTCCCAAAAGGCAGCCTTTAACCGAGAAACCTTGGCATTCCTGCAACCTGTAAAGACAATTGAGATTATTGAGAATGGGGTGGTATGATAAGAGTAGGAGACGGTAGTTTGATTGTGAGATGCTGCTTAAAGATTAGAATTGGTAAAGATTGAAGATCGAGGGGTGGTTTAAATTGGGTGGATGATGGACAGCAAGAAGAAAGTGAGGCTCATGAATGAGGCAGTGAGGTAGAGGATTTGGCTCAGCGATTTCCTACTGCTGCTGCTGGAGAAACTAATCTTGAAACGAGAATTAGTAAGATATTAGGGGAGATGGTGGTGAGGAGTTAAAATGAGTGGTGGTGGTAAGAATCTGAATCTAAAAGGACACATATATGATTATTAATTAAAAAAAAGGGAAAAGGTGGAAACCTGTGGGGAGAATGTGATGAGACGAGAGCGGGAGGTGGTTTTGGTTTATGCCATGACGGGACCGTAGCTGCTGCATAAAAGCTGAGTTGAGATTGTGAGAAACAGCAAGGATGGGGCGGTGTGGCCATGGCCCGTATGGGTACCTACAACAATTTAAACAAAACAAAACAAAGCAACATTGTGGTGTGAGTATCCAAGAAAACAAATGATGGGGGCAAAGTAGAATTATGCTCCTAGTAGTTAAGTATTTATTAACAATTTCCACAGATGACTCACTGGGCGGCGGTGGCAGCAGCAGCACATAGAGGAGCAGAAGAAGCAGGAGGAGGTAAGAGGACGGTGCCGATCTCCATAACTATTAGCTCCCCCTGCTCTCAGATTTCAACGAAATTTAAAAATGAATGAATGAATGGATGAGACTACTCTCACTCTCTCGGAAGGAAGAAGGAGAAGAAGAAAAGGATAGGATAGAGTCAGGGAGAGGGAGAGAGAGAGAGAGGGAGGGGGGAATGGAAGGGAAAGGTTGAGTGGATTATGCTGTGGCTGAATGAGAGAGCAGAGGAGAGGAGAGACGACCGATGAGAGCAGCGATAGATAGGTTGGAATCAACGCTCCGCGACGGTCCCCTCCTCCTCCTCCCTCCTCCTCCTCAATTTTTCTGCAACTATTCTAAACGGGCCTTCCATCCACCTTGGGGGCCCAAGTTTGTCAACACTGGACTCCCACACATTACGCTTCCACTCCACTCACTCACTCACAAAACTTACTCTTTTTCTATAATAATTAATTTCTATGAGAGAAGAAGCTCATACCAAAAAATTCTAGATGATACTTTATTACACACGTGAAAAAAAAAAGGGGGAAAAATACATGAGCAGGAAGGAGATCTCTGGAGGAGAAGATGCTTTCGTTTGCAAGCGATGGGAAAAAAAAAGTTGAGGAAAAGAGGTGAGTTCAGAGCTTTAGAGGGAAAGAGGATAGCTTAGAAAATGATGCTTTAATTATACGTAATGTTCATAGGGGAATTTTTAAAGAACGTTCTAGGCAAAAATGACAATTTAGTAGCAAGTCATCGTTAACACGAAAATTTTGGATATTGTTGTCAAAAACATCAAATTTGTGTGTATATGTGTGTATATATATATGTATGGGTGTGTGAGGTCGAAGCAGCAAGCAAGCACCTATCGATGTTCGAATAATCCTTAAGGATTCATTTGGTTTGCAGGATGAGACATGATTGGATGACTTATCATGTCTCAATGTTTGGTTGGATAGGGTTCATTTGGTTTGCAGGATGAGACATGATTGGATGACTTATCATGTCTCAATATTTGGTTACATTTTTATAATTGGATTAGATATCCATGTTAACTAAATTAATCCTCTCAAGAGGAGATAAAGTCATTCTGTGGGGGGTGTTGGTGTTATTTATCCAAAGATAATTGTGAGAGGGGATAATGGCTTATTAGATTCTTTTATCCTAACGACAAAACCTACAACTATATTAATAAACCAAACACTGAATAACATGGATGAATAATCCCATTATGATTAATCTGGGGATTAATTATCCAATGATGAGTCATCTCATCTTATCCAATCAGCGAACTAAAAGAATCCTAAGGGATGACGCCCTTGGGGTTTGTGCTTAACTCTCCATGCTCTTCAAAGCTCCCCCTACTGTCTCTTTACATTCGCGCGCAAACTGCACGCTCGTGGATAGCATGTATTCGTCCACAGCAAGAGTTAGAAAGGGCATTCCCGGTATGTGTGCAATTTGTATAATCTTCCACTGTTGTAATCGTATAAAAAAAAAAGTCATAATTATAATCTTATACTATTGTAGCCATATTAAGGATTTTTTTTTTTTGTGGTTTTTATTTTGATGAAATTGGGGGCATTAACTCATGTACTAGGGAAAATGATATTGAAAGGAAACATCAATGTCATGGACATTAGTCCGTGCACCTTAGATGTAACACATGCTTTGAATGTGGCTGGGCTTTCGATGGAGTATCTTTTACATTTGGCCCAGCCAGAAGGATCTATCTGAATTGGTCACAAATCAATCGTGGGCTGTGCCATTAGAACTTCTTTCTAGTGGTTTTTTTGATTTATATCTCTGTTAGGTTTGTAAATATTATAGCAATCTGATAGAACAACCAGCAGGTACAGCATAGGAATAGTAGGAGGTGTCCCTCTCCCCCGGCCCTGGCCCCCCAAAAAATATAGCTATCATAATCCCCAAGACCCCTCCTTATAATAGAGTAAAATTTCAAATTAAAAAAAATCTCAATTCGTCAACTACCAGTGGAAAAGTCCACAATCATTTAGAATGAAACAAGAAACATATTCTTTTAATTTCTCTCAATAACCCGCAATTATACCAATTCATTTAATTTGTTTTAGTTCATTTTTTAAAGAAAAAGGCTGAAAGCAAAAGAAAGAGATGCTCAAAGTCAAAATTAGATGCTTCCAAAACAACTTGAAGCATACATGAGTTGTCATACATCTAATAGTAATAATTTATACATTATTTGTGCATAGAAGATTAATTACACACACACACATTTGTTATATGTTAATTATAGACTCCTACTAAACATAAGAGTAAATCTTAATCCTATTATTAGAAACTAATTAGTAATTACCAAGTAGCTAACTTAACTATAATTATATTTAGAAGTCAAAATTTGATGGAAGTTGACATGTTGAAATTTAGTTTAACAGTTAAATTTAGAGTTATTATTTATTTCAATATTGTTTATGAATTGAGAGATTGTGAGTTAGGAATTAGGATTATGAACATTTTTTTTTCTCATGTCATGTTTGTTTGAGTTAAATTGATTTATTTTGTTGAAAAATATATGGGATATTATTTTGGTATAATAAATTTGTAGACAAAATTAAAATATTTTAACTCATTATTGACATTTCGGATTTTGAATATTATCAAATTATTAATTCTTCGATCCAATGCACCAAACTAAAGCATGGACGGTAATCGGATATTAGTATTAAAAAACTGATTTCCAAATTAGTGAAATTTTTTCTACCGAATTTCTGATTATCGGCCGATGAACGCATCGACTGATATCCATTTCGTATATAAAAAGCAAAACACGTACATAACCTGCATCCGGAAGATTCGACAAGTCAAATATCCGACTTAAGTGGATCGAATACAAGTTGAAATCCGCGGATCTTGGAAGCATACGGGTCAATTTGCAGGCGGCTTAGCTATCAATGCAAGGGTGGGTCGGAGTTGGAGGGTTGGCATGGGTTATGGGGGTCACATGGGGGGAGATTGTGGGTGCCAGTTGACTACCCGGGGTCTCCATCATCTTTTGCATATTGACGGTACTATAGTCGCGTCGTGTGCGTTTGGATAGCAAATAGCTTAGAAATTGTTTTAATGCATTTGTTTTTTTTTTTTTTTAATTATCAGAAGTTGTTACAACATTAATCTGAAACATCCACACGTAATAATAAACCAGAGGAATAACAAAGGCTTCTATTCAAACAAGGGTATGCACACAAAAAGATACATACAGAGATGGGATGGGTGAGTATAATTATATATGCATATTGTGCGTTTGCTTGGGTGTTTTTTTGGCACACAAAGGCGGGTGCTGTGTAGAGTTGCAAACAAGTCGAGTTGAGTTGAGTTTTGGTCTTGTCGAGCTCAACTCAACTCGTTTTTCATCGAATTCGAACTCGACAAACTCAAAAAATGAAACTCGAACTCGAGGTTGAGTTTAAATTCGAACCTAATGGAGATCGAGCTTGAAAAAAATAATAAATAATTATTTTATTTTTTAAAAAATAAATAAAATAATTATTTTTCTTAATAAATAATAAAAAGATTAGGGATACATATGTACTTTCACTATTAGAATAAAAAATAAAAAACAATATATATATATTCGAGCCTGAGAGAGTCGAACTCGAACTCGATTCGAATATGGAAACGAGCTGCTCGAGCTCGAGTCGAGTTCAAACTTGAACTGCTCGATTCGTTTGCAGCCCTAGTGCTGTGCTTACTTCAAAAAGTGTACTATTATCATTATTGTTATTATTTGTTTCACATTTAAGTTGGTATATGTGTTTATTTACTTTTTCTCTAGAAGAAGTAATTACATTTGAAATTATAGTGTAGGAAAAAAAAAAAGGGGGATCCGTTTGCAAACTAAGGCCCCATTTGATAACCCAATTAAGCACTTAAATTTAATGGATTCAGATCTTAATCGTTTAGATGCATTTGATAACCAAAAATAGAACATCTGAATTAATTAAGTGACACTGATAAGCTTTTCACTTATCGCTGAATGTGATATACATTTAAATGTATTAGATCTAGTACTTAACAATTCAATCACACCACCTCTGCTCCTCTCTCTCTTTATGTATGGAAGGAAAAAGATACCAATAATGATACATCATAAACAAAATAGATACACAGAGATAGAAATAAATACACTATAATATATATTTGTTGGTATAAATCATAAATATTCGTATCCGTTTTACGGTTTGTGACTAGTCTTGTTGGATCTAGTGTTGGATCCCTTTGTGGGAAAATTTTCCTAACGTTATTTTTTTTTATTTTTATGAGTTTTGAAACTGAGACCTCATAATTGAGGGATGCAAATCTCTTTCACTTGAGTCATTCCCACATGCAGAGTTGGGTGGCAGCATGTGTATTAGTGCATGGATAGTACCGAGTCATGTCATGTGTGCATAAGCTCGTTCTTTTTTTCTTTCTTTTTCTCTATGTGCTGAGTCGGTGGGTCGCGGGTGGGTTCCGGTTCCGGTTCCGGTTCCCTTCCCTCTCTGTCCCAATGATCCATTTGGCATGTTACAAGTGAGTACAGAGAGAGAGAGAGGGAAGGGGCTGGATGAGTTGAATCAGAGAGATCTTTTTTTTTTTTTTTTCAAAACGACAGATATTGTATTAATGTTGAAAACCTATACGAGGAGGGAGCAAAGGCTCCAACTCAGAAACAAAAGGATGCATGCTAAGCATCAGGACTACATAGGAGGTGTTATCCACCTCCAGGAATTGACCAGAGATCGAGGGAGGGTGAGATTGCGATGATTGACGTAAATTTCACAATAAACAGATTACTTTATTTCTTCTTTTTCAGAATCTCTCCCTCTCTCACACACACAGACTCTGCTCTCTCCCTCTCTCTCTCTCTCTAGAATAATAGAACAGGAGGAGGAGGAGGAGGAGGAGGAGGAGCTCCGCAGAGTCCCGGGGGAGAGATAGAGATAGCAATGAGATGCATCTTTCATTTTCTCCCCTTCATTGATCTTTATCTTTAGTTATCTTGTTCTGTTTTTCTCTGTATTTCGTCCTCACGGAGATGCCCGATACATTTTGAACTCCGCCACCACCATTCCCATTCGCTTCTTCTTCTCCTCCTCCCATAACCCAATGCTACCACCCCACGTACACTACTACTACTAGTACTACTCCTCCAATGAATCGGAGCTTGAAGGACTCCCTCATCGGCGGCGGCATCTCCCTCTCCTCTCACCCTCACCGCCGTGGCCTCAGCCTCAACGCCAACAACGACTCCTCTGATGACCACAACCTCCTTGATCTCTTCTCTAAGTCTCGCCGCAGCATTTCCCTTGCCTCCTCCGATGACCCGTCCGACGGTACACTACCCACCACCTCATTACTCCTCCTCCTCCTTCTTACGTTTCTTCTTTACTCACGGCTGATGTATGATTGGATGATTGGTGTGCTTCGCAACATTTATCTAACTCCTGTTCCTTTAATTTATTACTTCACTCCACTACTCACATTTCCCCATTCACGAAACCTCACTTTCGCCCAATCCGCCTCCCAGATCAATCAAATCCCCAACCCCAACCCCCCCCCCCCAAACAAAACAAACACTTTCCCTCTCTCCTTTTTAGTGTACTCCAAACCCCTTGCATGTTTGTCAAATTTGATCAAAGCTAATCTGAATGCCTTCCTTTATTCGTGCATGTATTTTGTGCAGTTTCTGATAGACTGGGAAGGCTCTCCCTTGGATCCGCTGCTAAACCCACCTCAAAGACTGGATTGGACGATCTACTCTCATCTACCGATGGAGGCAAGCACGACTACGATTGGTAATAAACCCCTCGGGGGGGAGCAACTTCTACCTTCCTGTTTATTAATGCCAGTATTAATTAAATTCGTGTTATTGCTGTGGTTAACTCTGCTCTACTTTCTACAAAAAGCTACACTAAATCTGAGAAATCTTATTTTTGTTTTGTTGGTTCGACCAATGTGATTTTCTCACTAATTTTATTTGTATCGTATTTAATGTGGAAGATACTTTTATTAGGTTTAGAAAAGGAAAAAAAAAAAAAAGAAGAAAAATCTAAGCTTGCTAAGTAGTTGTTCCGGACTGAGATAAAATTTCTCTATTTAATCTTATCTAATTCAAGTTTAATTAAATTCCCTCTTCCATATTTTATCTTCTATTATTTTATTTTTATTTACTTTGCGTATTTGTACATTTTGAAAATGTATTGCATTACCCTGGGATTTTTCTTCTTCACCTTTCAAATTCTTCTGTTTTCTTGATTACATTTTACTCCTCCATACATATTTGCCTTACAATTGTTCTTTAGACCGCTTGTATGCATTTTGGTGCCACCTATTTCTGGTTTACAACGTGAGCATTTCATGCTTAATGCATCAAACTGGCCAGTGGTCCTTGGTAAAGTTATGTCAACATCATAAACTGTCAAGGTAGTTGCCTCCAGTGTGGACTCCTCACTATAGATGGCCTAATGCAGAGTGGATTTTATTGAAGAACCTGATTATTCATTTCTGACTGCATCGACCTTCCCTTCCTCATTCATAGGCTTCTTACTCCTCCTGGAACTCCTCTCTTTCCTACTTTGGATGGAAATGAATCTCAAACTGTCCCTGTGGCTCCAAGAACTGGCTTGTTACCCAGATCCAGCTCCACAACTAAGGCCTCAAGGGTAATCTCTCTTCATTTCACATGGGTTTCATCTGTCTACTGATCTCTAGTTGTTGGTCCATGTGAATGCTTCACGAGTGAACTTGCTCGACAGTGGTATGAACGGTCAGTTGGTCTCCATGGCTTACTGGAAGATTTTCTATTACTGTCTGGAGAAATTAAGCTAGTTTACCTACTGCATATTGTCCATACTGATCAACAATTGCATGGTCTGCCATATTCATCAATTGGTAAAAATGCATTCTCACATGATATGTAATGTATCACTGGCTCAAAATGATAGAGCCTTTTTGTCCATATGTCTGGTAGAAATATTAAACAGTTGAAATCGCTTGTGGGTACAGTTGACGCACTCTCACTTGCACAGCTTTTTCATCATGCTTTGCCTTGCAAGAGTAGGCTTACTGCTTCGAGCCTCTTTAGAAGTTTAGGTCCTTTCTTATTAAATTTGTCACTTGCCTTGCCAATCTCCTTGTCACTTCCTGAAGTCCTTTTCCTTAGGGTGAATGTTTCAATTCTAATAGTGCATCTTGTTGAATTTGAGTGGATGAAAAAGTCGTTGGTTTCAGCTTTCAGTTTCTCAATCATCAGAGAAAGACAATCGTCCAAGACCAGCAAGAAGTAGCTCTGTGACTCGTTCGTCCATTTCTACTTCCCAATACAGCATGTACTCAAATAAATCAAGCTCTATTCTCAACACAAGCTCTGCTTGGTCTCATCCTATATTAGACCATCAACTCCTAGTAGCCGATCTTCATCTACAGCAAGACCCTCGACCCCATCTTCCCGTCCAACACTGTCAAGATCTTCAACTCCTTCTAAAGCCCGTCCAGCACCCACTGCTACTTCTGCAGACAAGGTGAGACCATCCCAGAATTCAAGACCTTCCACTCCAACTTCTAGGCCACAAATACCTGCGAATTTGAGCTCTCCTGCTGCTCGTTCTACATCTCGGCCATCCACACCTACTCGACGGAATCACGCACCTTCTGTGTCTCCTGCATCTGGACCTCCAAATTTGGTCGGGCGTTCTCTTCAGAGTGGCCGGACTGTAGCTTCCACATCACGCCCTAGCTCCCCGAGTCCTCGTGTTCGGCCCACTCAACAGCCAATAGTTATGCCGGATTTTCCGCTTGAAACACCACCAAACCTACGAACGACTTTGCCAGATCGGCCACTCTCTGCTGGTAGGTCTCGGCCAGGTGTTACTGTCACCTTGAAAGGAAATGTAGAGAATTCGGGTACTGCAAATTTGCCTAGGAGACAGTTGTCACCCATTGTTACTAGGGGAAGAGTCCCAGAACCTTTCTCAAGGGGCAGAATGCCTGCCAATGGGCAAGCAAATCATACCACAGAATCTCACAGAGCTCCACATGTATCTGAGTTGTCAGCGCGGAAACCTGCAAAGACATCCACAGAGAGCACTGGGTTTGGGCGGACAATCTCAAAAAAATCTCTGGATATGGCTATTAGACATATGGTAAGCATGGTGTTCTCTGGTACGAAAACAACATATAGTTCTTTATCTCTTGCTCAACTAAATGGACATGGTCTTACCTTATAAACAATCTTGTTTCCTAAGCTTTTTTTGATGATTATGCTGTCTGGAAATTCTGGCTTTCATCTAAATTATAATTACAGTTTGTTATTATTAGCACTGCTTCTAGCCTCCTCTGTTATTCACTACATTGTTGCTTTGATTAACGACTATCTTTCACTAAAGGACCCTTCCCCATGTTTTCCTAGACATACATGTTCATGTGCTATCTTTATTAAGGAATACATCAGTGAACTTGCATGTAGACCTCGAACGCAGATCTCTTTACATGCAGCTTTAAGTTCTCCTGTTATTGGCTGTTCTTGAACGGTGAAAAAGTTAAAGAGTGAATATTGTCCAACCCCTAAACACCCTTCCCTACCAGGAAAATAGCAAAGAAAGTAACACATCCACAGAAGTGTGGAGTCTCAGGCAAGGAGGACATTTTGGATAAAGAGAAAGTAACGTCATAACAAAGAGGTTTCTAAAAAATAATTTCCAAGGAAGAGAAAACTACGTATGCTAGAGTGACACCGGTTCATTGGTGTGGAGGGATTCTTGTTCAACCTTCTTCTGGGTGGTGCTAAGAAAAGCTCAGTGGGACCTTGGATGAACAATTTATTTTTCAGAATGTGGTTAAAAAGAAGAACTTTATGGTTTGCTAATGGCTATTTGTTTATCCTCTCTTTCAGGACATACGAAACGGGACCGGTGGAAATCGTCCTCTTTCGGGTTCGACCCTCTTCCCACAAAGTATACGATCTAGCAGTACCAAAGGCCAACTCAGTCCATCTGTAATTAAGCAAGCATCAGACAATGGAGATACGCCCATCTTCCATAATGGGGATAGTACAGAACATGGAAATTATCATGCCGGTAGGCATTTGGAAAACGGAAATGAGGAAGACAAGTCTCAATATCGGGGAAAACTGACAGTGGTTGACATCTACGAGAGTTCCCGGTATGACACCCTTCTACATAAAGAGGATTTAAAGAACGCTAATTGGTTGCATAGTTTAGACGATAAATCCGAACAAGGAGCTATTTTTGACAATGGGTTTGAACCTCTGCCAGAGCCTTTTGACCCCTTGTAACCTTACCTGAATGAAGTGCTTTTCTTTTGCGGCGGTGATTTTATTTTATTTTCCCCGTTGCATCATTTGGTAATATATAAAGGTTGAGAGAGAAGAAAATGTGTTGAATAGACTGCTATTAATCGTTAAAAAGTGCCATTTTATCAATCTATAGGTTGGTTGCTTGTCAACAAATGAGTACCTTTGATGCGTGTTGCGACTGCTAAATCGTCTAAAAGTGAGTCAGGGTACCCGCCCTGTGCACATTTTGCTCGCTTCACCCGATTGATTCCACCTGCGGATTTCACATGTTTACGAGTTCGTTGCGAGAGTTGGAAGCTCAGCTGTTTATAAACTTTAGTGAATGAGAATTTCATTCTCAGAACGCGTAATGCAATTTTTGGTTCAGTCAAAAATTGGTTTTTGGCTGTTGGGGGGTAAATTGGTTTTGTGTTAAAGACGGTGGTTAAAGCACCTCGACGAGCAACTCTAATGACTAGTAAACAGGCGTATTTCTTACATGGAAAAGGCCGGAGTGAACCACTGTATACTGAAGAAAACGTGAGAGGAAAAAGGTATCTCTATCCATCCTTCGAATCGAGTGGTTGCTTGCTGGAGTGATCTTCAGCAGTCGTCATCCGAACTAATTGCCTGCTCTCTCTGTCTACCATCACAGTGTTGGAAACCTTTTTTTCCCCCCCACCTTCTTTTTTCCTTTTTCTTTTTGGGGAAATTAGTGAACAAATGTAGTAAAATGATTTATAATCAGCGTAATACTTGTGGTGTCTTCTTTTTGATGAAAAAAAAAAAAAAAGAAAAGAAAAGCAGAAGAGGAGCAGGTGGACTTACCTTTGGAATGGCACCCTGCAGGAAGGACCGAGTGAAAGTTGTGGGATTCCTTAAAAACAGAAATTCGCAACAGAAATCCAACTGCCCCCCCCCCCACCAAAAGCCATGACTCCATAGTCCATCCCAGCAAAGTCAAACCCGGCTTCTTCAAGTTCCCCAGTAAGATGACCTGTTTTGTTTGGGTAACTAACTAATTACTATTAGTAAGCATTTAATTCACATACTAGATTAGTAGTGCGTACCAGAAGCCAAACATGTGAATGTAGATTTTAAAACAACAACAACATAGTAGTATAAAAAATACAAGTAGTTTTGGTATTACTTAAAAATTTTGAGTCACCAAATAGATTTTAAATTGAAGTTACACTCTACCATTAACAGTCAAACCTGCAGTTGTATGAACCATCACTCCAGAAAGTCAAGTTGGGAGGGCGCGTTAGAGAGGAAAATGATGGCAAAAACATTGGAAGAAGAAAAGTGTACGTAGTCAAGACGAAAAGAGGCTGGAAAGAAAAGCCACCAAAAGTGGTCTCAACTACAGCTCCCACCAAGAGTGTGTTATTTTCTGCATCCACTTCCACCTTTTGGTTTGAGAGGAGGGGGCTCATGAGACCAAATATATATACATTCGACTTCAACCCACAGAAATCAAACCTTGTCATTATTCCACGCATCAATGAAACAAGTGAATGCTACCTTACCTTACCCTCTGCATATATAAGAGATCTGCATGCACGCACACACGCATCCATCTTTTCCCCAAACCAAACCAAAGGTACAGTACACACTCGCCTCACTACCCCTACCAATCAAATTAATCAAGAAATTAGTAATGGTAGCTTAGCAGCAAGTATATAATTACTGTTGGGATCATTGTTGTAGCTAGTGGCATGCTGAGGCCACAATATCAATATGGGGGGGATCATATTGGCGCAGCGGCTGCTTCTTGCGGTGCTGCTCTTGCTATTGATGCAGCTCCCAAAACATACTGTCGCTGCTGCTGCTGATCTAAGTTCAGACAAACAAGCCCTTCTGGACTTCGCTGCCGCAGTTCCTCATCCCCGCTCCAGGAAACTCAACTGGAATAGTCAAACATCATCCTCCTCGTCCTCAGTTTGCATGTCTTGGGCTGGCGTCACCTGCACCGCCAACGCCACTCGTGTCCTTGAGCTTCGCCTTCCGGGCTTCGGGCTTTATGGTCCTATCCCCCCCAGCACCTTAGGGAGACTCGATGCCCTGGCCTCCCTCAGCCTTAGATCCAATCGCCTCTCGGGGACTCTTCCCTATGACATCCTCTCTCTTCCTTCCCTCCGCTACCTCTACCTCCAACACAACTACTTCTCCAGCTGGGATCTTCCAATCCCACCCCCCTCCACCTCTCTTTCTCCTCAACTCACCTTTCTCGATCTCTCCTTCAATTCCTTCGCCGGTAACATCCCCGATCAACTCTTCACCAATTTGACCCGCCTCGCTGGATTGAATCTCCAAAACAACTTGCTCACAGGACCTATACCTCATCGACTCGGCCAGCTTCCAGCCCTCGTCCACCTAAACCTCAGCTTCAACAACTTGAGCGGGCCCATCCCACCTTCTCTGCATCGCTTCCCCGCTTCCTCATTCCTAGGAAACTCCCTACTCTGCGGGAGGCCCCTCAACCAGCAGTGTAGTGTTCCAGTTGCACCACCGATACCTCCTCCTTCCACCGCACCATCACCTTCTCCTCCTCTTGCTCCTCCTCCACCTCATTCTCCTATCATACAGTCTCCTTTGCCATCACCACCACCAGCTTCTTCTCAAAAGCATAACAAGGCAAAGCTAAGTACTGGTGCAATTGTTCCCATTGCAGTAGGAACTTGTGCATTGCTGATCTTCCTGGTCCTCGTGACGGTGTTGTGCTGCATGAATAACAAGAAAAGAGATTCAGAAACAAGTGCTAGTGCGGTACTGGTGAAAGTTAAGCCCTTCAGTGGAGGAGGAGGAGGAGGAGGAGGAGGAAAAATCCATGAGGCGAAGCAGCTTAATGAGGAGGGGGAAGCCTACTTCTCTAGGAGCGGCGAGGCCGAGGAGAACAAATTGGTTTTCTTGCAAGGAGAAGGCAATTTTGATGTGGAAGACCTCTTGAGAGCGTCAGCTGAAGTGCTAGGAAAGGGACCTTCCGGGACATCCTATAAGGCCACCTTGGAGGACGGAACTACCGTCGCTGTGAAGCGGCTGAAAGAAGTGGCGGCGCTGGTGGGAAGAAGGGAGTTTCAACAACACATGGACAATGTCTGGAGGGTCAATCTCCATCACCACCCCAATGTTGTCGCCCTTCGTGCTTATTACTATTCCAAAGATGAGAAACTCCTCGTCTACGATTTCCTCCCCTTTGGCAGCCTATCCACGTTGTTGCACGGTAATCGTTCGTATATAGCCAACCATAAATACTGTAATCCCTTTTTGGGATTGTTATCATTATCTGTTAGTGTCTATAACATTTGATACACAACAAGGCATTTCTTCTTCTTTTTTTTTTTTTTTTTTTTTTGATGCTTTTGAGTCCAGATTCCAATGTAGTTGTGAAATTGATTCTCGTTTTTTTAACCATGCCAGGAAATAGGGAGTCCGGTGGTAGGAGAAGGCTGGATTGGAAATCCAGAGTAAAGATTTTGCTTGGAGCCGCCAGGGGTATCGCCCACATTCATTGTGTAGCCGGCCGGAAACTGAGTCACGGAAATATCAAGTCCTCCAATGTCCTGCTCACCCAAGACCTGGATGGATGCACCTCTGATTTCGGCGTAACCCCAATCGTGGGTTTAGCTTGTAGAAGCACGGGATATAGAGCACCTGAAGTGAGCGAGACGAGGAAATACACTCAGATGTCTGATGTTTACAGCTTCGGTGTGGTCCTGCTCGAATTGCTTACGGGGAAAGCAGCCCAAGTCCAAGCAGCGGGGCAGGATGAGGTAGTAGATCTACCGAGGTGGGTGCAGTCTGTTGTTAGAGAAGAATGGACGGCGGAGGTGTTTGACGCTCAGCTTGTCAAGAATCCGGGCGTTGAAGACGAAATGGTGCAGATGCTGCAGATCGCAATGGCCTGTGTAGCCAGGGCCCCTGACATGAGACCCAATATGGAGCAAGTCGTTAGAATGATCCAGGAAATACGGCTTTCCGATTGACAATTCCTGGTGTGGCACATCCATGTGTACCCAGTACCACCGCCCCGCAGCTTTACCCGAAACAAACAGCTACTGATGAACGTTCCCATTCTAACTAAAGCTGTCTGTCGCCCCCCCCCTTACTGTGACCCGATTCAATTCTTCTCTCTGTTTGATCTTTGACAGAGGTTTATCTTTCGTTCTGCGTCTTGGATTGGTTTGACAGGCGCGCAACCATTTCTTACTAGTAGTATATATCACAAATGCACATTACATCTTCATCGGAAGGAAAATCTCATCAAACACGTTACTATTGTCAAAACTTGAATTTGAAAATGTTCTTCAATGATATCCCCACGCAAGGAATGCCCTTGCGAGTCCCCTGCTTACATCAGTGTACGTCTGTCACTACCATAACCAAACAAGTTGTTCTTGAGTTCGAGAGAACAATCAAGAAAATTTCCTGTCAGCTATCTCTACCATCTTCTTTTTAGAGGTAAAAAAACTCCCTTTCCCTATTATTAATAATAATAGGTTCCCTCGTATTTCTACTCCACTGGTCGCAGAGAGATAAATATAAAGTATCTCAACCTCCCATCAAGTGATGCTAACAAATTCTAGCACCCCTACTATGAGGAGTTACCTACCTAAGTTTACTGAGTTCTTCTCCACCAGATCAGCACCACTAACATATCTAGCAACAAAAGAAATTAAACGGAATGGAGCACCGATCAGCGGAGCATCGGTGAGCGGTACTTCAGTCTTTTCAGCATTATTGATAGCCTCCACATCTGTCAGTTCGTTTTCATTCTCATCCAACGGAATTTGCAAAATTTCATCTGACTTCACCATTTCAGAGCATTCCGTAACTAGCTTACCTTTTTTGTCCTCCAAATACCCTCCTTCACCCCTCGCATCATTGTTGGCATCATCTTCCTGGGACTGCACTTCATTATCAGGCACAAGCATCTTGGCACTGGCTTCATCCATTGAATCAGAAGCGGGACTACTTTTTTTGGGTTCAGTAGCTCCAACCATCAGATGCAGCCCATCAGCCGCACTATCAGCAATATGAACAGTTTTTGGCATTTCAGCTGAAGATATTTCTTGTTGCAGACCTTTGCGATCAAGTTCAACATACAACTCATTCGCCTGAGACAGTATATCAAAACCCAAATGTTAAGAACACCACAAAGATGGTTAAACACTGTTAACTTTTACTGTCGTACAACAGACAGATTGACTGGAGCTGGATGACATTACTGTATATATCTATATATATGGGTAAACATTTTTTTTTAATTTGCTGTAATAAAATGTCTATCTTACTTGTAGCTCAAACCTATAACCATTATAGTTCTGCTTCGGCCTTTATTTTATTTATTTATTTTTTTTTTTTGGGGCTCAACAAGGGGTGAACTTGAGCTCTCAATTAGGTGCATGATTGAGTTCGAGCATGATAAACTTGAGTGAAGGTCTGCTATGTTAAGCCCAAACACAACTCACCTCAAGCTCAACTTTATATTTATAAAGCAAACTGACCTCTGATCACAACAAAAATCTTAAAAGTTCACACCTTGAATTTAGTTCATTCATTAACCTGACCAAAATTTTAAAAAAGAGACGCAAGAGAAATGAGAATTATTCTGGCAATGGAAAATCTCACAGCTGACCTCTGATCACAACCAAAATCTTAAAAGTTTACACCTTAAATTTAGTTCCATTCATTAATCCAACGAAAATTTTAATAAAGAGACGCAAGAGAAATGAGAATTATTCTGGCAATGGAAAATCTCATTAATCTGATCACATAAGACGATAACTACATTCATTTGACCCATATCCCCATAATCCTTTCTTGCACATTGTAATAACAAGTCATCCATTATAATAACCATGCATGTAACCAGATTACAGGAAACTAACCATTTTGCTATCACTAGATGACTGAGAAACAACAGCAGTCCGCTCTTTACTCAGAATCTGTGATTGCAGACAAGATATATTTTCCGCCAACAGATGGTTTTCTTGTAACAGGCTGTTCCTTAATTCTTCCAACTCCATCACCTGTCAAGCTTCGATTTTAATATCTATATCAGAATAAATACAAACATTCTCCTCTAGCCAGGACCATGCAACATGAAAATATGTGCATAACATTGTGTCAGTCACATCTCAAGGGCAACAACAGGAAAGATAAATGACAAGGGAAATCTCAGAATTATGCCTCTTAAGTGCAAAAGTTGGATGGAGGGCTAACTGACAACTAACACGTCCATGCTATTTCAACATTTGTTCAGCATCCAGGCACCAACTATCCAACGGAGAAAAATAAGTATATTATCTACAACTTAATTTGCCGTTACTTGGAAAAATATCCTCAAGCTCAAGTGAATTATGTAGTTAATATCAAAATAACAGACATCTTTAAGAAATATGACTAATTATTATGGTGTAGTATTCAATGTAATTAACAATTTGGACAGTCCAAAAAGAGAAACTGATGAATCTAGGAACACAATAATATTCTAATTCACCATCTGCACAAATGGCATGCTACGTATGCTATCGTGGAGTTACACCACCATGAAGAACACAAGAGAAACTGATGAATCTAGGAACACAATAATATTCTAATTCACCATCTGCACAAATGGCATGCTACGTATGCTATTGTGGAGTTACACCACCATGAAGAACACAAGGAGATTTAATGTATTGCTGAAAATTTTAGAAAGTCGAATAAACATGATCTGTCTCCTGCGACTACCACTAGAGTTAAATATAAAAGGTCCAGGTTTTTTTTTTTTTTTTTTTGCCTCTTTAGATTGCTTTTTATCTTAATAGAAACCATTCTCTAACTGATGAATAAACCATGTTACAGTCCACAGAAGAGGTCTAACAGGAAAAAGAAATTTTGCATAGGCAAACATTGATTGGCAATCAGGGATAGGAAGTTAGGAAAAGGAGAGGAATAGAAATTAGGAAATTCCCTCTTTGCTTTCACCTGAACTCTTTCCGTACGATGAAGGAGATAGGAACTGGAGTGGAAACGAAAAAAGCAACTCTAGCAATGTTATGGAACAATATACCTGTGATCTTAGTCGCGAGTTATCACCATTTAGCTTGGCAATTACATCCTTGGATGAATTCTGTCAAGGGCAAAACAAAAATTAGATCCAAAAGCTAAGCAATCTACCCACACCCCTCCCCTCCCTGAGGCATTAGAAAATCAGGAACACGAATATGGAACAGGAAACAGAAATAAGAAAATCAATTGGATTCCAAAAAGGGATTTTGTTGTGACAATTGGAACCCACTACAGAAGTGAGAATAAAAACGAGTTTTCATGTTGTTATTTGACAACTATAAGGAATAAAGAAATAGCAAGTTGTATAATAAAAGTTTTTACCACCACTAGAACCAATGAAAGTCAAATACGTGAATTTTGGATCTAAGAACATTAAAGCAAAGAGGAAAGCTTAAGCATTATAGCGAAAAGCAAAAGAGAGTGAAAAGAAAGGTAAATGAGAAATAGCAATGCAAAATTAAAGTGGAAAAGGAAAGAAGAGCAGAGCATTCTAAAAGTTTACCAGTAATATTTATAAACCCACACATGCAGATGCAAGTATCTATTACCTCCTGCAATATCCATGAATCTCGCTCTTCCTCCATTTGTTTTACCAATTCCTCTAAGCTTACCTGTCATTGATCAGAAATTTATCTATTAAAATAAATGACAGAAGTAATTTTGAAGTAACAAGAAACAATATAAGTCAAAACAATTCAAATACAGCCTAGCAAAAGACTATTTTGGACAAGTAATGGGGAAGGTAAATGTAAATTGCAAAGCCTATTACCTTTTTCGAACTCAATGTTGCGGCTTCAACCATAAGGTGGTTAATTTTCGCTTCCAAGCGAGCCTGAGAGAAACTATGAATGACATCACAACCATAGTTTTAAGGTAAAACAGAGAAATCCTGATTCCCAAAAATAAGTTTATTCTTGAGAAGACTGACTAATTATATTGTCAACCTGTCAAACTGCCAAGAACTAGAATCACCAAACCAATATGCAGAATACAGAGAACATAGAAAACAACAAATGCTGCAGTGAGTCCAAATGTTGAAAGATTATAACACTTCTTCATCATTTCATTACCTCTTTGTGATACCAAGATTCCTTCTCACTCATCAGGTGTCCTACTTCAGCCTCCAAAGCACTCTGAGGAATATCAAGTGGATACACTATTAGACAGAGTATATCTCTTTAGCCATACAAACACATATATATACACACATACATTCATACATATATATATACATGCATCCACAGAACTCAATTTTAAAGTTTTCATTTACCTCTTTCTGCACATGAGCTTCCTTTTCCATCTGCATTTGTTGAATTTTTTGTCCTAAAGCATCCTGTGATAGATTCGTCAGCCAATAACCAGAGAGTCAGTAATTAGCTAGACGAAAAGCAGTACACTAAAAAATATCCTTTAAACTAAATTATCTCCAGTATTCCAATAACCACGAATCATCCAGCTCTACCAGCTTTTCTTACCACTTTTAGCACAAAAGCATCTTTTTCTTTTTGTAACTGTAAAATTTGCTCTTCAAGACTAGCCTGTAGAGAATCAAATCAGTAACACACATTAATACATTTAAGAAAAGGAAAAAAAAAAAAAAGAATCCACAAAAAATGCATATCAAGAGATGTAAGTACCAACGCTAAGCTTCCATTCCTCAATAAGAATAACTTGCATTACCTCTCTCTGCATGTGTGCAGTCGTCTCGTTTTGCAATTCTTCAATTTTCTCCAGCAGGGTAGCCTATATAACCCGCAGACACCAGTAAATTACTTTTGGAAATATCCAATCTAACACCCAAGAAGAAACATAACTCCATAGTTTTAATTGTAGACTTCACACATATAAACAGAGTTAGCAATGCAATACCTTTCTGTATCTAATGGATTACCTATCCTTACCTCTTTTTGCAAGATCACATTTTTTTCTTGCAGTAATTTTTGAATTTTCTCTTCAAATATAACCTGTAAAAGACCAGATATTATTGAATTATCAAGTATGATCTTTCAAAAGATATGTAACCCTCCAGAAAAACCATAAGGAAAAAAGAAAAAGAAATGCGCAAGCTTTCCTCACCTCTTGATGTCCATGTGCATCCTTTTCTTCATGGAATTTCTTAATTTCCTCTGCAGAGGTAGCCTACAAAAGCACAAGAGTCGTTTCTTAAAAACAATTGCGAATGGCAAAGTATCCATGAACAGATTTGACATTAATAGCATCCATTACTAAAGATGTTCTCGTTGCAATCAAATGTAAGAAAAGCAAGAAAGCTACATTTCCATGGAGCTCATTCAGGTGTAGTAAAATACATCAGTATCACCATAACATATTCAATCTTGGAAAAGCTACACAAGTTTGCTCCATTGATGACCACCGGTTTGCAGTGTCACACCCAAAGGATAAGCAAACTAAGTAACGAATTACAAAATAATTTTAAAGCCGAATCCTAGATTAGAATGAGTAGTAAATTTGCACGGTGCAATGAGATACAGTAGCCAGCATTCAGAAATGAGAAATAGCGGAATCGAAGAAGGACAAGTCAAAAGATGAAGTTGACAGCATTAACAAGCAAATAAGATTTAATTATTATGAAAATGCAACACATGGAAATTTAAATTCTACAGAGAAAGCAGCACGCAGAGTATGAGTTTGATAGAAGTGAGACATACACCGTGTGAGTCCAAAATCATTCCAGATGCAGTATCATCTTCTTGAGCATCTGGGGAATCATCAACTAGAGCTGAACCAATCTTGGCGGATTCAGTAACACGAATATTTTGAGCAGGAGGAGAAACGGAAAATGCTCCAGGAGCATCAGCTGGAACGGAATTTGCAGCTGTTTTATTCTGCTTATTCTTTCTTTTCTTGTTCTTCTTTTTCTTCTGGTCTTCTTCCATCGAGGACAACAAGGTCAAGGACGTCTAAAAAATTCCCAAAAGTGCAGCTTTTTAGTTGCTCAAAGCTGATCTAGAAAGCAGGCTACTGAGTCTAAACAGCTAGTACAGTGATGGAGTTTATGTAAGCAGTGGTCTATAATTTTTTTCCGTAGGAGAAAGGCGGTTATAAAATTATGAAGATAGAGAAAGAAGTTTAACGTGTTTTAAGTTTCTTGGATGCACTGGTCGGGTTAACTTGATTAAACAGTCAAAATCCAATTCAAGAATTTGAATAGTCAAAATTCAAGCAAATGAATTTCCAAAAAGTCGTCATCTTCCTTTTGTTACTGCTGTTTTGATGTAGAGAAGCAGTAGAATCTGTCGATTGTTTCAATCTTAGCATAACGCGGATGATGGGATGGATCCCCCATACGCCTTGCATCATTCATTGCAATAGCAAAAATGCAAATCCAACAAGCAGAATCAGTTCTAAATCTTGAAATTGGATGCTGGATTGAAGGTAGGTTGGAGATAGCAAAGCCAAGAACAAGATCACGGGAGTTGGAAAAGAGTTTCAAAGATTGATTTAGAGAAATATAGAGGTAAAAAGCGGTGATGGAGATACGTACCGAGAAGGAAACTGGTGGGGAATGCCGAGGCAAAATGTGGTGGTGTTGCTGCTCCCGGAATAGCCTTTTTGCCCAAATATAAGAGTAACAGTTGTCCTCCCTTCCCTCGCAAGAATAATCAGAAAGAAGAATGGCCCCCTTGGCCCTTGGCCTTTCCCAGATTGGACTCGGGAAAAATGGGGAAAACTTACCAGAAGAGAAGGCCGGCCCGCCTTAATACCACCCATAAAGCCTCCCACTTCTCCGCATCGACACCCTCCCACATGAATACGATCCACCAGTACACTACCCGTCCGCCTGTGCCTGTCTCCACTCTCGCATTTAATTACCAGTATAACCTTCACCGGAAATTACACCTCTGCTTTTTTTTTTCTTTTCTTTCTTTTTTTTTTTTGTTTTTTTTTTTTGTTTTGTTTTCCCTCTTTTTCAAGGACACACTTTGTGGAACATAAGTGCACTCTATATATATATATATATTCACTATTTCATTTCTTTTGACGCCGCACAAGTTTGTTCATATTTTTAATTAGATTTTCTTTTTGGTAGATGCTCTATATTATATAATAATAAATTGTCATTGTGTTCCTCCACGGGGCAGAGTTTTTTCCAAGTTACAAGATAAAAGCCATTTCCATTCTCTCTAGCAGTAAAATACATCAAAACATGCAAGACAATGTACGTTTATTAGCTGATGAAATACTTCCCTAGATTATGCGGTAGTTTCATTTGGCTCACAGAACGACACAGGATTGGATTAATCGTTTTGTATCATCCCATGTTTGATTGAAAAATCTCAATTAACGGAATTAATTTCCAATTCATGTGATAAAATCATCCCATGAAGGAGGACGGTATTAGTCATTCCGAGAACACTAAGAGTTGAAATAATAGAATTTTAGACTAACTTATCCTCACGAATAATACAAATTTATACTATCATAATTATAGAGCCCCACTCTCGCACGGTAGTATAATATTAATGGACTAATTTACCCCTATTAATTAATAAATTTAAATTTTTTAAAACTAATATGCCACTGCTACCAACATGACAAAATTTGAACTAATTTACCCTTACGAGTGATACAAATTCGTACTCAATATTACATAACCATCCTCTCATATAATAATAATACTATTAGTTTTCATAATAATAATCCTATTAGTAGTAATTATACACCGATCAGATCATTTGTGTACTCAGGCTACCAGTGAAGAAAACTCGATTCTTCTAAACTGGTCATGTTTAATTATGAAGCCTAAATTGCTTGCCAATTTGCCATGCCTCATTTGACATGTCCAATTGAGATCGTCGTTTACGATTAGGATCCAAGACCAAGGTTCTGGTTTTACTTGTTTGATCATCCATCCTCTAAGAATTAAGGAAACTCTGGAGGCATTGCATAATAGTGAAAAAAAAAAATTAGCAATAATATTAAAATTTTTTAACAATGAAAATGCTAAGAGGTAGAAAAACAAAAATGCTCCCGGGCACCCATAGGGGAGCAAGTATGAGGGATGGAATAAGCAAAATTTTCACAAATCTTCCCTGAGATTTGGTCTAATATCACTTAGCCCCCAGTAGTTTCAAAATTAGCACTTAAATCCCCTATCAGAAAATGTCTCCATTATTCATGGTTAAATGACAAATTTTCTCTGTGCCTTTATCTTGGTAAATATGAATCAAAATTATGCAACAACAAAATTAAAAAAAAAAAAGAGAATACTAGGGAAGGAAACCTGTCAATTGTCACTTAACAATTATTTGTTTGGATTGGTGTTTTTGGAATTGTTTTTTGTTGGTGTATGTACTATTAGCATTTGGGATGTGAAAAACAGTTTTTTAAAAACCAGAGAATCCAAACGGACCTGTCAAATTGAGTTCCTATACGAGTCTAAGGTAGGAAACAAAAGATGGCTGAAACCTTATACATCAAAGGGAGAGGTCTAGCCATAGAGGTATTGGAAAACAGAGAACAAGAAGAAAAATTCAATGAAAAATTTTGCATCTAGTGATTGAAGCCCTCTACATGAACAAGGGACACTTGCAAGGCTTAGATTCTTCCACTTGTTTTGGTGAATTATCTGCTAGAAAATCAAGTACAGAATCCGTCTCCTTGCTGCACTAATTATTATGTTATCAGTAGGGCTAATCGAGATCCTGATGTTTAATATAGTCATGGCTCACTACTATGTTGTTTGATGAACTCTGACAAGTTCTAGAGCTAATCCTACAGGCTGAAACTTGCGTGAGCATCAACAACTGTGGCATCTCACAGTGTAAGCAGTAGCTTCAATTTGAGGTTCTAAATATATTATTATTGTTTGTTGTTTCCTCTTGCTGTTAAAACAGGAAATTAGTAGCAACCAGATTCCTAATTTGTTACTAGTATTACATAAATTTCTTGCCTAGTTGTAGATTTTGTAAATGAAAGTAGAACTGAGTCTGTGCATGCAGTCTCGAATTCGCCACGTTGCCATATGCCACCTTTTGGATGGGTTGCAGCAGTGGTCCTGCTTTTTGCCTTTTACCTAAATCCATCCATCCATCCCTCCCTCCAAATGAGGGATCTCCATTCTCCCCTCCCGAGTTTTGGATTAAACAAACAAGCCTCCTTCTGTGTGTGTGTGTGTTGAGTGTATTTCCATTTCTCCAATTTCTGCAGTTCTTCTAAAATCACACTGCCATTAACTCCTTGACTCAGCCCTTTCAGGTCATCACTCTCTTCTGCCACCCACCCCATAATTAAATAAAAAAAAAAAAAAAAACAACCCAATCCCCAGAAATAAAAAATAAAATAAAATAAAAAATCGTCCCCACCCTTCGTCATCTCCACCTCCACCTCCGTCTCCTGCTTTTCAATCCCACGGTACTGTAAAATCTTGTCCATTCCACCCGAAAAAAGACACAATTTTTGGGTTCCGGAGTCTCCCGTCTTCCCCTCATCCTTTCTCATCATCACCACTTCTGTTTGTGCAACCCCTCCTGTTGTCCTTGCTCTTAATTATCACTTTTTTTCCTACTGTAATTTATACTAATACCCCACCAAGGCTGACATTTTTTTTTTGTCCGTCTAGATTAAGAATAATAATAACAATCCCTAATCCCAACTCATTTCGATTCCCATTGCCGTAGCAGATTTATTTCAGATTTCTGGGGTGGACTGGATTCTCTTCATTTCACTTGCCCCCCTTGACGACAAATATCCTGCTTGGCTATCGAGGTATCAAATGGGCAGTTGCTTGGCCAAGGTACGTCTCCGTTTCTTCCTCACAAATCCTAAAGTGGGTTTCTTTATCACCTCAGATTCTTTGCTCTCGTTATTTGTACTTTAATTTTTTTTTTCTCCCCACTCTATCTTAATTAAACTTGCTACCGTTCGCTAGTCCTTACTAAAATCAACTCCGGCTTGCCATTTTTGAGGACAATAAATTATTATTTGTGGGTCAGTTGCAGGAAATCTCCACCGTTTCAAGCCTTTCTTTTCTGTCGGCTTTCTCAATGCGTTCTGTATGTCTGAGCCAATTTCTTCCCTCTTTGACTGGCAATTTGCATATGTAGCACACATTGGACATTCATTAAAGTATGCTTACGACTTCTTCCACTGGGATGTTGATAAGTTTACTGATTATGGCATGCTTTGCTAGTCGCACAGATTGATAGTTTTTCTGGTTTGGTGGATATGGTTGGGATATGGTCTGTGACTAAAAGCAATGCCTAACCTCCCACTGTTGACGAATAACTTTAGGCGAACTGTCAACATACTCAAATATGTTGGCTTGTTCTGCAATAGGTAGAAATCAAGGATTTAAACTCTCAAACTGATACATCTTGAGTATGCAATTTGTTTAAGTACCAAAGACATACCTGACCAAGAGTCTAGGGTGTTCGTATACAGTTTTGATCTTGGAGTGACTTTAGGAAAAGGAAAAGGAGAGATAGAAGAGGGGAGTGGAAATGAAGGTGAAATTACATAGTTTTGGGTCTTTGTTGTCTTTTGGATAAGAAATCAGTAAGTTCACGGGGGAAAAAAATGTCTTGGCATGAAAGGACTTCATCTATGCCCATTGTTGGTACTGTTGGTAATAGAACCAACGTTATCAACAGAAGCATAAAGTTCTATCTACTAGTGTCCGAGAACATGACTCAGAGATAGGCTGATCTGCATATACGTCTGTATGAAAACGTGTTCCTGTGTGAATATCTTTGGGATTGAGTGCGTGTATGCAATATTTCCATTTTCCATTTGTTTGCTGTTGACAAATTGTTTCTCTGGTTTGACACTTAAAGCCAAAGAATGATGGAGATGAATCTGTCCACAATGTTGAATTCGCCAGTGGAAATGTGCACCTGATTACTACAAAAGAAAGCTGGGATCAGAAACTAACAGAAGCAAAGAGGGATGGCAAAATGGTAAGTACACCACTCCCTTGTTTAGTCTTCAGCCCAATTGTGTGGTTATGTCTGTATGATCAGCTTATTTATCTTTTATACGAATTTACCTGGGCATACACATGATTTTCATCTAGTCTTTGTTTTATAAGTTTATATGCAGAGGTTCTGCGAAGTTTTTGGCTTTACTTGTTGACTTTCTGAGAAGCAAGCAACACAAGATGGAGATAGAGTTTATAAAGGCAACGGATGTTGCAATTTCTTTATTGTTGTCTTTTAGATTTGAGAACCTTGAATAGCTAGTGACCAGCTTTGTTTCAAAGGAACTGTCGAGTGCTGACTGTTCTTTGTGTTGGCAAAACTGTAGTAACCTAACCTCTGTCAGTGGTATTCTGTGTCTGGAGAAAATGAGGGAGTACTGGCCTCATTTAGCTAGTACTGGTCATAGATTTTCTGTAGTATTTGTATCTCGAGTTGGATACTAACCTAGTCTTTCTTACTACATATGAGTCTATCAGATGATGATTATTATCGGTATTCTACCCAATTGGGGTCATGATCATAATTTCAGTAAGAGGTTTTCTAGTATATTAATTCTTATGGCTGCGTTGTGAGAGGGCATGTAATTGTGAATGGCAGTAGTTTAGAAGGCATGTAACTGTCTAACATAACTAGCTAAGCCTTGGGGAACAAATTTTGATTAGTGTGATTGTGAAGGGCATACTTTTCCTCAGCCAGCACCTTTTTCATGAACTTATAAACTACTGGAAGTGAGGCACAAAGCTAGAGTAGAGCAGCTTTCATGTTGCAGGTAGATGTCTTGGGAAAATTGGTTGTCACAGGAGTAAGCATCATTTCACTTGGTAGAGTATTCGTCTTGCCTATGCTGGAAATTTGTAGTCCAAGTACACAGATTTTAGACTGCATTGCTGTGGAAAGAGGCACCTTTGTGGCCATAATCATGAGAGGCTTGTGTTTAGCTGTTTCTTTTTTCCCCATGTACACGTTGTAGTGCTCAAAGGTTCGCACAAGGGACCCCATATTGAACTGCGAGGAGGAAAAAGATTTGTCTGCATCAGTAGGTTTGTGACAGAATTGGGATGTAGTAGCAGTCCATACTCGGTTCTCTATGTTACTAAGTTTCTCTGCACTTTTAATTAGTGTTAGACTTCTTTGTGATTGGTTTCTATAAATTGACAAGACTTGGACTTATCCTTCTTTGTTTGTATTATAAGTGCCTGTCTTACTGTAGCTTCCAAGTGCATCAGTGACATGGACGTCTTGGGGAATTAAGCTGGGGTGAACAGTTTGGACTTTAAATAATAATAATAATAATAATAGGTCACAAATGAATGAGGAATATTGACAAGCAACTTACACACACTTTGAACTGGATGTAGAGATTTAGGAAATCAAGCTAATGTCCTTGTAGTGGAGCTACTAGGTGCCATTCTTAGAGGGGCTCTGTAACTGTAGTCTAATGTGGTGTTTATTACGTTTATTCTGCTTGTGCTTACTTATTTACTTTCCTAATGTGATTCAAATGTTGTGCAGGTTATTGCAAATTTTAGTGCTTCCTGGTGCGGCCCTTGTAGAATGGTTGCACCATTCTACTGTGAGCTATCTGAGAAATATCCGACTTTGATGTTTCTAGCGATTGACGTTGACGAACTAACAGTAAGCAAAGCAGCTCTAATTTAGTCAGATATGATGATGGGAAATCATGCTATAAGAATTTTTGCAGCTGTTTTGGATGGTTTACCTCCCATTATGCTGTTATGTTTAATACAAGAAGTATTTTCTTTGAACAACTTTTCTGCATCCTTCTTGGAGCTGCGTATTCATCTTATACTGTACTTGGTTTCAGGAATTTAGCGCATCCTGGGATATAAAAGCAACTCCAACCTTCTTCTTTCTAAAGGATGGCCAGCAGGTTGACAAACTTGTGGGTGCCAACAAGCCAGAGCTGCAGAAGAAGATAATCGGGATGGTAGATTCGGAGACTCCGCTGCAGAAGTAGTTATTGCACTGGCACCCTTCACAGTCTTGTCAATACGCAAGTGATTGTATATTCGGTTGATCTTGTTGTAAGGCGCGAAACTCGGGGCAGCACTCGACACTGTGATTTTCTCGACGTGCTTATTTTAATTTCAGGACTTGTTTTGGTTTTTATGTTGTGTGGGAATTAACACTTCACGAGGAATCTGGACCAAGGATATTTGACAAGTTAAAAAGGGTTTTTCTTGGATTGGCATACAATACACTTGGGTTTAAATCAAATTTGTGGAAGAAATAAGGCGGTTGGACCATGGGAAATCTTTGTTCGATGGCTTCGCTTCACTACGAGTAATTTTTGAACGATGAACTTAAAGTGGGTTTGTTTGGGACGGTTGTTGTTTTTTTCTTTCTTTTTTTTTTTTTTTGGGGGGGGGGGGGGGGGGTTACTTTAATGTTTTGATTAATGTAATTGTAATATTTTGGTTAGATCATATTTGGATTTAAATTAGTTATTGCTATATTTACTAATGAATTGAGATAATAAATTGGTGGAATAAAGCAGATGCTATTAGTGCTGAGTGCTAACTATGAGAATTGAATGTTAAATTGAACCAAAGAAATCCAACTACTCAGGATATAAGTGTATTTTTAAAGGATTTGAGCGAGTTTTGAAGTGTCAATTTTGATTCTGGTTTAAGTTTTTATAGTTTCAGTTCAATAAACAGCCGATCCGGTTCGGTCTAAACTTGAACCGTGACCATCCCTAGCTGTATGTATTCGTTTGCTAGTAATTAAATTTTGGTAGACAAGTTGTTTGGCTGCAATTTTGTGGTGGGTTATAAGGTAGTAAGCCGATGGGAGTGCAGGATGATGGATGAAGTGGAAATGCACTAGACTGGTAATACTTAATATTAGCTGGACAACTTGAAGAAGAAGTAGCCCCGGAGAACCAGAAAGGCCAAAACCAAAAGTGCTTAGCGGTGGTGGGTATCACAGTGGGATGTTGCTGTCAATGAAAAGATATATGACTAATACATGTTTGGGAAGCCACCTTGGGCAGGCGAGGCTGAGGCAGTGAACAACGTCAAATGCTGGAGATTTTGGTAGTTGGTTTCTGATTTTGTTTGTTCCAGTTGGTGGGACGCACCTTGCTAGTTTATTATTCCTCCCTCGTTGATGTTTTGGTGAGAAATGCATAGAGCCTCCTGCACTGATTCGTTTCATTCCCCAACTGAAAGGGCAGTGCGTCAAAATTTTGCCCCCCAACATCCTCCAATTTCTATTTCGCAGTCTACTCCATTATTAAAACATTATTAAGTAATAATATATACACACACATACATTATACATACAGAGAGAGAGAGAGAGAGAGAGAGCGGCAATCACGACGGCCTTATTCTAATTCTAATGGGTCGGCATCTAATCAACACTTCCGTTGAAAACAAACATTAGCTGCCAGAACCAAAGAATCGCAAGACACTCGAACTTGCTCTCGCTCAACATCTCTCTCTCTCCCAAATTTCCTACCGCAACACTACTAGCAGTAGTTCCATGACCATCTCCCATTCTCCTTAATTGCAGCAAAAATAATTATTAATACTACACACCATCAACAACAACATCCACCTTCTTCAATACATACTCTTCGAGTAAAATCATCATCGATACAAAATATTTATTAAAAAAAAAAAAAGATAATATACTAGTAAGTGTAAAAGAATGTAACAAAGATAATACTACCCCCACAACCAAAAACCCCAAAAAAAACAAACAAATCTTTGCTAAGTTTGAGTTAACAGGCGAAACCCATCCGCACACTACTGCCTTCTCTTTTCCCCCTTTGTTTTTTTTTTTTGGGAGGGAATGCAGTTGCAGTTGGAGATCTCAACGTCCTTTGGGGTTCATGATCTGTGAGAATACAGCACTGGGTGTTAACCCATCTGAGTACTCGCTCGCAAGGCTCCTCCCGCCAATGCTCACGGTCATCCCAGAGCTTCTGGAGTCCATGTTGCAGCTGTCCTCAAACCCAACCCCAACCCCACCCGGCGATGCATTTGGATCTTTCTTCCCTCCTTTACACGTCCCCTGCTCCTCATCTTGGAAATCCACTCCTCCAACACCCACACCCACACCCACACCCTCATTCCCGCTCTCCTCCGCACTCTCCTGCAGTTGGAGCGCGAATTCCAGGTTCCAAAGCACGTCTCCCATGGATGGCCTGTCCGTTCCCACATCCGCCACACACTTCACCGCCGTCTCTGCAATCTTCTTAAAGCATTCCGCTGCTATCTTCCCCTTCAGATAAGGATCCATTATCTGATCCAGGATCCCCTTTCTGTAGCAGTGCAGTGCCCACTCCGCTAAGCTCACCTGTTCCTTTGGGAGCGCTGGGTTCAGAGCCGGACGAGCACACAGGATCTCAAACAGCACCACCCCGAACGAATACACATCCGATTTTTCGGTGAGTTGCTGCCGCCTAAAGTATTCCGGATCCAGATACCCAAAACTACCCTTCACCACCGTGCTCACATGCGTGTGATCCAGAGTCGGCCCCGTTTTCGACAGCCCAAAGTCCGAAACTTTTGCAACCCACTTCTCATCCAACAGGATGTTAGTTGTCTTCACGTCACGGTGGATAATCGTGTGCTTGGCACCCGTATGAAGGTAGTGCAGACCCCGAGCAGCGCCAATGCAGATCTCCAGCCTCTGCTTCCACGGCAGTGGGGGCTTCTGCGTCTTGTAAAGATGCTCCCGCAGGGTTCCATGAGCCATGTAGTCGTAGACAAGGATCATCTCGCAGTTCTCTTCACAGTATCCAATCAGCGAAACGAGGTGACGGTGGCGGAGCTTCGAAAGCATTTCAATCTCCGTTTGGAACTCGTGCACCCCTTGCTCAGAAAGTGGATTCCCACGCTTGATTGCTACTTTTGTGCCGCCATCAATTTCACCCCTGTATACTTTGCCAAAACCTCCCACGCCAAGAAGTAGAGCCTCATCGAAGTTATTGGTCGCAGCCTTGATCTCGGCAAAGGAAAAGTGGCGACAAAGGTTTGAAGGGAGGGAGGATACGTAGCTTCCGGTTGTGTTTGTCTTCGCAGAACCCGAGGAATGCGAATTTCCATATAATGAAAGAGGGAGCCAGCCATCACTTGCAGTAGAGTCCTTTTGGTGCTTGCGGCGACGGGAAATAGCACAAACAAGCAACCCAACGACAAGGACAGCAGCAATTCCGCCTCCAACCCCTCCGCCAATGACTGCTTTCTGATTTTTCGAGCCACCAGATGATGTCAGAGAAGTGGCAGTTGCTGGTACACTTGGAGGCGGCGTTGGATTAAGACCCCCAAGATTCCCATTAGTATCGTTTACTTTGAATATCTCCACGCCATTTAAGATCGCATCATAATAAGAGGGTTTGGTGGCAGGGTTGGGATGCAGGGCAAGCCAGATATCTTGCTGTGGGGCCCCACCATTAGCTGCGGAAACCACATAATCTCTGTGCACCGGAACTCCATTCGAATTTCCCCAAGCAATAACATCTGCTCCTTCCTCGGCAGTCTGATTATTAAGAAAGATTTCGAAAACCCTCTGATTAATTGCTGAAACATTTTGAAATCCCTCACAAAAATGGAGCCTAACTAGGTAATAGAATCCGGTATCCACAGAGAAAAGCCAAGTCAAGTTGTAATTTAGATTCACGTATGAATTCGGGCCCATTGTTCTAAAAGTCCTGTAGACGTCCAGGGGGGCAACATAAGACGGTGTTCCCGAAGGATACTTGATGGTAATATTTGGATCAGCTACATTCGTAACTCCAAAAGCAGCACCGAAGATGTAACTCGCATCAACATTCCACGACCTGAAAAGGCCCGTGTCCTGTGAAGGCGAGATGTCATTTCCACCTACATTTAGCCGATAAACACACTCAAGTGCAGTACTATTGTCGATGGAGAAGGATTGACCTTGGCCAACAATGATGGGTAGGCTGCTACCTTCAGCACTGTAGATATCGGGATGGGAGACAACCTCAATGCCATTAACAAAAGCGTAGGAATTGCCTGGGTTTGAAGATGGTGAGAAAGTTAAGCTCAACACGCCAGATGGCACGTTGACAGAAAACTCCTTGGTGATAAAATCGTAGTTCAAAGCCTCAGTCGTCTGTGCTGCACTGAAGTTCTTCATAAGCACGAAGGGTCCGGCAGTGACGGAGAAGATGGCATTAGAAGCATTGAGGCCTTTGTAAGACGCCGGATAGAAGTACAAACGGATGAACTTCCTACCAGGGGCGACGGGGAAACTATATGTGTAATTGGACTGGAAAACGCGAGCGTTCATGTAAGGGACCTCGGGAACAGAGGGCTTTTGAACGGCAGCTGCGGAAACCGATGACTTGGAGGAGGCCGAAGCAAACTTGGAGCCAATATCAGAGTACCATTTGCGATTATCAGTATCAGTAGATTCGGGAGGACCTCCGCAGCTGACCAGAATCTTGTCAGTGGGGACATAGTTGTCGGACAGAATTGGACGGGCCACAAACACAAACACGAGGAATAGACAATGGAGAAGGGAGAAGAGGAGAGGATAGAGTGACTTGTTCATAATCTTGATGCGGAACAAGAAACTTGCACCACAATAGTATCTGCAAGTGAACAGGAAGCATATATGCATATACATGTGAGCACCATCGAACAAAGAAGCATAGAAATTGAAGTCGGTTATAATTTGCACGGACACAGTACTGGCAAGACGCACCATCAGATTCTAAGGGGGGAAAATACGGATGACATTTATTGTTTTAATAAAAGTTAATTTTTTGGGGGTCAAGAATGGAGAGGGAAGATGAATGAATGAGCAGCACGAGCCAAAAGTGGATATTACAACTAATTAAAACTCGTAGAGCCAGCCAAACAAACAAAAAAAGAAATAAAGATATCGACTCTGAAGTCGATGTCGGAAAAGATGGACTGTTAAAAGACTATTTTCTGGAAGGAAAAAAAAAAAAAAAGGACTATATTTTCTGAAGCTGGAGTAGTGGGATTTAAATAAATAAAAAAACTCAACTCGATGGGTCTAAATTAATATCCACTGGAAAGTCGAAAATCGATTAGCATGGTATGGACTCTGGGTGTGGGTGTGTGTGTGTGTGTGTGTGTGTTATCAAAAGGGCAAAAAGAGCAGAATACTTGGAAATTCTTTAAATCTGACAACATAATGGGCAAATAAACAGGGGGTTGGACGGACGTATTGAGGGCATAAAATGGAGGGAATAGTTGATCTGAATCTTTAAAGGGAGTGAATAGTTGATGAAAATCAAAGGGGAAAACGGTGGGATAAGAGAAGTGGAATTGAGCAGAGGAAGATGAAAAGAAATCTAGAAAAAGAAGACAAATAAGCAATGAAGCAGTAGTTGGAAAACTGAATATGTATGTGCTGGGCCAACAACCCCAAAAAAAAAAAAAAATAATAATAATAATCAGCAAGAAAGCTTCTGGATCCACAGATCGAAGCAGCTCGTGAATACCCAGAAAAGAAAAGGAAGAGGAAAAGAGGGAAAGAAAGAAAAAAAAAAAAAAACAGCAAGAGTCAAAATGGTAAAAGAAAAAGGAAAAGAAACATACCAGGAGGTGGATGGAAGCTGAGAAGAAGAAGTGGGTGGAAGAGATCCAAAACTTCTAAGACATTTGCGGAGCAAAACTTCCGAGTCTGGAGGTTTGTAGGAATGTGTTTCAAGTTGTAGGCTGCAAAATTAAAACCTTGGATTGCTTTGATGCTCTCCTCTCCTCCTTCTTTCTCTTTCTCTTTCTCTCTTGCTTCTTCTTCTTCTCTTCTTCTTCTTCTTCTTCTAATGCTAATGCTGACCAGAGGGAGAGACAGACACAGACACAGACACAGACACAGAGAGAGAGGGGGAGAGAAACAAATACTAGTACTAAAATGAAGAAGGTAAAAGCAGCTGGCAGGCCTTGAGCTTTTATTTTTTAGTTTTTTATTTGTTGGCTTTGGCTGAAGGGGTTTTGGTGTCATTCAATCATTTCAATGAAATTTTTGGTCAGGCAGCACTCAGCAGCACATCATCAGATCAGCATCCTGCCCATTCCATGTAGTAATACAAAAACAGAGAGAGGAGTTCATTAATTACTGCCTCATTAGTAAGTATTACTATTTATTACCCATTACACCTGCATATTACTGCCACCGCCAAAAATCTATCATGTACTCTACGAATAAGCTGTTTTACCCATTTCCAAGCCTCCCCATTGAAGGATAAACTTCTATCTTGAATATCTCCTACCAAAATTCTCTTTTATTCTTAGATATACTATAAGAGTTGCTGCTCGTATTTTAAATAATACCACTGCAAAGAAAAGCAAATTAAAATAAAAAGACATAACATTGAGAAATTAATGGACTTGTTTGGGGTAGCTATTTATTCATCAAAATTTATTTGCTTGCATTATGCACACATTTTTCAAACACTTTTTTATTTTACATACATCATATTAAAAAAGTGTTATAATATTTTTTTAATTATTTCAAATAATCTAACCATCCAAACACTCTCCTGTGAGTTTTCAACCAATTGAATGGCTCTTTCCCAAAAAAAAAAAAAAAAAAAAAAGAGAAGAAACCAATTGAAATTGAATGGCTGTTTAACATAGGAAAATTCAACCAAAATATTTTATGAAAAGGAATTGTAAATGCTACTAAGAGTCTAGGACTAGGACTAACCCTTAGCGCGTAGGGGAGGATTGCCCCCCTTTTCTGCTTTTCTCCTTTGTTTATACATATGACGCGTTTCACGGGCCCCAATCCCCGCTCCCCTCATTTGGTTTGGTTTGGTTTGGTTTGGTTTTGCTTTAGGGTCTTCTTCTTTCTTTCCGTTAACCGCGTCAATTTTCCCCTAATCTTTCTTTCCAGCAGTCTATGCACCTAGCGTTGGCAACAGCTTGCACAACATCTCCATTAACATTCCCTTCTACTCTCCCAACATCTTCTCCCCACCAAAAAAAAATCAACTATTAAAAATATCATTACAATATTATTTTTATGATATAATATATGTAAAATTAAAAATATAAGAAACATGTTTTTAATAAAAATAATGAGTCTACTCTCAACTGATTTTAGTTTTTAATTTTTGAAAAAAACCGGAACCATATCCAATATATTTTGGTAGAGTATGGGTTCAATTTTTCAAATTCAAAACAAAACCCTATAAGAGAGTCGTGGGTCTAGATAGAATCAATTTTTCTATAATACATATTCAATTCCAAATACAAACTACACCCTATTGCAATGACTAGATTGCAGGGAAAGGGGGAGTAGGAGGAGGGGCGATGGAAAGGAAGAATGGAGGGGGTGGCAAGGCGGGAAACAGAGAGAAGGAGTGGGCGAAAGTAGGGAAATGAGAGAAAGAAATGAGGGGGCAAAAAAAAAAAAAGAGGAGGGCACTACCGATGCCTGTGCCAGCAGCCTGCAATGGGGAGGGAGAAAATAATATGTGAGATAGGAGGGCTGGGGAAATGAATATTAGAGGAAAGAAATGGAAAAAGAAAAATAAAAAAAAAGAAAGTTTTTTACAAATCTATCATATATGTATTGTAGGGTAATTTTTTTATCAGAAATCTCCACAAACCAATAAAATACTAATACCTTTTTCTAGCAATTTACATTTAATTTAATTGATTAGATATTTCCCTCGAACTCATATTCATGTCCACATGCATCAAATAACTTCTACTAACTGATTACTCATTCACGTCTACTAATTCACTATCCTAATCCCTTTTTCCAACAATTTACATTTAATTTAATTGGTTAGCTATTTTCTCCCTACTCCTATTCACGTCTACATCCAGTAACTTCCACTAAAGAATGCCCACGAACATATCCATGCTAACTAATCACTCATCCACATCTACTAACTCACTACCCATGCTAACTAATTACTTAATTTTTTAAAATATTATTCATGCTAACTATAGATATCTATCTTGACTAATTCTGAACATGGTCCAACTCCAACACGTTTTCTTCATCCACTTGCCTAATTTATGAAATCACTAGAGTTAAGACTTCTGCAAGAGTAGTACATCATTATTTCCCAACAAAAAAAAAAGAAAAAAACTACAACATTTCATTGATCTATATGTGTGTGTGTGTGTGTTGCAGGCGAGTTTTAGAACGGTTAAATCATAAAATTTATTCATTCAAAAAAAATCATAATGTTTCTAACTTCCTATTTATTTTTATAGAATTTTGAAAATTTTAAATTATCAAATATCCGCTCATGCCTTTTGGATTTAAAATGTAAGAATTGACACCATAAATGTAGGAATTTGGTTAAAGTTTACTTATAAGATGGTAAATCAAAATAAAACATTACAAGTCCTATTAAAAGTTAAAAGAGTAAATAATAATATTTTACTATTTAACTTAGTAATGCTAACCAAAACGATAAATTACATAAAAAATAATATTCAGCTCAAAGATTTAAAAAATCAATAGGAGTATTAATCCTGAAAGCTAAATTATGAAATCATTAAATTAATAACAAAGTCTTACTAGCGCTTTAAAATGGAAATTAGTATTTAAAATCTTTATATTTGATAAATAATTATAATAATAATAACAACAAGAACATTAGCCCTACTATATAGTTTAAGAGAAAGATATAGTACATTTGTCCGTAAATTATATCTACTCAATTTGTATATATCTAATCTAAATTTTATTCTAATTATATTTAAATAAGAGTGTAAAACCGAATGACTGAGAATAATATTGAGTATTATTGATTATTTTATATATTTTTTATTTTATTCAATGTAAATGTGTAACATTATTATGTCATTTTTAGAAAATGACTAAATACTTTTTTAATTGTTGGGGGTATTACAATATATTATCAATTTTTCATTTGCATTTCCAAAATAATTACAACTATTGTGATTAATTCTTGGTTTTATATTCTGATAGGTAAAGATAAATATATTTTAAAAATTATGGGTCATGGGTTCTTTTTTCCCCCATTTGTTTGAAATTATATCTTTCAATTTGGAGGATAAATATGAAATCAACTAAAAACATTTTTAAAAAAAATGTTATCTTGCCACCATTCAATCCAGATTCATACTACAAACAACTATATTTGGTGCTTTAATTTTAAAAATACAAAAATAAGTATATGTTAAAAGTTAAAACTAAATTGAAAGTTATAAAAGTTTTTTCTTTTTCTTTAAAATTTAATTTTTTAATTTACAAGTTGAAATATAAACATATTTGAACCAATTAAATTACATATCTAAACTCATATTTGTTGATAGGTCAATCAAAGTAAATAGGTTATTATTTACAATTATGAATAGTTGGAAAGTATAGTAGAATAGGAGATAAATGTGCTATAAAATTAGATCAAAAGAAGGACAATTGGATGAGAATAAAATAGAGAAGATGTAGGATTTAAGGATAAGGGAAATGGTTGCAAGAATGTGGAAAGATTGGTTCAATTAAGTGAGGAAGCAAGGATGGTGAGGAAAGGAGAGTTGTGAAGTGGGAAAAGTAGTCTCAAGAGGTGATGAGAATATGATATTATGTTTGCCGTGCTTTTGGTATTTCTTTAAATATTTTTATGACCCTTTTCGATATGTTTTAGTATATTTTAATGTTCTAGACAATGCATATAAACAGAATATAAATTAGATTTTAAAATAATAATTATTTACTTTTTAACTTATTTTTGATATAACTATTACAATTAATTCGTGAATTTATATTATTATTTTAAATATAATCCCATGCATAGCACGGGTCAAAATTCTAGTTCTAGAGTAAATTACAGTAAAGTTTTATACAAACTTTCAAAACATACCGAAGTTTTGGGAGGTATAAAATTGTAAGTTATAGAAAATTTTTTTGGATGTGTGAAAACTTTTGATAGATAGTGTTTTTTCATTTTTATTTTCCTTTTCTTTTTCCTTTTCCTTTTCCTTTTCCTTTTCCCTTTTCTTTCTTTCTTCTTCCCCCTCCCCCAATCCACTACCGCCAACACTCGGCAGATGGAGACTTTTTTTTTTCCCCTTCATTTCTTCCCTCCATTTCCTATCTCCTCCTCCTCATTTTTTTTTTTCCTTTCTTTCTTTCCTTCCTCCTTCCCCTCTCTCCTCTTCCTCCCTCATCCCTCACGACCAGGTTTTTGGTCTGGTCGATTTGGGATTGACCGAAAACTAGTGGGATAGGGGTGGGGGAGGGAGGAGGAGAGGGAGGAGAGGAGGGAGAGAGAGGAGAGGGACGGAAGGAAGAAAGAAAATAAAAAAAAAAGAGGTTGTCGGCGCCGGAGGTGGTGGCCGGTATCGACGGTGAGTGTTTTGGGTGTGTATTTTTTGTGTAAGAAAAATGAAAGGAATGAAGGAATTTTTTTTTTTTGTGTAGTGTTTTTGGGTGTGTGTCAAAATTTTGAAAGTTTTTGAGGTTCCTGTAGCTAAAGTAGGAAAAACAAGTTTTACACAAATTGGGTAAAAAACTTGGGTGCCAAACAAGACCAAGGATATCATTATTGGGAGTGTTTGGATACCTTTTTTTAACTAATATTTTGATTGCATCATAAACACATTTTCTAATTCACTTTTTTTATATTCCCAATCACATTGTTATTTTACATGCATCACATAATAAAATTGTTACAGCAAAAAGTGCTACAGTAATTATTTTTATGATATAATGTGTGTAAAAAAATAATAATTAAAATATAAGAAATGTGTTTTTATAAGAGTAATGAGCCTGCTCTCAATTGATTTTGGAAACCTGGTTTTAGTTTTTAATAGTGGAAAAATTACTTCGTTGTATTCTCAATTGATTTCAAAATTTATAGCCCCGTGAAAGTTAAAAATAAGCAAGTCTTGAGACATCTTTCCATTCTTATTACAGTCCAAAAGGCATAAAACTATATCTAATATATTTGGGTGGAGTATGGGTTTAATTTCTTAAATCCAAACCCAAATCCTGTAAGAGAATCATAGGTTTATATAGGATCAAAATTTTTTATGATATATGCCCAAATTCAAATATAAACTAACCCCACCCAAACCTATATATAAACAAATAGTACGTTTGTGTGTGTTTGTGCGTACGTGTCAACACAATTATAAAATAATCTAATGTTGTATGACTAAGGGATCGAATATGGTAAATTCATGACTTGTTAGATTAAAGAATACTATTATAAACTAAAAAAATACCACCTAATCTCGGCTATCTATTATGTGCCTGCCGTTGTCTATATTCCCTCTATAAACCAAAATTTGGGTAGGATTTAGGATAACTTTTTTATATACTGTCAATGTATAATTTTCTTTATACTAACAGGTTTAGATCATGCCATATGATATGAATTTAAAGTTAAAAATTCAAATCATGCAGATGTGGTATAAATCCAAAATTGCTAGTATAAAAAAATCACTACATTATTAGTTTATAAAAAGTTAATCCTAGGATTTATGCTACTTTAAAACTTTCTGTATTTGTAAAATATTTTTACTTTAATTCTATATGTTTAGAAAAATACATATTGATATCTATTGGATATCCAAACATAGGAGGGGTTTGAATTTGAATTTACATTTTTAGACCCATGAGTGGATTTGGATTTAAATTTGGGTCTAGATTTCACGACATGTAAGGTGTCTAAATTTGGATTAAAAAAAAGCCAACCCAAATGCGATCCAACTATGATTATCCTTTTCCTTATTTTCTTACTTGAATTTTGTTTTTCCTGAAACTTGGCCGGCTGACGGCTTACTGGCTGGGTTCTTTCTTTAAAAATTTTTTTTTTTTTTTTGGTTCTTTTATTAAGCTGCCCAGGTGAGTTGTAAGCGGGTTGGAGTCTACTCCAGGAAACGAATACACCCCATACCCAAAAAAAAAAAAAAACACCCATCATGTTTCGGAGAGCACCAGGGCATCCTCGACCCTATCATTCACGTTGTGGGTCCCGACTTTGCAATTCGGTGGACACGTTATGTGCAATGAATTGAATATGATGTGGGTGGGACGCACGACGGACAGTTGTGTTCCCTCAAACGGCAAAAACTCTGTCCACAGAGTCCACACCCCTCTCTCTTTGACCCTTCCCACTGCTCTGTCTTTTGAATCTTGATCACCGGGCACCACAGAGAGAGAGAGATCAGAGATCAAAATAATAATATACCCCAGCCCAGCAGCTTCTTGGAGGTGTTTGGTACGTCAGACTTCAAGATGAGAAATAAGTTGTATAATTTCAATTATTATATACTTGTACATAATTATCAGGTTTAAGATCAAAATCTTTGAATTTATTTATTATTGTGAAGTCCCTTTTTTCATGCTTTTTCAATAATGGAAATTCCAAGCGCAACACAAACCAACCAGCCTGTGGTTGCTCCCAATTTCTCTCTCCCTACAACAAATACATTTATATACATACAAAGGGACTGTAGTAGTAAACAAATATATTTTTATCTATCTCGCCTTCCATTCCATATGTTTACAGACAAAAAGGAGGATAAGGCATTAATTAACCGCGGTGGTGTAAGGTGTTTGCTCCATTGCTAGTCTGCGGTAAAATGGACAGCAATAAATATATAATTAATCTACTCTCTTACTCAACACCGGAAAGGGAACCCAAAACAAAAAAGAACAAACAAATTAAAAAGCAAAAACTCACCACTGGGAAGCTACAAAAGTGCAAACCTGGGCTATGTGCTTGGCAGCAAAATATATATATGTATTGTGACAGAAGAAACTCTCGGTGGGATGATCACAAGTAATCCATGGGAAGCTCCCACTCACCACCCCCTTCCACCACTTCTCCAGCAAACTTCCGCCTGGACAAGCTTCTCTTCCCGCTGCTTCCCCGGTAATCACAACCTTCTTCAGACTCCTCACCCATCTTCTGCCCGCCACCCCAAAATCCCTGCCACTACCCCTCATGTAATTCCACATCTCAGAATTTAGTAACCACTACTGAATACCAAAATATCACCAACCCAAAAAAAAAAAAAAAAAAAAGGGGTGTTTTCATATTTGAACTGAACCCAACACTCCTCTTCAGCTTCAGATCAGATAATGAAGGAAGGAGATACCAGCTCACTCACTAGCTTGCTTCATCAAATTCTATGCTTTTGTTTCCTTTGCGTGCAAATGGATGCACAAGCGAAACAGAATATACTACTACTTTTACCCAAAAAAAGAAAGAGACAGAATATGTGGTGCTGTGATCAATGGCCGATTCGTTTCTTTTGTATTTAAGCTCTCTCTCTCTCTCTCCATCGCAACAGTGACTCTATGACTTAAAGCTCATCCGAGATTTAACATTACTAAAAGAATTAACCATAAATGGATTACTAAGGAACAAGCTTAAAGGAGCCCCAATCTAACTGAAAACGCCCGACTAACAAGCAAAGACACGTTTATTTACCTTTGTAAGCCTCTGCATGCGTGATGCTGCAGCTTCATGTACTACAACAGTGTCTGCTGAAACTTCCAGCACATCCTCGACGAATAATGCATACGTGCTCACCTGCAATACAACAGCAATGTGTCTGAAATCACATCCAAATCCTCAATTCAGCATTTACCAAATCATGGAATCTTGCTTCAGTTAAACGCAGGAAAAACACCAATAAAGCAAAGAAGGATGCTCAGAATCCAGTATAGAAGACTAAAGCATGGTTCACCAACCAAACTTGACGGGATGATGGATATCCCAAATGAATCAATCTCGAGAGACTCTACTACCCCTGAGTTAATGTTAAAATTGTATCCACGCACCTGAGAAACAAATATAATAGCATATGATCCCACAAGTACTCAAAATAAAAGGGCCCCAAAGCATGAGACAACTTGAAGAGTGGTGACTTACTTTTCCAATATTTCGCCGACCTGGAGTTGCAACAGTATATCCTACCTAACAGACAGCCTTAGTTACTATATAGATTTGGCAAACAAAAAGGCATATTGGCATATTATTGACTGTAAGGGCAAGAGTATTAAAGAGTTTCGACAGCAAACATCATGAGAACTTATCAGTAATGTTTCTATCAACAATTTCATGTTCTATACAGTTCTTTGGTAATTTTGCCAAGTGGGCTGGGGTCAAAGAGATGAAGCACTTCACCACCAATTTTTATGTGACGAGCAATTTAACAATTTTGAGTAGCAACAGCATAAAAGAGTAGATTTGTTAGATTTATCTTCACAAAGGATCACAAAACAATTACGCATGTGTACTTTGCTTGGAGAGAAAATAACGGCACTATGATAACTGACAACCACTAAACATTGTATCCTTTCCCTCCCTGTACAGTTCCTTATGGCTTGCTAAGTTGCATGCCAGGTATTTTAATTACATTCATCGAATTGCTTGAAGCATTTCTAAAAGAGCATGCATGGCTCCTCTCTTATCGGTCAATAACAGATGAAGTATAAAGCTGAAGGAGAAATAAGTGTTCTTACAGGCATTAAAAGATGCACTTAGTGTGCAAATGGCAGAGATTATTAGTACACATGATGAACAGGAGGGAAAACTAAAGCTCCAGTGGTTGAGCTATCTCGGTGGTCTAATTTGATGGAGTAAACACCCTCCGGAATCTTTGTGCAACATGTGAAGCCATATGCCTATCCCTTTCCACAAGTTGACATGAATTGAAACAAATAAAAAAGCTAGTAAAAAGTACCAGTGTCTCGAGTCCCATTAATTTGAAGTCATTTTCCATCACACTCTCATCTTCAATGAGTACCACATCCCCGACCTGTGATGAATGTCATACAATTATGTGAATAGGGTTTCAAAATCACTGCAATAGCCAGATTATTGTTGGAATAAACTCAAATGCACAAAAGTAAGCTTTAAGTTGAAGAATACTAAATATCCGCAACATACCGAATATCCAGATCTCATACATGTTAAGCATGGGGACCTAATGACACTTACTGCTTGAAGAAACTCAATAGGAGAACTGAAGAGCATGATCGACATGGTGGTGACAATTGACAAGACATCAAGCCAATCTTAAAACTAAGTAATTTTTTTTTGGGGTCTAAATGTAGCAAAATATCAAACTTACTGGCAAATAGAAAGGAAAAGGAAAAATCAATTCTGTAAAGAGCAGAGGAGGTAGCGCACAGCTCTAAGAGTAATGAAACAAAAACCTTCACAAGGTCGTCCAGGGAAAACCTTTCTAGTTCACTAGAAAGTAAGTTTGGCTTCACTTCTACAAACAACACCTCCCACTGCCAAGGGAAAGGGAAATTTAAAAAAAAAAAAAAAGAAATCAGCTCCGTGTCATGATACCACTACTGAATGTCAGATGAATATGTCTTGCTGGTTACTGTATGAGCTCTTAAACTATCCAGCAAGCTAAAGATTAAAAAGGCCACAAATTGAAAGACCAGGCAGCTAAAGAAGGAAAGAATTCCCACAAATTGAAAGCTGCCAAGTAATGTACGAGTAGCATTATTATTGCGGCATAACAGATAGTTCCATGTGCATATTGTAAGTATCAACCAGAGCCAAATTGCAGTGAGAATGAATGACGAAGGGATACGGGAATCAACTTGAGGGATTCAGAAGAAGATTTGAGAGAAAATACTGGGCAGTACATATTGAAGGAGGAAAAAAGGGAAGGAGAGAGAAAGTAGTAGTTGGTTGTAGTGTACAGTAGAAAATATAAACCACTCACAGCATTTGCATCGACCCAGAGCTGGGAAACAAAACCCAGGGAAAGGGCGGATTGAATGCTGATAACTTGCTTGGCAATCATAGTGGACCTCTTGATGATTTGCCACCTCCTAGTCCCTTTTGCTATCCCCTTGCAGACAACAGGACCACCGGTATCATCATCATCATCTTGTGGCCTGGGCATCTCCACATCCAATCCGTCCTCGTCGTCCTCTACTGTTGGTCCGCCCTTGGCGCCACTTGTTCCAGTACTAAAATGGGAGACGAAATTGAGGGACTGGGATTCGTCGCAAACTATTCCATCTCGTTCTTCTTCTCTTTTATACTGGGCATGCGGTGGAGCAGTCTTATATGGACGATGACTTTCCAGAATGCTTCTGTGATCATTCTCCTCCTGCTTCTTGAACCCTAATTCTTCATGTTGGTCTTGGTACAAGTTGTTGAAACGGGAGGGGCGAGGAGGAGGAGGTGAAAAATGAATAGGCTTTGATTCTTCTTGAAATAATGGAGACCACCTGCAATTAGAAAAAGCACTACAACAAGCAGTAATACGAGTGAAGCTTGGAAATTGCCATGAGTGAAAACTGCTACAACTGCCCTTCTGATGATGCAGCGATGTGGGTGGCAGCCGGGAGCAGACGACGAGGGCCATATGCATCCCTCTCTTATAACTTAAAAAAAAAAAAGGTAGTAGTAGTAGTAGCACTTACTAGTGCTTCAAAAAGATTTGGATAATAAAAAAGGTACAGATATCCCCCATCCCCAACATTTGTCATCCACATCCTGGGCCTGGGGGACTGTGTGATTTGGGATCACCGGCAGCGGCGCCGGCGCCGGCATCACATCTGATCATCGTCCATTTATGAATTGCGTGTGTGGGCAATTGAGGACTATATATATATATATATATATATATCGATGGTTGTTACTCGTTATCCCAATCCAAATCCTAAATTTCACTACCTTAGTACTAACGTCTCATGACTTGTGCCGACCAAATATCTTTCTTTAATTAATTTACAGCAACCTCTTTGTTATCGACTTCAATTTTCACTTATTGCTTCCTTCCCCGCAATCCATTGTACCATCAGACCTTAGCCAACATGCATTGCCCTCGATGATCTTTTTTTTTTTTTTTTTTTGGTCACATGATACTTTTCCTCCATTCAAGGGTGAACTTGGTGATACAAATTTAATCTTTTGATGCCTAAAAATTAAACCCATCAAAGTCTTATGCATGATTATCTTTTCATTAGAGTTGTAAATAAAATGAGCTGCTCACAGGTTTGACTCGTTTAAATTCGTTCGAATTCGATAAAAACTTGTTCAAAAGTTTAATGGGCCGAATTAAAGACAAAATCCAACTCGATAAGTTATCAAATGAGCTCAAGCTATGTTTGCAAATGGCGGCTAGTGTTCGTTAAATGGGATAAAATATCTTTTCAAGAGGTAGAATTGTAATCTTAAGCGGTATCTAGTTTTAGTTCATTTACTCCGTATTTGATTTTCCAAATTCATTGATGAGGCTGGTTGGTTTAATTGCTTAGTTGGATTAATGAGTTGAACTCGAGTTGGAACTTTAGCTAATGAGCCAAGTTCGAATAACTTTTTTAATTATTGATGAACAATCTTAAATCAGGCTCAAGTAATAAACAAATAGAGTTCAATAATAAAATTTCAGTTCAGTTCGGCTCATTTACAACTTTACTTTTCATAATTTTCATACACGAAAACTTTGCTGGCACCTTTGATTTTTTTTTTTTTTTTTGTTTATCTACAAAAATAAGTGGGAATTCAAACGAAAGCCGATCCATAACATAGATACCAACATTCTCTGACTTAAGTGCCAATAAAATAAGGGTCTAATTACTTGGTAAAGAAATTATAATAGTATAAGGAATTATGTGAATATATGCAATACTGTAAAATGGTTAAGTGTATAATTAAGCAAAATCATAAGACAAATTGATCTTGAAACCGCAATTGTTACTGGTATAGTATTTGTTATGTTTGCTTCCGTCCGACGGAACCGGGCCACAATAAGAGGATAAACCTGGGGATGGCGACGTGGCCAAGGATCTGCCTCTGCTGTCGTCTTTCATTCATTCGGATTCCTAACGTCGCATTGCAGGCCGCAGGCCGGGGATATGTATTGCTGCAAAGCCCTGTCTGTCCTCTGCGACCGACGGAGTGAGCAGTTTTACCCGCTGATTACGGCAGTGGTAGTGGTGATGAGATGATGGCTTCCCTGCTCTGCCCGACTGCACCAACAACACTACTTTCCCAGCAAGATCCCAAATTCATTTGCTTTTCTCCATCAAATCCAACCAGACCAACCCCCACCACCTCCCAGACTACTACTACTACCACTACTAGTACTGCCTCTCTCTGCCGCTCGTTAGCAAGAAATTCCCATCTGAGGTGCAGCGCATTCTTGGACGGCATTTCTGATGTCGCCACTTCTAGTTTGGCACTGCCACTGGACAACCTTGACCTCGACCAGTCTTTGTCTCTTCAATTCCCTGCCCTTCAACCTGTTCTGTCGCTGCTTCAGAGTTTGTCTGCCGAGCTGCCCCAAGGCCACCAATCGGGAGTCTTGCTCTTCGCTGGCTTTGCTTGGTTATATTTGACGGCCAGGCCAGGTGTTCTCCTCGGTGCTATCGATTCCTACCTTCTAGCTCCTCTGCAATCGGGCGTTGACACCTTGACTGGGAGAAGGAGACTGAAGCGGACCGATTTCTTGATTGGGGAGAGGCTCGGAGAAGGTTCCTTCGGCGTTGTTTACTCCGGTCTCATTGTGCCTAAGAACGTGTCAGTGGATGCTGACAGGCCTTTGAGAAGAGCAACTCTAAGGGCTCTCGAGAACGATCAAAGGTTCAAAGACAAGGCCATTCTCAAAAAGGTCCTTTAAATTAATTCCCTGACTTTGGCATTGCTTTTTCTCAGGTCGTGAGTTGTGTATTTTATTGTATTGTCACACACCGACTTGCCACAGTATATTCTGTTCCTTTTTTTTTTGGTCAATCTATTGTTGGTTTCACGATGTGCTTGGACTCGGAGAAGAAGTCCAGCCTCCTATATTGCTGCTTCTCTAATCTGGCTTTGGCCTGTGAACTTTTTGTCTTATAACAGGTAAAACTCGGAGTTCAAGGTGCTGTAGAATGTGGTGATTTTGAAGAGTGGTTTAATTACAGGTTGTCAAGAGCAGCTCCTGAGACGTGCGCACAATTTCTCGGAAGTTTTATTTCTGATATAACTAATTCTCAATTTACAAAGGGTGAGAAATGGCTCGTATGGAAATTTGAGGTACTTGAGCTTTTTCCTCAAGTTATTTTTCAGTAGATCTGAGGATGATTCAGCTTTTGATGTTATTCGCCTATGCCTGGGATCAACATCTTTTGTTGTTGTTGTTGTTGTTGTTTTTTTTTCCCCTTTTTTCATGGACGAACTTGTGGAACTTGGATGGTTCTTCCTTTGTTTTTCACAATCTCTTATACTCTTTCTGTTTTTTCTTCAGTTGTTTTTCATTCTTTCCTTTTTGGTTTAAGAAAACAATTTCTTTCTTTCTTTTTTCGGCCTTGTGATTTTTTGAATTTGTCTGCAAAAATAAATGAATAAATAAAGAACGAATAATAAAGTACTTGTACAGGCTATGATGACCAGCTTGGACATTACAATCTTATGCGTTAAAGAAGAAAGATCGGATGCATTGAGTTTTAAGATAGGATGCATTGAATTTTTAAAACTCATCTAAATTCGCTGATCATAGTAAGTCATTCACGGGAGCAGTGCGACTTCTAGAATTTTGTGGATCTTTCAGTGTCCAAGTTTCCTTGAGTATTTAGATCCACCATCAAAATTCAGTGACATGCTGGATTAGACTTTAAGTTGCCACTTACTGGTATTGGTAGTCCATCACCCCATTTCAGATCATTGGAAAATGCTGCTTATCTATATTTGTTTGACATTGCCCTGTACAAGTACAGCTTGGAAACCATGGATTAATAAGAGGAAGCATGAAAATCGTCACTTTCCATGTATTGTTCTTAATTATTTACAATATGCCATCAACGAGCTTGTTGGAAGTCATATTAAACAGTTAGTTTGTATGCTGTGCCTTGCATTGTTAACTGAGTTGCATTCTGATATCTAATGCCGTGCCTTTCCCCACATTGATCCCGTGGGAATGTCATGCAATAGGGTGATCTTGACCTTGCTGATTACATGAAAGATCGTGGCTTCCCTTTGAACCTGGAATCTGTTATGTTTGGCCGTGCCTTGCAAGGATTAGGATCTATTGAACGCAATGCATTGATTATCAAACAGATAATGCGCCAAATCATTACTTCCCTCAAGAAAATCCATGACACTGGTATAGTACACCGGGATGTAAAGCCCTCCAACTTAGTAGTTACAAAAAACGGAAAAATCAAACTCATAGACTTTGGAGCAGCCACAGACCTTCGAATTGGAAAAAATTACATACCCAATCGTGGACTACTTGATCCTGATTATTGCCCTCCTGAGCTATATGTAATGCCAGAGGAAACTCCAAATCCACCGCCAGAGCCGATTGCTGCCTTTCTTTCTCCAGTTCTGTGGCAGGTGTCTCATCTATTCTTTCCTTTAAGTGGTAGATCAACTGATTTTTGTTGATAAGAAAGTACTCACTCTATCACTAATAAATTTAGGCTGTTTCTTTCCAGTAGTTAATCGCATTTGACTCATTGAGTTATAGATTGCATTTTAGTAGTTTTATTATGGCCAAGCATACTAAATTGGATTCTAGATTTTATAAGGAATCTAGAGTTGGTACAACATCATAAACTCGCATGTGTGACCAAGCTATGCAGATTGTACGCAATGAGATAACTTCAGGTTGGTTGAAGTGGTTTTTTACTCTTGCTGCAGTTAAACAGTCCTGATCTTTTTGACATGTACTCTGCTGGAATTGTACTCTTGCAAATGGCAATACCGTCCTTAAGGTCCACATCGGGTTTAAAAAATTTTAATCTAGAATTGAAGACAGTGGGATATGACCTGAGAAATTGGAGGGAGAAAACAAGGATGAGGCCTGACCTTAGTATTCTTGATCTTGATTCTGGTAGAGGTTGGGACTTGGCCACAAAACTTATCTCAGAGAGAGGCTTCCTGAGAAGGGGTCGATTATCTGCTGGAGCAGCCCTGAGGCATCCATATTTTTTGCTAGGTGGTGATCAAGCTGCTGCAGTTCTTTCAAAATTGGCATTCAAGTAGGAAACCTTTGATCATGGTAAGCTTTGCATATTCTCAACTGTCTACCTTTTAATTTCTTCTGTTTTATCTAAGTATTAATTAGAAGGACTCTAATTGTCTTTATAGTGTTACTTTTATTCTAGCTTCCCAACCAGTTTTTAAAGTTTACTATTCATTTCCCTTTGTTATGCTATTTTCTTGATACTAATTCATACGTTGATTTTTCTTAAGAGGAACTGGAATTTTGATATGCACTTAATTGGGATTTTACGAGTTATATGGTTCTAATCTGTCTCTACGCAGTGGGAGGGGAAAGAAATAAAATTCAGGACAAGCTTCTATGCATGTAAATTTTATTGATCTCCAATTTGTTAAGATACCAACTCTTCCACCTTGAGATACTTGCAGGTAAAAATGTCTTGCTCGCCAGAAATTGCGGAAGCGAGCGTATTAAATTTGAATGAGCAGTTTTGAGTTTCTAATAGGGCAGAAAATTCTTCTCTTTGCTGCTAATCCTTTTGCTTGTGCCTAAAAGAAAGAGAAGAGCAAAAACTTGGAAAATATTTCAGAAAGATATTCCACTGACAAATAACCATTCTTTATGTGCCATTGCAGTATATTCATTTCCTGATCTGGGTTTGAATCCTGCATAGTTGCCTTTGTTGTCAGAAGCCAATCTAGAGATCAATTCAGAACCTTTTAACTTCAGTGTGATCAACAATTACCATTGTTTTAGTATTTTACTATTCCATCGAGAAAATGTTGGAACGAAGAAACTTAACATTTACCATGTCCCTGATGCTGTAGCTTGTAGCGAATCCTTGTGGTTATTTGATTGGATCAGAACCTTATTAGTTTTTGCTCTCTGTTTTGTTAAGCAATTCTCATGTTGTCCCCCTCGGATAAAGGCTAAAAGGGAAGGATGGGAGTCCATGGAATGCTTAGGTGAGCACTTGTAGTACGTGCATTCATAGCTGGTGTATGACCGCGGACTTAAAAAAGAGTATGTTTTTAAATCATTCATCTCTTTCAAGCATTGAAAGATGAATTTTTTCCTTCCCTTCTTGTGCTTTTGTTATTTGAGTGAAAACAAACAAGATGAAAATGAGAAGAGATGCAAAAGATATTGTGTGGTATCTGATACAATTTTAGGGTGAAGAATCAAAGAGTGTTCAGCGGATGCAAATGCAAGTTGGAGGGACGTGGTTGGTGAATTTGAGCTTCGAGGGTTGACGGGGAAGAGTCAAGACTATGTTGCGCAGATGCAACTGCAAGCTGGAGAGAAGTGGCCGGTGAATGAGGTTCAAGGGATGACGTTCTCTGTAGAAAGGAATCAAAGACAGTTCCCAGTAACTTTCTCTTATCAGCGGTAAAACATAAAAGACTGTTTAATTTCCAGTCACATGTAGCGGTAACTGTTAAGTCCATTTATCAGGACATTCGATCTAATTTTTGTAGACTACTGAAACGGGATGCAGAAGAGAGGTGAAGTTTCTGTGGACCATTTCCCTCTTTTAAGAGATTCCCAAATTCACCTGCTTTAAACATTTACCCAAAGAAAGGGAAAGTCATCCATGTCCCCTGTTTTCTTTTTAGCAGTTTGTTGATGGTCGTGCCAAATAAACCGCTGTCAATTGTTTGGACATAAGTACAGTACTATCATGGTGGCAATTAAGAGCAAGGGTTACACCACAAGACTCATGCAACAGTAGTCATGCTAGTATGGTATGGCCAAACATATTATTAGTTCCTCAACAATGGTGTGGTTTGTCCATGTGGTGCAAATACCACAGTAATATTTTTATTTAGAAGAAGAACATGAAGGCAGAGAGGAGGAGTAGGTGGTAGTCCCAGATTAGAGCTCATCATGAGACGGGAAGGCGGTCCCCGGGTGGTGGCGCTTCTTGCAGCCCCAGTGGCATCTCCAAGAACACAAGGAGTTGAAGGTCTTTAGCCTTACCGACTGCAGAGATACGATATCTGACGTTGAAGGAGACCTTGAAAGCACCACAGCGTATCCATCATCCATGTAATCTGTCCCTTGGGGAAACAACTGCCAGAACAAGCTCCCACCACCGCCTCCCCCCTTTTTCGTTGAGTTCAGGACGGTCCTGTACACAGTATTGAGGAAGTTGTCTCGGTATGTAGAATTGTAGCCGGGATCTTTTGCCGAGACACCAAATTCCGAGAACACAACAGGCATACCAAGAAAGTTCTCAGCATCATCAATGTGAGATTGCATCCATGCTTTGGTGAATTCTATGTGGGCATCAGAGATCGATTGCGAAATCCTACAAAACAGTAGTGTAATAAAGCGGCAGAAAAATGAAAAGAACGCCGGTGTAATAATCTTATGCATCCGCAACTTGAACACAAGCCGGATGTCTTTTAGTTGTAATTGTATCATCAAGAGCTTTCTCGCCAAAAACCCGAAAAACAGCCGGAGAAAGTGTGCACATGTCATGTCCACTAGAAGTTGGAAGCACATCTGACTATGGTTAATTTCCGAGCACATGCTTCTTTACATTAAGAAGACAAGGAGTGACAATAATATTAGAGCAGTTCCCCACGAATGAATACTACTAACCAAGAGTCCGGATAAATGTGAACAGAAGCAAAATCAACCCCGAGAATTTGATGATTCCTTATAAAATCAGTTCCAACTTGTTGAGCATAGGTACTTGGGTTGAACTGAACCCTGTTGAGTGTTGAGGGACCATAGAAACCTTCCACTCCAATCTCCAGCAAATGCTTTGGATCAATGCTCTTCACATAGACCGCCATTTCTTCTAACCAAGCCTACATGTACGTTGCCACTTGAATAACTCAGGATAACTTGTACAACGGATACATATCATTCATCACATTATGCTGCCTAAGGTTGAGAAAGATGCTATGAAGAGATAGGAGCCACCCTTGTTCGGTGACGAGTTCCAGGTTTACATACCATGCGCATTTAATCTTCTCATCAATTTAGTTGTTCAGAGACACAAACCTGCAGCTTGTCGCCAGAGGGATCTGATTCACACCTCGGCTCATTCATGAGTTCCCAGGCAAATATCGTTGGATCATCCTTGTAGGTTATGTTGTTGACGGTGTTAACTCTATCAAGAACCATCTCCAGGAGCCAGGTACCCAGAGAGAGATTCAGGAGCGAGGGAAAAGGGGAAAATGTTAGACTTGGTACCGACAGCAGCAATTATCCCAAGACTATGTTGCAGTGTCAATGATGAAAGGATGTGAAAATAGTTTTTGAATTCAAGCTAGTGAGCAAAATGGAAGAAAGCTACCAAAGCAAAGTACGAACCTTGACATGAGCCTTGTAGTAGCCTTTGAGAGTTGGATGAGAGAAGAAGTCATCATCAGAAGTCAAGTTTAGGCCAGCAGCTTTACCCCATTTGACATACTGGGATTTGCCTCCGTAAGCTTCCCAATTGTTTACCAATGACAATATAAGCCTGATCCTGAACTTTTTCGCTTCACTTATGACGAAATCCAAAGCCTGTTACGTCAAAGAATAGCTTAACGCATCTGTTGGGATGACTGCCATTTTGATATTGGTATCCATATCATCATCATCATCATCGTGTTAGTCAACTGTTAGAATTAATCTTAGTGTAATGTGGTTTACTTGCACCATGCACGCGCAGAGACTGACACAGCAGTGCAGAGAGTTCTCTTTTTTTTTTTTTTTTGGGGGGGGGGGGGGGCTCTTGTCCTTTGTCAACTCAAAAATGCTAACTCACGAGACACTGTCGCAACGAGGAAATTTAGATAGAGAGACATACATATATATATACATACCTGGAACACTTGCTCGTCATAAACAGCCGGTGATTTCTGAAGAGCTCGCCACTGGCCGTCGTTGAAAGCCCAAGTCCTGCAAACCGTAAGACCCACAGAGGATGCCTGTTGGAAAACCTCAGTAACCTTGGCTCTGGTAGATTGATCCGCAGCAAAGACCATTAGCCAGTAAGTGTTGAACCCATTGACATAAAATGGATGGCCATTGACCAGGAATTGGTTCCCATTTTTCTGCACCATTGTCCATTCTTCGTCTTCCATGACTCCAAAATTACGTAATCTGTAAACATGAAATTAGTAACCGATGTAGAGAAACAGCAGCGTAAGGTGTACAGGAGGAGTTGCTACTCAAAATGAAATTGGATTGCGCTTGCTGGAGGCACCCATCGTGGATATATACTCACCCGAAATAAAAATCATTGTTGGTAGAATGTGGCGAAGGAATATTCATTTCGTCCTCCATTTTAGGTGAATTGGCATTTGAGGTATCAGGATACATAAAGAGGATAAAAAACAATTGTAGTAATAATGATGTTGCACATCTAACGTTAATCAGGTTGCAGTCCATGAACCTTCTTCTTCTTTTTTTTTTTTTTTTTTTTTTGGAGAGGGGTAGGGGGGGAGAGTGGGTGGGTGTGTGCTTTAGCATTGACAGGAAGGACATCTATATACATATGTGCTCCCAACTGACACTCAATCATGTATGTGGGTGGCATGTATGAGATACTTGTCCAGCAGGCCAGGCCACGAACTGAAATGTTTTAGGAGAAACAGAGAGAAGTATGAAAGAGGGAATCATCTGGGCTACCTTCAAAGCAAAGACACACCACACCGCACCAGTGTTTCCTTTACATGGCTAATAAGTAAACACAAATTAAATTAATAAAAAAATGAAAAGAAAAAAAAAAAAAAAAAAAAAAAAAAAAGGCAATGGTGGTGGTGTTGGTATCAGTTCATATCATGCCAAAAAATTCTCCGTTTTCTACCCAATCCTTTAATTTTAGGCCAGAATGGGGGCGGTCTGATAAAAATGCTATGTCTGCTTAGAGCTAAGGGAACACAACAAGAAAGAAGCTGCATATCAAATCACCACAGGCACAGCAAGGGAATCCAGTGAGTTATACTACTAGTAGGATTAGTAGCTAGCGCTATAGGAGATGGAGTAACCTGCAATATTTATTTGTAAAACCTCTCACGCGCATAATAGAAGACACCAAAAACATTCGAGAGAGGGGTCAAGACTCAAGTGGGAGTGGGTGCGTCGGAACTTAGCTTTAAAGCTTTAAAAAGTCTCAAGTGCGTCAAGTTTTGAAGTCGGTTACAATCAAATCATGGTGTCTAAAGAGAAGAAAGACCTTCCACACATAACCGGCCTATTATACTACTGCCTAGGTTGTGTGAATGTGAAAATTCATATACTGTGGTTGGTGATGACATTCAAGATCACACGTTTGAGTAACGAAAGTACTGCTAGTTGCTTTTTACCTATTTTAAAAGGGGAAAAAAAAAGAAGAAAAAACAAATTGACAGCACAATCGACAAACGTCTCAATTTTCGGTTCCATGCAAGAGAAAACATTTGTTCTAACTGTCTAACACGATGACACCGCCAGAACGGAAGAACAACAACCACCATTTCGGGAAGAAGTAGATGCATACTTACTGCTACTATAGTGCTGTAGTAGTGGTGGTAAAAGTTACTGTGGTAATCAAATTATATATTGTTTCCTTACTTGGATTTGGATGGTTGTACCCCAACCGGCAGCCCAGTGTCAGTCACGCGCACACATATTTTCCTCCTCCTCCTCCTCCTCCGCCTCAGGATTCAGGTGCATGCATGCTAGCGGCGGCTAGACGACGTTGATTTCTTCTTCTTCTTCTTCTTCTTCGTTTTTCAGCCTCGTAGAGATAGCTGCCCAGCCAGGGAAGCTCGAGACAGAGGGGTTATTTGATTGTTTTCAAGTCCTCCCATCCATCATACTCCATCATTACCCAGGGCCACCACAACAACAAAATCAACCGACCGACCGCTCTCTATTCTGAGTTTGACTACCAATTTGTTCCTCTTTTGGGTGGGACCCGGGCACTCGGAGTCATCACCACCGGTACCACTGCTACTACTAATACTCTAATAATAGGCTGGGGTAGGCTGGGACGGTGCTTCACTTTCACCTGGGGCTGGGCTATCGGATATTGGATTCCTTAGGTTCATTTTTTTGTTACCTGACATAAAATCACGCAACAATGTGAAGCTAGCAAGCAAGGAAGAAAATAGGAAAGTTGCATTCTGTTTCAACTTCCATGTTCCCATAGACCATAACGAGATGATACTCTAGACGATAGTACAAAATTGACGAGGGTAATCATCCTTGCTGAGTGTTTGTTTTCTCAGTCACTTTTCACGTCACATAGATCACATTGTCCCATCATATATATATATATATATATATATATATATATATATTTCACAAAAACTCTTGCAATCAACGTTAAATAATACGAATTTTTCTTATTTGGATTGATTTTTGGGAGGCAAAATGAAACGATAGGAAGGGAGACGAAGGGACTAATTATTCTATTGAATTATTATTTTTTGTTTAGAGATGGGCAAAAAATGAACACAAAAGGAATCGAACTCAATGAAATAATACGAATTTGTTTGGAAGACATTTTTTATCTTATATTTTCCAGTTAAACAACACTTAATCATTTTCTTCCTTTTTTTTTTATCTTACTCAATCCGAACAAAGTTTTAAGATTTATTTTTTTTTCTTCTCCCATATTTAATCTAAATAAAATGGATAAAAAGCCATTTTCCTTTAATGTCCTGTCTTTTCCTCCTCACTATTATCCTTTCTTTCTTTTCCCTTCTTTTCTTTTAATCTAAACGGTGCCTAAGGACAATTTTATTCTTTAACATAGATTAGAATAATTTCTTTTCCTCTTCACTGCTGACCTTTCTTTTCCTTTCCCTTCTATTCTCTTAATCTAAATGGTGCCTAAGGACAACTTTATTATTTAACATAAATTAGGAGGTAACTTGAGAATAAGATTCTTTAGTAGTAAAGCTGTAGGAAGTAAGTTGAATATAAAAATCTTCAGTGGTAGAATTATACGAAGTAAACTAAATATAATATTCTCTAGTAATAGAGTTAAAATTTAGGGATCATTTCAACAACATCTCTTGAGATTTCTAACTATTAAACTGACCTCCCCTAATGTATTCTAAATTACTTTGACTTCCCCTAGTAGAAATTGGAGCCAATTTGCTTACATCATACCATGTGAAATTACTACTATGCCCAATGAGATTTTGTATTTTCCTTAAATAATGTTTTTGGTGTCTAATTATTCATTTTTTCATCAAGATACATCATTTTAAACACTATTTTTGATATAGGTTGAATGCATGTTTAGACAAAAATTTCTGATGCTAGTCATAAGCTTTGTTAAAGTGAGTTTATTACAAATATCAATTATCATCAACTTGTGCCAGTTCTCTTTTCTCTTTTTGTGCCCTCATTTTGAAAGGACACAAAAAGATAAAGTAGTTTGAGAGAAACTGATATTCTTAAAATTTTGAAAATTAAGTGATAGGGAACCATCTGAAATCCTTTATTGCAACACGAAAATGTCAATAAATCATTAAGTGCATGCTTATCAATGATAAAATATTTTTCAAAGGTAAAGAGTGCAATTGCTTAGATAATAGCAGGTTGTATTTTTGTTTGCACCTATAGTGACAACATGGCTTTTATGCATCAGTACCATTGGCTTGTATAATAGCCATTTCCTTTAAAACACTAGCCATTGGTAATAAATAAGTAGATACTCTTCCTTCTTATATTTCACCCTCTCACTTTTAGTCTTCTATTAATTATTTATATCTTTTATTAGTATTCATTATGTCTCTAATACAACTTGTAAAATAGCTTGAGGGGTATTTATGGAGAAAACTTTCATCTCTCTCCAAAAAATATTTGTTGAGTCTTGAGTGTACTTTATCTTGACTTTGGACTAATTTTGAAACCAAATACTAAACCTCAAGAGAGGTTAGTGTAATTTTAGAAATCTCAAGGAGGTCAATGAAATAGTTAAAAATCTCAAGGGAGGTTCCTGAAATTACCAAATTTTATATGATAAGCTACAGCTGCCAATTGAAGACAGTGATGTATTTTCATTAACTGTTAATCCCGGAGACGAAGTACTTAAAAACAATGATGCTAAGGGACAAATCGTCCCAAATTTTAGAAGGGTTTAATGCTATTAACCCTTCAATTTATGTGTAGAAGAGTGATTGATGTAGTGATCTACATTTTAATTTATTGAACAAAACATTTATTTTATTGGAGGTGAATTTGAACTTCTTCTTTTTTTTCTTTTTTTATTTTTTTTACCCTAAACCTAACAGTTGAGGGTAGAAAAATGTAGGAAAGATTCAGGGTTCCAATTATGGATTTGACAGTTGGGAGTAGGAAATATATGGGATTCGAATCCTGAACTTCATAGTTGGGAGTAGGAAAAATATGTGATTCGAATCCTAAATTTGATAGTCAATGGTAGAAAGAACTTTATTGGGAGGTTCAAGATTCTAGTTTTAGATCAGACAATTGGGAGATTGACAGTTGGGGGTAAAAAGAGTGTGGGAAAGTGTGGGAGGTAAAAGGAAAAAAAAAACTTACATCATACACATAATTTTCATAGTAGGGAAAATCGTTTAAAATATCCCTTACATTTCATCAGATAAAAATTTTCATCATTCACTTTAAAATATTAACTTTAATCTCTTAAAAATTCAGATTAGTAAAATTTGGTCCCAAATATAAGTTTTTCATTTTGACCACTTTTTAATATGAAATTACCATGTAACACATATGTAGTATTTTTTAATGTATAAAAAAGGATAGGTCACATTTTTTTAGCGATAGAAATGAATATCGATTGAATTTGATCCTACTATTTTAAGAATAAAATGAATATGATTTGATGATTGAATGCTATCCTACTCTTTTAAGATTAATATGAATATGATTCGGGTTAGGTCATATATTTTAGAGGTAAAAATGAATGTATCTTGGACCATCTGTTTAATTATGAATATGACCTAATTGTTTTATCCCTAAAAGATAATTATGTGTGATCACGTGATGAATTCAAGGTGAAAAAAAAAAAAACCTAGGTTGGCATCGAATAGGATCTAACACGCCAAGACCTCTATAAGCATCTATATGTTTTTGACTCGTCATCAAAACTTTTATTTACAAAAAAAAAAAAAAGAAAAAAAGAAGAAGGTGTTGACTGGAATCGAACTCATCAAAACTTTTATTTACCAAAAAAAACAAAAGGATCTAATACTTTTGCCCCTTAAAAGATGACTATTGTGATCACATGATGAATTTAGAGTTTGAAGAAATTGAAAATTTTGGTTAGAATAATTTTACAAGATACCTAAAGTCATCATTTTTCAAAATGAAGGACAAAAAGATAAAGTTGACGAGACGTGATTTACATTTTGAACGATTTCCCTCGTTAGCACTGCTACCTACTCAATTGTATGTGAAATCCGATCGGAAACCCTTCTGTTTGGTTTATTTTATCAGAGAGTTCTATTGATTGATACTTTGGGGGGTGAAAAATCCGGAAGGAAAACTGGAAATAGAAAAAAGGACACAGGCGAGGTGCCGTAGCGGGTCCTATGGGGGAGTCGGGAACAGTGCACCATCAAAATAACAAAAGAAGCTCAGAGTGAGGGGAGAGAGAGAGAGGGAGAGAGTCCTCCTGAGTCATTGATAGGGAGCGGTGGGTTGTCTTTTTTAATTGGTTGGGATCGATCGGACGGCCAGATCTGACCATTTTGTTTGCTTCTCCTTCTTCTTCTTGTTACTCCTCCTCCGCTGCTGCACCAATTTATGGTTTCTCCTACTCAAACACCTTTCTCTTCATCCCTCATTCGGTCTCCACCGTTACACCTACATTAATTCCTATCATCCGACATCCCTTCCCACCTACGCCGTTAACGCTTCATACGGATCCACAATTCCGTCTTTCTTTTCTCTCTCCCAACCCAACAGAACCCTCCATCTTTTCCACCCCCCATCCCTCTCCTTTTCTTTTCTTTTTTTTTTAATATTTCCAATTAGATGTTTTGGCGGGGCTCTTTTGATTTGCATTCTCCATAATTCAAATTTGGTATCATTATCATCTTCTCAATTCTCATTGATCTGTATGGTTGGGGTTATTCCTTATTTGTAAACAGTTATATACTCTTTTTTTTTTTTTTTGTTTTGTTTTAATTCCTTTCTGTTGCTTTCTTGTTTTGCAGTTTTGGTATTTGCTGTTTAGGAAAGCGCCAACCAGGAGGAGGTTTGTTTTTCGTTTCTGGACTCCTTTCTCCTCCTTTCCTCCTCAACTTTCAGCTTTTGTTTCATCTCCAATTTTTCTCGACTTTCGAATTTTTCTGTCCTTCTCTGCCGCTGCCTTTGCTGCTAAGCCCACCCCTCCCTTCTCAGAATGCCAACCACCACACTCTAAGGAATACCAGAACAGCCAAGAGGTCAGCTCTGTGTATTTCTTCCCCCTTCTAACCTACCTGCTTTTCCAGGTCGCTTCAGTATCTGCTGCTTGTCCACGACAAACTTCATTTCTCTTATTTAATTTCTAGGTATAAATTACCTATTCTCTCTCTTTCTTTTTTTTTTTTCCATTTTTTTTGGCAAGCAAGTTTATATATGTGACCCCTTCTCCCCCCATCCCCCGCCCCCCCAAAAAAGAAAAAAAGCAATGGTTCATTGAGCATGAATATGTTGCTTTCTCCCTTGCGTACTTTTGCCCTTGGTTCTTCAAGTCAAATGTGGACGATATCTTGGACGGAAAGTCCATTCCCAAGAATGGGTATCCACCGGGATTTTATACCAAATGGCGGGGTAGTGTATAGAAAACACGCATTGGGCAGTCAATTTTGTAGTTAATCTCTGCCCTAAATTTTCTGCTATATTAATGTGTTGTTTTAGTTTTACCCTATCCGATGCGTCTCTGTTGGAGTACTATTATTTATGACTTCTGGCAAACCATTGCTGTCTTCATCTGAGCCACTGGACCTTTATTCTCATCCTCCCCTCCTTAAATATCATACCTCGTCACCACCTTCCTCAGCTGCAGCGGCAGCTTTTGACGACACGCCTCAACATACCAGTAGTGTTACCACTCTGTACACTTTGAAGGAGGACGATTTGGACTCCAGTTTCCCTCCATTTAGACGAAAAGGTTTTCCTGACGAATCCGTTCGACATCCTGCTGCTACAAAGGGGAAGGAGTTCCGTTCCGCCGAGCTTCGATTCCACCAGGAATTTCAACTGGAATGTCCTTGGAGAGAGAGGAAACGCCTGGTCACGTGGGGTGGAGCCATGGATCCTCACCATGATATTGCTTCCTTTGAAGTTTCTTCAGCGCAATCCCAGGTGGCTTCATCTCGGTCAACTTCTACCAGAGCCACCCAACTTGATTTGTCTAGGGCTTCATCTCGGCTTCAGGATAAGTTGAATAAATCTCTGAGGATTAGACACAAGAGCATGCAGTTGGAAGATAACTTAATGCACCAAGATAACCCTAGATTGATCCACATTAATGATCCAAAGAAGACTAACCATAAATTTGAGTTCTCCGGGAATGAGATTCGAACCAGCAAGTATACAATTTTAAACTTTCTGCCTAAGAATCTCTTTATTCAGTTTCACCGTGTTGCCTATTTATACTTCCTTGCCATTGCCGCACTGAACCAGCTTCCACCTCTTGCTGTTTTTGGGAGAACAGTCTCTCTTTTTCCTTTGCTTTTTGTGCTTTCAGTAACAGCTATAAAAGATGGTTACGAGGATTGGCGAAGGCACAGGTCAGACAGGAATGAAAATAACCGGGAGGCTTTGGTGCTTCAAGCTGGTGGATTCCAACGTAAGAGATGGAAAAAGATGCAGGCTGGTGAGGTTGTGAAGATCTGTGCTGATGAGACCATTCCTTGTGATGTGGTGCTGCTTGGGACCAGTGATCCGAGTGGAATTGCATACATACAGACAATGAACTTGGATGGGGAGTCAAACCTGAAGACCCGGTATGCTAGGCAAGAAACAAGTAAATTAGTTCTTGAAGGAACTACCATTGCTGGGGTTATTAGATGCGAACAACCTAACAGGAATATATATGAGTTCACAGCCAACATGGAGATAAAGGGCCAAAGGTTGCCACTAACCCAATCAAACATCATTTTGCGTGGCTGTCAGCTGAAGAACACAGAATGGGCAATTGGTGTGGTGGTTTATGCTGGACAGGAGACTAAAGCTATGCTAAACAGTGCTTCATCTCCATCTAAAAGGAGTAGATTGGAGACCTATATGAATCGAGAAACTTTTTGGTTGTCTGTTTTCCTCTTAACCATGTGCCTGGTTGTTGGAATAGGGATGGGTCTATGGCTTAAACGCCATAAGAATCAGCTTGATACATTACCTTATTACAGGAGCACTTATGCTCCAAATGGACAATATCCTGGCAGGCCATACAAATTCTATGGGATTCCAATGGAGGCCTTCTTTTCCTTCTTGAGTTCTATAATAGTTTTCCAGATAATGATACCCATATCTCTCTACATCACCATGGAACTGGTTCGGTTAGGACAGTCATATTTCATGATTGGAGACAGGCATATGTATGATAATAGCTCCGGTTCAAGGTTCCAGTGCAGATCCTTAAATATTAATGAGGATTTAGGTCAAATCCGCTATGTATTTTCTGATAAGACAGGAACGCTTACTGAAAACAGGATGGAATTCAGAAGAGCTAGTGTTTGTGGGAAAAGTTATGGCAGGTCCCTTTCAATGACTGGGACATTGGAGGCCGCCAATATAGTAGGTATAACTAATACATGTGATTTATGTTCTGAATACATACTTAAGTTTGTTGAAAATCTTGTAACTATCATGTCATTCTCCATTTTTTGCTTTTCTTTTGTTTTATCTAGACAGTATCTGAATATGTGTTTTGAATTCATAAAAATTTAATTGTTCAAAGTGTTTTATGTTCAATATGCTAGTTTTCTTTGAAAAGGGCACTTTCAATATGCATTTTACCTGAACTATCAAGTCCTGGAGCAATGGGATTTTTCTTTATAATCAGTCAGGAGGTAGCATGCCTGATAATGATAAGTGGCATGATGAATACTACACCTGCTCTTACAGGAGCTATTGCATTCGTTTGGCCTTTTCGAATATTCTTGAACCTTTTCGAATATTCTTGAAACTTGAATTTGTGAAATCTGCTGTGTATGACTTAATGAAATTTATACCTTTCTTCCCTGATTTCTCTAGTAATGCTTTGTGGAAATTTATGTGCAGTGTGGAGCTTCTCTTATACATTCCTTGTTTTTGCTATTTGCCAAATTGCAACTAATGTTCAGTATTATGTGTGGGAATAAGAGTCTAGCTAACATGCCATGGTAAATGGATATAATAGTTTAACTGTATAATTTACTTTGTTAAGTTGTTGTCATTTAATTGCTTGTACTGAGGCCTGCTAAAATCTGTGTCATATGGAGCTTTGCAACCTTCTCGATGTATAGCTTGTAAAATTTGCTTGGGATCCTTTTTCTATCATCTTTGGGCTGACCAGTAGCTTTCCTGCTACAGAAAGGAGGCTTATCTGACTTACAGCTTATTCTGTGGTTCTTTCTGACCTCTCTTTCATGGAGATCAGAGGAATTTAATCATTATGTTTGAACAGAATTTTATTTCAGTAGTGTGTGCTTAATGCTGTCTCTAGATGATTGTCTATTTTGTTTCAATGAACTTGTGCAGGGGAGCGAAAGTCAGCCCTCCTGGGCCAAAGAAGATGGAAGCTTAAATCAGAAATTACTGCTGATTTTGAACTACTGGAATTGTTGCATAAAGAGCTGTCAAGTGAGGAAAGAGCATTTGCACATGAGTTTTTTCTGACACTGTCAGCGTGCAACACTGTGATTCCTATTCTTCCTCATAGTCCATCTTCAAGTGATGCAGAAAGTGACTGTTGTGATGATGTTGTGACCATTGATTATCAGGGTGAATCACCTGATGAACAGGCCTTAGTTGCTGCTGCTTCTGCTTATGGTTATACTCTTTTCGAGAGGACATCTGGACATATTGTGATTGATGTGAATGGTGAGAAACTAAGGTAGAGGACTTACTCAAATCAGGTTTCTTCTTTTACCTGTTTTTACCCTGGTGACCATTTCGAGAGGACATCTGGACATATTATGTTTCCTTTTCAAGGAATGTTGAAGATTAAAAGAATGAGCGTCTTTGCTCTGAATGTGCTTGCACTGTCTTAAAAGTCTAATTTAATTGGTGTTTGTGGTGTTGCCAAATACTTTTGCACCCTTGCTATTTTGTATAATTATTTATTTCTTTTGTAAGTCGTCGCTGTATTTTCAGAGCTAATTAATTTTTTTGCTCATTTGTCGGTTCTACCATATTTTAGGTATTTGAATTAGGTTTGTGTGATATAGTTTCATTTGTTAATGACAGTCTGCATTCTTCATGGGATCTAAATTCACAAGATGGAAAGTCAATGGTGAGAAGTAAAATGGAGGAAATGGTTAATCTTTATATATGTATTGAGGGTAAATTGGATTGAGTTGACTGGGAAAACAAGAATGGTCTTAGGTTTTGTTGACAATATGAATTCAGATGCAATAATGAACCCCTTCTCGTTGTGTAGCACGCAAGAAAAAAATGTTGTTTTTTCTCTGCTTTGCTTATTTTCTAATGGTTCCCTCGCTCTGAGCTGCTGGTTTAACTGCACATGCTTCTTTCACTTAGCAAGGTGGAGAAAATTTTTGAACTTGTTACACTTTAAACTTTCAGGCTAAGCTCAACATGGTATATTGTGTATTTGACTTTTGTAACATAGATTTGTGACTCCTGACCAGAAGTTCATCATAATTGTCTTTTTCTCTGGCTAGGTAGGTGTTGCTATCTTCAATCTGGACTTCCAATTCTAATAAGCCATCTTCATGTGGGTATAAAATTATTCGCATGTGAAGAAGGATTACGTCGTGTTGACTTTTCACTCATACGTAAAAGAAGGACCTCACACTCTTAAATAGGGCCTGTTATTGGTGACTTTAAGCTTTTTTATGCTGATTATGAATTATTGATTTCGGAGCTGTGTTTGTATTTGTCTTTAGTAACATGGATGTGTGATTCGCAGTTAGAAGTTTATCATAATTACCTTTCTCTGGCTAGGTGTTGCTATCTTCAAACTGGACCTCCAATTCTAATAAGCCATTTTCAGTTGGGTCTAAATTCATTTCCATGACCTCACATTTGCAACAGGCCTGTTGTTGGTTGCTTTCAGCATTTTATGCTGATTATGAATTATTGATTGCTGAAAATGTGTTGAAAAAAAAATTGAAAGCATTTTTTCCTTCTAGGTGTTTTTAGAAAGCTAAAAGCTGTGATTAAACCTTGAGGCCTACTTTGCATAATCAGCCTATAGTAAATGAGAAGTACGAGTCAAAAGTAAGAAGACCATCTCAAAAAGCTTTTAGCTTTAGAGAAGACTATAATGAGCTGATTATAAGCACCCCAGAACAGGCCGATGGCAAATTAGCCCTGCCAAGTGCCAATCTCTATCTGAAAAGTAGCTTATTTGGGCTCTCTCTAGATGCCACCTTCGATGTCAAACTGTCATTGACTGTTGGTATTAAGAATATAAATAGATGGAATGCGCTGTTGCACTAAGGTTACCAAGGTTACGTCCCTATTACCCAAACCTTGTCCAAATATAGATGTCAACTACCCCTGACTTCTTTCTATTTATGCATATGTGGCCCTTTTCTACAACTACTGTGTTTCTTTTTTCCTTTTTATCTTTTGACCTTCTCATTTAGTTTAATCTTGTTTTTGTATCTATCTTATAGTGTCCATGGATAGTGCAGGTTGGATGTTCTGGGTTTGCATGAGTTTGACAGTGTGCGTAAAAGAATGTCTGTGGTTATCAGATTTCCAAATAATGATGTCAAGGTGTTGGTGAAAGGGGCTGATACTTCGATGTTCAGCATCTTAAGGAACGATGTTGCAACAGATGATCATAGAAGACATGCAACTCAGAGTCATTTGACTGAATATTCATCTGAAGGTTTACGTACCCTCGTAGTTGCTTCCAGGAATCTTACAAGCGAAGAGCTTGAGGAGTGGCAATGCGTGTACCAAGACGCTAGCACTTCATTGACTGAGAGAACTATAAAGTTGCGTCAAACAGCATCACTTATTGAATGCAACTTAACTCTTCTTGGTGCCACAGCCATTGAGGACAAGCTACAAGAAGGTGTTCCGGAAGCTATCGAGTCTCTGCGACAGGCTGGAATAAAAGTGTGGGTTCTTACTGGAGATAAGCAAGAGACAGCAATTTCAATTGGTCTTTCTTGTAAGCTATTAACTGCAGAAATGCAACAGATTATAATAAATGGAAATTCAGAAAATGAATGCAGAAAACTCTTGATTGATGCAAAGGCCAAATATGGTTTGAAGTATAGCAACCAAGATTTGAAATGGACAAGAGATGCAGAAAGAGAATATCTTGAAATTCCTGTTGATGCAAAGTTTCCAAACTCTCCCCAGCAGCATGCTGGACTCGAAGAAGGATCTTTACTTGCACCTTTAGCTCTTATAATTGATGGGAGTAGCCTGGTATACATATTGGAGAAGGATTTGGAATCTGAGGCATGATTTCTTCCTGATCTTTTTAATGATTTAATGTGATAGTTTGAGTTCGGTGTGAAGTTTTGACCATGTTTTTTTAGTGTTTATTTTCGGATTTCCTTGGGTTCTATGGACAGTTTTGTGAGTTGGAAATTTGCTTACTGTGTTCATAATTCTATCTTACTTGGTATTGTTGCTAATGTTTCTACAGTTATTCGACATTGCAACTGCATGTAGGGTTGTGCTATGCTGTCGTGTGGCACCTCTCCAAAAGGCTGGGATAGTTGACCTAATTAAGAGTCGGACTGATGATATGACTCTTGCAATAGGTGATGGTGAGTTGATTATTTAAGATAATTTCTTTTTTTGGTTTTAATTTTTTGTGCTGTGGTACCAAATTATCAGTCATGGGAGATGGTGTGTTTACTTGTTTAGTTTTTTGTTTCTGCATGGGAACTGATAATTTTGCTTCACAAGACTGAATCTAGCAATCAAGGTAGTCTTAGTTGCTTTTCCTGTATGCTGTTTAAATTAGGTTGGGTAGTGTAGGTTCTGTAGGAGGATAGAAAAGGTAAGTAAAAGTCCCAAGGTCCTAGCAAGGCCTACCAGAATAATTAAACAATTTAGGTTAATTCGCTTTTGCCTGGATCCAATTTTTTCCTTCTCGTCAGGGGCAAATGATGTTTCCATGATCCAAATGGCGGATGTTGGTGTTGGAATATGCGGTCAGGAAGGGCGTCAAGCAGTGATGGCATCAGATTTTGCTATGGGACAGTTTCGCTTTCTCAAGCGCTTGCTTTTGGTGCATGGGCATTGGAATTATCAGCGGATTGGTTATTTGGTTCTCTACAACTTCTACCGAAATGCCGTTTTTGTACTCATGCTTTTCTGGTGTGTCAAGTTTCTCTTGGTTGTGTGCTGTGTTGTTCTTGTCCTTTCCATCAATATATTGAAGTTTCTGTTAGGGATTAGATTTTTCTTTTCATATTTTGATTATCTTCACAATAACTTCTGAGAAAATTGGTTACAAACTTAAAAGAGTATATGACAAAACAAGCTTGTTAAAGTTGACCTGCTGCATGGGCTTACTTTTTCCTGGTTGTGGGAAAATTTTAAATGATTTTTTGTGATGCTTTTACTTTTCCATTGCCAATTATTATTCACACCAATGGTGTAACTAATCTGCTACTGTTTCTTTCCAAATAACTAGTCTTTTTGATCTGTTAAAATGCTTTCTGATATAAAAGGAGGAAAAGGAATGTGGTAATTCGGACTAGGATTTGGAGAATGCTAATGGAGTAGCATTGTCATGATTTACTAAATTGCTTGCTATCAGGTGTTCCCAGCACTGTGTTGACTATTTTATCATGCGCTGTGTTCTCATGTTTCACGTTTGGAATGATTGCCATCATTATGATTTTGCTTGATTCTTGTCTGGATGATTTGCTCTTGCTATACAGGACATCCTATAGTTACCTTCATTTTGCTACAATTTGCAGGTATATATTGTGCACAGCATTTTCGACTACCTCTGCCCTGACAGACTGGAGTAGTGTATTTTATTCTGTTATCTATACTTCTGTGCCAACCATTGTTGTTGGTATTCTTGACAAGGATTTAAGTTGTAAGACACTACTCCAGTATCCCAAACTCTATGCTGCAGGCTACAGACAAGAGAGTTACAATATGCGCCTCTTCTGGTTCACAATGCTTGACACACTATGGCAGAGCCTTGTTCTTTTTTATGTGCCTTTGTTCACCTATAAGGACAGCAGTATTGACATTTGGAGTATGGGTAGCTTGTGGACTGTTGCAGTTGTAATCCTTGTCAATATCCACTTGGCAATGGACGTTCAGCGATGGGTAATATACACTCACCTTTCTGTCTGGGGATCAATACTCATAACTATGGCTGTGTTTTGGTATTGGATTCTATACCTATGTTCGCCAATTACGGGTTAGTTTATCTGCAATCTCATGTTTGCCAATTACACAACGGACAATTACATCTCTTATATTCTATAGTCTGAGACCTTTCTACTCGTATCATTGCAGCACAATATACCATCTGGCAAAATCGCCTATGTATTGGCTCTCCATTTTGCTTATAACAGTTCTCGGATTGCTTCCTCGCTTTGTTCTTAAAGTTATATATCAAACTTTCTGGCCTTCAGATATCCAGATTGCTAGAGAAGCAGAGATACTGGGAAGGAGACCTTGTTATTTTGGGTCAAGGCCAGATCAAGGCTCAACCTAACTTGCCATCTCTTGGGTCAATTAACCTTGTTTTGATAGAGCTTCTCTTCCATTTGTTGCATATGCAGCTTTACCCATGCAAATCCGGAAAAATGTGATGTAAGACCAAATGTCTAGTTTTGTTTTAACCCTTTCTTATGCAGAATGATATTTAAGCAATTACATCATCATTTACACGGCAAAACCTAACACTGATTAACTAACTAATGCAGCATTAAACATGGTGATTCCCATCTAACATGGTCTATAATTTATGTTCTTTTCAAATGCAGCAAGTTTGAAACCTATATATGTTTATAGTATACTTTTTGTATATTGACACCAAACATGTTTCAATCAGTGTTGGTCTATTATTGTTTTGGTACCCTTCTATTAGTTTATCAGCCCTAAACCGGTGTTTAAGGTGGAGCAAAGTGTGGTTGGCCATTGTTAGACAATAGAATGCATGGTTGTTGGAGTCTTAAGAAGGGGAAAAGTGGTAGTACTGTTTGTAGGATATTCCCGATCATGGGTCCACATATGTTTTTTGGTTCCCATGTATTTATTTTTATATGCTAAGACAAGCATATTTCTTTGTGTTATATCATTTTCTACGACCTTGGTGATCTACTACTACTATTATTTAGTTGGACATCAGAAGTCTAAGATTGTATTGAATGAACAGGAATTTGGGTTTTTCATTCCAAGTGTTAATCAAAGCATTTATATGATGGTTGGTCTGTATTACTATCTTCCTCAGATGTTGGTCAGTGCACACCCAAGAGAGGCACTCGTAGTCAATCATTGCCAATAAGTTCTTGGTGGATTGAAATGTTGAGAGTGATTTCCTTGGATTCCTCAGTTGTCTGAACTTTGGATGACTAGGAGTGATGCATGAAAGTATAATTTGCATGCATTTATTGAATCATCATGACTGGGGAAAAGGTTTCACAAAAGCAAATGTGTGCAGAATATATTTCCGTTGGGTCCAAGTAATGAAAATGCGAACTGAAGAGGAAATTCTCCGGTCTCATAATAGTTAATATTGACCTTCTTCTCTGTTCTATCTGCATGATAAGGGTGACATTGCAAGTGATGGGGGCTCAAAGTATCCATCCACCTGAGAAGGTTCCCTGGCCAGGCACGACTGAACCCATTGGACTCTTTTTGGTGATTCTCATACACACCCCTTAGATCAATTGAAGGGATTTCTTACAGTGTCATTGGAACTTATCGTCATTGTCCAGGCAGGAGTTAGTACCTCTTTCACCATGAAGTTTCAGCATGGAAATGTGGTGGATTAGGTCATTTAGACAAGTATTACCTTTTTATGATAAACAACGTGTTCTGTATTTGTGTGTGCGCGCGCGCGCACGCTCGTCTGTCTCCCCCTCTCAACTTTTGGGATTAGTTTACTCTATATCTTATTTTTGGCACTTGTTCTGAACTTTGATGCCAGATATTAGGGATAAGTAGAGGAACTTGCCCTGTAGACTCTACAGAATTTGTTGCTTCCATTGCCTAAAATTTGATGAGCTAACCTCGTCCTTCAGGAAAATCCTGATGATTTTGCATTTATGAATGTTTCAGATGAGTTGCTGGACCTGTTGCCACTTGCCAGCTCATGTAAAACCACTGCTCACATAACATGGTTGTGAAAATTTCAGGCTTGATGCACACCAAAGGGACGTGATCATCCAGGACTGGATTGAGGAGAACGCTGTTGAAAACCATGCTAATGCCTAGTTGGTGGGGCTGTTAGCTCAAGTCAGATCCAAAGCTGATTCTGAAGGATCAAATTTTAGGTAATTTTCTTAAGTTGGGGCAAAGGGAAAATTACGGAGAGAGAGAATGATGTGTAGTGTACAGTAGTGTAATGTAAAATCAGGTTTTCGCCTCACATTTGTATGTATCAGAAAAGGTTGTGTGAAATGAGCATAGATAAACTGTTTATGCGTACTAAAGGTTGACGTTTCAATCTTTAAACAACCTAGTATAAAGAATGCCCCTTGGCTGAAAATCCTAGTCAGGGGAGAATGACCCGGTATTTGGACTATATGGTGCTCTGTGGATGAGTCAGCTAAAAGGAGAGAATTAGGTCTTGATGAAACCCTTTGCATGGGAGAGGAGCTTATGCGTTTCAGCTCATTTAAAAAATAAGCATTAACCGATCCATTCTCCCAACAAAACACACTAGTCAAGAAGGTTTTTGAAGTTCATCTTATATGATTGTGATTGAGAAGTTCACCAATTCCCCTCCCCTCCTTCCTTCTCTCTTTCGCCTCCTCCTGTAAAGAGGGTGCTTTCCGGGCTGAACATTGAAATTTCTTTCTTTAGGAAGAATATGAAATGGGATTTTTATGCGGCCTCTGTTGCAAGAATTGGGACGGTTCTTGGGACTGAGCCTTTTTTTTTCCATGTACAGTGACTAGTGGGGCTGAAGTTTTCGGTTTCTTCGGGTCTTGCCCTTAGTTTAAATGTATGGACCTGTTGATGGGACTCGCATCCTACAAGAAACAATTTGCGACAGCCCACGGAAGTCACGGCAGTTGATGACTTGGGGTGACGTGTCATGGCGCGTCAATACAATTGTTTAGTCTAATTATGAAGAATCTTGTCATTATCAATCGGGGGTTGCAAATGGAAATTAGTTACTTTAGACCGGTTTGATTTGTCGATTACGACTCAAAATTTGAGACAGTAAAAAAGTGAAACTATTAACAGTGGTGGGACAGGAGGAGTAAAAATGAAACTACGACCTTGTTTGGGACAGTGAAAAATGAAACTAGGGCGCTCTTTAGAAAGCCATCTTTTTCCTATAAAATTTTTACTCTTTTTGTAAATACAATTTTTAATTATTTTTTTGATCTATAAAAGCTCTAGAAAATAGTGATCCTTATAAATGAATCTAATGGGAAAGTGTGAAATGGGTTAAAAGTATGAGGAAAAATAGCATAGAGTTAAAAACATATTGAGTAGTAATAGTACCAGCCGGTTTGATAATGAGTAGCAGTACTGTAAATTTACAGAGAGAGAGAGAGAGTAGTAGTAGCAGTAGTAGGACTGTAGCACTATTAAACAAATTAAAATGAGTAGTGCGGATACCGTATGCTTCCAACTTGTAAATCTTGACAGTTTTGGTCCACTGGACTTTGGTCTAATAATAGTCAGGGAAGAAGTGTTTCTTAGAGCTTTCCCGTGCACTTCTTACAACTTCTGTAGTCCATAACACCTATCTAACACAAAAACCATCCGAGCGGTGCCTAGTCTGAATTTTGTTACGACACTCCTATTAACGGACAATTAACAATTTCGTATCATCCTCACACCACACCCTAAAATTAGCACCTTGTACAGTTAATTAGTACTCCTTTCCCTTTGCCCTCGAGTCGATGCTTTTGATGATCCGGTGATCGTTCTCTCTTCAGGGCATGCATGCCTGCATGGAGGAAGTACGGCCGGGCAAGAGGTCATCCTCCATGCTGAGTATCCGAGGTTTGGCAGAAAATCCTGGGGGCCCGCGGGGGGATGCACATACTATATGCTCTTAGTTGCTTAATATGAATAATTAAACGCTGTATTGTAACAATAACTAACTGTTGGTTGCACACACTACACTAGTAGTGTTTCCAAATTGCATATGGTACCCTGAACTTTTAATCTTTTGCTGTTCACTATATGTCTATAACTTTTTCATTCTTGTATTAAATTTCGGCATATTGGAGTAGATGTCACCCAACTAATGACGGGTTAAAAGCCCTTTTGACTAGAGGTCTTGTTTTGTTTTGTCCCAAAGAAAGATCCCTTTTCTATCAGCAGCAGCAGCAGCAGCAGCAGCAGCAGCAGTTGAAGGAAGGAAACCGGAGGAAATCATGAATAAGTTTGGCCCTTTCTTGGTCTCTAAAAATTTGGAGTGACTGGACTTGTACATAAAACTAAAGCTGGTGTATATGGTTACTTGCAATTAGTACTATAATAAAGACTGCGTATGGTACTACTGCTATGCGGGGGTAGCACACAAACTCACTCACTCAGTGCTGGTCAGTAGTGTAGCGACTAGCAGTGAGTAGTATACTAAAGAGATCTACAATTTGTTGTTGATTTTGGAGGAGAAAATTGTGGCGGGAAATCATGCTCGTAGAGTGCCGCAACAAGGGCCAGAGAGGTGAGCGCCACAGGGATAGGGCCAAATATCACCCACAAGAGGAGGGGGATGGTGATGCACAGTGCCCGGTTCCCCACCACCGCCAACTTGAACCCTCTTTCCATGATGCTCCGGGTGTACTCCCCCTCCCCCTCCGAGGCGTTCACCAAGAAGTTGGCCTCGACCAAGCACCCAATCCCCATCGCACTGCACAAGAAGCTAGCCAGCAGGAAGATGGATGCCGACCCACACTTGAGTGCAACCATCTTCCCCGATTGTAGCCCCCCCAAAAATACACTATTACCAGTACTGGAATATTGTTGCGGTGGTGGCTGCGGTCCCTCGTGAAAACTCAGGCCCAGGAGGAGGTGATTTGCTGCGTTGAAGGTGTTACTGGCGAGAGCCGCGAGGCACAGGCTTATTGTGAGGGTCAGCATAGCCGTCAGTATAGTCGCCATTAATGTGTTTCTCAGGCTTTGCACGGCCAGCATCCCCTTCTTGTCATCTCCCTGCACCGTGGGGAGGAAGTAAAAGAAAGAAAAGGAAACAAATGAGTCCTCCTGACTAGTACATAAGTAGTAGTAGTAGTAGTAGTGCTACAACTTTACTTACTGGTATTCAAATATAGTACTTTTTTTTTTTTTTCCAAATGTTCTCAAGACTCTCTAATCCTCCTCCTTGGTGGTGGTAGAGGCTAATACTGCTACGTGTTATATTAATATTAATACTAGTAGTAAGTGGAGTAATAGGGGTTTTGCCTGCAGGTTGAGCTGTTGCAACCAAGAGCTTCTCTTGATTGAGTCGAGGCCTATGGTGGTAAGACAGGGTTTATGCCTCAATGTGTGCCAGAGATAAGCGTGGTAGCCGATTGTAATGAAGAGGCTGGTGGGTACTAATATGATGTCCAAGAACAGTAGTGTCACTCCGGCTCCCATGTGGATGTGGATGTGGATGTGTATGTGTATGTGTATGTTTCTTGCAGAGCTGAGTGCAGAGCAGAGGTCCTAGCTAGCTCCGTGAAATTTTTTAATCGGGAGAACGGACAGCAGAGCAGAGACGTTTATTATGGGGCGTTTCTTTCCAGTTGCCCGCAGGCTCATTGATTTGATTGCACTACTGTTTTCCTTGAGGCTTGAGTGAATGAATGCCATTTTTATAAGAAGAGGAGCAAGTCCTCCTCTTCCTCCTCCTCCTCCTCAGCTGCAGCTACCCACTAAGGTCACTTTCTCTTCTTTTTTTAAAATACTAATTTCCATTCATGGTGGTGATGGTTTGGCTTGGTTTCTTGTGGACATTGCTCAATGGACACTCCCTGCACATTGTGGAATCTGATTCACCGGATGAATTTGCTTTTCTTCTGATGATGATGACGATACACGTACGTACTTACGAGTGGACCCGAACGGCTGCTGTAACCACTTTGTCTAAGTCAGCCATTCTAATACACTACTTATACACTACTATCTTCCTACTTTCTCAGTATATATATATATATATATGAGTAAATTTTTTATATACACGAAATGGATGAGATGTATGTATGCGTAATTCAATTTCAAATTTGAAATCCACCTTTTGCATAGGTGGCATTCATCTACACCTGTTAGTGTAAAAAATCTACTACACTAACAGTGGATGAAAACTTAATCCTATATATATATATATTTATATATACTACTACAATGCTCCTACTATATATATATAACTTAATAATAAAAAATTCCCTAATCACTAATGTTGGTACTTTAAGCGCTGTAGTTGTCTTGTCATCCCACCACCAAACGTGCATGCATCACAATCACGCTCGACCAGTCGAGTTGGGCAAAATGCTGTGCTAACTTTGGCATTCATAAATATTTTGGACATTGTATGGTACGTTTAGGTAGTTCAATTTGGAGAAAAATTTGCAAATGCAATTGCCGTTTCTGCGTCATAAAAGATACACAGTTTTCAATCACTCTTTTTTTTTTTTTATTTAGTATCTCAACAAGTAGTATTTCAAATAATCTCATATCCAAACACACTCAGTCTCAGCAAATTAACAATTTAATGTGCCGGAAATTAACTAGTAGCAACAAATCCTTAACAACTATACGTATACGAGTTGTAGGGAGGGATAGATATTAGTGGATTGGCACTTTACCCTGCTTACTTTACTAAAGCATTTTTTTGAGATAAAAACATCCCTCGCATACAATAATTAATCCTTTGCCCCGTTTCCTTATCACCTTACGTTTCTCGCTCTTCCTTTTTTTCTACTTACTACTGTTTTATGTCTCCCATGCTCTTATTTTATTACTCCCATACTTACAAATGAAAGCCCGCTTGATCTAAGAAACTGAACTTTTTAAAGCCACGTAAATAAATTAATGCTTTTGTTTAATTAACTATTAATGGTAATAACTAACATCTCAGCAAATTATTATTATTATTTTTTATGTTTTAATATTGATAACTCATTACCCGTAAATCTTATGTGATCAATTTATCAGTAGCTTTTACTACTAAAGTTGCGTAATTACAAACTCCAATTAATGTATGTATGTATATACTAAAGTTATTAAGCTGCAACGTAAGAACATTTTTTTAACTTCTTTTTTTCTTTCTTCCCAGTGTAGTGTAAGAACATATAGATGTGTCATGTCATCTACGAGGGAGAGATAGGATTGTGGTATAAACATTTTCTGTCAGTTTTTGTAATTCCAACTTTTTGTCTTCTTATAATTACTTAATTTCATCTTTACTATCTAAACACGTGTTGCCCGTATTGTCAACCAACATAACCATAGCTAATTTTCATCCTAGCCATTATAACCACCCATAAACTAAAAATACTAGTGGGTAAGACACACACTCTATGTGTATGCACATTTTAGGGGGGGAAAAAAAAACATACGCTCACTGTGCATATGTATGTATGACCACCTACAAACAGTTGTAACCACCAAATTACTTAAAATATTATTCAATAAACTTATTAAGCAATTCTTTCATATACAAAATAATTGTTCCCAAATTATATGCACAGTGAGCATGCCCTTAGCACCAGTGAAAATAGAGCGAAAGAAGTGGTTAGTTGCATGAGATGAGATGAGATAATAATAAAATAAAATTAAAGAGAGAGAGAGAGAGGAAAGCAGTGAAGGAGTGGGAGTGCAAGCTTAAGCATACATGGCAGGAACCTGGCTAAAATAGGATGGCACATCCTCAAAGGTTCTTCCAAGCCTTGGGTCAGCCTCCTTTCAGATCTTTATCTGGACAAATCTCTCTCACTTTCTCAGAACAAACTTTCTCTTTCCTCCAGCCAAGGTTCTATCAATCTCAAAAATCTGAAAGCATGCAAAGACATTATTGATCAAGGAATCAAGTGGAATGTTGGTGATGGTAAATCCTTAAATGTCTGAATAGCTAATTGGTTTTCAATTTGTAACCTCAGAGGCCTAATCCAGGGACCTCTACACCATAAAGAAGAAAACCTCTGTGTGGCTGACCTTTTCAATCTTCATGGAGGCTGGAACCTCAGCCTTTTATCCTTTGATCTCCCAATTGATATAATAAATGCCATTCTTTCTACACCCAAATCCCATCATTCCCTTTCCAAAGATTCCATTTCTTGGGGTCTTTCTACCAATGGAAGTTTTCTTGTCAAATCTGCTTATTCTCTAGCTGCCAATTCCTTTGAGGACCGTTTTCATGCCTTAACATTTCACTGGATTTGGAAGCTGCAGATTCCAACTAGAATCAAGCATTTCCTGTGGTTCTTGTATCATGAAAAACTTCCTACAAAGCATCTCCTACATAGCAGGAATATTCTCTCAGAAGATCTTTGTCAACTGTGTTCCCTCCAACCTGAAACTTTAGACCATGCTTTTAGACATTGCTCTACAATCTCTAACTTCTGGCCATATTTGCATTCCTCTGTAGACACCATGTTCAATCTCACAATTTCAAAACATGGCTTAAAAAAGCATGTTCATCAGTTTCATCTTCCCCTTTTTACTCCATTTCTTGGGGAACTCTAAATGTCTTTGCTTTCTGGACCATTTGGAAATGAAGGAATTTTAAGACTTTTCAACCCAACAAATCCTGTCCTAATCCAATCTCTTGGTGTATCAATCTTGCTTCAGAATTCTGCTCTCTTGATCCTTACTCCCAAACTCATCTAACCAACAGGAAAACTCAAATTCTAGTCAGATGGATTCCACCTGATCTAAATTGGTTCAAACTTAATTCGAATGGATCATCCTTTGGTAATCCGGGTTCCGCAGGGGCAGGAGGAATCATTGGAGACTCCTCCGTTGGATTAAAGGATTCAGTCGTAATCTAGGTTCAACAACTAACTTTCTTGCAGAGCTTTGGGCAATTAGAGATGGACTTGAACTGGCCCTGTCACTAAACATCCCAAAACTTGAAATAGAAATAGATTGCCCTGACTTTCTTAAACTACTGAATTCTAATGACATTTCTGGTCATGACATTCATCCTATCATCATGGATTGCAGATTCCCGCTCTTACAACTCTAGCAAGTTAGAATTACGCACGTCTATCGTGAAGCCAATAGATGTGCCGATGCCTTAACAAAGTTTGAATGTAAACTGGACCAGTCTTTTGTAACTTTTGATTCTTGTCTTCCACCAGTTTGTAATGCTTTTGAAGAGGACATAAGAGGAGTTTGTCTACCCCGTAGTATTAGATTTTTTTTGTAATAGCTTTGGAGATACTTGGAACTCCTCTTTTTATTTTATGCATTCCTTTTTTACCAAAAAAAAAAAAAAATACATGGCAGGTGGGATGTCAAAGTAATGCTTAGCATCTCCGCCTAACCATGCCTAGATTAGTAGCTGTATAATAATCGGCCTTTGGCCCTCAAACTAACATTCGGTAGACCTGTCAACCGGTCAGGTCCGGATCGGAATTGAATATTCCGGATCCAGACTCGTTTATTTATATTTGTTCCATATCTGACCCGTAGACCCGACGGGTCTCATAGTTGCTCTCCCAGACTGGATCGATCGGGTTCGGATACGAGTCGGGTAGACCGAGCAGATTTCTCCCCTTCATTTGAGAAGATACTTCCAGAGGTTTGAACTCTTCACTGGATCCCTTCCGCAATTCTCATTCACCAAATTCCCCAAAATATAAATAGCAAACACAAACCTTATTCCAAAAATCTTTAAGTGTAAAGACAAAGTACAATTAAAAAAATAAAACAACAAAAGAAGAAATGAAGCCTCAAATAGTCGATCTAATATCAAGTAATGATTTAGCTGGTAATTCCAGAAATTTATACAGTTAATTCCTCATAGGCTTCAACTAATTAGCCAAAAGAAACTGCAGAATCAACAAATAAAAAAGATAATACAAAGAGATAAACAAATTCCAGATTCTTATCTGGCAAAATGTAATTGCACAAAACTACTCATTAGATAAATAAAATAAAAATCAATCCACAAATTCCTATCAAAATACAAAATATTCAAAAAAAAATTTATTTTCAGTTTGATCATAGCATTTCCGATCATTGCCTTTTCCGGCTACCGGAAACGTGGCATCAAACCTTTTCTCCTAGAAATTACCGAAAAATGAAAATCAAAATTAAATCCTAATTACTAGCTACTTAATTACCTCAGAAACCCATTTCAAATCAACCACGCAGCGACAAAAGAGAATGAAATCGGATTTATAAAACCCGACCAATTAAACAACGAAAATTGCAACATATGCAAAGATTGCCTGGAATCAATGGATGGGAAACTCTCTTTACCGGCTGCATTTTTTGAAAGTGTCATATAACACTTCCTATTGCAGGGATTTTTCCTCATCGGTAAGCAATTCAGCATCCAATATAACGAACATTGGATAGTTTGTAAAGTGGAGGCAATATACCAGAAATGTCAGAGTTTTTGATTTGGGGAGTTTGGGTCCTGACGGTTTAGAGAGAGGATGAGACTTGGGAAAAGGTGTGAGGCGGTTGGGATAGATGAAGTAGAGTTTGGAGAAATTAAGAGTATTATGTGTGTATATATATATATTATTTATTAATTTATTTAAACGGATCCGGGTCGAATTTGGGTCGGAACTTCATATACCGTATCCGGCCCATTTTTATTAGAGAAAACGGGTCCGGATCCGGATCCGAGTAAACGAATTATATCTAATTCCGTACCCGTAAAAATATGGCGGAATCGGTTTGGGTCGGATCCGGGTCCATACCCGACCCATTGACAGGCCTAACCGCCGGGAAGGAAAAGAAAAGAAAAAGAGCGAGAAAAATAATAAATGGCCAAAATAGTCACTCAACTTTTATACTAAAGCCAATTTTATCCTTTAATTTTTGCTTAGGTCAATTTAGTTCTTAAACTTTAACATTGGTGGCACTACTCATTAAAGTTTTTTCTTCTAGCATACGAAACACCACCAGATGAAGATGAAGGGTAGTAAAAGAATTACGAATCATATAATAATGATACTGGAGTGGAGAAAAATAAAAATTCTCCACAGTACATGGGGAGAAAAAAAAAAGTCTCTATTGAGTTGAAGAGACAAGGAAAATTTTCCAAGAAAAAAGAGAGACAAACATCGGCTGTGACTCTCTTCTTCTTCTTCTTCTTCTTCTATCTAATCACCACCTCAAACCAGTCTTCATCCATTCCAGTACTAACCACCCGTCTAGTTGGGAGGTTCTGTACCCTTCAATGGGAATAGAAGGGTAATGACTCCCATTAATTGACTGTTTTTGGTAGACTCCTATTGACTTTTTTCATTGCCCACTTTCAAGTCTTCCTTCCAATATCAAAAACTCATTCCCACCAATTTGGGCACCTCCCTTCATACTGCCAGCTCCTTCCTATCTATCGTTTGCCTTTTACTCTGTGCCTTGCAGCCTCTCTACCCTTCTCTCTCTCTCACTCCATTGATTAATAACAATATGTGTTCATGGAGTTTAATTTTGTAAACAAATTTGAAGTTGGGATTAGTTGATTTCGTTTGTTTATCGAATCTTCCTGCAATACAATTAGCATAGAATGATATTAAGACAGTGGGCGGTCGGTAGTAATAGACTAATAGTGTAGAATGAAATAAAAGCATGAAGTCGAGCTGGGGAGTAGGGTTGGCAGTGGTCATTGATCAAGAAGTTAGAAGCGAGCATAAAAGAAGAGGGAAAAAGAAAAAAACAGTTGCGGGATGACCTGAGCCTGAGGGACTATAGCTCAGTCGTTGAAAAACTTCGATGGATGGATGGACGGTGTCAGCCATGAAAGGATTGAATTGATTACAATTAGTGTCAAAGTTCAAGGTCTAATTCGGCCTAAACAAAAGTTGAGGGATGAAATTGGCTTTAGAATAAAAGTTGAAGGACTATTCTGGCCATTTACCCCAAGAAAAATTTTGAGCTGCAGCAATTATTCAGCCACACAATTTGTAGGCCGCAGACGGAAGCACAGTTGAGTTGAGAGCACAGCAGCCTCCGAAACCCAGCCGTAGTTCTTTCTACCGGTAGTGCAATCAGTAATGGTAACACAAAACCCATTCCTGGTAATTGATGGTGATGGTACTCTGTGCTATTAGGAATTCAGGATTCCCAACTTTCACATTTTTAAAGACGATAATGAACCTCCACCACTCCAGGCCTTTCCGCCGTAGCACCAGCAGCTGCAGCACGAGGAGCCTGCCGCCAGATGATAGAATTATCGCCTCCCTCGCCCGCCTCCTCCTAGGGTTTGCAGTTGTTTTATCGTGCCTCATGACGCAGGCCTCGGCTTCTATTCACGAATACCAAGATGAAGCCTTTTCACCTCAGTCCAACGCTTTCTTCTTCCTCGGAGGTAGTGAGGCCCTCTACGCTTCCAACCACCCCCCTTCTCATGCGTCATCTTTCCAATCAAATTCCTTCATCAGGTACATTTTTTCCAAAAAAAAAAGAAATTTTGGCCGCTTTTAGCAAAAAAGTTACATTTCACCTTTTTTTTTTTTTGGGTGGAGGGGGTTGCTGTGTGTTGTTCTACACGCTGCTTTTATATCTTCATTATTTCGTTTAGCAATTTAGCAGTTCTGATGTATATTCTTTCTGAAACTGTACCCACAGGTTGCTGTACTTACGGTTCAAGCTGAATCCTTTGCTTAATCTTTCATAGTCTAATACTGACATGTTTGATCTCATAGTAGTTTTCTAATTTCATCCTTGTTTTCACTGCCAGGTCTATTTACTTCTTACTAGTGTTTGCTTACTTGCTTGCTGATAATAAATATATTAAACTTATATAAAGCTTTGTTGGAATTTTGCAGATTCGAAAGTGTGACCTTTTTAAGGACAAAAGAGTCTGCGGCACGTCAAAATGAGATGCAGAGTAGGACTGGCCTAATTGAAGCTATTATTCTCGAGGTGAAGGACAGGGAGAGGATTGGCGATGCATTTTCAAACTCTCACGAAATATGTTGCACGCACAAGCTGTCCCAAGATAAATTCTGTACCGTGGGAGAGGTTATCATTCACAAAAACCCTGACCATCCTGAATGGCCTATTCGTATCCAGACCTTCTTTGAAGGGAAAAGTCAAGAAGCTAAAATGGATACTCAATCAATACAAGTCAACAGTACGGGAATGTACTGTCTCCATTTTATGTTTTGCGATCCACAACTTGTAGGCACAGTAATCAGAGGGAAGACTGTATGGAGGAACCCAGAAGGTTATTTACCGGGGAAGATGGTTCCTTTAATGACTCTCTACGGGATTGCATCTTTGGCATACCTACTGCTTGGTCTAATGTGGTTCTTGAGGTTTCTGCGGTTCTGGAAGGACATCATACAACTTCACTATCATATTACAGCCGTAATTGCTCTTGGGATGTCTGAAATGGCTCTTTGGTATTTTGAATATGCAAATCTAAATGCTACTGGAACAAGGCCTAGGGAGATTACGTTGTGGGCAGTGACCATTACTGTTTTCAAAAAGACTTTATCTCGCCTGCTTCTTTTGGTGGTTTCCATGGGGTATGGCGTCCTTAAGCCAACATTTGGTGGGGGAGCCTCGAAAATCATTCTATTAGGCGCGTTATATTTTGTTGCTTCAGAAGCCCTTGAACTTGTTGAACATTTGGGTAACATCAATGACTTTTCAGGGAAAACTAAGTTGTATTTGGTCCTACCAGTTGCCTTCTTAGATGCATGGTTTATTTTGTGGATATTCTCGTCTTTATCCAAAACACTAGAAAAGCTTCAGGTAATTCCCTAGTATGAAACTGGACTTCAAATTTATGGATAAACTAGTAAGACAAGTTTTTCTGCATTTACATAGTGTGGTGTCTTTAATTCAGCAACTTATGTGCCTAGGCATATATATGTCTTGCAATGTACAAGGGATATACGTAAATAAACTTTGTCAAAAATAGACAATGGAGATAGACAAATTATAGAACAAAAGCATCTTGTCATGCTAGCTTCTCTGCTCATATCCAGCAACGTGCGTTGAGGCAGGGTTAGCAAGCTGAACTTGTAGCTAATATGCTGGATGTTTTGCAATTAACCATAGATATATGGTCCTATTATTTTTTTAATAAATTAGTCTTTATTAGATATAGTCAGATTCTTAGAGTTGTCTTTTAAACTAATGATTGGCTTTTTCCTTGTTATTGAAATACATGTTTTGAATAATTGAGTTTTTTTTTCTTCTTGGAGCTGAGAGCTGCTATAGTTGAGGATTCAGAGATGCTTAGCTTTTGTTTCTTCTGCGTCTCCAACAAAATTATATGGTGAAGAAAGTCAATCATTTTCTTTTTCTTTATATTCCATGTAGATGAGGAAAAATGTTTCAAAACTGGAGCTCTATCGGAAGTTTACAAATTCTCTTGCTGTATTTGTGCTGCTGTCCATTGCTTGGGTTGGTTATGAGGTAATAATGCACTTTGACATCTTTGTAATTTGTTTGTTCTATCAAATTTTCCAGTTTTTGGGGTTGGAAATTTAGAACTGGATTAAAGATCACGTTAACAAGAAGTGGCACAAGAGTGCAAATCTAAGTTGCTTTTCACGGGCACCTGCATGCAGTCTATATTATTTTAATCCATAGGTCCTGCTTAAATTAACGAAGCGATCTCTGTCTGACTCAGCTATATTTCAAAGCTAGTGACCCCTTAAGCGAGCTTTGGCGAATTGCCTGGATTATTCCAGCTTTCTGGACTCTTCTTGAATTTTTGCTGCTTGTGGTTATTTGCGTCCTCTGGGCACCTTCAAATGACCTGACCAGGTACTTTAATTTTGTATGTTTGCATACTTGTATTTGACAATTCAAGCAGCAAGAATTACCATCGATAGGTTGATTCATACATGTCCGTTGCTGTAGCAGGTGAATTTAATTTGCTGCTAACAGTTTTAATTGTTCGATGGGCTTCCTAGGTATGCTTACTCTGGTGATACTGGTGATGAATTTGATGAAGAGGCTGTTTCACTTACAAGCGGAGTGAAGGTGACTGGGGAAATGGGAAGCAAACTTGAAAGAAAGGAAAAGAAGGGGTCTTCTGCTTCAGTGGATCAGCTTACAGGACTAAAAGAAGACCCTGACGAGGAGGACAAGCTAGAGTAGAAGACGCAACCCTGGTCGAGGGCCATTGGCGGTAGGGTTGACTATATCTGAATGATCTTAAATTTGCCTAAGGAATTCCAGCACGTATGAATGTACAGACTACTGATGTAAGAATCCAGTTTTCACGTTCAAAAGGTGCTCTGAGTCCTGACACCATTCTCTGGGCGGGATGTGCTTTGCTTAGTGGAGTCTTGACAGCTTGTATCTGATCACTGCCTCGACTGGTTCTTGTAGCTGATAGTAGTAGCTCCCAGATATCCACCGGCTACCCAGGGAATGAAATGTTGGCAATCCACACTGTGTTGAAGCATTGTTGTGATTTTCTTCTGTCCAAGTAAAGCTCCAATTATTTTTAGTAGTTGGTGGTAGCCCGGTAGGAGTTCTAATTTCTTCTTCTTGTGTCTTATATGTAAATGTGGTTTAGAAAAGTTCTATATGGTGCTTTAGAGAATCATTCTCTCAACGTATATCCCTCAGCCTCAATGATGATATTGGTTTATATTTTAAGATTTGAAACTGTTATAATTCCAAGTTTCTAAAACACCACCACCCTTTCACCATCTTACATGCTGAATCGGTAAAGGAACAAGGGTAAAAAATCTTCCTGTAAATGAGCGCGGACTTCTGCTTTTGGGGCTGTAACTCTTCACTGCTTTTGTCTAGTCAATTCCTATTATTCATTTCGCCCGTTCAACGTCAAGAATACACAGATTTCTTCCTTCAAAGTTAAACGAGAGCCACTGAAAAAAACAGAGAGAAATAAAAAAATCAAGGAGAAAACCAGCAAGAATAGGAATTGCGCGACGTCGACTTGTTTCCACGTGCACCGTAATGTGTCACGTTTTCCACGGTCTACGTGTTGTGGGCCCCGGCCAAATATCTCCCTGAGTGGCAGCCTTGCATGATTTTTTTTTTTTTTTAAACGATAAATGTTGTGTATAAAGAGCAAAACAGATATACAAGTTTCGAGCAAAGGCTCGAGAGAGCTATACACACAGTGCATCGAGACCTGTTGGATTTCTAGAGCATACTTACATGATCATTAGATACGTTTTAATCATTGATTTGGGGGTTGTCTCCCCTCGGCCTCAGTAAGCTAACTGGCCACTGCCCTTGCGCCCCCCCTTCCCAAAAAAAACAAAATAGTAATAATAATAGTCTATACTATATACTATAATTGACGAGGCACGCTTGATATACATAATTCATAACACTTAATATTATACTAAAATTAGCCTTTAAAGCTAGTATTTAAATTTCCTCTTTTTCTGTATCATGTTCACAAGCACAACTACCCACATTTCTTCTACCATGATGTTAAATATAATAATTTCTTAAAGAAAAAGAATTATTTATAGATTTTTGAAGAAGGCGCATGCGCTCCAAATTGATTCTATATCTAATAGTTGATTTTCAAAGCAAGTAATTTATTATATATTTTTTAAGTAAGCACACATGTAGAGTGTGTCAGGAGCACTAATGTACGTTAATGATTTGACCCCTGCCTAATTGTCATGTACATGAAGAGAGGATGATATATTTTGGTCCAACGCCAAATTCCCAAATGACGGCGATGCTCAGAATTTTTTTTTTTTTTTGGTTTTTTTGGGGGGAGGGGGGTTTCCTCCTTCCTTCTTTGGACATTTTACTAACATTTTTGGGGTCTGGTGGTGGAGTTGCTTGGCAGGAATTAGCTTAATTTGCATGAATGAGGTGTGTCTTGCAGCTTAACAACACTGGTGTTGGTGTTTCTCACAAAAAGGTCTTTGTAAAAGGAAAGGGCAATAACAATTTTATTGCTAACGAGACTCTTCTTTTCCATTTCTTGGCCTACCTAGGGCTGAAATCGAGTCGAGTCGAGCTCGATACTCGATCTCGAGCTTGATCGAGCCAAGTTCGAGCTCGAGCTCGAATTATTAATCAAAATTCGAGCTCGATCAACCTCAATCTCGAAGTTCGATTGGGCTCGTCAAGCTCGAGAACTCGAAATTCATGGTAATAAATTCATGGTAATATTTTAAGTTTGTTTGATTGCTTTATTTGTCAATGGTCCCACAAAAAAAATGCAAATAATATATGTATGTAATATTTAAATCTTTAAATTAATTTTCGTCGAGCCAAGTAGTTGGATGAGTACTTGAGTAGTGTATTTCCGGACTCGAACTCGACTCGATTTTGTTGTCAAGTAGCTCGAGCTTGACTTTGACCGAGTTCGAAATCGAACTACTCGATTACTCGAGTCAAGTAGCTCGATTGATTTTCACCCCTAGGCCTACCTGTGACCTTGTTTGGTAAACGAGTTTTTTAGTCATTTTGTATAAAACTTTATTTTTTTCCTATTTTAACTATAAGAACCCTCTAAAAATATTTTAATGTTTTTAATAGACACGCCACAAAAGTCGAAAAAACACACCCAAAAAAAAAAAACTTTTTTCTTTCTTCCTTCTCATTCTCTTCACTTCACTTCACTACCACTGTCACCTCCAACACCCGTGCCGGTGAATATGGGTGTCAAAATGAGTGATTTGAGTATATTTGGGTAAGTTATAATTAGGTAATGGATATAATTGGATATAATGGATATAATTGAATCAACCCATTTACATCCATTAAAATAAATGGGTATAAATGTGTATCCATTTAATAAATGAGTATGGGTATATCCAACTACTCATTTATGACTCGATTGAAATATTATTTATTTTTTTAATTTTTTGCGTGGTGTTTAACAATAAATAATGGCATTTTATTGTTATTACATTGGTAAGAAATTCAAATTTATCTCATTAATACTCACTAAAATTTTGAATAAAATGTATATTTATTTTTAAATGGGTTAAATAGGTGACTCAAATCAACCCACTACCTATCAATTAAATGGGTATAAATGGGTTTTATACCCATTTAAAATTAATGAGTGAGTTTGGATACATTGTTAATGGGTGGGTTTGAGTGACCTAATATAAATGGGTTGTGATTAACACCTCCCCGATGAAATCTTTTTTTCCCCTCCCCTTTTTTTCCTCCCTCCCTCTCCCCCTCACCTCCTACTCCCTCTTTTTTATTTATTTTTTCTTCTTCTTCCTCCTTCCTCCTCCCTCTCCTCTCCTACCTCCTCCCCTGGGAGGGAAGAGGTGGGAGAGGAGAGAGGAAGGCAAAGAGAGGAAGGGAGGAGGAGGTGGCCGGGGAGAGCAGGAAGGAGGGGAAGTGGGGAGAAGGAAAGAGGAGAGGGAGGAAAGAAAGAAGGAAAGAAAAAAAAAATAGAGGGCTACCAGTGAGTGGCAGAGGCTAGCAACCTGCAGTGAGAGAGGGAAGAGGAGGGTAAGGAAAAGGGAAGGGGAAAAGAAAATGAAAAAGAAAAAAAAAAAAAAACAAAGGAAAGTTTTTCTACACCTAAAAAAAAATCTTTCTACAAAGTTATAATACATCGTACTTTGGCTTTCCGACCGAGTGTTTCATGACATATTCATTAATATATCTTAATACCACTTTTACAAACGGGATTAACCCTCTTCTCATCTATTCAACACTAATAATAGTTAACTCTTTGACTTCCATACTCAACTTTCTTATGTTCAATAATTTATTCTCTTGCTTGGATGGATAGTTCATAGTAAAAAATCTAGGGTGCACAAGTGTATCAGAATCTGTAGTACCAGGTGGTGGCAACTGATTCGATTGTTGCTTGAATTACCAAATCGATGGATTTTTTAAACGTTTGGATAGTAGATTTTTTGGGATAATTTGTTGAAAAGAATACTATAGCACTTTTTTGATGTGATGTATCTGAGATAAAAAGGTGATTGGAATGTGCGTCGATGATGTAAGCAAAATTTTTTAGCTAAACATGAACAATCCAAACGCATATATGATGTGAAGTTGTCGACAAGATGGACAATTTGATAGGATTTTGATGAGAGGATCCTAATAAAACTTCGTACTGAATATTAATAGTGATTTTTTTTCTTTGGGTGTCCAGACACGAAATAATTCACTTGCAGAGAAGAAATCAGATTAGACTTTTTTTTTTGTTTTTTTTTTCCTTTCCTGTTGCGGGTGATGGTGACAGGTGGCCATAAGAACTAGTAGTATATTCCAAAATATTTTTGTTTTGCTGGAATTTTTTTTTTTTTTAACATTAAACTGAAAATCTGGATCAGAAAAGAAAAAAAAAAAAAAAAAAGAGCCCAAAGTGATTAGTTATCCATCCTCTTCGGCTCTTCCTCGTCAACGAAGGAACCCGTCTCCTATGTAGCACTAGCTTGTACTATGATGCCACAACTGTTCGGAAAAAGCAACTGAGGAATAGTCCCAAAATTCCTCCGCCCCTTTACGCTCTAGCTCTTCCCCAGTGCAGTACCTTCTCTTTTCATTTTATTCCTTCCTCCCCGTGTTTGTCTGCTTTTCTCGTCGGAATCTCTTCAAAACGACCGCTTTACTCTTTTATCATCGTTCTACTCTCTTTTCCATTCTCCCACCCCTCTTCCCTTCTTTAAGTCCCAGAAAAAAAATTCAGCGCAAAATTATACTTCTTAACTGGGTTGATTCATCAAGGATTTGATCTTCATACTGGATCGGCCGACATTTCTGATCCGTGTTCTCGTGGAATTGGCCTAAAGATCGATACTTTGGTTTATCATTTATTCGGTTATTGACCTTCTTGATATTTTGGGTACTGTGAGGAATAACAGAGAAAGCATCGGATTTGATCCGGGGTTTTCGTGTTTTTAAGTTTGGCGTCTCTTTTGGAATCGAAGATGATTAGGGAGAAGCTAGGACGGTCTTTTGTGGTGTACTTGTTGTGGTTTCTATTTTTATGGGGGTCTTGTTCTGGGAGGTTTGTCGTGGAGAAGAACAGCTTAAAAATCACCTCCCCCGACTCCCTTAAACAAGTTTACGAGTGTGCAATTGGGAATTTTGGGGTCCCTCAGTATGGAGGAACCATGATTGGTACTGTGGTCTACCCTAAAGCTGATCAAAAGGCTTGCAAGAGTTTTGATGACGTCGATATCTCCTTCAAATCCAAGCCTGGCGGCATGCCCACTTTCCTTCTCGCTGATCGAGGGGGTCAGCCTGCTCCTTTTTTCTTGTTTCAATTTACCTCATTTTTCCCCCCTTCCCCCCATTTTTCTTTTTTTCGGGGGTCGCCTCTCAACTTCACTTTTCTTCTTTTCGGATGAATAACTCCATTATATCTGATTATGTTTGTGGACCTTAAATTGTTTTGTTGGTGCACTTTTGGTCATTGTTTTTGAATGATTTGCTTCTATTTTACCTTTTCTGTAAATGGCCTTGCTTGCAGTGCTGCATATAGTAATTGCGGAAGTCAAACAAACTTAGTGAGTGCATGGGATGTTCAGAGAGTACTAAGAATCAAAGCTTATGGTTCAGCTTCCAGACAGATAATTTAGTCATCAAATGCCACTAATTTCCTGTTAATCTGTAGCTTATTTATCTCATATGCACATTTTGATGAATGAATTGGGAACGAAGCACTGATTGCAAGAACGGGTGTAAAAAGATGTGCCTCCCCTTTTTTGTCTGTTTCATTTTCTGTCTCGTGTGTTTTGGTACAGTTCTCTTATTGCAGAGTAAATGTGCTCACAGGTCATTCTTAAATGGCCTATCTTTTGCTATTTAGGATATAAGAAATAATGCATATTATTTCTAGTAGTTTCCTTAGAATTTTCCTTATGATTTCTGTTTTCTTTTTGGTGTTGGGTTTCGAAGATTGTTATTTTACTCTGAAGGCTTGGAATGCTCAGAAGGCTGGAGCAGCAGCTATTCTGGTTGCAGATGACAGAGTCGAGCCCTTAATTACGATGGACAACCCAGAGGAGGAGGATGCACAAGCGGATTATCTTCAGAACATAACCATTCCATCAGCTCTTATTAGCAAATCTCTTGGGGATAAAATCAAGAATGAACTGTCAAAAGGGGAGATGGTTAGCATAAATCTTGACTGGAGGGAGGCTCTTCCACATCCCGATGATCGAGTTGAATATGAATTCTGGACAAATAGTAATGATGAGTGTGGGCCCAAGTGTGAAAGTCAGATCGATTTTGTTAAAACTTTCAAAGGAGCTGCCCAGATACTTGAGCAGAAAGGATACACTCAATTTACTCCACATTACATAACTTGGTATTGCCCTGAGGCATTTATTTTAAGCAAACAATGCAAGTCCCAGTGCATCAACCATGGGAGGTATTGTGCACCAGATCCTGAGCAGGACTTTAGCCGGGGATATGATGGAAAGGATGTTGTTTTGCAAAATTTACGCCAAGTGTGCTTCTTTAAGGTCGCAAATGAAAGTGGAAAACCATGGCTTTGGTGGGACTATGTAACAGACTTTTCCATCCGCTGTCCAATGAAAGAGAAGAAGTACACCAAAGAGTGTGCTGATCAAGTTATCCAGTCACTTGGTAGGTTCAATCAGTGATTATCACTAAGCTACAAGTGCTGCTTTTGGATGTGCTTTGATTGCTGCAAAAATTACATATTTTCTGACTCTTGAAGTAGATTTCATGTGATCAGTGTTACATATTTTCTGTACTGCTTGTGGATTATTGATTCCATTTGTAGTTCTTTTTCGACGACACCTTGGTTTTTCTGGTGCTACTAGAGCCAGGACCATGTTACTTGAAATTGGACACTTGCTTTCACCTCTAGTAATCTCTGTGTGTGTGATGATGGTGCTAAGCATCTTTTATACCTATATTTTGATAATCTTCATTCGTCTGTTTGTGATACGTATCAATGCAATTTTTTATAGCAGATTTGTTTGGTTTCCCAGTTTTCTTATTTCGTCAGTATCAATTATTTTCAGAAGCTGTTAATTCTTTTTATGCACTATATTTCTATAGTCTAGTGCAATGAGGAATCAGTAAGCCTTCCAAGTTCTAGCTGCTTATTGTGCCTTGGACATACTTTTTATCTTATGTGTTTTCTTATGTTCTGGAGCTGGTACAAATTTGGTAAACTAGGTCCAAAGCCGTCCATTGGTGTTTGCACTTAGATACGAGTTTGATCTAGCACATTGCTATGCTTTTCTGTATAGTCTAGGTTCCCAAAGAGTGTGTAATTGGAATTTTGGAGCTATGGAGACTTGAATTAAGTCATCTAATAATGACAACTTATAATTGTCATTTAAGTCCATTTTTTAATAAAGTTGACACGGACTTTTCCTTTTGCACTTGTTCTTGGCTGCAGGCATTGATGTTAAGCAGGTAGAGAAATGTGTTGGAGATCCTGATGCAGATACAGACAACCCCATCCTAAAGGGTGAACAAGAGTCACAGGTTCATACTTTTGAGATTTCTTTTAGTATTTTACCTCAGTTGTGTCTGTGGAAAATATTGAATCACCTTGGATTTTTTTTTTTTTTTTTTAAAATTCCTGCTTGCAGATAGGCAAAGGCTCCCGCGGAGATGTGACTATCTTGCCTACCCTTGTTATAAACAACCGGCAGTATAGAGGTATGAATCCTAGAATGGCATCATTATGAAGTAGCTCTTTCATAGCCCTGTTTAAGTCAATCTAACCCTTTAACTTTAACCTGTAGGTAAGCTAGACAAAGGAGCTGTTCTTAAAGCCATATGTGCAGGATTCCAGGAGACCACAGAGCCAGCCATTTGTCTGACTGAAGGTGATCTCCTTTAGCATTTAACTTTTGAATGTCATTCATTCTTGATTTTGCTTTTAAAAGCAATGGAGTTTTTCATTTTATTTGCATTTTTTGGTCAAGTTTAATCCTCATACTGATGATGATGATCATTGTTAAAATTTGGTTTGCACCTGTTGTGTTTAATATTGCTGCTCATTTTAATTCTTCTGTAAGAGGACCATTAGCATTTGAGGACCCTTCTCTGATGCTACTTTGATAGCAGTTAGCTTCTTTTATTTGTTTTTTCTCTTCTTATATTGTTGTAAGTCATGTTCTTTTTGAAATATCGAGTTCAAATTTTGGTTTGATATCTGATCAAAGAACCAAATGGTTGGATAATAATGGCCTAAAGTATGAGATCATCCTAAGAGATAGAGATAATTTGCTTCTTACTTGCAGAGATAGAGACAAATGAGTGCTTGGAGAATAATGGTGGATGCTGGCAGGATAAGACAGCTAATGTTACTGCTTGCAAGGTAAGATGCTGTTTATGGATTCATTGATTAAAGGCCTTATCTTTCTGGATCTTCTAGGTAATCTAATTTTTTTGACCTATGTTTTGTAGGATACTTTTCGTGGGAGGGTATGTGAGTGCCCGATTGTGCAGGGAGTAAAATTTGTTGGTGATGGTTACACTCATTGTGAAGGTAAAACTTCTAAAAGTGATGATATCTTTACATCTAAATATGGATCTTATGGACTGATGGCTTAAGTGTTGCACGATTTGTGGAGCAATCACCATAGAATTGTGTTGTTTGTGTTAATTTAACAGCTTCTGGAGCTATGCGTTGCGAACTAAATAATGGAGGCTGTTGGAAGGGAACGAAGGATGGGAAAACATATTCTGCTTGTGTAGTAAGTGGTTCTCCCTTCGTTAGCACACTTGATCAGTTGATTGGACTTTGAATTTGTTAATTTACCCTTTGCTGTCAATTAAGAAGCAATTTCTAAGATATTGGTATTTCAGTAGTTGTAGAATGCCAAAGCAACTATTGCATCTTGTTTTATTTTTTGTTTAGGATGGACAGACAAAGGGTTGCACTTGTCCACCTGGATTCAGGGGTGATGGAGTTAAAAGTTGTGAAGGTAGGGTTTATGTTCATTTTTAATACATGACAGCTTGGGGATGACTTCTTGAGAGGACATTTTGTAGCCATTGTTTCTTTCTTGGCTGTGTTGTCATCAACTTAGTGCATTAAAGGCACTTGGAACTAGCTTAACCCTTTTCCTTAATGCTCAGGTCCCCGCATGCGGGGCCTTTTTTTTGGTTGGGGTTGGGAGTGGTGGCTAAATAGACCTGGAGCAGAATGATCCATGCTCTAATGCTTATTCAAAGCCTTCCTACTAGTTATGTGCAATCTGAATTCCCTTGCATTACTTTGTTGGGTTTTATGAATAGTCCTCCATCCTTCTCTTGGTAAGTTTGCTGTACTAGTTCAGAATAACAAGAAAACACTTCGGTCTTGAATCTTCATCAATGGATCTGTAGGTTTGCATGTTAAGATAATGATTTAATTCGTGCCCTTATTTAGCAAAAGGTTGATTTTTATATTTTTTGCTTCTAAAAGCTTAACTGTTATAAATGAAGCAACTTATACCTCATTGAATAACCAGAAAAAACCAGTGGGGCCTGCCAAAGTATACTTGAAAATAAGAATGTTATGACTATTTGATAATTTAATTAGCTTAGAGCAATTGGAAAATAAACTCCTGCCAATGTATACTTGAAAATAAGATTGTTATGACTATTTGATAATCTAATTAGCCTAGAGCAATTGGAAAATAAACTATCTTTTATTTGAGGATTTGCAAGTTATGCTGTTTGCTATTAAAATATCACTCTAGCAGTGGCAAATATTAATAGGAATGGATGTTTTGTTAAACCAGTATTTGAGCTAAGGAGCTTATCCATACAATCCTGTATGGTAATCCTCTGAGTATTGATATTTTATGCATCACATTGACTTTAATCAGGATTAAAGCTGATTGAATGACTTTATGAAATGACATCAGCTTTAATGCCATTAAATATTTCATGTGCCACAGATATTGATGAGTGCAAGGAAAAGGTGGCCTGTCAATGTCCAGAGTGCAAATGCAAAAACACCTGGGGTAGTTACGATTGCAGTTGCAGCGGCAACTTATTGTACATGCACGAACATGACACATGTATAAGTGAGTTTTGTATCTTTCTTTCTACATTTATTTGTTTGTTGCTCCCTAACTAGCACTACTTTTACATGGCTTTGTAAATTGAATGAATTACATGGGAAAAGGATCACCTTCTAATAATCTATATAACATGAAAGCTTACCTTGTTCAGTTGCCTAGGTGCCGGCCAATGTCAGCATGCAGAAGCAGGTAGTTGATTAGTTAGCATGCTATGTGCCTTTGATTGGTTGAGGCACTTGAGGCTGCATCTGTTGCTTGCAACATATGCATGACTGTATGTTGGGAAGGGTGTTTCCATATAGAGGTTGAGAGTTCATCCTGATGATTGAGTCATTTGCCCAAAATTCTGAGAGCAGTTAGGGGGGAATGCGAAGTTTATGTGATTCAAAGAAGCTTGATTAAAGGATTCACATTATGGAAGAGTATTTGTTGATTAGATGAAGAAATACATTCAGTTCCTGATTTTATTTTGTGGAACCAACTAGTAGAAAAAGTACCTGGAATGCTTAATGTTGATGCATGTAATATTGGAACACAGTAATTTGTGGATGGCATTTCTAGTCCTAGTTTTTCTTTCCTGCCAATCAAGCAAACTCCAAAATTTCCTCAGACCCTTTTAGTATGGCTTGCCTATCTCAAGTTATGTTTGAAAATGGCCAACTGTACGGCAAGGGTTATTATATATTTATATTGGTCTGTCAACTCTGATTGTTTTGTGTTTTGTGGAACCTGATCATCACATGCCTTTGATGGACAACTTGCTTGGTCTGAACAAGTGCAGGTAAAGATGTGAACACGGATTTCAGCTGGAGCTTTATTTGGGTTATTATCCTTGCTGCGGCTGCTGTAGGGGCAGGTGGATATGCTATGTACAAATACAGAATCCGGGTATGTGCGGATTGTTGTTCTCATTGTAGAAATTCTGAATTTTTTTTCTTTCCTCAACCTCCACTTGGAATTGGGTCCTTGGAATGACCTTTACTTTTGATGTTCTTGTGCCTGTGTGGCTGTGTGAGAGAGGACAGACAGAGAGACAGAGAGATAGACAGAGAGGCAGGTTTTGTGTGTTTTTTTTTTTTGGTTGGGGGGAAGGGAGGTGGAGATCATTGTTTTGGAGTTTGATTTTGTTAGCAGGTGATGTGGTATTGGGGCATAGGCAGGCATTTGGAACAAATAATTCGTTAAGGAATATCAGTCTCTCTGCTTTTTATTCAGGTTTCTTTCCCTTTTTTTTTTTTTCTGGTTTATGGAACCTTTTGTGGAAAGGAAGTCGTTGGGAGGTCCTTACAAACTAATAATAGCTCAAAGGAAGCGTAGCATAAGCTTTCCTTGCACCTTCTGACTGCATACAACTACTATAGGTAGGTGATATGATATGTATCCACATGTGGGCTGGAGAACCTCTTGTCTTGCATGGCTGCGATTAAAATAATTTACTGAATCTGCAATCTATATATTGGTATTGGTGGTAGCAGTAGATGCTCTCAGGAGAGGTCCCCATTTTGATGCTCTACATCTCTCTCGTTTGGTCCCTCAAGTGATTGTTCTTTGACTTGTGGATGGCCTTGCTATTCTTGTTTGTTGTTTCACCTGTTTTTGACCGCGAAAAGAAATAACCTTTTGCAGAGATACATGGATTCAGAGATCCGGGCGATCATGGCACAGTACATGCCGTTGGATAACCAAGGAGAAGTGCCTCATCATAATGCTCAAGGAAATGTCTGATGATGTTGCCATCAGAGCATTTATTATGTATTGGAGGGCCTACCACTTTTCTCTCTGGAGTCTTATTTCGAGTTTGGTCATATTTATGTACATGTAAATCCTCACTTTGGGCATAAAATCCCAGTGAATCGCGGGAGATTTTCGCTACGATTATTTTAGATGTGGTGATTGACTTCTGTCCTTTGGATTTGAAACCAGCAAGTCTCGGTGCCTTTGTGTCTGTGTTTTCTAATCTACAAAGTGTTGTAAAATTTCCGTGAAAAAATAGAAAAGGAGATGAAAGATAACAACAAAGGACAGGTTTTGAGGACGTGTGTGCCTGCTGCTCTTGGTCCTTTAAGCGCAACAACAAGAGGAGAAGTAGAGATATATATATATATATGTATATGTATGTATACACACACACACACACACATATCCTTTTCTCAAGTTTGATGAATGGCCAGAAAATTATCTCAGAAAATTATCAGAAAATTATCTTAGGAGTGGGGGTGGAATTTGATTGTATGTGGTAAATGTTGAAGACCAGAGTTCTGTCTGGACGATGGGCTGAAAGCCGTAGATCATCTAAAGACGTAGATCAATTTGTAAATCAATTAATATCTCATCCCCAAAGCGTTAGGGGACTAGCGAGTATAAATTGTTTCGCAAACTCGAAAACGCCACTAGTGTGAAAACAAGTCTTTCAAGCGCCTGCAAGGCCCCATCTCTCTCCCCACCCTTCACCACGCTGCTTTAGATGCTTCTCCTTAGATTTCTCACCCCAATCTTTTACGATGAAACTACTACACCACTGTTTATAATGTGATGTGAAGCATGAAAGATATATATATATATATATAAAATGATTTAAGTTTTTCCAAATCATGAGGTAAGACATGAAAGAAGAGGAATCACAAAAAAAAAAAACCCCAAGCCATTTTAAAAGAGTGCAAAATCAACTATCAAAAAAAAAAAAAAAAAAAAGAGTGCAAAATCAAGGCTCGTCATGATATCATTCAATTTATTCAAGGCAAGCATTAGGAAACCAAACATTACGGAGAACCACTTTTACGAGAACCGGGAGACGGGGCAAAAAAAAAAGAAAAGAAAAAGAAAAGGAGGTCAAACTCTCCCTACCGTCCGAATACTTTATATCATCATAGCAAATATAAACGAAACGAAGCTGGAAGCCGATTACAGGTGGAGGGCATTACTTTATGGACATCCAAGATGGATGCGCGAAAAAGGTAACAAGCCGCTTAGCCGTCAGCATAAGAAATGAGCATCCTCCCTCCCGTCCTCCCATTTTATTTTCTCAAAGAGCTAAACACGGCAAATTGATACACGATCAATTGACCCAACAACAGCCTAACTCTCTGTTACTCCGCAAACTCTGCCGTCCACGTTAAAACTACTTTTAAACAACGCCGGAATAGGCCATAGTTTGTACAGCAAACTATTTGGCAGGTCTACCATCAGCAACTTTTGACTGAGAACTAATCCAATTCCGCTTTGCTTCCTCAACCACCACACTAAACTGAAGCATCCTGAATGAAATAGAAAACAAACAAATAGCATGCAATAATATGTCATTACAATTCTCATGAAAAGACGCAGCAATGCAATCATCATCAATACTCCGCTTCCTTGCTCCATAGCTTCAGCAAACCCCCCCCCTTTTTTTTAGATAAGTATCAAATTTGAAATGCTATCTGTACCTACCTTGGGAGAGAATTAATTCTCTGTCCCTCTTTCCAAGTTTGATCCTTGTGCTTGCTCTCGATCCATTATAATCCTATAAGCATAGAATGCGACTACCACACCGCTGCACATATAAACCGGTTGTAAATGTACCTTCCGAAGATAGCAGCAACATACTATTGACAGAGGTCATCTGTTGAAAACCATTTGCAGTATTTGTAAAGATCCCATCCGCTCAATTTTCTTCATTCCACCCACATTTTTTTTTTAAAACCTAAATATCATGTCTGTAAAACAGAAAATCAGTTTTTCTATATTTATCAGTTGATTCAATAATGTGTATCCATTGAACTCAATTGTACTACACAAATGGTTAAAGTTAAAGCACGTCATCGATGCCTTTATGTGTAAAAGTTACTGTTCGCTCCATGCTTGCCAAGCAAGGTGTACTGTTACAAGGCATGAGAAAAGAAAAAATGCAGACCAGCTCAGACAGAGAGGTGAAGACCACGATTTTAATAAACTCAAATTTTGGAAGAAAAATGACATATATCAATTTGCAACTTTTCTTTTCTTTTTCTTTTTTTTTTGTTTGGTGGGTTGGGGGGGGGGGGACCACTTCCTCCAAGTATTCAAGCTATTCAACGTCCTTCACCTTTTGTAAAACTTAAGGCTGATGATGACATGAGAACGCAGTAACTAAGACCACAATCAAGACACAGGACGCAAAACCTGCTTGGCAGAAAATTGGAAGTTCCTCAATTATGCTTTAAGAAAAAGAGAGGAAATGAAACCTGACAAACGCTGTGATGAAATTCGCAATAAATGGTCTCTGCAAAGAACATGCACATCCATTCAGATATTATACGGATAAATATGCAATTCTCAGACCCTTTAGGCATTTAAGCAATAAGAAGATGCAGCAACGGTGAGTAAGATCTTACACAAAACAGCAAGCGTACTTCCCGTAGAAATAATATTGCACAAATTGCTGCAAACAAATTGAGGGGAAAAAAAAAAAAGCACAGGTCAATGCAACAAATGACGTATTAACAAGTACATGCAGTAGAACATCGATCTAAACATTTTAAAGATATTGCCAAAAATACATATCAAATACTTAAAATTTAGCCTAACTTCCCTACATTCAGACACACTGTGTGTTTAGAAGAAACAAAAAAACAGGGTCAAATCCTGCTTAAAATTACATCAACGAAGATTAGGGAAATGATTTTTAAGTGTGTCATAACCAGAAAATATAACAGACTTTTTGGGATAGCTCAGCTAAAGAAAATCAAGCCATAGCAATAGGGAGGTATTAAAAAAAAGAAGAAGAAGACAGTATACAACACACGTTCATCTTTATCAGACAACCAGCCAATAAGATACATTTTAACTGCCAATATTTAGGCAGATGGATGAGTTATATATAGTCACATTGAAGATCCAAAAGTAGCAAATCCCCGAGAACATACTCTTCCAAATCAATGGGCAAAATTGATTTACTCAAGTCATCCCAGTCACATGATTAAACCTGGCTCAAAGCAATGCAAAAAGACATCCGACAATATCTTAGTAGTAGCTAAACCTATTTCAATTCAAGCCCACACCAATTCTCTGCTCAGTGATGACAGACAGATTGAGTTCAAGAGACAATAAACCAACCTGCCTGCCCTTTTAAGGCCAGAGAAGATGATTCTCCTTTCTTCCATGATCTCAAACTTGAGATACTTAGGGCCAAAAGAGTACCACCAAGTATAACACCAAATCTTACAGCAGAGACACTTCCAGTGAACATGAAAGAAAGAAAGCCGCCAGCAAAAAGAAGAGACCCTGGAAAGAGGAAGCGATTTGATCAAGCAGTCAGATGGTTCTGCAATACATCAGCTTAATCTGTGTTTTAAGACCAAGAATCTATACTTGAGCATAGAAAATCGAGGGGAAATGATACTGTAATTATGGGGACAGGTGACATCTGCAGAATATTAACTTTCTGGCAGTAGAGATGTACACACATACCATATGGTATTCCTAGGTAAAAGTCACGCACTTTAGAAACTTCTTTCAAATCATCAGTGGAGGAAGCAAACGTTTCAACAATATCCTTAACAGGCTCGGGAGAAATGTCAGCAGCATTGGACAAATATTCCTTACTCTCCTCGCTGATTTCCGATGCAATCACGGTCAGCTCTTGTCTTGCCTTCTCGGCTTGCACTTTTAATTTCTCAGAGGTCTCTTTTAAAATGACCCTGGCTTTATCAGAGTACACTTGATAAGCCTCCTGTGATACGGTCTGCATCTTGAGGGCTTGCTCTTTGAAAGAAGATAGAGTTTCTTTCCAGGCATCTTGTGGTTCGTCAGCTTCCTTTTCAAGATCATTGGTCGCCTTCTCCACCTCAATGCCTGAAGGCTTCTGGAAAGACAGACGATCGAAATAATAAGGATGAAGAAATAACAGAGAGTAGACCGAGTACAGAGGGCGAGATAAAAACATCAAGGCAAAAAACAAAAAAGGACTAACAAGTAGTAAAAGCAGAGCAAGCAGGTAGACGAATAGAGCACAGAAAAAACATTAAACATTTCTGGAACGGAAAGAATGAATGTGTTTTTTGGGGTGGGGTGGCCAGGTGGGTAGGGAATGCTCACAAAAATGCAAAATAAAGTGATATGTTTCCTGGCGGTAGAATAGGATAAATTCAAGCATGAAACAGAAACCCGGGCAAAGGTTGAACGGTGGCGAGTAACAAAGTTGGAGAAGTTTTTTTTTTTGGGAGAGGGGGGTGGGGAGAGGAGGGAGAGAGTATTATCGACTGACCGAAGAATCGTCGTGAGAGGCGGTGAATGAGAAAAGCAGAGCCGGGGGGCGGCGTAACGGAGGAAGTCGGAGGCCCAGCGGAGGCGGCGTCAAGGAGAGGAGTCGGGGGGGTCGTGGAGGATGATGGAGGGCAAGTGAAACTGAAAGGGAGGGAGAGGGGTGAGTGGTGAAGGAAGGCATTGGAGTGGGAGTTGGAGTTGGAGGAGTGCAGAAATGGTTAGGTGAAGGGTTAGAAATAGGGTAAAGAATCCCTAATAATATGATTTCATATGCTTTTTTCTCTTTTTTAAGTTTGGGAAAAGAAAAAGAGAAGTCGTAACGAGGGTTTGTGTGTGTGTGTGTGTGTTGGAAGGAAGGGCAATGGAGGGGAGGGAGGGCACAGCGGTTACTGCAGATGTGTCGGGGACGAAGAATCCGTTCACGGCGGCGCTGCTGTTGGTATTAGTGGTATTAGCAGTAGTAGTTGCATATAGAGGGGTGGATATAATATATATATATATATAGAGGGGTGGAAATGGTAATGGCAGCTGCCCAGTCTCCCAATTCCCTAAATTTTTTTTTTTTTTTAAGTTGTTGGTTTTTGTTTCTTTTAACGTGCGATACACACCACCTCCGGCACCGGTCCAACCCAAAAGCCACAGGGCCGATTCTGATTAATGCTTCTAGAATTATACAACAAATAAAAAACAGGATATGCATATGCATCGCTTTGGTGACACGTAACCAAACGAAACTTCTTATCTGACTTAGGTATCTTTTAATGATACAATTCAACAAACATCTGAATTAATGAATTACGGAAGTGACATTGAACTTTCTAAACAATGCTTGCTTTCAAATTTAAGCGACAACTTATTCACTTATCACTTAATATGTGATATACATTAGATTTAGTACTAAACAATTCAATTATTTAATAGATTCAGATTTTAAATTTTAATTTTTAAACTTTAGTTTTACGAGACGCACCAGAATACTATTGCAACTACTAAATATTAGTAGGGTTTGGACAAGGGAAAATAAAATTGGATCATGAATGGAGTAACCTAATTCCAAGGCAGTTGTTAGATCATTGGATACATAGGTTCTGGTCCTTAGCCCACTATTTAAAAGGAAAAAAAAAAAAAAAAAGAGTTAACTTTTTTATACATTGTTAGTGTATTACTTTTTTTTTTTATGCTAAAGGTTTAGATCATCATATCACATAGTATGAATTTAAATTTAAAAATTAAATTATGCAGAGACGTGACATACAAAAATCATTAGATTATAAAAATATAGAAAGTTAATCTAAGAAAAAGCAAAAAAGAGTGAGTAAGGAAGGAGTGGAACTCTAGGATTGAAATGAATCGTGGGGTTATTGGGATTGAAGAAGCAAGTGAAGGATAGGCGGCGAAGTGACTGTGGCAGTAGAAGTGAAAGGAGAATTGGAGCACAGTTTGGGATTTGCATCTCTGCGAGTGATGCATGAATGATGCAGCTGGGCATTCTTATCAACTTTTGTGTGCTGGTCCTTTGGGGAGCGGGACGTGTTGAGCTGAAGTTGGAAAGCAGCAGCGGCAATGGTCGTAGTAATAATTAATTAATACTCTGAATTTGGGTTACATTTGTCAGACAAAAATAAGCTCAAAAATCAAAATATACAAGATCATCAATTAATATTAGCAGCAGTGCTTATTTTTCTTCCTGGAGCAGTAACAAGGAAGAAGAGGGAAAGAAATATTGCACAGAATGAGCAACAAGTTATGCAAGGCTACAAGTGAAGATTGCGAGAGATGTTTTGATTATTGACTATTGCAACAACGAAACCAAAATAGGGGGAAATTTGGAAAGTGTACGACGGCTGGAACAGTAACAAAGTTTGTTTATTATTTTTCCCTTGTTTGGCATGACTTAGGAATTTCTAATTACACACACCTTGGATTCTCCATTTGACCACACGACGTCGTCCTAAGTCCATGCATAAAGACTGTAAACTTTGGCAGTGAACTAACGAAGCTCATGGAGATGGGATCTGGAGCATTAAAATGTTCAAATGAAATTCACATCAACGACTCGGATTGGTTTGAACTCAGTTCGATTGATTCCGACCATTAAATGCTCTCTACGGTTAGTACAACAGCAAAGAATTACTCGGAAGAAATGAGTCCTAACCTAACCTAAGCAGCAATATGTATGAAACATAATTAGGTCGGCCGGCGTTAGCCACGTAGATGCAAAATGATAGTAGTAGTATTTTTATACCCACACGTGTTTCGCACATATATTTGTATCTTTCTCTACTAGATCAGGTGTTAATTTTTTTTAATTATCGCCAGTCTCTTTTGGTCCTTTTCTCCTTCACCTGTGCCCTTCCTTCCTAGAGGGAAAGAAAAAGAAAGAAAATACACTACTACTACTCCCATCCCATGAAGGAACAAAACATAAATAAATAAATAATGGTTTAAATCGAGCAAGAAAGCATAAAGGAAACTCCGTGCGAACAAACAAAAGGAGGAAAAAGAAAAGCATTGAGTGCTGGTTGGAAACCTCTCAGAGTACTCCAAGATTGGTTAGCCACTAACGGGTAGCTACCCTCCTTTGTACCCCAAAAAAAACAAAGAAACCTCTCAGCGTGAAGTGCAACCCAGCCGGGATTGGTGGGCTCCACAGTAGCCAAATGATATACTTGTTGGATACAAAGAAAGAAGCTACAGGAGCAGGCCACGGCAAGAAGACCCATGTACTGCCCGGCTCTCCTTGTTATCATCATATGAGACCATTCTAAAAAAAAAAAACAATTCAATTCAAATGGAGAAGAAGTCAAAGGTGGAGGAGAAATATAAACCAAAATTCCATCCTATTATCACGAGAATGGTCTCATAACAAATCTATGCACGGCTCATGTACTGCCCGGTTCTGGTATCCACCAAAATTTCCACCCCCCTCTCAATGAACAACGGAACACTGACAACAGCACCGGTGTCGAGAGTTGCTGGTTTTGACCCACCTGCCAGACCACTCCACATTACAATTCCGCAAACAAGAAAGGGAAATAGATGAATAAAACAAAAAGTTGCAAATACAAACACAAGTGAAACTAATCACACATTAACCATGCATCCCTTGATACCAAGACATGTGACTGACAAACTAAATCCACTGAAACACTTTGAGGCTGTGTGCAATATGATTAGCATTTCAAGAAATGTCAAAACTTCCATCCATTGACAACAAAATCTAGAGGCCTGAAATTAGATTTAATCCAAATGTGAGGGATCAGCCCAAGTAATTTCCCAAATCTATTTCTTCTATCCTTCTGTCCACCCGATCACCAAACACTACAAGCAATATATGTATGTTATCACCCTAGGGGACGATCATGCCTTTTCTACTATCATCAGCTTATTTATTACTTCGATAAAGGAACAAATTATCCAAGAAAAGAAGTAACTACCATTACCTTGAGCCGTGTCACCTCTCACGCCAGGATCAACTTCAACCACAGTCAGCTTAACTGTGATGGGAAGTTCAAAATCAATGACCTAATTAAAAGACCAACATTAACCAACTGTCTAGCAGAGATGAAAAGAATTTCCATTTCACAAATAACATAGTAACTTTTGATATCAAGTGTCCAAATTACTTTTCCCTTCCAAAATAGCAGATTACAGTCCATGCCTTCTTTTAGCCATTTCATTTTATCTCCAACATCAGCCTCATTGAGACGAAATTCTTCATATGTGGTCTGCAATATAGTTGAACAAAACATCACTGCTTAGTTGTCTCAGAGGCATATGAATCTTATGCTTATGACAACTATCTTTTGCACAAACTAGGAAAAAAAAAGTTAAATAGTACCAGGTCCATGAACACAAATTGAGAACCATCCTTGTAAGTGAATTGCTTTGTTTCCTTAAATATATCTGCCTCTTCTATCTGCCGTAACAGTTTTGTGTTAAAGAATTTACAGACAAATCAACAAGAAATATGTTAGAAGAAACCTGTGAAATTTGTCAGTGTCAACATTAAAACCAAAACCAAACAGCGTTCAGAATTGGCACTTTATGAATGAAACAGCTAGTGTCAGTCAATAACATGAGCAATCTATACTTGTTTAGATATTACTCGCCATTACTAGGTGAAGTAGGAAGCCTACTCGCCTAAACAAACTTAAAACTTTACCGAAGTTGAACTTCTCAAGGGAGACAGCATTTGGTCATTATCTTGATACAATTTATGCCAAACCTCAAAACTGTAATGAACACAGCCTTGTCATATCACGAGGAATCTTGTTCTAGTAGTTATACTTTAAATGTACTGCATCTTGCTGTACAACAACAAATTTTACCCTGAGTACAACTCAGAAAGCACACAATTCAAAGTCTCCCCTGCAACATACGATATGATTCACTACCCACCAAATTATGATACTTAGATATGAAGTTTGGCGGTTTTCCCAAAAGAAAGAAAGAAAGAAAGAAAAAAGAAAGGTAATTCTTAATGACAACAATCTCAGCATACTTGAAAATTGCCTAGGAAACTTTAATTTTGCATGACTGCCATGTTTTCTTTTGCAAATACCCTTACTGTTAGGGCAGTATTCATAATTTGGTTCACATAATGCATCTAATTTGCACCAGAAGCTATTAAGCTCACGCAAAAATTTCCACAAGGAAAACAAAATCTTAAAGTAAGATATTTTCTTCCAACTGTCTCACAAGGCCAAATCAACTCAGTTGTGGTTAACTAAAATGGAAATATCTACAGGAGAGAGAGTTAAATAACGTGGATCAGTAACCATGCCAGCAGTAAACCAAAAGCTTCACTCCTTTATTGGTATAATGTAGCACATCATATCAGAGGAACAAAAACAAGTCAGTTTATCAAAATACTACCTTGCTACCAGCTCGAAAAGTTTTCTCTACTGTGTTTCCTGTTACATAATTCCGCAGTGTTGTCCTTACATATGCAGCTCCTTTTCCAGGTTTCACATGGAGAAACTCTGAAGAAGGGAGAAAATTCAGAAAAAATTGAAATTAGTATAGGAAAACAAAATGAAAGGACGACGAGCTATGTATTTGGAAATGATCATTTCTAAGAATTGCAAGTTGTATAGACTAAAGCTACACATGAGAATAAAGCTACAAGTCAAAATCCCAATCATGTCCTAGTCTTCAGCTAGTATCTGTAACTGAGGATGCCATACAATTTGAAAGAGATTCCAAGTGACAAAGGCGGATTTAAAAAAACTTGCATTGGAATCGAACGTAAGAATTTCCCCTTCAAGTACCATTGGATTAGCAATTATATGCAAGTGACAAAGGCGGACTTAAAAATGAGTTGACTGATCCAATCTTCTGACAACCATTCACCCTAACACCACCATCTTAATGCTCATAGGTCCATGGGAGAGCCATGAAGAAAAATACCACTTTCCTAGTCTTCTACTAAATGCTGGGTGACTGCTTTATTCATTTATTTTTTCCCAGTAAACAGAAATGATGGATAAACTTGAATGTGCCAATTGTTCATGTATCCACTACAAAAGAAAAAGTTGACAGAGTTTCCAGTGGCAGAATGAGCAAAATACAATACGCGCGCATGAATAGCAAGAAAGATGCTAGTCCTAGCCTTCGTCTTAGCACAGCCTAAGTATCAGAAGAAACATACATAGATCACAGGTGCTCTAAGACATTAGCCAAGGCAAACAAAGAAAGCACTCAATTTTAGTTTTTACAATCACAAGTATGCTCATCGGGAATGGCGACTGCGAAGAACAAAAGGTGAAAACAAAAAAGACAAGCAGTGAGAAAAGGAAAGTCTACTAAGTTACCTATGACTCTCCAAGGCGAGCCATCTACCTCAATATTGGAGCCCACTTTGATGTCATTGCTAGAAAACGCAAAGATTTCTGCGGAGATTTTGGGGGGGGGGGGGGTGGGGATTAATTCTCTCCGATTTTCTCTACAGAAAAAGAAAACATGCCTGGCATGTGTAGCCAATAGCGGAGAAAAAGAATGGTAATGCAAAGAAAGTTACTAGCAGTACTTGGGAACCTTGGCCGACGGGAGGAGAGCGGAAAAGGCCGCATTGAGAGAAGGAATGGGTTTGATGGGGATGAGGATGGAGATGGCCGGAGGCAAGGGCACGAAGAGAGCCTGAAATTGGTGATTTTGATTCCCGCCATGGGTTCAGGAGTTGGGAGCCGGTACTTTTGTGCTTTTCTTGATACACCCCCGGCCAAATTTACGAGTCTGGGGAGCAGGACAGACCAGTCTGAGCAGCGTCTCTCACCGGAGATAAAAAGGATTGAGGAGCAGCCAAACTGTGCCAACCAACCCACCCCCGCTGCTAAGTACTCACTCCCCCACTACCTCTTCTTTGCTCTCTGTGCTCAGCCTCAACGCAGACTTCTTCCCACCCTCCCTGTCTTGCTGCTTTTCCTTTTATCTCTTCTTTAAATTTTCTTGTTTTTCTTTTACTATTTTCTTTTTAACATCTCCTCTGTCTTCTTCCTCTGCGTTATCCAACAAAAAAAGAAAAAAGAAATACTTTTATTTTTTGATTTTTAAGCCTCTGGTTTTAACAGCAGTTCGGAAGGAATGGGGAAAAAAAAAAAAAAAGTGGTAGAGAGAGAGAGAATACAAAGGATGACAACCATTTTTTTTTTCAACAAATGGAATAAAACACATATACAAAGTTAGATTAAATTCACACACACGCTAAAGGGGATAAATCTAAGGAGAACCCACCAAACTCCAACCTCCAGCCAAAAGGATGACAACCATTTGGATTGCAGTTTTTTGGGAGTTTTTATTTTTGAAAATGCACCATAGCACCTCTTGGGAAGAAGGAGATTGGAAGATATAATAAGAAATATTCTCACGAAGATCCAGAAAATGTTTCAATCTAAACAAGCTGTTCATGCTTGTTTTTGATCGATAAATGTAGCAATTGACTAAATATTACCCTGTTTAGGAGTGAAGTTTTTTGGATGTTTATGTAAAACTCTACTGTAACTTACTATAGGAGTTGTAGAAAAACTTTTGAAAGTGCTTGTTTGGCATCCCAAGTTTTTTGTGAGTTTGTATAATATCCATTTTTACCTACTTTATCTACATGAACCTTAAAAAACTTCCAAAGTTTTTAACATACACACCCAAAAAACTACACCAAAAAACTCCTTCATTCCTTTCAAAAATACACACTAAAACACTTTCAGGCCATCACCTCCCCTTTTTTCCTTTCTTTCTTTCTTCTTCTTCTTTCTCCTCTTCCCCCTCCCCTCTCTTATTCTAGATCGGTCATGGAGAGAGGGAGAGAGGAGGAGGGAGGGGAAAGAAGAGAAGAAGAAGAAGAAGAGAAGAAGAAAAAGGGAAAGGAAAAGAAAAGAAAAGGAAAAGGAAAAAAGAAAAGAAAACAAAATTTATCAAAAATTTTACACATCAACACTATATTCTCTCAAAAAATAATCAAAAAGTTTTTTGCGTGTTTTAGGGGTGGTATATTAAAAATTTTGAGAGTTTTTAGAGAATTTTTATAACTAAAGTAAGAGACAAATTAAGTTTTATAAAAATTTGAGATAAAACTTTGAGAGTTTTTAAAGAGTTTTTTAATTAAAGTAGAAAATAAACAAGTTTTATACAAACTTATTAAAAACTTTACATTGCCCTAAAATGTTAGGGTTTGTCTAAGTTGTTTTGGTAAGGACTGGATTACTCCTGCTCTATCCTATGGAGAGAGGAACCTAATTACGGGAGAACTCAATTGGATCGTTAGGAAACCGATGGGGAGTGCACATCCGCTGCAACTCATAGTCACTAAAACAAATGGATTTGTCCATAATTTCTATACATCTTTTATAGAGTTCACAGAGATCATCCTCCGTCTTTAGTACCCCAACTCTTTAATCTATCCTCAGTATTATTAACTCGCCCGTGACACACCATCCATACAATTGTCAATAAGCACGTACCCTGGGTGGAACTGGACCTTTGCCCCACAGACTATATGCTGCCAATGCATATATATATATATATATATATATATGCTTCCAGGAGTTCTCAACATATCCATTCCAGATTTCACAGAGCATTTCCCAGAGGCACTACCAATCCAACAAACCTCATCCTTACACTCAGGATTTGCTATAAAAAAATTTCAAGTGTTGCAAGATGAAAAAAAAAAAAAACACAAGTCCATTATTCCTACATTATTTAATTAAACATTTTATATGGGTATAATTGAATTTGAACCCATAATGGGGTTAAAACAAATGGATTTTCCTTTACTTTCGTTCCATCTATAATTCAAACAATATACATAGAAATCACATTTCTTTTGTCCTCTTTCATTTCTTTTCCATTGGTGTAATTCCCTACAATCCTAGTGGTGCCTTGAGGTTTCTCTCGTCTCCACCCTTTTTTATTTTTACTATTTTCTTTTGAGGGGCAAAAGCACGGGGTTTGGATGGATTTATTGTTTTTTCCAAAAAATATTTTTAAATACAATATTACAATAAAATACGTAACAAAAACACTCCAAATAAAATTTAAATACAAGTCAGAAAAACAAAAAAATAAAAATAAAAAGAAAAACTCACAATCACTTTCTTCTACCATCATCATTCCTCGTTATTCTCCATCACCAATTCTTTGCCACTTGACACCCTCTCACTTCCCTTTCCCACACACTCCTCCCCTTTTTTTCTTTTCCTCTCTTCACCTACTCCCTTCTCTTCACCACTCCTCATTCTCTTCCTTTTTTTTCCCTTCTCAAGGGAGAAAAGGATAATCTGAGGACAATTTTTAAAAGCACCTCAAAATTTTATTTTAAAAGTACCCCAAAATCAATCACATAATTACACACTACGTATCTAGTTAATTATAACATTTATCAATGATTACATCATTTTTTATATAATAGGACAACTAAAATTGCATACTTAATGAAGTATTTCAAATATATCTTCTTTGACTAAAAAATTTGTATAGAATAAACAAAAAGTGAAGAAGATACGGAAATAGAAAATTATGGCAAAAACATGTATTTTGGACTCAAAACTGTAGCCTGCTACCTTTTAAAAATTGATGACCTTAGAACCCACTACTCACTCTGCACTGCACTAGACATGACAAAAATAATTAATTTTGTTCTAAAAACTCTTCATCATACTAATTTATCACAATAGAAATTCCAAACATTAGCCTTAAGTGATAATTTATAGAAGATTGCATGTATTCTTAATAAAATTTTAAAGGTTCACCAATTTTATTTTCGAGGGGAAATTTGGGACATGTGAGGCTATCTCGGCTGGTTGGTTGGAAGAGATATATATATGGAGATAGATACAGATGATAGTAGCCCGGTAGTTGCGCGTTAAAGTGGTTTGTAAGCTAAGGCTTGAGAAAGAATGGAATGGAAGATGTCATGATTGAGAAGAAGAAAAAGAAAATACTACTGTCTACTACTGAAAATGAAATGTGGGCGACCTCTATCCTTCCCCGTCCACTGGCGGATGATTCTTGAAGCAACGACCCTGCTCTCTCTCTCTCTCTCTCTCTCTCTCTGCTTTTGCTTTAGTGCCATGCGAGATCATTGCACTGGTTTTGTTTCAAGAAATTGTTACAGTTGACACATTTTAGACTAAATTCTCTCATCCAACTCCTGCTAAACCCCACAGCGTAAGGTGGGGTGGAGTTCCCTGCCTCTCGTAAATCAGCAGCCTCTGCTCAGCTGCTAGCTACTCCGCGCCTTAGAAAAGTCTTTGGATCACACACTACTCACTTACTGAGCCAAGGCCGGTGTGAGGAATCCCCAATTTTCCATCCCCAATGCCCAAGGGGCAGCTGTTTGAGGAGTCTGCATATCCTTTTCGATTTTTTTTTTTTTTAAGCTTTACTGCTTTGGTGTTGGTGGACTACATCGTTTCGTCATACGGTAAATCACCACCACCTACATAAATACACATAATTCTACCGCTACTTCCTCCTTTTTTTCTTCCTTAAGTAATGTTTTTCAAGTTTTCCGGTAGTTGGTTTGTGTCCTGTTTATTATCCCTTCCTCTTCGTCATTTCCTGGAATCTTTTGATTCCGGCATCTTCGTTTAAGATATTGGTTTGTCTGACGTACCCCCCCCCCCCCTTCTTTTTTTCTTCTCATTACACTTGGTACTAGCAGTAATCAAATTCAAGATTTTGGCTTTGTTATGATTCACTGGGTTTGAGGGGATCGGGGGAATTACTCATTCTACCTTGCCTACCAACAGAACATATACTATTTGTTTTTACTACTCAACTACTGAGTATTAGATGGTTCTCATTGTTTGTGTTGTTGTGGGGCAAGCTTATATGTATTACCCCTAGTACTAGTAGTATTGAGGAGGAGGAGGTGTGAAGGAAGGAAGACTCGTGGAGCAATGGATTCCAAAGTATGCATGAACCAGCAGTGCACTTCGTCCTCACCCTGGTCATCAACTGATCTCAAAAGGGGTTGGCCTTTACGATCTGGTGGATTCGCCACTCTTTGTCACCATTGCGGGTAGGTAATCCTTTTCCTTGCAACTTTTGTTATAAACACACTTCTACAATTCTCTCTTGTGCCAGCCAAACTGTAGTCGTTTTTTAGGCATGAGTAGAGATGTTTTGTGTTTCTTTTACTAAAAGACAGTCCAGATCCCCCATATTTATACTCTGTAACTAGTCGGTTTTTCTGCAGCGGTTTTTGGGCACTTTGAATAACCGGCTCTTCCTTTGTAATTGGTTGAATTTCTAATTTGTAGATTTCAGTGGTTAGTTCTATAAAGCTACCGTTGTTTTGGAAGAACAATAATTTCTCTTTGAGGTTGAGGACTCTGGATTTAGAGTTCCTGGGTCCATATCTCCCCTTTCCCCTCCAAGCTTCTTCAACCTCACCCTTCCTCTGCTGCAATATATTTTTAAAAATTAATTTCTGGCTATCCCAAAATTTTGATGATTCACTTTCTGAGTCTATTACACCCACACTTCTGCCAGGTTCAACCTTGGAACTGAGTCTAGCTGGTTTCTCTTTGTATCCTTTCTTTTTGTTGTTTTAATAACCCAACTAGCTTGGCCCAAATGTAGTTTTGGGTGCCTGAGAAAAGAAGATATTAGATTACAAAGCTTGTACTCCATGTGCCAAGACCAGACCAGACTCAAGTTCCAGTATTTTAGTCAACCATGTCTTACATTTTGACCAATTAAAAGTTCTTTCTACCTCTTCCATAGAATTCAAATGTCTCTGGCATTTGACCAATGGGTATCTTTATCTTAGGTTTCCATGACAACCAATGACTACAGTTTGCTGGTCTTGATGTTTTAGCTTACATGTTATAGTTTTCTTTGACTTTCCTACATTTTGGGGCTGATAAATATACACTAGAAATGACATGACATGAGTATCCGGATTGACTGCAGCATTGCTTATGAACAATTAGTCTTCTGTGACAAGTTCCACTCAAATGATTCTGGTTGGAGGGAATGCACAACATGTGGCAAGGTGAGCTGGTTGAATATATTCTTTTTAGCCTGTATGTTGTAAAATTATGCTGCAAAAAGTAACTGGTTGATTAAGTCTGCCTCCCTTAGAACAATGTTTTCTCTGTAAAACTATGCCACAAAAAAGTAACTGGCTTCAACAATGGCAGCGTCTTCATTGTGGATGCGTTGCATCTAGCTCTTGGCTCGAGCTACTTGACAGTGGTGGTGTAAATTGTATTAGCTGCTCAGAAAATCATGGAACTTTGCTCTGTAAGATCAACTAATGCACATTCACATATGAACTCAGATGTTATACAGATAGAGTCTTTAGGATTTGGGTTATACATACCTGCATTTTTTCCCTTGGTTTTTGTACATCTTAATTTCTGCACACCTGTATTTTCTTTCTCCACTTTTCTACATTGTAATTCTCGTACTTGAATTGGAAATACATCCCGGTGGATTAGATCATCAAGTTTAGCAAGATGCCAGCCATAGCAGAGATTCAGGATAATCAAGGTTTGGCGGAGCAACCAACTTTTTTAAGAATCTGTAGTTCAGACGGAGGTTAAACTCAAGGTCTAGCTTTTCAAGGCGAATTCCATGAAATTGGAATATTAGTTGTTGTCTGTCTCCATCTCTAAAATCTCTAATCTTGATTGAAGGGCTTAGAGGATCTAATAAAATGACTTTTGGGCGAGGAAGAAATTTGGGTGTTTTAAGCTGAAAACCCATTGCATGACTGCTGCTGCTGGTTATGGGCAAGATTTGAGTATTTCAAGAGCATTATACTAAAACAGTCAATATCTAATGGCACAACTTTTGCTACTCGTTACATTGTTCAAATTGTGGAGAGATTTTGAGTTTAGTTAGCTTTTTTCCTTCTTTTTATTCATTATTATACTTTACGTTGGAGTCTGTGATGCTTTCCTCAGAATTGAAGTGGTAAGTTGACTCTGAATGTTAATGCAGACTTTGACTGGTGAAAAAAATAAAGATTGCAGAGTACTCTCAGCAGATGATGTCAGGGGAAAACAATTCACTACTGTGGGCAATCAGTCAAATGTTGGTATTACTGACAAGATGAAGTTTGTTCAGTTTGGTGATGATGCAGGCAGTATCGACCAATCACAGTTGTTTCCATCTCAGATAGATGATGGGATTGAGTCTCTTGGGCAGAGGAAAAAGAAAGAAAATTTTGCTTACATCTGGAGAATTTGGAAGCCCCTTTTTGTCAGTTTTAAATCAGACATCAGTTGAAGCAACTCAAAATGCCCAATTAAATGAATATAAGGAACATATGCTGATTAAAGGTGCTCATGGTTCATCAGTTCAAACAAATTTAACTATGGCCCTTTCAGCGTCAGGAGATACAAATTTTTCACCTGCAGTGGTTGGTGAGGAGAGGCCACTAAACAAGAAGAGTTCTTCCTTTTCGCAGGGGTCTAGATCTCGCCATCTCTTGCCCAAACCTGTAAAATCTATTATTGCTGCAGGCGTGGAGGCAAATGCTAGCACACTTACACAGTTAAGGGTGGCAAGGCCACCTGTTGAAGGAAGAATTAAGAACCAGTTGCTTCCTCGTTATTGGCCCAGGATAACAGACCAAGAGCTGCGGCAAATATCTGGAGAGTATCCATGATCAAATTATTTCCTTTTCTTGGTTGTAGCTTAGTTTCCATTAAGAGATGGTGACAAGTAAATTCTTTGTTGACTGCTAGGAATAATGTTCACCCTATCCTCGGGCAATATTTCCTTGACAGGGTATATATCAGCTCGAATTCCACGGTGGTTCCCTTGTTTGAAAAGGTTTTGAGTGCCAGCGATGCCGGTCGAATCGGTCGATTGGTTCTTCCAAAAGCATGTGCTGAAGTATGAATGCCATTACTGCCCCTATTCTGAATCTTGTACCTGTTTTGCACACTGATGAACCTCAGAATTTAGTTCAGTTTTTATTGTTGTTTGCTTTTCTATTTGTGTCTGGCGTCATGGTTATATGTGTTTTATCTGTCTTATGGGTAAAAAGAGTTTCACTTTTAGGCATATTTTCCACCAATCTCTCAACCAGAAGGCCTTCCTTTGAGGATTCAGGATGTTCAAGGCAAAGAATGGGTGTTTCAATTCAGATTTTGGCCAAATAATAACAGCAGAATGTATGTCTTAGAAGGTGTAACCCCTTGCATACAGTCAATGCAATTGCAAGCTGGAGATACTGGTATTTTGACTGCACCTTTTCCTCTGTAGGTATTAAACAAGCCTGTTGCACAAATTTTAGAGTTACAGGAGCTCTGCATCACTTCCAAGTCCTGCAGATAATGCACTGAGATTGCAGTTATTTCTCATGGCATAGGGTGCATGCTATTATTTCTAGTCATCCACAAGCACATGATTACTGAACTTGATTTAATGTTTAAAAAAACTTCTATGACTTTCTAAGTGAATGAAAGTTTGAGCTTATTCCAGTTATTTGCTTGTTAGAACAATTTAATTTTTGATGTAGTTGATTATCACATCTGTATCAGATCAGAAATTTTGCAAGATGTTTGTAAAGAATCTCTATCCTTAATATGAATTTTAGAGTGTATTTTTCTGAGAAAAAGATCAACTTTAAGCAAGTTTTTGTGCTCCATTCTTTTCATCTCTTTGGATTATCTTCCTTTCAGTGACCTTCAGTCGCATGGATCCTGAAGGAAAACTTTTAATGGGTTTTAGGAAGGCTTCACTTATGCAGGTAGTAATTTCTTTGAATAGATAAAACCAATTCCATGCAGATACCCACACACACACACACACACACACATGTGTGTGTGTGTGTGTGCACATTTAACTTTTTGTTACCTAGCTTCAATTCATTGGATAACAGACATGTTAGATTTCCCTTCACAGGATAATAAATATCTGTCTAGCATCCCGAAGGGCTCTTTTTCAAGTGAACCATTCTTTTTGCCTGGTGCTGATAATCTACATTCAGCTAACAGTCAGTCTGCCCTTCTTGACTCGGTTAAAGGAAATGGAGTTTTTCCTCTGAGTGCCTTGTCAAAACATTTCAGTGCCGGGGAGTTTGGCTGGCACATAGCTGAGATGAATGGTGAAAAGACTCTGGACGGCATACTTCCGTCATCCATGTTAGTTCCGGAGCGCAAACGGAGTCGGAATATTGGGTCAAAAAGTAAGAGATTGCTCATTGATAGCCAAGATGCTTTTGAGCTGAAAATTTCATGGGAAGAGTTACAGGATATGCTCTGCCCTCCACCCTATGTTAAGCCAAGCACGGTTGCAATCGAGGATCATGAATTTGAAGAATATGATGTAAGAACTCTTTGAAAATGCCTACTATGTTCAGCTCTTATTTCTGGTAATAACAATGACCAGTTGGTCTTCCTGCTATGGTGTTCTGGGATCTATTTTTGACATTCCCTTTTTTTTCCTGTTTCTTGCATGACAGCAACCACCAGTTTTTGGGAAGAAGAGCATTTTCACTATACGCCTATCAGGGTAAGAAAATTTTTTTGTACTTGAAATAGAGCAATTTGGTAACAATATTTGATATCACACCATTAGCTTATTAAGTTTTGAGTTCACCTACGAAAAATGACTGAATCACAACATGTATAAGCAATAGATATAAACATGGAAATCCCTAAAATCAAGGAGGTGGGCCATCATTTAGTTTGAAAGTCATATAAGTCGTATGTCACTTAGAGTAGGATTTTGCTGAAGTTTTTATACATAGTGAGAAATTATTTTTCTTGTGTGCATTTATATACACACACATACATATATATACGCATTATAATATCCTTTTGAAAAATTCTGGAAAGACAAAATTGATATTATACCAGTAGCTTGTTAAGATTATGTACATTAAGATCATGATCTTCTTGTGTGTTTGTCTCTGAGTATCAACAGATATATAGATGTATACACACATGCAGGCTCATATATATGCAGACACGTGCACACAAGCATATGCATACTTTTGAAATAGGGCAATTTGGAAAGACAAAATTGATATTACACCTGTAGCTTGTTAAGATTATATACATTAAAATCTTAATTTTCTCTTTTGTGTGTCTCAATGCATATATACATTATGCATTTACAGATATGTATGTATGTGTGTGTATATACACACACATATATACATACATCCATATATATGTGTGTGTTTGTGTGTGTGTATTTATATTTATTTATGTGTATATACATATATATATCCGTGTCTCTGTGTGTGTGTGTATATATGTATATATATATATACATGTGTGTGTGTGTATCTGTGTCTCTGTGTGTGGACAGAAGCACACGTGAAATATGGGCCATTTGGAAAGACAATATTGATATTACTCCAGTGACTTGTTAAGATTATGTACAGTAAGATCATTTTGTTCTCTTCTTGTGTGTGTGTGTGTGTCTCTTTATGTATACACAAAAATAGCTGTAGACTTGCGTGCATGTGCATGAATATGTGGACATATGCAAGTAGTGCACATTTAAGGCACAGACAAGCAAACATACATGTGCATCCATTTTTCTTCAGAAGCTCTTGTTCATGCAACCATTTGATAGAAGTATCATATTGATTGTAAATTATCTTAGTAGTAAAAATAGGCAAAAGGGAGTGGTAGCTGATGTTGATCTTATGCTTTACTGGCAATTTTTTCAGACACAATAAGCCAGAGATAAGTTTAGTGCTGGACCATGGTGTTAATTGCATCTGCTCTCTTGCTTTGCCATGCAGAAGTGATCAAGGAGTCACTTCTTCATTATCTTTTTCAGAAAAAAATATGCATGTGCCTGTGCCTTTGAGCTTGCACTACCAATTAGTTCTCTCGCTGCCATATTCAATAGAAGTTGCATCCATGGCTTTATTAGACAGGGAAGCTGATCCTCTAGGGTATTACATCAATCTAGGGAACAGGAGCAATGGGCTCAATGTGATAGTTGCTTAAAATGGAGAAGGCTGCCAGTTAATGTTCTTCTCCCCCCTAAGTGGACATGTCAGGATCATACCTGGGCTCTAAGCAGGTTTCTGTTTTTCAAATACAATTCCTGCTCTCTCTCTCTCTCTCTCTCTCTCTCTCTGGGTATTCAAGGGAGACAAGGGGAAAAATGAGAGGTCTCAAAAGCTTTTTGGATTAAACATTATGTCTTCTCTTCAATTTGTGTTAACAGGCCATCATGTTCTGGACCAGATGACCTGAGTCCCCATGAGCTTGAGAGTCTTCTGAAAATGAGCATGGGTGAATTCTCTCTCTGACATGCAGTTTATTTAAACATATTATGTATAGGATTTTTGAGGGACTTATTCTGCTCATCTCATATTTTATAGAGCTCAAAAAGCAGAAAATTGCATCAGGCCTTAAGTCAGCCCATGAGCATGAATCTTCTGACCCGGATGGTTTGGGAAATCCTAAGGCTGTTGGAGGTGATACAAGTGGGATGGCTGCTGCATCAGTTGCAACAACTACGAAACACCCCAGGCATCGTCCTGGCTGCTCTTGCATTGTCTGCATTCAGCCTCCTAGTGGCAAGGGTAAACACAAGCCCACATGTACGTGCAATGTCTGCATGACAGTAAAGCGGCGCTTTAAGACCCTAATGATGCGCAAAAAGAAGCGTCAGTCAGAACGAGAAGCAGAAATCGCACAAAGGACCAAGCTTGATTGGGTTTCCAAGGAAGAAGCAGAAGTTGAGAGCTACCAACAGTTGGTTATTCCACATGATTCTCTGGAGAATCATAAGAGACTTGATAGCAAATCTGAATTTCTAAGCCAAAGCAACAAGCAGTCAGGAAAACTCGAGGAAATTGGAAAAGAGCAATTAGACTTGAATTGTCATCCAGACCGTGAAAAATTGCGGCAGAATTCATCCCGTGTCAGCATGGTGAGTCTTCTCCAAGAAGCCAGCCTACCTTTGCAAACCTATCTAAAGCAGAATGGTCTTACAAGCTTGGTTTCTGATCAACGAGTGAGTTCAGGGTCAAATGTGCTCCTCCCACAAGTTGCTGGAGAGAGTGAGCTACGATTTGATGAGGACCAGAGTCTTTCTCATGAGATACAGGAGCAAGAAGAAGTTAAAGAGGAACTCTCGGAAACAGATCAAGCTGGAAATGATCCTTCATGATATTTTTCATATTTGTACTTTTTGACCTGTCGCCTAAGCTGTGTGGCTTCTGAATGGTTCTGAAACAGAAAAAATCAAAAAAGAAGAAAGAAACAAATAAGAAAAAGATATCCTCAAAGTTTGTACTTAGCAACTAGTTGATGGTAGCATAGTTTGTTTTATGTTCTGTATCATAGATGTGCATTTTAGCTGAAGATACTTTAATTATGGTGCTTGTTTCTGTATCATAGATGTGCATTTAAGATTCGTATCAACTCATGAAAGAAATCATGAAGAGAGTGCTGCATGCAGGATATAAAACTTTGAACAAATTTTGCTTTTATTTACTGAAAAGTAAATAATTCATCAAGCCGAAAGTGAACAAAGAACAAAGAAATTTATTTCAATTATCTGTTAGAGCGTGGACAACTATTGTTTCAGTTTCCGTAGCTACCATCAAATTCTGATTAGTTGATTGCTGTCGCTCTTATGATGTGAGACACGAACATGGATTCAAGCTCATCCTTGTGGGCTGGAAAAAAACCTGGGAGTAGAAATCTTGAACCCAGTAGTTGTATTATATTTTCACTTGTTATAATTTTCCTGTTACATCCACCTGAAAATTTTCAACCAAGTTACCGTTACAGGGAAGGAAATAGAATGACGCAGAATGAGAGGAGTCATTTGCATCTTTGGTTACAACGAATAGCGCAGAGGAAGAGAATGCCATTATAACAAGGAAGAAATCCTTTTTATCTACAAAAAATCATCCTGCCACCTCATGTCCTGGATTAACGGGAAGAAAAGCAGACACATCTTTTATCTTCTATATATCTTGTAAACTACTACTCATATATCTAAAAAATGAAAAAATGCTCTCTATTAACATTCAAAATCCTTCCACGCCGGACCTTCGAACAGTTTAGGATGATGATTTCCGGCTTTCCTGCCGATCAATTTCATCCAAGGAGAGAGTGGAGGAACCAAGTTCGTGGAAGAAGAGATGAAGGCAACACAACTGCCGTCGGTGAAATTGATGGCCTGGCTGCCGGGGGAGATGGAGAAGAAGCTAATCTGGGCACCGGCATAACGATTCCATTAAGGCTGGGTGATCTAGTTATGTGTTTTCCACTAACTGCCCCAGGCTCTTGCAACGGAAACCTAGAAGTATGTTTCATATCCTGAATAGCCTTGAGATGCTCCACAACAGTCCTCATGGTGGGCCTTACAGATGGATCCTTCTGAAGGCATCTTTGAGCAATATCAGCCACTGTCCTTACAGCTTTGGATGGGAACCGACCTTTAAGATGAGGGTCCATGATCAATGACAGTCTACAATCATCAGCTAGGAAAGGCCTGCTCCATTTTACTATGTTTCTTTCTTCCTTTGGATGACGACCATCGAGGTTTTTTCTTCCTGTAAGCAATTCAAGCAGCAAAATCCCAAAACTCCAAACATTGCTCTTAGGAGTCAGCAGCCCCCTCTCTAGTGTCTCCACTGAAAGATTTGCCAGTGCCTGAGTGGATGGAAAATGAGGACGCAATTAACAGTCTAGAATTGGTAAAGACCACAAGCAAGGAGCTCCAAACAAATGAAACCAAAAATGAATCAAATATGTTCACTGCAGAGTTAGAATTCTGGATAATATAACCTTGCAAAAGCATAAATCAACTTAGCAGAACATTCACCATTTGAGGTCACTATCATAAAGTTGAAGCATTCTTAAGCAACTTACTATGTCATGCACCCCAAACTTTAGGAGTTTTTCCTGAATTTTAATTTTTCTGTCTTCAGTAGCAAGTTATTTTCCTTACTACAAGTTTCAAACATACCTAAACCAATACGGGAACAGCTAGACCTTGAATGTTCAATACAGCTTCTCTATCTTTAATAAGATCACTTAAATCAAACTCGTCCAATTTAACATTTCGAACAAAACAAAAATCAGGAAGTCCAATATTTGTTAAATAAAGAAAAATGTAAAAAGTAGACAGAGAGAAGATGAACAGGGTAAGAAATGGCACAGAAACCATTACCATGAAAAATAACATAACTTACTGAATTACTACTTGAGATGTCTGTCTCAGGAATGTGACTAATGCACCCATATCCTGACAACTTTGCACTAAAATCCTTGTCAATCTGTACATTGGCAGTTGAAAATTCATGGAACATAGCCTGCCAATTGAAGGAAGGCATGAAGTAAACAGAATTAATTACTGCATATCATAACAGCAATAAATATTTAAACTTAAATCAGGATACTTCTAAGACTGATACAAGGATAAGGTATTACACTTAAAACTGGAGTTATATACTTATATTAACACCAGAAGCTTAAGAAAAAAGTTCTATTTAGCACCAAATTTCTTGGTTTCCATTTCTTCTTCTGACATAAATTTTGGGTACCTGGAAAGGCCCTTCTTCATGCAAGAATGTGAGACCTTGTGCAGCACATAAAGCAACTTTCATCCTGGCATTCCAGTCAATTGGAGGACCATCTGATCTCCCATGTAAAAGCCGGTCCAAGCTTCCATGGAAAAGTCTTTCATAAACCAACATCCTGTGTTCTGATCCTTCACGCGCATGATAACCAAGCAACTTACAAAGATATGGGTGTTGCAAAGATGTAAGAGTATTCACCTCATTGACAAATTCCTTTAAACCCTGGAAACCCAATTTTCATATTGAAGTTATGCAAAAGTTGACTCTGAAGGTGCATTGAAATTCATAATATCCCCCATCAAACCACCCTCCCCCCTGCGGGGGCACCGGGGAGTAAGATGCTTAAAGAGCTGTTTTGCCAAACTAAATTTCACACATCAAAAGCATGTATGCTTGCGATCTCTTGGTTAGGTATTCACTGGACTTACAACTGCAGAGCAGCCCTCCAATAAAAGCATGTCAACAAACTTAAGAGGGGAACCAAAGAACTGATTTTGAACCAGGAGCATAATGTAAAGTAAAAATCAGCTCTGACCACGGAAAAAGAAAAAACAAAGAATAGATGAACAACCATATATTACCTGATTGGAGGGGTGAAGGCGGGTGACTGTTGCTTCAAGCTTTTTGGAGGCAGTAGCCTCTTCCCCAAAAGAAGCTCTGTAGATCACTGAAGAAAGCCCTTCTGACATGCATAACTCAGGAGAGAAATTATGGCAAGCAGCAGCTATTTCTTCATACGAAAAATTTCTTAGGGGTCCTGAAGGGGACGTCGTTGGAGGTGGAGTTGGGGGCAAAGGCAAAGGTCCAGAGACATTTAGAGGACCACTGGCATTTCCCACTTTAAAGCTCGCCATAGTTTTCAAAGCCACGGCAACCTGAGGTGATGGAAGAGGAAGAGGTTGAGGACTTGCTGGTTGGTATTCCTTCTTAGATCCAACACGGCCCTTGGATTCGTCTACTTCTTCACATTCATTTGATACGAGGGTATCTTCAGCTGCAACAAGACTTGAAGGGGCAGATAAAGCCCGCATCCTACTATTGGTTTGCTTGGTATTGGATTGAACAGGTTTTACTCTGGTTCTGAAACTTGGAGGTGCAGATTGCAATGACCTGGTATGGTTTTGTGGTTCAGGCAAAGTGGTAGGTGAATGTTCCTGAGAATGGATGGATTTGGAGTAATTGATCTGCTCCATCTTTTTCTTTTTGCTCTTCAAAACTGTGAAACAACCCATGTTGCAGAGAAAGAACTAATCCAGGTTTTATCTGTTTCCAGCCAAATGCAGCGATAGATAAGATTAAGACACAATACTATCCCACATGGTTCTGTATGTCTGTTAACATCACATCAACGTACTAAGAGAATGATATCCACAGCTGAATGACACTTCCATGTGATGAAAATGCAAAGAATAATTGGGCAAAACGAAGATGGCATACAGACTAGGGACTCACCGTGTCCTTCCCATAAAAGGGAAAAAGGAACTGAAGAGAAAAAGAAGAATGTGATAACCCAGAGAGGACTACCATATGTTTAAGCAAATGTAATGGTGAGCTTTTCCAGCTTAAAAATGTCACCACTAGTTTTCAGATACATGACCATCCTAAAATTCTGTTTAGCATAATTAGTACATACAGGCATACACGGAGGTAACAGGATGTACTTGTTCTGTAGCCTACTACCAGTTACAAACCGATGACCCCCAGATTCAGATGGCAACATAAAAGAAACAGGACCCCCAGATTCAGAAAGTTCAAGAAACAACTTTGGGAGGGAAAGCGCAATGGTGTTCCAATAAACGACTGATATTGCGGACAAAGAACTAATCCAGGTTTTATCTGTTTCCATCCAAATGAAGCGGTAGATATGATTAAGACACAATACTATCCCACATGGTTCTGTATGTCGGATACCATCATATCAACCGTACTAAGAGAATGGACATCCACAGATGAATGGCACTTGCATGCGGTCAAAATGCAAAGAATATTTAGGCAAATGAAGATGGTGTACGGATTAGGAACTCGACATGTCCTTCCCATAAAAGGGAAAAGGAAGTGAAGAAAAAAAGAAGAAGAAGAATGTGATAACCGGAGAGGACTACCATGTGTTTAAGCAAATGTAGCAGTGAGTTTTTCCAGCTTAAAAATGTCACCACTGGTTTTCAGATACACGGTCATCCTAAAATTCTGTTCAACAAAACTTTTTTACTAATGGGCATACACGGAGGTAACGGGATGTACTTGTTCGGTAGCCTACTGCCAGTCATAAACCGATGACCCCCAGATTCAGATGGCAACATAAAAGAATCAGGACCCCTAGATTCAGAAAGTCCAAGAAACAACTGTGGGAGGGAAAGGGAAAGAGTATTTCAATAAACGAGCAGCCAGTTAAACGATACAGTAGCATTTCAATGACAAAAAATTTCAATCTAGGAAAGCTAAAATTTGGGGGATAATAGAGAAAAAGGACAGACTTATAGTATTACTAGTATTTGTGAAATCTCCTGGGTGAAATTGCGGCTTTCCTAAGGGAGTAGCATAGCGAGAGCAGGTATGAATCCAAGCGCCCAAAAGTTCAAGAGAACCCGGAAAAAAGGAAGGGGAAAAAAAAAAAGGGAATTGACGAGAAACAATCAAAACAACTGAGGAAAGAAATATATACAAGTAATAGTAGAAAGCATATCCAAAGCAAACCTGGGGATGGAGACAAATGATCCCTTCCTCCAAAATTGAGCTGATCTTTGTGGACGGTTTGGACCGAAGTAGACTAGATCTCCATTTGCTAAGTCTCAAACCTCCCGATTTGTTAAAGAAACAGAGGGAAAAAAAAAGGTCCAATCTTGATGATAAATTTTCGAGGGCTTTGATTTTGGATATTTTTGGGTGGAAAGAAAATTTCTCTATCTTAATGAGATACTAACTAGACTAGTATGCTAGTGCTGGTGTAAGGTGAGGAAAGGAACAAAGTGAGTTTTTTTTTTTTTTTCCCCCTAATAAAGTAAAAGGTTGGCGAAGTTAATGTGAGAGAGAGAGAGTCGTAAGAATTGAGCGCAAAGAAGCAGTGGTCAAACCACCCCAAAAAAACAACAGCCCCTGTGGGCCACCCCTCCCCTCAGTCACCATTCCATTTCACCTTTTCTCTTTTTTTTTTTTTTAACAGAGAGTGTGGATCCATAAACTAATTTCCTAACCTGCAACTTTCTAGCAGCGAGACTAAAACTAGAGCCAACGCCCCATATTCAGCCGCCTAATGACCGCCACCTTTTCTCTTTTTTAAACAAAACACAAACGGAGAAAATTGCACCAATCCACATCTATCATGTAGGTGAAATTTTAGTAGTCCCTCAACCAAATGAAAATAAGCGATTTTAATCCTCTTAACATATAAAATGCGGCCTTTGAGGCACGGACCCATCACGTGCTCCAAATTAGGCAAATGAATATGATTATTCTGATTCAAATGTAAAAAGAGACTAAAATTTTATTCAGTCAGTCTTCTCCGAAAGAAAGGAGGCAAAGAGCATGAAATTTCGGTTTTAGTTGAGTTGAGGAAGAAGACTCCTACAAGCGCTTACCACATATGAGATAAAATGACAAAATTCCCTCTCCTCTTTTGTCCCTTCAAAATCCCTCGTCGCAATCCGCCTTAGCAATCAGCTCATTGGTGACTATGTCCTCTTTGTTTCCCAAGAAAGAAAACTCCTCCCGTCCCGTCTGCTTCCGCTCCTCTTAGCTTGCTTCACGGCCGGCCTGTTTTGCAGCGCTCGCTCACCTCCTCCAGAGGCCTCAGCGGCTGTGTTTTAGGCCCTTCAATTTCTAATAATTTCGTTGTTCATTTCACTACCAAAATTCCTATCCTAATCCACCTCTCTAAAATCCCTTTACATTGAATTCATTTATTCTGGTGATATTGGAAAAACCAACCCCCCCCAAAAAAAAAACACACAAACAAAAGAATAATATATTATGAACCACTCCTTAAGCTCCCGAGTTTATGTGGAAGTTCTCATGGAAATGTTCAACAAGGATGTAGTAGCTTCCCAGGAAATTTTGCTGGCGCAAGGCTTGTTGTTGACTTTATCTGACTAGATTGAATTATGTAAATATTCTTGAATTTTGAGTTCTAATTTTTCATGGGTGGGGTTGTTAGTTGTTACTTGATAGTTGCTGTTGCTTGTGATGGTCAAGTTAACAGCAGAATTGCATTATTATTATTATTTTTTTTCCCATATTGTCTTACTTCTTTTATCTTATTCTTTGTTTAATTTCTCTAGTTGAGAATACATTAATTGGTCTTTTACATTTGGATCGGTGCAACAAGTAATTTGCCAAATTAATATTCCTTAAATATGGATGCACATGATATCGTATTACGCTACTGATATAAGTAAAATATTTATATTGAATATTTAGTTTTTACCCCCACAAGAGTGGGAAATAATCCCTCAATCAAAAGAATAGTTACTTTACTTGGTTAGAAATATTCCATCTGGCGTTTTACTAGAGATTAAAAAAAAATGACATGATGAATGGTTCCGTTTGAAAAAATAGCAAAATGCCTGAATTCTATTTGTTGCCAATATACCTTTTCTTGCCGTTAATAACTAACAGTAATATATTTTCTATTTATGAAGGAATAGAGACTTTCTTCCAAACAAAGAAAGAATCAACAATATCATACAAGTAAATGAAAGAAATAGAACAGTTTGGAGTGTTCACGAGTCGAGTACTTTGATTTGCAGAGCCAAATTGTGAACTGGTTCGATTGTAACGGTTCGACAACAACCATCAAATTCCCGCATGATCGAGTATCCCAGCACTGCCCCTGGGGTCGTCGATGGTGGGGCGGCTACCTGTGTTGACCAGCACTTAGGGTACCTTTGCGGGTACCTAACCTGATATCTTTTTTTTTAAATAAATTTTAATAATAATAATTAGAAACTAACTAAAATTCTATAACTCAATTATTTGGTCATCATTAAAACTAATAAAACTAATAATGATCACATAACCATCTTCTCTTATATTCATCTAAACAAATTTTGTTCGCGGGTTGGACCCTCGTTGCTCTGCTACTTTCATTTATTTACGCTATTGTTGATCTTTTATTCTAAAAAAAAATTCTCTATTCCTTTATAAATGGGAATTACGTGGGCGTTACTCATCACTAGCAAAGAGTAGACCTGTCGACAAATATAATTCGATCATTTTATTTCAAGCAGAACCTTTGCCATGTCATCTTTATCTCTGGCAAAACACTAAATTGGTCCAAAACGAAAAGGTGGATGGAATGGGGTTCTGGACAGACGTGTTCTAATTCTACAGTTGCCGTGTTGACTAGACACAACAACCACTCTAAATATCTTTAAAAAAAATATTTTTATAGAATTGAATCAGTTTCTGGTCATGACCAGCAACTAGCGACCAGATCTGGAGAGTTGCAGGGAGTGGGAGAGCAGGAGAAAGAGGGAGAGGGAGGGAAAAAGAGAGGGGGGAGGGAAAGAGAGATGGGGGGAGAGTTTAATTTTTAAAACATACCTCAAATAAATTTTTAATTTTAAAAATATTCTCACAATATAATCCAAAAAACACTCCAAAGATATCTACGGGTTCGTTTGGATTGTTGTTTTTGACACTTATTTTTATATACTGTTTTTTACACCCCAAATGCTACAGTAAAACAACCCCAAAAAAAATCCAATATTTTGTTGGTTTTTTTTTCTATTCCTTTTTTCTTTTCCATTTATTTTTTCTTTTCTCTTTTTCTTCTTTTCCCTCTTCTTCCCTTTTTTCTTTCTTTCTTCTTCTTCTTCTTCTCCTCTCTCCTCTCCTTCCCTCTTCCTCCTCTCCCACCCACCAGGGAGGGGAGGAAGAGGGAGGAGAGGAGGAGAGGGAGGATGGAGGGAATGGGGAAGAGGGAGGAGGAAGAGAGAAAGAAAGAAGAAGAAGAAAAAAAAAAAGAGATGGGGAAGAAGAGCGAAAAGAAGAAAAAGGAAAAGGAAAAAAGAAATGGAAAAGGAAAAGGAAAAGAAAAAAAAAAATCAAAAAGTTATAGATCTATTTTTTCACTTCTGATCTTTTTTCACAAACAGCCCCAAAAACAAGGAATCCAAATGTACCCTACAATATTTCATATCCCAAATATTATAATAGTATTTTTGAAAAACGCCTCAAAAAATAAGAGGTTTCTCATTTATTTCTCGCTCTAAAAAACAAAGCTGCAAATAGAATTGTAAGGGTTTTTAGAATTAAAATACTAAGGGAATGGAGCAACCTAGCTGATTTCCACACTGTGTGAGTGGATCTATTAAACATCACCATTTTAACTGATGAGATGAGATGAAAGGGGTAGGAGGAGGGGGCTGGGGTAGTGGCAGAGGGAGTGGTAGGCTATGAACTCTGTAAAGGAGAGAAGAGAAGTCGGCAAAATGGCAAGAGAAAGGTTAAATGAACAAAAAGATTTGTTTCTAAAAATGCTTTGGGAGTGAAGATTTTTCGGTGTTTGTATAAAACTCTACTTTAACTTACTGTAGAAATTGTAGAAAAAACTTTTCAAAGTGTAGTTTTTTGTGTGTTTTGGGATAATATATTGAAAATTTTAGGAGTTTTTTGAGAGTTTCTACATATAAAGTAGGAAACAAAGAAGTTTTATACAAATTTGTTAAAATTTTGAGTTAAAATTTTGAAAGTTTTTAAAGGGTTCTTTAGTTAAAGTAAGAAACAAACAAGTTTTATATAAATTTGCTAAAAACTTAAGATACCAAACAAACCCTAATCATAGGAATAATGTGGCAACACTCGGCCTCGGCCTGGGGGGTGTCCGAGCGGATCTATCCAAGTATTTGACCTTGTGAAAAAGGTGGGTGGGACGAAGGCGTGGGAAAGATGGGAAAGGGTGAGGGGTATTTTAGTAAATTCACAAGGGCACAAAAGCAAGCGGCTCTGGCGACTCAACGGAAGGGGGCTGGCATGGCCTGGATTCATTCATTTGATTCAAGTGACGACGGCAGTCAAAGTAGGAAAATCATTGGAAGGAGGAGAGTTCGTTGGTTCCTGGTTACGCAACCAAAACGAAAAAGGCTTTGACTCTCAACCTGGTCCGTCCGATTGTCCACCGCGCGAGGGCTTCTCTACGATCACGATCCACGCTTGGCTTGGCTTGCTTTTCTCCCATTTTCTTCAATTCCAAACACCCTTGACTGGGGCCCACTTCCCCTCCCACATAAACAACTCATCGGCTTGCGACGAGCCTTCATTTTAACGAGCCTCGCCGCTTTCTTCAGCCCAATCACTACCGAATGCTCTTTCGGGCCCCCAACTTCCATAAAAAAACGCCACTTGAATCTATTTTTTGTTATTAAACCCCAAAATAAGTACTCTATAGACTCTTAGATTTTAAATACTCATATAATATGTACATCGGATTAATATCATGATCGGGAATATATATAGTGAGGGTATGATTCCTTTAAAAACATCATGGGAAATTTTTTTTTATTACATTCTGTAACATTCCTCCTTTTTTTTTTTTCCTCTAATAATTCCATTTCTTTACATTGATAAACTAGTTGGATGATTTTCTATTAATAATATTGAATTCTGTTTTTATCACAAAGAAAAAAAAAAAAGCACACACACACACACACACACACAAACAACACCCCAACTAGAAGAAAGTGTCCAAAATTGTCGAGTAGACTAGTAAATAAAACAATCTCAACTCCTAAAAAGCAAATGAACCAAAACAGAGGAACCTCTCCTCAAACTCAAATAATCCTTCAAGAAGACAGCACAGCAGCTTATTCATTCAAGCTATTATAATATATAATAATAGAGAGAAGAAGAATACAAACGGCTCACTCTACCCAAACGGAGCCTTTATTAAAACACACAAAACGCCAACTTACCCGGCGGTCCAGTGACACGAGGGAAGAGGACATTTGATTTGAACGACTTGAGTAGAATTCCGGTGACAAATTCCAGACGACTCAGCCAGTGACCGATTAGTGTTTATGATGTACTTTTGACAATCCGAAGATCAACGCAGCTCCATTCTCAACCGCCACTCAACGCTTGTTCAGGTGGGAAGAAGAAGAAGACTTTACTCTGGTGCCTACCTACCTTACCTAGGCTTTGAATGATCCCCAGCGCACGACAGCAGACGATATCCACAACGGAGGGAGGAGGGACCAAACGTTGCAACCAGCAGCATCAGCGACACCAACAGCACCAGTAAGGTGCTCAGTTCTCTGCCAAAACCCACATTATTCTTCTTCAACACTGAAGAAGCAACGTATCTGATTGCCCCTGTCCACCCCGAAACATTAACAACTATCCCATTTTGATCTTTCCGGGAAATCCATTGTCGCAAAAGGTAAAGATTTCGAAGCAATGCGGAAGAGCAACCATCACCACCACCAAAATAATCCCATCCCTACATAATAGTTAATTGCATTTAATGAATCAGAGGGAGTATTCTCTAACACACACACACACCCACATTTGGTTTTTTTTTTTTTAAACCAAAAAAAAAAAAATTCCAACAAAAGAACGATAATTTGTTCACTTATTTTTTTTTCTTTTTCTTTGGAATGACCGCGTAATTAACTAATTAATTCAAGGCTGGCCAATTGAAATGAAGAAAAAAAGGGGAAAAAAGAAAGAAGCAGCAAGTACCTTGATGATGGTCATCGCCATCCATCTTGGCGGAGGAGGGATGTTGAGAGTCGCCCTAGCAGTAGCAGGAGTGGTTCTTCTGCGAAATTTGTTTGCTGCAAATTTAGACTTGAAGAATTGAAGGGGGCTGGGCCAAATTGAAGGTTTATATTTAGATTCGACATGGATGACAACTGAGGAAAGCTTCAGGCGCACTGAAAATCGGAACAACCTGCGAGCAGCGGCAGTCACAGGAGGTGGCAAGGCCTTGGTTGCCTTGAGCCTCAGAGCCAAGTCATTGGCCTTGGCTTCCATTTCCAGTTCCCATGCTCGCTGCTTCTGCTTCATCCTCCTCTGCATCTTCTTTAACGGCTAGAACAGTCACTCCAAATATTTATTATAATAATAAAAACATATAATCTCAGAGGAAATGGGCGCGTCTGTTAAGTTAGACCGAGTATTTTATAGGCCCGAAACGTCCTTGATATGGCCCAATCCTCACTTCTTGTTGGCCTCCCAATTGGGTCATATTCTTTGTTGCCCCATAACACTCTTGCTCCAACTCACGGCGTTTATCTCAATGTAAAGAAATGGAAATATAACTTTGTTGCCCTTTATTTTTCTTCTATAAAGTATTACTTGCACTCCATTTTTTGTTTTTGTTATTTATACTCATACTATTTATTTTATCACATAGTTTATTAAATTAAAACTATATAATTAAAATGAACGTGAGTGCATGGTTAATACAAATATATTTCCCTTTCTAATGATTTGCTACTCCTCCTTATTTTTTCTTTATTTTATTTTTCTTTTTTCAAATCAAACGTGGTCATCTGAATTATTTCCTCCCCACTCCCTATCATTATTTTCGACAGCTTCCGTCCGTGGAGTAGGAGTGTATGCAAATATGTTACTTTTGTGTGGTCTCTACGGGCTCCTCGTTTAACCTCCTTTCTTGTTCTACTTTTACGACAGCTAAGAAATTGGGGTCAAAATTTCCCACCTTAACAGACAAGCTCTTAACCATTGGGATTTTCTTTTAGAGCTCTCACATGCACTGAGTGGGGTTTGTCAGCGGATTTAAACCCTACCCCACATAGTACATTATAAAAATGCAGTAGTTTTGTTCCTTTAAAAGATCCAAATAATGCAATAGTACACTTGATCTGGTGATTCAGTCCCTAATCTCTTTACAAGTTTAGTTGGACTTCTCCTCTCTCGTAGTATAGGCATAGAATACAAGACTGCCATTTGACCCCAAAAACAAACCTTTAACCTTTTCCTTCAGGTCAAGTTAACTACTACCAGCGATGCTCGCACCTTAACCGCTTACAATGTCGTCCCTGCGGGTTGGCAATTAAGAAAACTTTTCTGACCCACCCTCAGCAACCATCCAAACCAAACCCCCATCACTCCAAAACCCCCCCAAATAAAAAACCAAAAAATAAGGAGAAAATTATAATAATACTACTCCTCTAGTAACTCAACTCAGGAGTAGTTACTATGGTTAAAAAACCCACTCTCACTCCTGCGAGGTTTTTCTCTCAGGAGCAAAGACCTTTGTTGTTTTAATAGGTGGAAACCACCATACTATAGATATGTTTTACATCTGGGCTCAACAAAGATCACAGTTTCTGCCGAAATGAATGCATTCTTCAAGAATTGACTAGTAGCGTGCAATTTGGTACGTGCACGTTCGCCTCTTCCACCCAAATATTTGAATGGCTCTCTGGTTTTCTGCGTTACTAGCTACAGCCTTGTGCTTCCTCTACCTCTGTCCCTTGTAAAACCAAATTATTTAAACAAAAACAATATACTTTTGCAGGTAGCATTACTCTTGCCATTGCATACTGACGATACCAGAGGGATGCCCAATCGGTTGTCTTTCCCATATCTGTCCTGAATTTCACTAACGGGTACATTACGAATAAAACCGTCCAGATTTGGGAAACCTCCTATCTGCAGAGGCCAGGAACTCCCACGTCCCCATGTGTTTTACCTTTTGAGAGTTAACTAAGTATGGTAGACTAACTGGAAAAAATACAAGTCATTCTAAGCTACAGTGCTCGTATGGGAATGACTCACAAGATGCGAAGCTGGCGCAAAATTTGGAATATCAACTTATGCACACAGGTCAACCCCAGGAAGGAAAATCTCTCTGTTGCATGGCACGAAGCAAGCTCCCTTGGAAAAGATGATGAGCAACCATGTACACAATGCAAAACCACCTAGCCCCTAATGAAAAATGCTTTGTAAGGTTAACCTTTGAAGAACCGTGGCTCAATAATTCAGCAAAGAATATTTTAGTCTCAACACAACTCTCCCTTTCTCTACGCCAAGCTTTCCTCCTGTAACCAACCAATGACCTGGAGGATCTTGTGGTCCCTTGCACATTTCTCTTGTGTCAAAAAATTTTGCCAACTTGTTGCCAACAAACTTCTCCCCTGAACCTGAAGTCAATTCACTGCTGTTACTTCCAGAAGTAACCTGCTTCCTCAATTTTTCATTTGGGCCATGATCCCATAACGATCTTCGTATGGTGCATCCTGGAAGTCGTGAATACAAAAGCTTCATATGCAACACATTCCGTGAACCGAAATCCCACACCCCGAGCTGTGCTCCAGTGACTACATGCACACCTGAGAAATCACCTACGAAGGTTTCAGGGCTCTCTATTGGTGCAGTGCTCACATGCGAAAAGTTCTTCCACTTCACAGGCTCAAACCATCTACTATCTTGTTCCTCAGGACCCTGCCACTTTGGAGCGCCAATTGCCACGCGATTCCCAGTATGGCTGGAGGACCTTAGGAAGAGATGCCAGATGTTGAAGGTGAATACACAGACGATTCTGCTTGGACCCTTCCAGATGAAGCCGCATGCCTGTCACAGGCTTACGTCCCACTGATACCTGCATAACGTTTATCTGAGATACATCACTGGACACCTAAGGATACATCGAAAAGGCACTAGCAGTAGTCAACAAACCATAACTGTTAAATTGCAGATTGCAGTTTGTAGTGCTTAATAGATGTTCCATTATTAAGTTCCTTTTGTAGATATAAAACCTTTTTTTTTTTTTTTTGTTAGGCCCCGCCCCCCCTTGGGGGGGGGGATGTATTTTGCTCATTCAGTGCTATCTCTCCTGGCTGCTTTTCAAGCAGATTTTGAAACTTCAAAAACATCTTATTCAAATTGATATAGAGAAATAAAACTTTGCAAATTAATCGGCATCAGAACCAGAAGCTAGATGAATTTTTCTTCACACCAAGTCACTCCATAACAGTTTTAAGCTTTAAATCGGACATGCTCACATACTTGCTCCAGGCTGACATAAAGCTTTTGACCCATCATGCTAAACTGCAGAGATGGGCAAACAGGTTCCTTTCTTGATTGACCTGGAAGCCTGTCCTGTAGAGGGGCCCATGTTCGAGGGACCTGAAACTCCAGAAAATATCTCAGCTCTTCAATCTGAGGCTTGTCTGCATACAATAGCCAAAACTGGTATCATTAGCTATAACAAGAAATCACTAGCTCACAACAGCTTCTGATAGCAGTTCCAGCATATGAGGAACAAGATCTTATAAAGGATAAAATGGCTTACAGTCCAGGTAGAGATCTATAGCTCGTGTTAAATGCTCCTTTCCTCTAACCCCATCAAGAAGGAGTGAAATTGGATAAAACTGCATCTCAATAACATCTGGAGAAGATCGAACTGTTCTCGCCCATTGAGAGTGACTTTGTTCAAGATCATCCCCTCCCCTTCGTCTGAAGATGACTGTAACATCCTGCAAAAAAATATATTTGAAAAAATTCGAGGCTAAGCGTTGTTATCATTTCAGAGGTCGAACAATATGTAACTTGCAACCAAACTAAGGAAATAATTTGGATTCAACAAAAGAAAATTATCTCCCCCCCCCCCAAAAAAAAACCCAAAAGACACGATGAATTCTTATTTTACCATCTTTTAGAAGCAAATTTGACCAGGCATCATTAATTATACTTCGACGAACTAAAGTTGATTTAGTCATACAACAGCCACAGACCTGAATATACATAATAATCACCTCTTTTCATAAAATATATTCACCACCTTGAAGGTCTGCCAGTTCATTCCCAACAATATCATCGACCATACGGATAACATGAAGGTGTTCAACTTCCTAAGACTGCTCATGATTATGCTGAATTGGCAAGCATGTGAGTCTAGATGCAATACAAGAAGACTGCGTTGTCAAGGCTTTCCTTGCTACAGATTACTGCTAGCAATTAAAAAGTGATTGTAGAAGACTTGGAGTTTGATGATGCAGTTAATTTCTTCATTTCAGGTTGCTTCACTATTGCAAAATACATAATGGAAGTGTCAAAATATTAATTTTGAAGAGAAGGGAAGCAGCAATTGCCTTACTATTGCAAACACCATTTCATGAGACACGCTGCATACCTCTTTTCCATTGCCTGCAAGAATAGGTGTAACACTTGGTTGTGGATATATCCCTTGGCTGTTGAATATAGAAGGATCATTTCCCTGCAGAATTGAGCCGGAAGGTAATAAGATGGAGTATACTTTTCAATATCTTGAGAAATCAGAAACCAGGCTTCAAAAGCAAAAATATAAAGCCTAAAAATAGGATGGAAATTTGGAAATGTTGAAAAATTATTACAAAGAAAGTTATATATTGGAACTAGCCTTATCCTTGTACTTCAATACACTTGAACTTGTTAGACTTTCTGCACTCGAGAACCTTTGGTTTCCAATGTCTTGGACATAACGTTTTATTTCCATGGTTGACAAAGATGACGAGTCATGTTGTTTCACATATATAACATCTTTCCCTCCAATAGTTATAGATGTAATAACATGGGTCCCAAAGTTTTCAATGAAGCTGGCAGATACATAGATAGAAAAACGTAAGACAACATCACAAACCCAGGACAAAGGAAAAAGAAAGGCCATCTACTATAAACAGCACAATATTTCCTACCTAGCCAAGGCTGGTGGATCCCACAATGTTGGTACTGCTCTTCTAGCATTTTGTTGCAATACCATGGCAGATTTCAGGAGTTCAAGCTTTGCAAGAGGAATGAAGAATCCATCCATGGAAAGGGTCTTCGTAGTAGCAGCATCTATGTGCTTAGACCCAGTGTAGCTAAATGCGGCATTGAAGCTTCCAAGAGGAGAATGTCCAGATAAATTTGCTCTTCTATTAAAATACTCCACCATCTGCAATCACGTACACTTTACATGCATTAGAAGATTAGTAACCACCAAAAGTGCCATCGACGCCCAGATCCATGAAGATAAGCACATACAAAATTACATATTTAACCATGTACATAGTACATCCACATTCAGTCCCCTATAATGGAAGGAAATGCTAAAGAAAATGGCGTAGATTGGCAGAAAAAATAATTACTGCAGTTGGAAAACATCTCGGAATATGTTCACTGATTTCTATTCCTGTCAATGTCTTCATGATTTCTTCTATTAAAATTTGAAGTTATGATAGATGAGAGGATTGCAAAAGCTATGGACAATTAAAATTGGACAAGGTTGTTCTATGAAACAAACTTGGTGCCAAGTATGCTGAGATATCGTGAAGATGCTTCTGATTTTCAAACAAATAAAATAAATGTTCGAAACCTAGTGATGCTTCAAAATCTCACGGACGATTGCTTAGTGCAAGAACATATCATTGACATCTAACATAGAGACTTTCGAAGCGGAGAAAACATAGGAAAAGACAGCTTTTGTCAGATTACAGGGGAACACATAACTCAAATTAGGCTGAGGCAAATAGAGGTGTAGATATTCTAGAACAAGTTCTGACCAAGTACATTAAACAAAAGAAGAGCATTTTCCCTTTTTTCCCTCTTGATGAGTTGAAGACAGAAATCTGCTGAAGCATATACACTTGAAAAGCCAAACATATGTGACCAATTGGATCATAGCAAAGCGCATTAATCATAGATTGATGCTGCAGAATCTGGCAGTTTCACCCCGAGCTCTGTTCTAATAGAGAAGTAAGTGTATAAGCAACAGTGAAGGTTGTTCAATAATTTTTCTGGAGTCAACTGAAAAGTAGAGCAGAAGGCGACATTCGAGATGGGGGCGTAGGGGAAAAGACACGCATGCCTGAAATACCAAAATAGTGCTACTACTGTAGTACTCTCCTCCATAGGAGCAGAGAAGGGAGTGAGAATGGAAAATAGAGAAGCATGATGATTGACGAGCAGGAAGGTGAAGGTAGCAGTAGGTAGGTAGTAGTAGCAGTTACCTCATCATAAGTGCAAACACCAGAGGCATGACGGGCAGCAGGCTCAGAAAAGGTCTTGATATCCCTGGAAACACTGGGGACAACTAAGTTATCATACAAACAGAGATCCCTGGTATGGTCCTCGTCGATCTCCACTACACTGGCGCCCGAAACTCCCTTGCAGTAAAGCAACCTGGTATCAAAGTTGACATCAAAGCCCCTGCCCAAGGCATGCACGGCATTGATAGCAGTATGCAAAGCTGCTGCATTTTCCTCCATATCATCACCCAAGAAGGAGCCCTGTTAGAGAGCAGCAGAGCTCCGACACAATCCAATCCGTACCAGGTTAACCCCAAGACCTACCCACCAAAAAGTTTGAGGAGTGTCCAATCCAAAGCTAAAAGTGAATCTACTAATTTGCAGTTGAATCACCACCTGAAAGATTATCATCATTATTATTACTGATTTATTTGATTGAAGGCAAGAGTGCAAGGGACCCGAAGAAATTAGTGGAGTGTAATCAAGAAATAGAGGGAAAGTTTATATATGAACTTAATGGATCAGGTGAAATCAACCAACCATGCCCTTGCGTACTACAAGCAGAAAGCATTTTTGGGTTTTTAAGTAGTATTGGACTAAGAGGAGAAATTACCAAGAAAGGTAGGTGTAAAGCATCATCATCCAATCATCAATACGGTATAATCCTCTGCTCACAGATCTTTCTCTTCTTCTTCTTCTTCTTCTTCTGGGTGGGTTGGAGAAGGGGGGGGGGGTTTGAAATGCAGAGACACAACCCACAGGCAACCCAGCAAAATTTTCTCTGATCAAAGTTGTTGTTGTTCTTCTTCGTCTTCAGTCTTCACCTTCATCCACCTGACTCTGTTACACCTTTGGGCTGGGCTGGGCTGGGCTTTGACTCTCACCCTCAGTCGTGGGTCGATATCTACGAGTGTGTATGTATATATTTTTCCTCTCAAGCAAAAATATAATATTTGTTAGTACTAGATTCAAAGAAATTCCGATTTAAAAGATGAAAAGAGGAAGACGAGCCATTTTTCCACCCACTAGTCCACTACCGTAGTTGTTAGGATCACGATAGGATCTTACCATTCCACAATTTTGATTTCAATTCGATTCTTGATACGGTCGTAGCATTTAAAGATATTATAATAAAAATTTTAACAATTTGATTATAACTTTGTATGCAAAATTCAAAATGCTATTATTATGCTAGAAATTAGATTCAAATAACTTTAAACCCACGTAATTATCTTATACTAATTCCTTATCTATAAAAATTGGTATTTAATTATCTTATTAATAAATACTTAAATTTTATATATATATATATAAAGTCAATTTTTCTAACTATCTTGTCCAGTAATTTGCATCTGAATTCAAAATAAGAATGAACAATATTTTTAATTTAATCAAATTCATTTACAATATATCACATATAGTTCCAAAATTTTTATTTAATTTTTAAAATACCCCAATTACTTTAGATAGCACGATTTTAACCTCAATTATCAATACTGTTACATTGATTGTACATGAGTTGTATTATTTAATACAATACATGTGGATTGCAAACTTCAAAATTATTAATAAGACTATTTCTTGCTTTTTTTTTTGTAAGATCAATCGATTCCACCATTCAATCCTACGATCCGATAGCGTAAAGTAAAAAACGATTCAAAATAGAATTCCGATTCTGAAAACCTTGCCCAGTACTCCCACAAAAGATAAAGATGTGGCGAAATGGCTTTTACCATGGTTATTAAGGCCCTCAACAAAAGCCAGGGACGACTCAACTCTAATTTTCTTTTTGGTTTTGGACTTTTCTTCAGCCGATTTTAGCACTCTCTGCTGATTCAACTACTACCAATCGCTATGCATGTTTAATGAGACCGTTTTGCACTTCAACACACAAGACTCCATAAATGTTACTTCTTTTTCCAACAATTTAGGATAAATCTTTTACAATAAGGCCACCTTTAAAATGTGCAGCAAAGGTCATACTATAACAAGAAGGAAAAACTGGAACTTGACAAACATTTCCCCGTCAACCAGCCACATCAATGCGCATAGAAATGAAATCGCAAGCATTTTCAAACCATAGCACCGCTCAAATGTAATCAAGTGGCCTGAGTTTTAAAATACTCTTATATATATATATATATATATGTATACAAATATACATATATTTTTTTCCCTCAACAAGTTTGCAGATAATTACAGATTGTATTAGATAGTTTTCAAGCTTCGTCCTTCTAATGAATCAAGACTGCATAACGATCCTACTTCTGCCTCAAAAACCTGAAAGGCCTGCTTTCTTTTCCAGAGTTGAAACAGGTCAAAAAGCATCTAGGCAACCACCCGGTTACTGTGAGTTTCTTGCCTTCTTTGCAGCAAAGAGCTGACGCAGAAAGGCAAATTTCCCTCTGGCTCGCGCAGAAAATTCCGTAATGCTGCCATTACTTGCAACTGTTGCCTCGTTGGACCGGCTTTCCTGCAAAGATGGTTCCGGTGGTGGAAGTGCAAAGAGAAATTCGTTCAGCATCCTGATGATTTGGCTGAAGCTAGGTCGCAGATTGGGATCCTCAACCCAGCAGGACTGCATAATGAAAGCGAGATCAGGGGCAACATCTTCCGGAATGCAAGGCCTCTCTTGCTGCATTTTCAGTGCAATACATGATGAATATCAGATAATTAACGTAACATGGTGATTTCTTTCACCAAGAAGAGAAAACAATGAACATGCATAAACAACCTAAAACCGATCAGATACTTTAAAATACATAAAATGTTCCAAGGGTGGCACTGAGTCGAACCAAAACTGCAACTCACATAGTAGGGCACTAGGTTTGCACACCACGGTCATGTAATTTTCTGTACCATACAAGAGACTGACATGTTTCGTCATGGAAACAAAATTTGTGGTAGCTTAGCTTGCATAAGTTGCAGCATCATGCTATGTGGAAGGGAGACCATTTGAATCAGCTGAAGCACACCGACATGACTCACAAATTCCAGTAAGCTTTCAAGTTAATTAGGCTGTGGCAACTTGGCCATTTAACCACGTAGCAAGAAAAACATGGTCCAAATATACCCATTCGAAATGATCATACCACATGTATCAGTTAATACGTTCCAATGTCTTAAAAAGCAAAATACTAGCTCATAGAACTGCTATCAGCAGTAACTCAACTATTAAAATGAACAGACTGTATGGCAAAAGGTGATTAAACTATCAACAGTCCAATGAACACATTAATTGGCGAGTATACCTGGATCACTTACTAGTAAGCTGCAGTACCCAAGGAAGAGCACTGAATGCCAACTCAACCAAAGAATCGACAACAGCATACCAACAAAGTATGCAAAAGAGACTTTGACAAGAAAATTGTATAGACTGATTGAAACATGTCAGGTTTCCTTGACAAGAATTTTAGGAAATGAATTCAGGAAAAAGTTGTACTTCATTATCCATAAGAAAAGCCAATCCAGACAAATAAGAAACAGTGAGAATGGAACACAAAGACCATTGATAGTTAATGCACCTTAAAAGCAGCAGCATAAGCAGCCTGCAAATTTGACATTCCTTCAAACGGCATACGGTTCGTCAGTAGTTCCCAAAAAACAATCCCAAAACTGTAAACATCTACCTTATTATTGTAATGTTTCTTCTCTCCCTGACGCAAGGTAACAGTGCTGTACAACTGCAACAAGAAGTTTAGATGGTTGAAGAAAAGCACTTGACAATGGAATGCAAAAAGTTGAAATTGTTGCAAGCATATACATGCACCTCTCATACTGATCAGTAACAAAGGACAGCACCCAAAAATTAAATAATAATAATATATAAAAGAGGAAGAAATGAAAAGAGAAAGTAAAATCATTTATTTGCAAAGCTAGCAGAAGGCCCTACAATAAGGTTGCCCACCGAAGATCATGACAAAGTGGGAAGATCATGACAAAGTGGTCAACAGAGAAAAAAGACCTGATTAGGGCTTCTCACGTTATACCAATACTTGAGAGATATGTGAAATGACTAAAAGAACAAAATAGTATTCTTCATTGGATCAATTTGCAAGTTAACTCCACATAACTTGTCCATTTAGCTCTCAGATAAATGACGAACTAACTAATAGGAAGATGTTAGTAAAGATAATAAAAGTTGAACAAACCTCAGGGGCCATCCAACGATATGTCCCTGTTTCTGCAGTCATCATTTCGGTTACAGATTCTTCCCTTGCAAGGCCAAAATCTGCTAACTTCACAGACTGCTGATTGGCCGTAAGCAACAAGTTATCTGCACATATAATTTCCCTGATATATTCATCATTGGTTAAAGTGGAAACGAAAGCTACACCAAAAGACTGCCAATGCATACCAGAAAAAATGGTCCACAAACAGTCTGACCTCATCACATATAAGCAAAGTACCAGCTTAAACGGGACTAAATTCAAGAATCACATCATGCAAGTCCTAGATTGGCACTCTTCATTCAGATAACAAACCCTCAACAAAAACACCTAAACAACAGATGTGACAGAGGAAAATGAAAGCAAATCATGTTCACTGTCTTAAGGTCATTTAGATATCAAGTAGAGACACCATTAAACAAAGAATTTGCCCCGAATATGTTGGTGCACTTCAAGGAACAAGAAGAGGCATCATTTGTAAAATTTATTCACATTACTAGTGGTTACAATGGAAAAAGAAGTCTTTTACAGATCAGCAAGCCATGAGATACCAGGTTTAAGATCTCTATGGATAATCCCATTAGCATGTAAGCAAGCCATAGCTCGAGCAATGTCAAGGGCATAATTTAGTGCCACATGAAGATCCAACTGGTTTGGACGGATGCTGACCAAATACTTCCGAAGTGACATTCCTGGTAATAGCTCTGTAACTATCACCATCAAGGGATCTTTACACGCTCCAATAAACTGCAAAGGCAAATAAAGTTGAACTGGGCTAACTAGATACAAATTCATAGAAGTGGAAATTGATATGAATATGTGCTTACAATTACAGATGCTACATAAGAGCAATACTTGCTAAGAAAACCAAGTAACAGCAAAAAGACTGGCTAAAAAACTCAATTCGACGAAACCAGCTGGGCTGGTTCTTAAGCATTCAAAATTAAAATACAATTAACCAAAGTACTCACCGTCACAAGATTTTCATGCTTAACTCTTGACATCATTGTCACTTCTCGGGCAAAACGACCTTCAAGTGCAGTCCTTTCTTCAGAATTGTTGCCATGATTGAGGACCTTTATGGCAACAATTCTATCTCCATACCTGCGTGAATGTAGCAGATTTTCAAAAACAACCAAGACAGCTATAGATGCACGCATCAAAAACCAAATTCCTTAATCTGATTGGCAAGCTCTCAGGATTTATAGCGGTAATCACTTTTCTGGAAGAGCACAACCAGTTTACCTAAATGCATGCCTGAGTTACTCTTGACCATTAGTTCCTCTTGACTATTACATAAACCTAACTAGGAACCAATAAAGCAGTATCCTCCTATAAGAGTTCAACATTTGGTCATAAGCGTGCTACTGAATTCTGGAAAGATTAAAATAATAAGTAATTGCACGCCCAATGAGCAGAAGAAAATTGCTCCCACCTTAATATCATAGTTAGTGCCCAAAATGCAACATGATGAGCATGCAGATAAAAAAAGAGAAGCATATAACAAGGCTAGCATCGAATGGCAGGATATCCAACTTCTTTCGAATGAGTTAGGCATAAACGAACTTTCTCAATAGTGAATGAGAAGCAAAGAGTAACTGAGTTCATCAAGAAGCTGCAAGTTTGAGTAGATTAGACATACCTCCCTTGGTAAACTTTTCCATGAGCTCCCTCACCAATTTTTGATCCGATAAAGAGCTGTTTAGGGTCAACGAGAACTCTTTGATCAATAGAAAATGGTGGGGAGGTGGCAGTTGCCGTTACGGATCCATTCCTGGAGGCACCCTCATCTGATTTGCGACCAACAACAGGTGTTTCACAGTCCCCCTCTTCTCCTCTGTTATACTTGTCACTGCAACTCATGGTTGCAAAATAATCACTAGCTAATCCCCGAATGCTTCATATTAAAAAAGCCTCACATCCAAAAACGCTCAGACCAGCCTACCTTATCCCAAATTATTACAATCACCACTGTCTTTTTCCCCCTCCTACCAAACAAACATTTCCCCCCAAACTGAAGTTAAAAATCACCCCAATACTATCCTGTAACGAAATTCTGTTGTAGCCAATCCTTGAGTACGCATATCCCCAATCATCATCTAACCAATTGTGTGTAGCAGTTTTTTTTCCCTTTTTTTTTTTTTTGTGGGGAGAGCGGGGTGTCAGTACTTTACCAACCTGAGCTCAAGGACGAACAAAAGATGGGGCCGAGGCATACAATAGAATTGCACCCTCTATATGGTTTGAACAAAAAAAATTCTAGTATAAACAGAAGAACTGTTATATTGCTCCAGTTGAAGATAGCTTTTTTTTTAAAATTTTAAATAGCAGTCAATATAGGAGTCATATGAAACAGATTTTACACTCTTCAACAGAATACCATTCAACTAGCAGGAGGAAACAAAAACGAAAACTGAGTTTCCAAATAAATCTTACAGAAATTGAATCAAGAGTCCAAGACCAGAAATCGATCAGCAGACTCAATCCTTATGACCCAGAGATTAGAGTATCAACCTTTTTCCCTGGGAAGATAGGATGGCCCCTTGTTTTGATATTTTCTTAAAAAAAAAAAAAGATATACTGATGGGTTGAGAAAATTAAACGCGCAGTTGAAGCTGCGGTAAAAGTGGTAATTAAATAATTAATATTTTTCTTTTCTGGAGGGGGGGTGGGGGGCAAAACCCTAAAACCGAAGCAACAAAGAAAGTGAGGGGAGTGTTATGTTTTTTGAGGGAGACAGAGACGGTGAGAGAAAAGAAAGATAGAGAGAGAGATGGAAAGAAACTTAGCAGTTGCCGATATGTCCCTATATAGTATTTATATGCTACATACTCAATAGGTAGTAGTTGTTTACATAAGAATAGCACCACCTCCTCCTCCTCCTCCTCCTCCTCCTTCCTGCTTCTGCGTAGAGACTTGAAAGGAGGAAAAAATTAATCTCTTGACAATCTCTAGCCCTAGAACATAGACCAACCCACGCACAAGTTAGTTTGCAGTTTGCACCAAACCCCACGGAAAATCTTTTTTTCTTTTTTTCTAATTTTAACGAAACCAAAAAGAAAGAGAGAGTTACGAGAAGAAATCCACCACCCCACCAGCGGCCCCGATGGATTCAGGTGTTGGGCTGAGCGGAGCCGGGAGTGTAACAATTTGTGCAGCCTTTTTAGTAGCAGGAATAGCAGTATACTTACTATTCACGGCTGCTTGGGGGATGGTGTAGAAACAGAGAGAGTAGAAAGAAATGGAGCCCCAGTGGTACTGACGTCGGCATAGGCCCAATGGTTGTAGGACAAGTGGATCGCGCTCCATGAGTAATGCTACCCTGGCAGCTAGTGGCGTACTGTATACTAATAATAGAAGAAGAGCAGTCCGGTAATATACTAAGTGGTGAGGGCTTCAAATCGTGCTCAAAATAGTGAAATACTGAAATACATCGTTCCAATCTTATAAAGTTGTCACATGTATTCTATTTTAATTTGGTTATTCTAGCAAATCGATGACAAATAACAAACTCAATTGACACATCCAAAATAGAATACCCGTGGCAGCTTTATAAGTTTGAAACGATGCTTTGGGAACAGATGATTTGATGTCAGGAGGAAGAGGAGCGTTAGCAGTATGAGTTTGTTATTTGTTATCGATTTGTTAGAGTGATCAAACCAAAATAGAATACACGTGACAACTTTATAAGTTTGAAACATATGCATTTTGGGGACAGAGGATTTGATGCCAGGAGAAAGAGGCGTGGTAGCAGTATACTAGTGGACTAACAATAATAGTACTAATGAGAATACACAGCCCAGCAACGGCAAAGCCAATCCCTTCCCTCGCCTTCCACTCTTTCTATTTGGTTTTGGTTAGACTCCTTCTATAGAAGGAGTTTTAGCATACGACTCCTGATCAACCTCACCACCGGCTTAGGGTAGTAATAAGTCATGTCAAGTCAAGTTCATATCAAATCTCCTCTGCATTCATGTCAAAAATTTTCAATTCAAACCTAACCTACTCCATTTAGCTGTTATACATTTTGAACGACAATAATTGTTGTCAAATCAATCCGTTTAATAGTACATACTCTTAACCCATGTACTCTTGTCATGTTGTTAAAGAGATTGCAGTGACAAATTACATGATGAAGTCTTCAAAATGATAACTTTCTCATACGCCGTCACTAATTTTTTTTATACTAGTATGTTTGGATTATATTACATAATACAAATTTAAACGTGAAATTCAAATGATGCACATGTGACATGTATCCAAAGTTGCTAGTGTGAAAAAATCACTATGCTATTAGTGCATAAAAAGTTAATCCATACTTCAATGGATAACCAGGCATGGCAGTTACAATAACAAATAATAGGAAAAACATAACACAACTGAGAGACAACATAGTAATGTTCAATTATTATCTAATTATCATATCAACCAGCGCGTTGACTCATTCTAATTCGCTTACATTTGCATCATTAACTTTGGATCCAATAATGGCCTACTTATATTCGCTCGTGTCAGACCGAATCATTTCCAATCGTATTTGAATCCTGTTATTGTATTGTGCCAAAAATTGTCATTCCTAATTCCATTTAGAAAACCATGAATGGAATACATTTACATTTAATCAAAAATTCTTAAAAAAAGCAATGGGGTATTGGATTCAGCAGTAAAAAATTTGAAGTTCAAACTTCAAGTTCTAGGTTAAACTCCTACTAAATAGAAGCTTAGTCACTTATATATTTGAGAGTTAGGTTGAAATGTTGATAAATTGTTATCTGTCTATATTGACACTACCACTGCAATAAGAAACATGATTAATTTTCTAAAGTATACAATATTAGGTTTGGATGCATGACAATTGATTTTAATTTGAATTTAAAAATCCAAATTTTGTACATATGGTATGCATTGACGTTCAATGGTGTATATACACTATCAACATATTTAATTAATATCAAGAAATTATTATGTCCTATTGGATATCACATTTGTGCATTCTAACCAAAAACTAGATTAGAGATAGTTAAGTAGATATTTTGATTTGACTCTTGCCATATGATATGGTAGTTTTTACTCTCTCTTTTTCTCTCTCTTCCCTTTTTTCCCTTTTGATAGTTGGGTTTTTACTTCACTTTTACCTACAAAACACTCCACACCTGATCATGAGCCCAAACTCCTTGAGCCAATTGCATACTTCCAATTTGGAAAAATCACACGAAGCATTTCTTATATATTGCGCATGCTAAATTTTAGTCCCTCATAATCAAAATGATCAATTTTAGTATCTAACATATAGAAAAATACTCATTTTTTATCCATTGTCACATTTTTAGTTAAATAAATGCCTATAATAGGTTATGTCACATGGTTAATTTTTTAAAGATCAATTTGACAACTTACTTAATATTGGCATATTTTCTCATTTAATCCCTTATTTCTCCCAATTATTATTTGCATAAATCGTAATTTTGCAAATCTAAATCCACATTGCTCATTTCTTTCTTCCACCACCATTCTTTTTCTCTTGTCACTCTCCACCTTATTTGTTCTCACTTCATTTTCATTCTTTCTCTCCATTTCCGCTTCCCTTCTCTTACTTCTTCTCATTTCCTCTCTTCTTTCCCTTACCTACATAGGTAGCAATGAGATCCTGGTTGCTTGGGAAGGGAAGGTAAGAAGTATGTGTCAAAAAGAAAGGAATGGAAGAAGAGAGGAAAGAGATGAAGGAAGATGAGAGAGGGGAAGGAAGAGGAGTGAGAGAAGGAAAATGAATGAGAGGGAAACAAAAGAGAGGTAGTGTTTGTAATGAGAAGGTACAACAATATTGGTGATGGGTGGCAGAAGAACCAAGAAAGTTGTTGTTAGTGGTGGAAGGGAAGAGAGTGAAGAAAGTGAGAGGATAGCGGGAAATGGTGTTGGAGGGAAGGGGGAGTGGAAGGGGAAGAAGAAAATGGAAGGAAGTGGCGAAGATATAAAGAGGGAGAGAAAGAAGGGTGGGGATAGTGGATACGTAGAAAAAGAAGAACGATATTTAGCCATTGGTTCTTTATTTTTGGACGAACGTAATAAATAGATTGTCAAAATTGCTTTTCAAAATTGATCATGTAATTGGTCCACAATTTATTCCAACAAAAATTTGACTAAAAATGTGATAAAGGAATAAAAAATAAATGCTTCCTATGTATCAAGGACTAAAATTGATTATTTGAATTTTGAGGTACTAAAATCTAACATGGAGCAATGTATGAAGGACAATTGGTGCAATTTTTTTTCTTCCAATTTTGAGAGTAAACGAGGGAGTAGCCCTCCAACAAGTGGATCTCGAATATTTTCTTATCATGCAAAAGAATTAGTGGTATCCATAAATCTCCCTTAGATCGTGTTTCTTTCTTTTTATGGGGCAACTCTGGATATACATACAACAATTAGAATACTAAATGTAAGTTGTCTCCTTTAATACAGGTGGTATGATTTCTGCAATTGTTACACAGGCTGATAAATAGGAGTATTAAACTCAGTCTTCGTATTACAAAAAGTTCTTTATCCTTCCTCTGAATTGGCTATGAACAAATAAGTTGATTTAGCTCAAAGACTAGTCAACAAACCAGGTGATCCATTGACCCCTACTTTATATTTTATCACAACATAATGATATGAGTGGACTCTTTTATTCCCCAATATGGATCCATCTTGCAGAAACTAAGTACAAGCAGCATTGCTGATTACTGTATTCCAAGGTAACTGTAACATTATTAAGGGTTGCAAAAAAAAAAAGAAAAAAAAAAGAAAGCCAAAAGCACTAAAAATAAATTCGTTCCCATTGCTTAATAAAAATTAGAAACGACAGTTCTTCAAGTACAATGGTTCTTTGGATTGAAGATTATTTGACAAATTTTTAAATTAATACTAGAATATTTTTTTTTCTAATTTGATGCATGTGAATTAAAAGACAGTTAAAAGTATTAAAAAAATAAAAACATTCTTATGACATAATACAAGAAAGTGTATTTAAAAAAAAAAAAAACAATCCAAACACACTGCAATTTGATTATTCCATCTTGCCCTTGGTAACAATCAAGTACCAAAGCAAGATGCTTTATCAGATAATGTAACCACTTTTCCTCATGATTAAAACCACCCACATTACAGAACAACAGGGAAAAAAAGATTCAAAAGGAGGAGTGAATGTGAGCCGCTCAGATAAATGAAAAAGGCGCAAGAAATTAACAAGCTCATGCATGCTTCGGAACCTTGAAAGTTGAAGAAGAGCAACCTACGAGCCCATCCATAGCTTGAGACTCTTTGACTTATAAAATTGGTGCTTCTTCCTAGTATTATTTTTATTTTTGAGTCTGTATACATAATCTAAACCACCTCGTCGCTTCCTCTTAAATTTCTTGAAAAAGCAGAGGCATTCCTTCGAAGTTTTAAAAGGTGACTAATAGTAAATTTCATATTATGCGGGTAAGATGGTAGCATTCATCCCCACCCGGGGCCCTTTTTTCAAATTATTATCCTACCGTGTATTTTGGTGCTGTGGTATAAGTTGCACGCATTATCTTATTATGTTATAACCCTCCGTTGCTGAATGTCACAGGAAATAGAGCTGCAACTAGCTCGAATGTTAATTAAGACCCGATGAGGCTCAAATAACTTTTTATATTTTTTGTTTAATATATTTATAAATATTTATATGTAACTATGCATTTATTCTTTTCTTATATGTATATAATATGTATTATTGATAAAATAATATTAAAAATATAAAGATGAAATAAAATTTCAAGCTCTCATATGAAACTTGAACCTATTGAACGTTAAATCGAATCAAACTTGAGGTTAAATTTTAAACTCCTATAGGATTCGAGTTTGACCGCAAAACTTTGAATTAAGCCAAGCAGTTTCAAAGTTTGATCTGATCCAATTCTTTACAATCTAACCTCTAACCCTTCGTTTGGTACGCTGAAAATGTTTATAATGGAAAGACCTTTCCAATTTCTTCATTCGATTCTAGTGTTTGGTATGCACATTTCTTACTAGAAAGCTCTTTCTCCCTAAAAAGGCTATTCCAACTTTTTTCTGAAATCCCATTCCTCATAAAAATTCAAGGAAAACTCATTCCCACTCTATCAAAAATACTTAAATTATAGGAATCAAGTTTACTTTTCTATATTCTATATCTCTATTTCATATGTATGTATTTATCTTTCATATATATTAATTTGTCATTTGTTTTTCAAATATTAAGTCCGTTTCGTGAGCTTAGTTAATAAGTCCATTACTTTTTTAATTAGGAATAATCCTAATTCTATAACTTTTCTTTCTCTTTATTTTGAAATAAAATATTCAATTGACATTTTAATATATTTTTATTCACAATATTGGATTACATTATAACATTTGTTAACTCAAACAAACAATGACATGCCAAAATACATTCAAATGAAGTTAAAAAATGTAAAAAAAAAAAAAAAAAAGGAGTAAACCCATTAGACCATTTGCTAAAGAACAATTACATTTTTCCTATTTACAAATAGTTCTTAAAAACCTTTAGAAGCAAATCAAGAGTAAAGAATTTAACGTGCATGAATGATAGATTTAACATGCATGCAATTTAAAATTTTAATTTAGTTACAACTGATATTCACCTATTGCAATTGTATTACAGTTAGTATTCACCTATTATAACCGTACACTATTAAAAAGTTATATTCTTGCTTAATAAGTTTTTGTGATTTTATGCTATTAAAAAGTTCTTTGAATTAATAATTCATTTGTCTCTAAATCAATATATGTATAAAATGTTATATATAAGAGTAATTAAGTCAAGATATTACTAAATTTGTTTGGATAGGAGATTATCTCCCAAAATTTACTTGCTTGCATCATCAACACATTTTCCAACCACTTTTTTATCTCACACACATCACATCAAAAAAGTGCTACAGTGTTTTATTTCAAAAAATTATTTCAAATTCTCTCTATCCAAACAAACAGTGTTTTCATTCCATTCTAACATTTCAATATGATTATACACTATAGGGAAAAGAAATTAACATTCCATTCTGACTTGGTTATCAAACATTTGAATAATAAATATTTTCTTGTCCATTGTGGTAGGAAAAGAATTATGGTTGGAAAGGTCTTTTCATTTTAAAACTTTCCAACGTACCAAACGAGTGGTAACAGGAAAGACATTCATTGAACTTTATATTCATTTTTTTCAAGGGCTTGTATTGTGTATTAAGTTATTGATATTTTGAAAATTGAGAAGAATATTTGTTTGTCTTTTCAAAAATTATGTAACTATAGTTATTATCGGATAAATGTTGCATCAACATGGAAAGTTGAGCTAATAAAGAGAGAATTTACATAATGGTAGTCTAGTCTGTACACTTTTCTATTTAGATATTTTACACCTTAACTGCAAATTGACTAGTTTTTTTTTTTTTGGATGATAATAATAACTGCTTGGATTTTCCTATTTTTCAAGAAAATTAGCTTTTATACACTGTTACGATAAAGATTTTTCTGTACAAATAGGTTTACATAAATACTACATCATCACTGTTCAAATTTTAAATTCAATTTTTGTCCATGTGTCACATATTTATATCTGTTAGTGCAAAAAATCCTTACATTGACGGTGTATGTAACATTTATTTCTTTCCAAAAACTATTTTTATTTTTGGAGTTCAGACTTCAGAGTAATAAATTCCAAAAATCCTTACAGTGATAGTGTATGTAACATTTATTGCTTTCCAAAAACTGTTTTTATTTTTGGAGTTCAGAGTTCAGAGTAATAAATTCCAAAAACACTCCAAATACACAATTTCAAATACACTTAACAAAGATACAAAAAAAATGGATAAATGAAAAATCTATCATCTCTTTATTCTCCCACCAACTATCCACCGCCTCCATCATCCGTCATCGCTATCACCATCACCTTCCCTCCTTTATAGCCACCACCACCACTTTCCCTCCATCCTCCTATCCCTTTCCTCTTCCTCTTCCTCTACCTCTATCTCTTTCCTTCTTCTTTTTTCTTCTCCTTTCCCTTCTTCCTCCATTCTCCTCTTTCTCCTCCCTCCCTTATCCTTGGCAATCCACCTCACTTCCCTCCTCATTTATAGTTAAATGTTTTTCACAGACAATGCTATAATAGTAAAGTTTTTAAAAATATTCCTAAAAATATGCCATTTATACCTACCCAAAAATTGTGTGTATTGTGATGTTTATGGGATGAATTTGCATGGCATCAACACCGCGTGTAATATGGTACTCCAACATTAACCATATCAAGAGTTATAATACTTACGTACTGAAATTCAGGTTTCTTTGTCCTTCATAATTGTTTGGACACGATTATTTTCTTTCGTTATTAATAATTATATCAATTTAGCCATTCATGCATCTATTCGAAGCAAACGATTAGTTATCTTGTATCTACATTTAATCAAGTAACAAAATCTCAAAATACATGTGCAGATATTAAAGTAGTGCTTTGAGAATTGGACCGGACCGGACCAACTAGTTCGACCAGTTGAAATGCAAACCAACAGTGTCTCTAGTCCAGTTTAATAGTTGACTTAAAAATTCAATTAAATAGTCAAATCCGATCAAAAATGAGTTGGATCGATAAAACCGAATTGTTTAATCAAGATTACTAATTCTTTATTTTTTAAAATAAATATTTTACCTTTATTCACATGATTTAATATTAAAATAGATAAAAAATGATTAAATCATTGAATCGGAGTTGAATTGATTGAACCGTAAATCAAAAGCTCTTCCAATTCATTCGTCGGTGTAGATTTAAACACATTGTATTAAAGCTTGTTTTGAGGGCTGAAGATAAACGGCTCACTCTTGAGGGCTCCATCTGGTGGAATTCATGTCGGCAACATCTGCATAAAAGTTCAAACCTGCCTTTGATGGTGACTGTCTAGCAACGGAAAAAACGTGTCCACCATCATAACGTGTGCCTGCGTGTGATCCCCCGCCAGGCCTCCCTCCCCAACCCCACCCCTAAAAAAAAACCCACAAAAAAAAAAAAAGGATTTAGAAGGAGTGATTAACCTATTCCATGGTCAGTAATTCTAGAAATCTGCTGCTAAATTAGACGAATAAAGTATAAGCTGTTTCAGACCCAAACCCTATATCAAAAATTAAGTGTACTGATGCTAATATTTTAACACTTGGTCCAACTGTTACGGCTTTACGTTCCTCTCCCAGTCTCCTCTCTTTAGTTTTTCTCAAACGCACATCAGAAACTCGGAAAGAAATTATTGGTCCGGGGATCCCAACTAAAGTAACTTTCATTTGGGATATATCGGGCCTTCATGCTTCTTCTACGAAACAGAAAGGGTCAACAACTATTTGCCCCCATGAACATAGGCGGTAATCACAATTTGATCCCTTGAGTTTTAAATATATGCATTTTGCCCCCTCATCTGTCAAGTTAGAGGTAATGCAGTCAAAATAAATAGTCAAATAATGCAAATAACCATATTTCATAAAAAATTGACAAACGTATCATTGTCTTGGAGGAAAGAATATTTCAGGGCAAAAAAAAAAAAAAAAAACACTAGGGCTAAAACTCTCTAATACTATCAAGAAATTTGCTTAAGAAAATCAACAAAATTTCCAAAAAAAAAAAAACCTTTAATCCATTGATCAACATATGATTTACTACAGAATCTATTAATTAAAAAAAGATGATTTAGTCAAATTTAGAAGTGTTGCAACTAATATCTAGAGAGAGAGAGAGAGTAGTAATGGTTACAATACGATAGAAAGTATAGATTTTCTTTTGGCATTTGGTGCGAGTCATTTATTTGTTCTGTCAATTTGGAAGGATAGAAAAACTGACTCATTTTTTTCTATAAAAAATGGTGAATATATAGCGAGGTTGAAATAAAGTCAAAAAATTGATCACTGAAAACTCATAAAGCTAAGTTAATTTGGAAATAGGTAAGGTTAACTTGGGAAGAGAAAAAATTGATATGAGTGGGTCCGGGTGAAATTGGAGAGATGAGGACACAAAATGTATATATTTTAATTTAAGGTTTCGGGGGCAAAGTGTGACTACCCTATAGGTTGAATGGCGCAAACTGTCATTAACCCAAATAGAAAAGCCCCTGATGGGCCTTCTGTGGCAAGTTCGATTTCATTCACGTCACCCTTCCCAGAGTCTTGGGGCAGGCCCCGAGACAGCGTTGTCCATTTAGAAGTTACCCCAAACTGAAAAGCGAAAACATACCATACCGGATAATGGGGACAATTAAGATCACAGCTGAAAACGTAGCATACTGAAAAGTGAAAATCACAGCTGCACACACGAAAGATTGCAGATAATGGGGACAATTAAGATCACAGCTGAAAACGTAGCATACTGAAAAGTGAAAATCACAGCTGCAGACACGAAAGATTGCAGCATGTCTACCGTACTGGAAGATATTTTACAAATGAGAGAACTTTTTGAACAATGCACCGTCTCTTTTGTGTATTGAATAGGAAATGAATTGTGTCATAGACTAGCAAAATACGCAGTCAAGTTAGTTAATGATGTAAAATGGGAACATAATTTTTCAATCTGGTTAAAGGATATGGCACTCAAGGAAAGTAGGATGGGTGCCCCTCTTTGTAATTAACTCTTGTTTTATCAAGATTATCAATGAACAAAGTTAACGTTTGACAAAAAAAAAAAAGGATAATGGGGACAATTCGATCACTTAATGAGGCTGATAAGAATCGTTATAATAACATAGAATTGGTTTCTTTGATTACGTTGGAAGATAGAAAAAAGGGTTTACATTTTCATGTCAGCGGTATAAAAAAAAAAAAAAACTGTAAACGAGCTCTTTTAAATATATGCCACAAGTGCCAGATAGAATCTTACCAGAATATAAGTCTGCCATATGCATGCATACGCTGTTCATCCTAGTGGAGAAAACACACCTATGATGTGCATACTCAAGAGAAAATTGTATTAAAACTTATGTATAATAGAAAAGGTAGACGTTGATAGTGAAGAAAAAAAGAAAGAGTAATAATTAAGTGAAGTACGTGGTTGCTGATGGTTTTCTTTTTCATGACCATTTGTTTGAAGATGGCAGGAAGTCAATTTTATGTAAGGATAAAATTGAGATAAAAATAATGACAAAAATTTTTAACGCCAAAACCATGACTAAGACTTTATATATAGTTGGAATATGTGCATCAGGCTGCATTAGCAAACTACGTACGCATATATTCTCATTACAAATACACAAAAAGAATGCTAACTGTTTACTCTTATTTTTGTTTGGTATGCGTGTCTTTTCACCAATTTCAATGTACATAAACTGAAACATAAGTCCACGAGATTCTAATAGCCAAAAAATCAAACAACAAAATCATGCAGTTTTCAATGAAATAGCCTCTTTAGCGATTAGGAGGCGACGAAGCTGGGTGACAAAAAAAAGAAGATATCCATGTTCAAAGGTTCCAAAGATAAGTTTACTTGAGAACGAACCCAATTTTCCCGTCCGTTGAAGTTAATTATTTGCATTGACCAAGGAGGAAAGAGTTTAAAGAAAGGGGAAAAGAACGCTAGGGCACCCTATACAACCCCATTCCCAAAAAAAAGTTCCCCTGGTCGAACAATCGATATTTGTCTCAGAAAAAAAGGCACACAGAACAATAATCGTCTTATCTCGGCTATGCATGCATGTATCATTGGATCATTCATGAAACCCTAAGTGTGTATGCAGGCATGCATGCATGGCAGAGCTCCCACTAACATACATTGACTTGTGTGCAATAAAAGAAATGTCGGAATCTGTTTTGAATCAATCAATATTGGGAAGGCAATTAATATACAATCTGCTAACCGGTCAGGAAAAAGAATTCTGTCCCCTAAACACGAATTGAATAATGAAGTTAACGAATAAGTGACGAAATCTAGCCCCCCCAAGTAAGTAATGATCACGATCATTTCTAACTTTTATAACCCTCCATTCAATTTCCCCGCTCCTAAGATGGAATGTGGTCAGACCTGCAATTTGTTTGGACAAAAAATGGACCCACTTTTGTACATATATGGTTAATACGTAACCTTAACAATATCTTCAACCGATGGATCGACTGCTTCTAAGTATGGCTGGGCTGTACTATGATTAATTTGCATCAAAACTTTCGGATACTGGAGAGGAGAGATCAAGGAATAAGGTTGGTTCCTCCGTCCCCATCATCCCTGTCCCCGTGGGCGGCTAGCGTCAACTCCTCTGCCCTCTTGGCCTGGTGGTTCCAGTCAGTTTGGAACATGGTGTAAACCATGAGGCTCAAGCAGGCAGCCTGGGATGCAACCAGACCCAACCACAGCCCCCGGAAACCTATGTTGAGCTTGAATGCAAATACTACGGAGCAGGGTATCCCCATCAGGTAAAAGGCTGCAAGGTTTATGCGGACACCGACCTTAGGGCGTGCAGAGCCAGTGAGGGCACCGCATGCAGCTGTCTGGGGAGAATTCCCCACCTCAGCCAACCCCAGGATGGGAAGGACACTCGAAATTAAGCCCAGAATCTGGGGATCACTAGTGTACAGCTTTCCCCAAACAGACCTCAGGGCCACACTGAAGCCGAAGGCTAACGTCCCATAAGCGAGCCCGACGCAGAGACCGACGAGGGCGGCAAATCTGGCTCTGGCGGGCTGACTGGCCCCCAGTTCGTGGCCGACGCGTTGGGAGATGCTCAAGCTGAGGGAAAATGGGAAGACGTAGATGGTGCCGGTGGTCTGGATGAGGATGCCCATGGCGGCGACGCAGGCATCCGGGTTGCTCAACAGGCCGCTCATGAACAGAATGATCTCGTACCACCACCACTCCAAGCACACGGAGAAGAGGCTGGGGATGGCCAGGCTCAGCAAGGGGCCCCAGCCTTGGAGGACCGAGAAGAGGGTAGCCCCGACCCAGGGCTTGATGGCGACTTTGGAGAAAACTAGATACAGGAGCAAGCCGATATTCATGTTGAGGGCATAGAGGACGGAAGCCAAGGCGAGACCCTTGACCCGGAGGTTGAGGTGGGAGACGAGGAGGTAGGTGATGGGGAGGTGGAGGAGGGTGGAGCAAGTGGCGACGACGGTGGCGGCGGAGTTGAGGCCCTGGGTCCTCAAGAAGGAGCGGAGGGGAGTGATGTGGGCGTGGGCAATGAGCTCGGGGATGGAGTAGACGAGGTAAGCCTTGGCAACGCGCAAGATGACGCGGTCCTGGCCGAGGCGGAGGAGGACGGGTTCGACGTTGAGCCAGAGGAAGGTGATGGGAATGGAGGCGAAGAAGAGGAGGAGGAAGGTTTTGATGTAGGTGTGGGTGAGGACGGAGAGACGCTTGGCACCGTAGGCTTGGGAGCAGATGGGCTCCATCCCCATGCACAGACCCTTCATGACGGAGAAGCCGGTTACGTTGGCGAAGCCAATAGCCAGGGAGCCTCCCGCAAGTTCAATCTTGCCCATCCGACCCAAGAAGAGCATGGAGATGATGCCCTTGGAGTATACCAGCATCGTCGTCAGCGCCACTGGCAATGCAATCTTCATCAGTGAGAATAGCTCTTCCAACACCTAATTAAGTTAGGTACGTACAATTATATTTTGTCGAAAAATCATACCCGTAATAAATTAGTAAATGGATCATTATTCAAGCGATAATAAATAATGTCGTCGTCATCAGCTAAATACTATTACTACTCATTACGTAATACGAGTCAATAAATAAATAGTAAAGCCTTGGATAAAAATACTACTACTACTACTTAACCAGCCAAAAAAAAAAATCAAACGGCCAGACGCGGAGAATAATTTAGAGATATGGGCTGATGAAGGCGTGCAGTACCAGGTTGCAGGGGAATGGATGCACACTTTCACGTGCCTGCACGCGCACACACACACACACATGCTCAGCAAATGGCACAGTGTCCAATTCATCCACCCCAAAAAACAAAAACCAAAAAGAAAAAAAGAAAAGAAAACCAGCTTAAAGCCTTATTAAAGCTAATCACAATCAAAGTCATGACACGTGATTTGCACTTTGGATGAACAAACTGCTGTGGATTTGCAATCCTCTTTGGAATTATTTGTGTCAGATGACGATCAGGATGTTCCCATTCCTTCAATGAGTTTCAAGCTAGCTGCTCTGCTCCAAATCGAATCTCCCAGCCAAAAAAAGCTAGCTAGCTCGCTAGTATGCACTCCCAAAAAAAAAAAAAAAAAAGCCAAAAAGAAAGTTTAATTTCATGGGTTCCTCATGTTTAAAATAATAAATAATGAGAGAGCATAAATGTATTTTATTTCATTTCATATCATAAAAATATGACAGCCCATTTCCGTCGGGTAATCTTCTGGTGATACATTACACTGCATAGAGAGAATGAAGCTGGTGTGTTTCTCTGTGGAATCCATGCATCACCACTTTTTTTTTTTTTTTTTTTTATAAAAAGAGAGAGAGAGAGAGAGAGAGAGAGATTTCCCGTTTTAACTATTAGCTACGTACAGCGAACGGGGACAGCTGGTTTTAGTTTTTACCTGCGGCAGGCAGCTGCAAACAAAACATGCGATGATACGACACCGAGGAATAGGCAAAACTGCATCTCAAAGTACAGGACAGGACAGGACAGGACAGGAGACAGGGCGGCCAACTTATTTACTAAGTGCTTAATTAACAACGTACCGGCGGGAGGGGAAGTGTCACAAACAAACGAACGAACGACAAAGTACAGACGCCTAAGTCCAATTTCCACTTAAAAGGCTTACTGCTATACATATGCATGCTTCACCACCGCTACAAACATCTTAGGTGGCAGGCAGAGGAATCTTCAAAACATATTAGTATTAGCTAGGAGTTCAAAAGGAAACACAACCCAAAAAAAAAAAAAAAAAAAAAGAGGAACGATTGAAAAAAGCTTTTATCGAAAGCAGCTGACCCTCCTCCTCCCTAGTTGCATGATTCTGCCACCGTGGTCTTAGTTTCTGGTGGTGGTGGTGAACACACAGGGAATGATTATAGGACTATTTCTCTCTGGGTCTCTGGTGTTGAAATTTGTCATCAGTGGCTGCCCTGTGGGTTGGGTACACTGCACTACCTACATCATACTTTCCCCTTCCTCAGTGGAAAATTATGTGTCAGGCGGTGCAATACTTGATTTGGAGCACATGCAGTGATATGGGTTATAAACATATCTTAGAATATTAATGGCAAAAACAATACAAAAATACAAGAATGAATAATAGAAAGCAAGAAAAATTAAGCTAGGCAGAGATATATACTCAAAGTAAACAGGCCGGGTAAAAAAAATGAATAATGAAACTAGTCCAAAAGAAAGGTCTTCTGGCTTCTCCCACCATGATGAGTGAGGGAGGAGGGGAACAAAACACCAATTCTTCACGAATTTTATCACGTCCCCTCGCTCGGTGAGATAACGATGTGTATGTTTATACGTACGTGTGTGTGGGAGAGCCAGATTTTTTAATTTGCAAATGTATGTGTGTATGTATATATATATGTATATGTGTGTGTATATGTATACATGGCTGCTAGAGGACTATCATAACTTACCACTAGCTAGTAATACATACCAAACCATTGCATAAAAGTAGATTAGTGCTAAAAGCACACACAATTAAGAAATGATTTTTTGGCGAGATAATTTTACATAAAGTTTTCACCACATAAGCAAACTACATTATTTTGACTTTTTCCCCCCATGAAATGATGACTATTTTGATAGTGACAATGTTTAGAGGTAGTTATTTTTTTTTTTATCAAAATGTGGTTTATAGATATGGTTAAAAAATAGCTGCTAGTAGTAATCTCATATTTAGGTAGTCCAGTAATAAGTAATTTTTATAAGAGTAAAGTTGAAAGTATATAAAGTGATAAAAACTGTTTACTTTCGATTCCCATCTTTTTCCTTTTATATACAGTATAGATGCTTTCTTTCCCGGTCCACTGCATGGGAAGGGTCTGCTTTTTAAATTCTAAGCTCAGGATAAGCTACTGTTGGTTGTTTATACCACTAACCATATTCATTACTACTTTTACCATGCGTAATTTGGTGGAGTAGTAGTTTTCTAACAATCCACTACTTGGGCTGCGGGAGCATAAACCTTGTAATTAGCTAGCACGGGCACATGAAATTACATGGACCACACTGGGTTTTTCATTCTTGTAATTTATTCATTACTCGAAAAAAAAGAGAGAGACAAGGAAACTAAAAGGATTGTAATTAAAGATGGTTGGTTTAGGTGATAAGATGGAAGAGACCACGAGATCTAAGTTTGAGACCAACTCCGCTTAAAATTTTTTAAAAAAAGAAAAAATGGGGACGGCAACCAAACTCAAGTTGCACCACACCAGCTTAGAACTACTCATACATCATTTTGTTTGCCAAAAACTAGTGTCAGAAACCGAGAGAGAAAAGAAAAGAAGAAATGGTGGCATCAATCAAACTTATAATATTAAACTGATCCTCTCTGCATGCTTGCTCCTGCTGCTAGCCAGCGCCTAGAGGACTGTTTTATTTTGACTAGTGAGTAGTGATCCTGTCTCTTTCTGTAATCTTTAGCAGGCTAGCTAGCTGGGGAGGAGAAAGAAATGGGGTGGCGGAAACACAGTTGTATACAGGGAGACTGGGAAAGTGGTGGTGTGATGTCAGGATGGCTTACCTCTTTCACCGATATTCTTTGGAGAAATTGGCCAAATGCGTTTCCCGCTCTAACTCTTGCATTGTCTCTAATTTCTTCTTTGCTACCTTGGGTACGTGTCATGATACTGTCGACGCCTTCAAAATCATATGGAGAAGGAGGAGGCGAACAGAATAATACGGGGCTACAAACAAAGTGGAGTACACAGCAGATAGCAGCACATGATGAGAAGTCTGATTTAAGTGCTATGAACTGAACAACAACGGGGAGTAAGCACACACACACACACACACACACACAGAGAGTAGACGATGCAGCCAAGAAAGTAAACAAATCCAATAAAATTGTTGTTTACGAGTTTTAAACTAGCTTAATTACTGCTGTTTTAAATTTTACGTGTGCAGCAATCTCCTTCACTAAGTAAATATAACTTGGTTGGAGCACAGATGCAGTACTAAAGTAGTGCCATAATTTAGGAATGTGTGGAATAGCAGTGGACTACTGACCTTAAACATATACATAGAATAGCATCTTCAAAGCTACCTACGTACGTGCGTAACAATTACCAGTGTGAAGGGAAGGAAGGGAGGGTAGAGGTATGGAGCTAGGTTTGTTTTCCGACCTCCGCCACCCACGGCATTGGAGCTTGGGAAGTTACCGGTGAGAATTCATCGGAGGAGCAAGCAAAAGAAAAGAAAACCATGGTGGGTTTGGGACAAGGAACAGCAAAGATTTGGGAATGCGCATACCCATGCCTGATTTATATATACTCTCTACTTAATCTACATTAATTCACGGAGATAGGGTGGGCAGTGTCCACTTCATTCTTTTCAGCTCACAAACCGAATTGAAAATTGTGACATTGTCCTTTGTCACGTCAGGGACCAGAAATATATGATAACGGCGAACGTGATAAACTAATTATAATTCCTTCAAATTGCGAGTTCGTACTACTAAATATGCAAAAGTTAAGCAGAGTATAATCAATATTAATGTGCCCACTAACAATACATATGAGTGCTCTTCCTCCTCCTCCTCCTCGTCCCCGTCCCCGTCCTTCTCCGCCTCCTCGGGCTTTGTTCAGCATCCATTGCTCACCATTAATTTTTTTTAAGTGCCCCTTTAGCATATCATATACACTTATGTGTGTGTGTGTGTGTGTATATATATATATATGCTGCTGCTGCTGCTGGTGGTAGTATATTTCAAACTCTCGAACACCCGCTGTTCCACTTTTTGTGTGCACAATTATTGTTTTCTTGAGTTTAATGTAATGAAAAGGGGTGGGAAGTTGGCAGCTGCTTGGTTTGAAGAGTTCACTGATTCTTTTCATTTGTATCACTTCCAGCAGGCCTTTGCAGCAGTTAGTTTCTTGCGCTTCTTTAACTAATTAATAAATCTGAGGGATGGAATATATTGGGTGCGGACAATCATTCAAAGCTGGTCTCTGGAGGTGGTATACATGTAATACCAGTCAAGCACAGCAACCGCACGCACACCCACACCCACACACACACATATAGTGCCAGAAATTACCTAGTACTAGTTAATATTAATATATCCAAGTGGCAATAATATCTTTCCATATCACGTGTAGTTATGTTATCAGAGGACCTTGCTTGATTCGTTGATTTTCCAGTTTCCAGAGGAAATCCTAAAAGTTCAGTTGATAATCATCGATCTAGTCCACATTATTATTATTATTTTTTTTTTGGGGAAACAAATGAGGAGAGGCAAGTCTATTGTCGATTCAGGGATTAGAGCAAGTTGATTGTGTGAGTAGATCAGAAGGCTTGTTGTCGTCGGACCAATTTCAGAATAATCTACTCAGCCAAGTACGTAGCGGCTCCTCCTATGGCCTATGGGTAATGAAACCCACTTGCAAAGGAATATGATCGATCTCCAGTTAGTCAGACGGGAAAATTAAAAAGGAAAAAAAATTAACGGCAAAAGCTTTTGAGTACAGATTAAAGTGATTGAAATGGGCTGCATTTCAAAACCTTTATGCTGTTCAAGAGTCAAAGACAGACCCAGAATGTGCTTTGCGACCTTAATTATTGGCTATCTAAAAGTTGGAATGCCCAAGGCTGCACTTTCATATTGAAAATCATATCTTGCCTGAAAAGAGGATTAAAACAAAAATTTTTTTAAAAAAAAATTCACAACCTGTCTAAAATGTCAATGCTATTAAATACATTAAATATGTTGCTTCATAAAAGGTTGCCAACTGAGAATGGAGAGCAGAAGCGTGGTTTTAGCTATTTGACCATTTCGCAATTCGTTTTCATCTTCTAATTAAGTCCAAATTTAAGTTCTGGGTCCAATCCGTCCGTTATTGGCAAACCAGTTAACACTCGTATAACTAAGCGTTTCTTAAACTTGTAGTAGCTTGACTGATATATATCTTGCCTATTTTCTTCTTTCTGTCTTTTCTTTTTCTGATTGAGCCGGAAACATTCCTTTCTTTTTCGTCCCTTCGGCCAATAGGGTCTGAAGTTGGAATATTATGGACTGCGTGTCTGGATCAAAGTTAAGCAGAGCTAGGTACTTAATTAAGTAGCCAATGGATGAGAAGACACTAGTATAATATAAAGAGGACAATAACTCGGACACCGCTACTTCTGCTGAAGAAGACAATCCTCTGTAGTCCACATGACATGATGCCCCCCGGGGGGAGTTCCATCCCTCTTTTTTTTTTTTTGGTGGTGCAACCAAATGAATTGACGAGATTTTAGTATGGTCACCTTTGTTATTATGATTATTATTATTATCATTATTAGCTTTACTAATTTGGTTGAATGGATTTTGTAATTGCTTACATATGTCCTTCCGGAGGTCTAGAGAAGAGGAAAGAAGCAAAGGTAGACGACGGGCTTAATCCAGGTGCTGGTGCTTAATTACTGGCTCCAATTTGGACTAACCAACATGTTCTGCGTCCAAGTTAAAAGAGAGTAAAAGGGATATGAGAAGGGATTGCAGTAAAGAACACGAGTGAACAATGGTGGCTTACCACAGTCTCTGCGACATTGGTGCTGGTAAGGATTGAGAACTTATAATGCCACCGAGAGAGTGTGTGTGTGTGTGTTTGTGTTCAACTTCTTAGAAAGGCTCAAGTTCATTGAATTTAAGCAACAAAATGGAGTTGTAATATCAACAAGACATGCATGTTGCAACTTGCAAGTAGCTAGAGTTTTTAACATTTATTTCCTCCGTCTCAAATTATTTGTCACATTTTTAAGTTTTAACTTTTTGAAAATAGTGGGTTGATAGTAAACTTTAAGGGATGAAATCTCTCTTGGTATCACTTAACACCCCTAAAATTTTAAAAATATCACTTATCTCTCCTAATAATGCAAAAAGACAATACTAATCCTAACTTGATGCATAATTTACATATCAAATAAATGGAGTTCAATAAAAAAAAATTTTTTTTAAAAAAATAAAATTCATTTTCTTCTCTTTCCTGTTTCTTCAACATTCTCTCCTACTCATTTTTTTGGATGACCATGTAATTTTTTATTTATAAATTTATGATAAATTAAAATTTATTTATCTTTCATATTTTGTGATGTGATAAAGTGGGTGTGATTTATTTATTTATTTTGAGTTGATTTTTGTAATGATTACTAAAACTTAAATGCTTATGCCACAAGTTGAGAAGAAGTTGAAAAGGATATAATATTCATAAGAAATCGATTTCGAGCATATAGAGTTAAATTAGTACTAGTATATTTCTTTATAAATATCTTTTATGTTTTGCAAATTTATATGTTTATGGACTATAACTTTATAATGTAGTGGTATTATTAGAGATTTTTTTAGGTGATGATTTTTGTTGGAGTAAACAAAGTGCCTTAGGAGTAATTATATTTAGCAAAATAAGCAAAAGTGTGGTTTAGGGTTTTTAAAAATTTTGTTACAAAAATAGCAAAAATAATGAAGGTAAGTGATATTTTTTAGAATTTTATGGATGCTAGGTGATATTAAAAGAAATCTCAGAAGAGATTTCTAATATTATCCCTAACCTTAACGGATTTTTTCTTCTTCTTCTTTTGGTATAAACCATAGGTATTCACATTTGTTTTACGGTTTATGATTAATCTTGTTCGAGTCGTGTTAGCCCCCTTGAGAAGGAAAACTCTTCCAACGTTATTTTTTCTATTTTCATGGGTTTGGAACTCGAGACCTTAATAGATTTGTTTGTGAAGTTGCTCTTCAAATTTCAAATTTCAAATTTAAATTTAACATGAGATATAAATAAAGATGGGAAAAGCAAATATTGATAAGCATGACGCTCTCAATCTATCTATCATATATATCTATCATATATGTATTGCAGGGAGGGTTTTCTGGGAGGGGCCTTCAGGAGTCAGAAAAATCCCAATCCTTTTTTCTAGAAATTTTTATTTAATTTAATTCATTAAATATCTCATGAGTCATGATAAAAACTGTTAATAATTCCTTATCAGCACTATCTCCACTCCTACTCACATGCAACTACCTTCTTATTTTCTCCACTCTTATTCACATGCAACTAACTATCATCTATCATATATGTATTGCAATTCAGATTTTTAGAATGGTTAAATTATAAAGTTTCTAACTTTCTATTTTTTTGTTTATAGAGTTTTGTATTTTTTTTAATTATCAAATATCCATTCATATCTTTTGAATTTGAAATGTAAAAAGTGGCACTGTAAATGTAGAAATTTGGATAAAGTTTATTCATAGGAAAGTAAATTTAAATAAAACATCAAATCTCCTATTAAAAGTTAAAATAGAAAATAATAATATTTTACTGTTTAACGTAATAATCCTAATTGAAAGTATAAATTATATTTAAAAAAATAATATTCAATGGTCATGGATTTAAAAAATCAATAGTTGTACTAATCCTAAACGTTAAACTACGAAATCACTAAATTAATAACAAAGTCCTACTGGCACTTGAAAATGAAATTTATTATTTAAAATCTTTATTTTTGATAAATAATAATAATAATAATAACAACAACAACATCAGTCCTACCAAAATTTTTAAAAAATAACAATATAGTTTAAGAGAAAGATATAATGCATTTATCCGTAAACTATATCTACTCAATTTATATATATTTAATCTAAATTTTACTCTAATGGGATTTAAATAAGCGTGTAAAACCCAACCACTAATAATCGTCTTAGGCATTATTGATTATTTTGTATATTTTTGTTATTTTCTTCAATGTAAATATGTAATACTACTATGTCATTTTTAGAAAAATGACTAAAGCTTTTTTTTTTGGTAATTGTTGAATGTATTACAAGATATTGTCAGTTTTTCATTTGCATTTCCAGATGCCAATTTTTACAACTATTGTGATTAATTCTTGGTTTTATATAGTTTCATATTATGAGAGGTAAAATTAAATATATTCTAAAAATTACTATTCATCGGTTCTTTTTTCCCTTTTGCTTCAAGTGATATCTTTCAATTTGAAGGATAAAAAAATAAGTATATTTTAATAGTTTAAAACTAAACTGGAAGTTATGAAAAAAAAAATTTCCTTCAAATATTAACTTTTTAATTTGGATGTTGAATTATAAACACATTTGAATCCAATTAAATTACATATCCAAACTCATATTTGTTGATGGAGCAATCAAAGTAAATAGGTTATCATTTACAATTATAATAATTGGATAGTATAGTAGAATAGGAGGTAAATGTGCTATAAAATTAGATTAAATGAAGGACAATTAGGTAAGAATAATATAGGGTAAAGAGAATATAGGATTTAGGGGCGGGGGAAAGGGTTGCAGGATTATGGAAATGTTGAGTTAAGGAGATAAGAAAAAGGGGATAGCAAGAAATGGTGGGGGTATAATACTATATTCGATGTACTTTTGGTATTTCTTTCAACAGGTCGCAACTAACTATCATCTATCATATATGTATTGCAAATCATATTTTAGAATGGTTAAATTATAAAGTTTCTAACTTTCTATTCTTTTGTTTGTATTTTTTTTAATTATCAAATATCCATTCATATCGAATGTAGGAATTTGATAAAGTTTATTCATAGGAAGGTAAATTAAAATAAAACATCATATCTCCTATTAAAAGTTAAAAGAACAAATAATAATATTTTACTATTTAACACAATAATCCTAATATTCAATGGTCATTAATAGTTGTACTAATCCTAAATGTTAAACTATGAAATCACACTTGAAAATGAAAATTATTATTTAAAATCTTTAGATAAATATAACAATATAGTTTAGATATAATGTATTTATCGGTAAACTATATCTACTCAATTATATATATTTAATATAAATTTTACTCTAATGGGATTTAAATAAGCTAAAATATAGTTTATTTTTAATTTATTTTTCATGTAACTATTACAAATAGGAATTCTAGTGTATATGTATAGCAGGCATGCTTTTTATAATAAGCCTTCACAAGTCAAGGAAATCCCAATTCCTTTTTCTTATAATTTTACATTTATTTTATTTCAAATATATTAGATAATCCTTATCTCTTTGATTTGCTAATCACACCTCTAATTCTATAACAACTAACTAATTTGTTCAGATATATTAGATAATCCTTATCTCTTTGATTTGCTAATCACATCTCTAATTCTATAACAATTAACCAATCAAACAAATCATTTAAGTCTCTAACTATATAACATCTAACCAATCAAACAAATCATTTAACCAACTAACCATTATGTAAATCACAGTGCAAAATTTTAGGAGTCCTTTTGAAATACAAGTTCTACAATTCTATAACAACTAACTAACAACAACAACAAATTCATTCACAAAAATTGTAATAATAGTGAATTTTTGAATTTTTTTTTTACTCTACCAAGAATCTAAAAATAATTTCATGTTAATGCAAGAAATAAATTGACATTAAAGAAGTTTATTAAACTTTCATGGAAGTGATGGAGGTAGTATGATAAAATTCAAAAAAAAAAATTAAAATTAAAGAAAAGAAAACAACGCTAAATATTTTTTTAAAAAAATTAGAATAAAATTATTGGATTAGTATTATCTAAACTTATCTACTAATGATTGAGTTTGAATCTACATTTAGTTTAATTAGATTTTAAAAAGCATTTTAAATCTACTAGTTAGATTCACTAATTCATAAATTTAATTAGGTCATCAATTTTAACATGTTAAATAACAACTCAAATCCATATTTGTCGATGGACAAGTCAAAATTGATAGGTTACCATTTACTATTATAAATAGGTTGAAAGTATAGTAGAGTAAGAGATAAGTAAGCTCTAAAATTAGATTGGATATAGGGCAAGTAAAGTGAGACTGGGTAGAGTGAAGAGAATTTAAACTTTGAAGGTCGGATAAAGAGTTGTAGAGATGTAACAAGTTTGAGATAAAGAGGTGAAGAACAGGTACCTAATGTTTGGATCCATTTTCGAAGATAAAAAGAGAAGGGGAAGGGGGATGGATATCATTTACATAATTATAGGCGTATTTTAATTTTCCGCAAAAAAAAGAAAGAAAGGGTGAATTTTTACACGAGGTCTGAGGAGGAAACCCTAGGTTTCATTTTTATAAAAAGTTAAAAACGTGAAGCTCTCCCTCGTCCCTCCCTCCCCCCCCAAAAAAAAAAAAAAAACAAAATCCTTCCCTCTCCAGTCTATCTTTTTCTTCATTTTCTTGGTAAAATATCAAATATTGGATACCACGCACTTTCTTCCCTAACATCCATTGCTTAAATGAAAACTAAGACCTTAATCTCAACTGCTTATGATTGTGTCAAGTTGATTTTAGAAAATTCAGAATAATAAAGAAAAGAATCAAGATAGATGTTCTCATAATTACGTTTTTAGGTTAAAAATATCTAAAATGAAGAAATGAAAAGCAGTTGATAAGTAACATAACAAGTTCTGAAAATCAGTTGAGAATAAGTTCCAGACACCAAATTCAGCATTTGAAGTGTACCGGTTCATAGGCATAAATCAGGTGCAAGGATTTACAAAACAGTCAACTAGGGACTGAAGTAGCCAAAAAAAGTGAGTGGCTACATAATTTTGTGAGCTGTAATTCGTAATCAAGTGTCGGTCTCGCATAGTTGTACTTATTGAGACTTGTGAGGGGAAAAGGAACAGAGAGAAAGAGAGAAAGAAATGGTCCTCAAGTGCCCAACACCGGGTCCCCCCTCCCTCCGTGGATGTGGCTGTGGCCGTGGGGCCACCACCCTCGGACTGTTACCTGGCACTCTGGCAGAATACCGAGAGGAAAAAGGCGGATGGTGGGGGGGGGGGGAGGAGGTGGAGAAAAGCAAGTCGCAGAAAGGTTTCTGTTTGTGGACGTGGGTCCTTTCAGATCCATTGCGTGCTGCAAATGTTTATAGTACTTAGTTAGAGACCAATCCCAGGAGTCCACACAACCAACAACATATGTGAAATGTCTGCCTCCCTCCCTGGTGTCGCTTCCTTTTCCGATTCACAGTCCCACTTCAATTATGAAAATGACAACATGGTAGACTGTTTGGAATCTTCGATTACAAAACACAACCACCAACACACCTAACTGTAACTATTTATCACCATAAAATAACATGGATGGTTAGGGTAACCTTGCTTTTTTTGGAGGGAGGCTACTGATTGGATTCTGGGCAGAGGAGTCCACCTCCCTCTCTCCCTCCTCCAAACAGTAACCACGTACCTATAGCCTACTTCGCATTCCAAATACGCTCATACTTACGTACCTGCATGTGATTATATTTTCTACTTCCTTTGCAGTAACTGTTGGGGAGTCTGTCTTCAGTCTTGACTTGCCGCCTTCACTTCCTCACCGTCGGGCGTTCAATTCTGGATTTCAAACCCCCACAGAAAAGAAGGGAAAAATAAAAACAGAAGAAGAAGAGAAAGAAACTGCGCGCATTCTAAAGCCAACTTTACACGGTATTTCTTTAGCTTCTCAGAATAATCATCTAAGAAAAGATGAAAGCTTGAATTGTGCAAACACATGCCATGTCCTTAATCTTCCTTTCATTAATATTTTAAAAGCCTTCCTTTATCTCAAAAGCATATCAAAGACATTTTTTTTTTTTTTTGTTTGGGTCCTCCTTCCCGGTGCACAATCTGGGGAAGGTTGTAGCTCTAAAATATTATTATGTTAAATACACTGGTATTGAGTACTACGACCACCCATTCCCTATTTACTACTAACCACCACCATTTTATTACGATCATCAAAAGCACAATACTCAAACGTCGCGTTTCAAACTATCAACACATGATGTTTGTCACTAACACCAAAGGTCACCGTTCAATTAATTCCTACTCGCTCAGGTAGTACTGAACAAAATGAAAGCCTATTATAGAGTTAAGCGAATATTATTACAATTTCCTCTTTCAGGGCTTTTCCATCTACTTTACATTTGATAAAACTGCGGAGGATTGATTGCATACAAATAATTCTTACATTACATGCCTCCGAAATGTCTCCTGCCCTCACAAGCCCTATTCCTCCTTTCCCCACTTCCTCTTGCCATCTTTTGATAATATTCAATCTAAATCCTCCTCCTTCCATTGGATATACTTTGTCATGACTTCCACTGGACCGGTAATTATAAAAAAGAGTAGCCACCATATATCTATATCGCTGCAGTGGGCGACAGCTCCAGGGAAAACACACATTGGTCCATACAAATACAAATACAAATACAAATGCAAATGCATGGGGGAAAGGAAAGACAACAGGACTACTCCATCCATATGATATAGCATTAATGTAGGAAAGTGCTAATACATATATCACCAGCGTCATGTAGACGCAAGAATAACTGTAATTTACTAATACAATACAACGCTGGTGCGACGACTAACTTATAAGAGGGCTCCAAATTTATGTTGAATCATTATTTAAAAAGAAAAAAAAAAAAGGGAGGAATGACGTAAAGCTCTAGCTCCATGCATGAATTATGTTAGCTCACATGCAGAGAGAGCTGATCAATCCCCATGGGGCATCCTCTAATCCTAGCTAGAAAGGGCTGCTCCAGATCCGTTCGGCTTTATGGAACCACCAAATGAATACTTGGCTTGGGTATTGGTTTGGGGGACATGTTCAACCTTTTGATTTAAAGGAAATACTACTACTTCCTCCGTCCCATTATTGATGTCATAATTTACCATCTTTATTGTACCAAAATTAGAGTCGCACCCTATTTATTTCTTTCATCCTTACAAAATTGCCCGTGAATAATACATTTTTGAAGAGGAGTTTGAACATGTCTGTGAGCCCATAAAAAAGAACTCCTAATCTTCGACATCAAGTGGCAATCCAACACTCATTTTGCCCATATGTCTCCGTACGTACGAGACCTCAGAAGCTCTACTAACAACATTAATGCGAAGCCTCAGAGCAATCATTCGATCAAAACCAGAGTCACTAATTATCACGGTCAGTGAGAGCAATGTTGGAAGGGGGACTCTCAAAAACAATATATATAATGTTCCATTGTTATTGATAAAAAAGTTCTTTCTTACTCTCCCCTAAACAACTCCATTTTCGGGACGGAGGGAGTAATAAAATTTAGAGAGGACAGCTGAGCAGAGAATCTCGTAACATCTTGCTCAGTGTCCCTATTCACGGGCAAGCTCTTGAATCTTTTGTAGCCCCAATCTAAGCCCAATATCATTCGGCTTATATTGTCTTTGATTCTGTCACCCTCTCCCCAGCTTGTTTCCCTAACGTCCCACATCAATCCAACCGTAAAATATTCCTACCTTCTCCTTTAATATTTTTTCTAAAAATTCCACCGGCTGAATACTGGACTACTGCCTCAGCATTTGTCCACTGGTGGTTTGCCGGGACCAAATAAAACGATCTGCATCCAAATCATTAAAAGGCACTGCAGGTTTTACATTTGTAGTAAAACTGTAGAAGTAGGTTCCTAGTTCAACTCTCAAACCCTCCACTTTTCCTCACCATTCTCATAAGGATTGAAGTCTCTTTTGAACTCCTCAACCCCAAAAAAAAACCCCAAACAAAAAACAAAAAATCAAAGGGAACTGTAGAAGCAGCAGCATTTTACCACCTCCTCCTCCACAGTACTACGACCGGCCATTTAAAGTGCATAAGCGCATGGTCCTTAACATACTCACTGCTCATTTTTATCCTGTTTAATTATGACCTGCTCTTGACTTCCAATTCTAACCTACCCTAGTCCTGGACGTAACGGGGAAACAAACAAAACAAAGAAGAAATAAGAGACTGTAGTTAAACATATTTCTTGTTGCATCAGTTGTAAAATCCGAAAGAGGGGAAAAGAAAAAAAAATGGAACCCCTAATTTTCCCTCCAAACTTGTAAAATTTCACATTTCTCTTGGGAACGTTACAATGACGGATGGACCTCAGAGCGTCCAAAGAAATCATTCAACTTTTGCCACCCACCCCCCCTCCTCTTCTTTCTTCCAGCCATATACTCCAGTCTGCAACAGTCTCCCTCACAAATCTGACAATGCCAACAAACTCTCCCAGTTAGTTGGATAAGCAAAGGAACAGAGGCAAACATTCATATGAACTTCAAAGCTAAAAGCCGTTTGCCAAAATGGATGGAACTCAAAACCTCCAAATAGATCATTCAACTTTCGCAACTCCTCCTGCAGGCATGCTACTGTCTGCAACAGTCTCCTTCACAAATCTGACATTACCAGCAACTCCCAGTTAATTTTGATAATCATAGAAAAGATGCAAAGCATTCCTATTAAATTCAATCTCAAAGCTATGCACTGGAAATATATAATTAGCATATAGGATGAAATGCCTTCGGTAACTGGGAGAGAAACAATACCGTGCCAATTTATCACGAGATGATTGCAAAATGTAGATTGAGAGAATGAGTGACAGCATAAGTCCTGCTTATATGAAGCAAGGGAGAAAAATTGTCAAACTATTACAAAAGCCAAATAGGCATATCATAGATATCAAAGTAACCAAACCATTCAACAAGACACACTTATATGGTCCCCAGAGATGCAGTTCTAGTGATAAAAAGTCTCATAACCATCATCAAGTATTTGCTTCCTTCAACATAACTTTGTTCCATAAAAAGGAAAATAGTTTAGCACAAACAGTAAGATAAACTACAGGGAAAAGAAAGGGTTGGGAGAAGGGAGGGGGAAGGAAAACAAGAAGCAAAAGCTCTATAAAAATATTCAGTATCTTACTACTTAATCAATAACTTTCCCTCATAACAGAGGCTAAAATGGTAGCACCGCAAATAGTAGCACCCACTAATGTTAATAAGCAACCAACTTCTAACTTTTCCTCCATCTTTTACTCTCATCTCCTATTTTGTTTATTATTCTCGATCAACTTTTCTAAATTTGCAAACACGTTGAGGGTGCCTATACCAATAGTACGAGTAATTGGCATAAGTAGAATGAACTTGAAATCATGAAGTAACATCAAACCCTGATCTGTTTACTTAACACTTACAAATCTGCTAAATTGAAAAATGGAAAAGTTACTTGAACAATCGCAAACACATCTTACTAGTTAGTGTAGTTTAGAAAAGCAAAACAGTTCTGCAAGAAAGTTACTAGTGGCAGTTTTCTGACATAGCCTTTCTCATCCTAAATAAAGCTAAAGCAAAGGTAGAAAAAAAAAATCCTTGACTTTTCAAAAAGTAGTTTTTAGCTCAAAAGTAAGCCAGAATTAGCTTTATGCAATAGCAAACAATCTTCAACGCAATTTGCAGTGCTTCATTATCTAGATTCCTATTAAAGATGAAATATCAATTTAACTAGTTTTATTTCATCAATCAAGACAAGCATACATGTCTTTACCTGATCCAAAGAGAACGTAGAATCCAGAAGTTACATCTATCTCTGATTGCTCTTCCCTAATTACAGAGTATCAGATCAATAAATAAACAATACTTCATTGCATAGACCAAACATAAACTCTAAGTAAAGATCAACAATTCTACTATCATCAGAGTAAAAGTTTCGAAACGAATACGCTAAGCTGCATTTATTAGTTCCTAATAAAATTGTTGAAGAATACAATTTTTATGTTTATCAGGAAAACTTATATATACATTTTAGCATAGAAAGCGCACAAATAACCATAGTTCTCCTTTCCACATGGTGACATTATAAAGGAGGTAGTAATGGGATTGCAGAGTAATTATATCATACTAATCATGTTAAGATGACCAGTTTCTGCATTCTTCTAATGATTTTCATGTCAACATGGCCTATGATCCATGCAGCAAATATCTGAAATTGGACTCCTACCCTTGATCAGAACTGATTTCAAGCCACAGAACTGAATTGCACGTTATTATGCTAAAAGCCCCATCCAAAAAATAAAAGCAAAAGAAGAAAACAAAAAATTGCACACAAAAGGAGAGAATATAAGTCTCAAATGCCCAAATAACAAAGCACTGAGACAGCAAACTGTGGATTGCACGATTTCTTGCAGAGAAATAAACATTTGCTACCCAATTAATTATAACCTTCACAATCTCCCTTAAACTATAAAAAGACAGGCTTAGCAACACATTGAATACTAAGGAGTCAAATGGAGACTTGCTAAAATCCACACTAACCATGTATATCTGACAAGGACATGCTTTGGCCAATGATCTTTATCCCAGAATTGTTTGCTAATGTTGGGATGAAATTCAATATCTGTGCAGTATCAAACAGAAATTATTTCAATCAGGTCCAGCAACATTAAAACTAGTGGTTTCCAAAGGGCCTTGATGAAACAAGAAGTTAACACACAACTCCAGTTGAACTTCAGCATGAACACAATTCTCATTTTAACTTAGAACCACTCAACAAATTTTCAACAAAAAAAGACCAAACATGCTTTTGGTACAGGCTATGAAGGAAGAGAAGAAAGAAGGGCTACATAAAAACGAAAAGAATCAATGACACAACTCGTTTATAGCCAAAAAAAAATATGTCCTACCCAACCTTCCCTGTTAGGTTCTTGTGGACAAGTTGACAACCAAATATGCTAAACCAATTTCTCTCTTCATCCTAGTGCAGTGAAAAAATAAAACAGAGGAAATGATAAAAGTACCATGCACCCAATAGGGCAAAAGGATTTGACTAAAAACTCACAAAAATTTTCATACAATGTCAATCCTCAGCTTGACAGCATTTTATCTAACAAGACCTAAACAGAACAAGAGATCAACATTAACTCCAACACTAGCAGATGAAAAATTCTATAGTATTCTGTTGACCAAAGTGTCTTCTGTGTGGACCATGGGAACTCTAGTTTGAAACTAGAAACATCTGCATTTGACCATTTTCATGATACAATAACTTAAAGAAATTGGAGAGGTTACCCTAAACTTGTCATTACGCATCACAAACTCAAGTTGTACCTCCTACCAATCTCAGAGACTCGATCTAAAAATCATTAGGCTGATAGGAGGTACAACTTGAGGTTTTAATGCACATCCATTGCAGAAAATTATTCTTGGTTGAAGGAAATTTCATTATAATAAACCGAACATTGTTGAGGTCGCAAGGTGGACTCAAAACTCTTGCCAAATCACAAATTTAAAAAATTTCTGAAAGCTAACTGTGAAAATGGAAAGTAGCATTTATGCAGCAACCAAGTCGATCAAGTAAGGGACCCAAAAAAAAAAAATTTACAGCTCCTCAAGTAATTTTGTAAACTAGTTGAATGCATACTTATGAACCTCCAACTTAATAATCCAAGTTTTAGACTTCAAAGGAGATAAAGATTGTATAATACTCAAGCCAAATAACCTGTGTAAAAGATAATGAAATACTAGCTTAACATAAAAAATCACAGTCAAACAACAACAATCAAATAAAAAAGGGTAAAGAATAACGTACAGCTGTGAGGCATATCAATAATTTTGGCAGTTACACCAAGCAAGTCACTCCCTGCATACCCTGTATGACATGAAAGAGTACCTCTATCACATGAATGATTTTGAACTAAGTTCTTTGCATACTTAAGAAGTGATCGAAGCTACATGAACCACCATTCACATTTCACAACAATAGACTCAGTGAACATCCAAACACGTAAGATTCCAAAAGAAGCAAGGCCTTACCAAATGCATATCTATCATTGGAACCTCAGAAGACTTTCGATTGATCAAAAAAAGCCATGGGATGTAAAATTTTTCCCTCCCAACTTGAAATGATCTGCATGTAAAATTGTTCTTAACAAAAGCAAAGATTTATTAACCATTTTTCTTTTTCATTTTCTGGTACAACATAAGAAAAGGCAGATTAGCTGCAATGTAATAACTAAAGATCATCATATGAACAGGTCTAACATCATGTGAAGAAGTCACTCAAAGAGAAAGTAGCATCTATAACTGGTGTAAGACTCAAATGGACAAAATTTTTTTTTTTTTAATTTGCAACTCACAGATGAAGGAAAAGGATTTCCTTCTCACAAAAGAAGAATATTTAAGCAAAGTGAATACAATGCAAATTCACATAATTTCCTTGAAAAATTCAATAGGTGAAAGTGTTTTAGATGTAACTAAAATCAGGAAACTGTTAGGAGTGTCTGCATGAAGGTTGGATCCATGGGAGAGAGCACGTAAAATGCATATGGCTGTACGAATTCTGGTTAGATCTTTAAACAAGAATAAACATGGGCATTTTCCAAAGTGCGAAAGCAAAGACGTAGCAAGTTAGATGATGGTAACCAACCCTTAACAAATCATCAGTAACTTGCAAAAGTCACCCTGGAACTCTACTTGAACCAAACCTCCAAACAAAAGGAGAGATACCAGTATCACCCAATCCAAGCATAAACACTCGACAGTTCAAGACCACATATTAAATCAGAGTTCAGACCCTGATCCTGACAGCTATCTCCAGTAAAAAGGACTATAAAGAACAAAGTAAATGGAAGAAGGAAGGCGACGAAGAAGAAGAAGAGAGTAATTGTTAGGTATGAGAAGAAGCACAGAGTGGCAGCTTCAGCACATCACGTACATTTTGTAGGGATCGGCTCCAGTATAACCAGTGGGCTTTGGTATCGGTATCAACACCTACTCCCAGCACGAACAACAGAAAACAAGGAAAACGTGAATCAGATATGCAATTTCAACCAAATACTTCACAATTTCATATAAATAACAATAAATCTTTTTTCTTTTTCCCGTATCGTATGGAGGGTTAGAGAGACGATAGCAAAAATCAAAGAAACCCTTATTCAAGCTCAAATCAAACCATAATAGGCAAACAAAAAACAAAGAAGGAATCCGGAAACAAAAAATCACCTCACGGTTGACCGCAAAGATTGGACAGTGGCGGCCTATCATATCATACCACACGCTTCTCGACTGCAATTTTAGCCCCCAAACCAAGTCCCCAAGAAGAAAAATAAGTAAGAAAATTCAAGAAAAAGAATTACTGCAATGAAATTGGTCAATCTGAGACAGGACTGGACTATGGAGTAAGGAGAAAGTAGTGTACGGACGGAATGATATTGACCCATGCGGCTCATGGGAACGATGTCGGCGGGCCTGTAAGCAAGAGCTCCCCATGATCCGACCCACGATATCACTACCAATAAGCTAACAACTTGCTCCGCCTTTTGGCCACGCTTTTCCATTTCTTCAGATATGTAACTATCTATCTATTACTCTGTCCTGGGAACGAAGATGAGTCGATATTAGTAGCAAGAAGAATTAATATAAAACGGTAGCTACCTATCTATTACTCTGCCCTGGGAACGAAGATGACTCGGTGTTAGAAGCAGGAAGAATATTATGAAACGGGGAAATTACAAACCTCCTTTACATTTTGCCAAAATGAATTTTTTCATCCTTCATTTTAAAAAATATTATTAATTTTAAGTTCCTTATCAATCTAATAAGTTAGCATAATTTTATCCTAATATTTCTGATCACTTTTTAGCTTAAAAGACTCGTATATGCAATCATTTTTCATATACAAGAAGATCAAATCCCACTCTTTTAAAGACAAAATGAATATGAATATGCAGTCATTTTTTTTATGTATAAAAAGGTCAAATCCCACTTTTTTTTAAAGGCAAAAATAAATATGAATTAGATAAAAATGAATATAATTTGAGTTAGATTCTACCTTTTCTTAATTATGGATTGGATCATTTGCTTACCTACAAGTGAGATTTAATCTTCTTGTCTCGAAAAAGCGACTATATACGGATTATGTGATTGATTAAAAAAAAAAAAGTTCAAAAACCTAGGTTGGAACTAAAATTTTCTGATTTGATTTTGTCAATGAGATAAAATTACTATTTTAAAAGTGAAGGACGAAAGAATTCATTTGATTTGATGATGGAGATTTTAAACAATTTTTCCTAATAAAACGGTAATAGGAGTAGGGAGTAGTAGCCTACTATACACTCCATTAAACGACGGTTATCTCTTAGCTAAATGGCCTCTAATGTACCGTTTATTTTAATTTTCCATCCAACCCGTGCTTTGTTAACCAGATTCACTACTCTTTCCTTCTTCATCTTCAAATAAAGCACTTTTAAGTTTCTATATAGATCATCACTTCACAGCCAGGGAGTTAGAATTTCAGTCAATAGAGGTAACAAAATTAGGCTCAGCTTTGTGGTTAGTTTTAAAATCTAAAATGTGTTTTTGGCACCCCAATTTTCCCTAGTTTTTATTAGGCAAGTTTTTTAAATAATTTGGTCTACAAAACCCTCAAAAAACACACAAAATTCTTAAAATACATATTTTAAAATATTCAACACACATCCAATTCCTTTTCTATCACCTCCATCCCTAATAATTTGTACTTTCACCACTGTTGCCACTATCTCAATCTACTATGTCACCGCTTGCTGTTATCCCCGCCAGTGCTACTCACCCTCTTTTTTTTTTTTCCCCGCTTTTTCTCTCCCTTCCTTTTTTTTCTTTTTCCCTCCTCCTCCTCTTCCATCTTCCCCTTCTCCTCATTCCCTCCCTCTCTATCCTCTTCTCTCCGTCTTCTCTTTTTTTCGTCTTCCGCTGCCGTTCCCTTCCCCCTCTCCCCTCATTTTCTCTTCTTGTATCCCTGTGATCCTAGTTTACAATGGGTATATTTTAATAACTACTTAACTGTAGAGGGTGTATGTAAATTTATGCTCGATATTATTATTTAGGTCAGGTTTAGTATTTAAATTGAGATTTAACTTGGTTTAAACCCAATTCATTTTCAATTACACGTTAAATTTAACATTGCATTCTCATGCAACAAATGGTAATGTTTGACTAAATGTTTTTTAAATTATTATTTTCAAATTAGTATTAAAATTAAACGTGTTTATGTTCCGTTTTTTGTTAAAAAAAATGTTCTATTTACTAGCCCTTTGCAAATATTTACCATGACTATCTATCTGTCATCTAACTATCATGACTGTATACTTTGTGTTGACTCACAAAATAACCGAAATACTTGATGGTTTTGGTTCTAACCAAAATTCACTCTTCATCCTTTACTTTTCCTTTGCTTGGGCAAACGAACCCCCACATATTCCTAATTTCTAACTTTTCCTTTTCTCATAACTTGTTATTAGCATTCCAACCCCTAATTTTCTTTTACCTTTTTATCTTTTAAGCACACAACTTTGAAAGTCTACTTTCCTGCTATTTTCTCCTGCTTTGTCCCTTCTCTTTAGGGTGAAGAATCCTCAAGTTTACTTTGGATGAAAAGACTTTGTTGATAAAATTGCAATACTAATAATAATTACAGTGCCAATATATTAATTTTTCTTTTTTATTTGTTAAGTAGTTTCAATGTTTTTGCAAATAATCATTGGTTGATATAGATTATGTATTTTTAAACTTAAAAAAAATACTTTATTGTGGCATTGTATTCTACAAAATTTTATTGTGCATTGTATTTTGGGATGCTTTTAAAACTTTAAATATTTTTAGGTGCTTAAAAAAAATTGAAGATTTCTTCTCTTTCCCCCTTAACCTCCTGCCACTCCTTCCCTTTTTCTTTTTCCAATCCTGTTCCTACTCCGAACTCCAATCGTCCCCTTTTCCTCCTTTTATTCCAACTATCCCCTCCTCACATTTCTCTTTCCTCATCCTTTCTTTACTTCTCTATTGTGGCATCATGGTTTGAGGTGTTACTGTAATACTGTAAATAAAAAAAAAAAGTTTTAAAGAAATAGAGAATCCATGCAGACCCATATCCCTTGCTTCTCTAACAAATTTCAATTTGAAAAGTACTCACACCATCTAAAAAATAGTTAAAAAGCTTTTTTTTATTTTTATTTTTTAAGAGCATTTTAAACAAATAAATGTAGATGTGTAAAATAGGTACTTAAATATGACCCTCAAGATTAAAGAATTTGTAAATGGTTTAATTTGTTAAGCTGGGTTCAAAGTAACTTAATGTTGTATTATAAATCAAATTTTCAACATCCAATTAGTAAATATAAGTCTAAGATTGAGCATAAATCTATATGCTATTAAATAAATGTATGACCAAAGTTAGTTTAAACTTAAAAACAGTTTGTTGGAGTGGCAATCACTATCTCAGTTCTAAATTCCATCTCACTTTTGTACTGAAAAACCATCCCTTCTGGAATGCCATTTGATTTTCTATGGTTCCTCTAAACTTGTTAATTAGATTTTGACCCCAATATCTATTTTTTGTGAAGATCAAACAGTAATGTCAATACACAATACACATGTTTTTCTTTTTTCTTTTTTAATTAAGTAGGGTTATTTGACCCCACTTGGAGCCATGTGGCATGATGCTGTTGGTGGATCGTAGTGGGAAGGATTCAACAAATTTTTAAAAATATGTGATTGTTTTAATTGTCTATTTTTGCTTTGTTTTTGAAAAAATTGTATTTCACATTCCAAATACTACAATAATACACTAATAAAAAATAACAAAAACAACAATCTAAATAAATATTTAAACAACAACTCACATATACACAAATAAAAAAATTGCCCATTTTTCTCCCACCCGACCCCACAACCACCACCCACATCCACCATCATCTACCACCACCCTCACCTCCTCTAAAATACTCTAAAAAACACCTCAAAATATCATATCCCAAATATTCCAATACTGTTTTTAAAAAACATATCAAAAAATAACTATTCAAACGGAGACGGTGAAAAGTTTTTAAAATATACTAGTAGATTGTACTTTTACTTTTTCAAAAAAATCCAAAAACACGAGTACACAGAGAGAACCAACCACCCCAACACACGCACCTGCTAAACAAAATCTATTATACTGCTTAGTAAGTACCTCTCATTTGTGTCACCAATTGGCTGGATGGAGTTTTTTTGTGGGTCCCACTTAAGGAAATTGGCATGTTAACTCCTTGAGTGTTAACTTAATAGGCTGTGTGTGTTCTTGTTGTAAAAAAAAAAAAAAAATCCCTCTCATTTGCTTGCCCCAAAAAGTGAAGAAAGGTACCTCCAATCTATCATTGAACTCTGGATCTTTTCCCTTAGGGTAATAAAAAAAAAAAAAAAAGGACAAAACATTTCCCTCAAACAACCAAAAACAACTGATAGGAAGGGACAAAACTTGGCACAGCATCTCTCCTTTTCGCTCTCAGTTTTTTTTTTTCCTCTCTCTTTTTTGTTTAAAGTTTTCCTTCTTCCCACTTGGCTAGGCTTGATTTTGGTTTTTATTTCAATTCCCACCGCCGTTTGAGTAAACCCTTGTTGGTTCAAGTCTGATTGTTGTTGTTAATTTTGATCCTCTGATATTTCACATACAACTGTATTTTGGGTTTAATTCTAAAGTAAAGTGCAATACTAGTAACTACGATATTTTTGGATTCGATTCCAAAGTAGGTGCAATCCAATAATATTAATTTGATGGGCGATCTTCGGCGGCCACCTATTGCCGGCGGATCATCATCATCATCATCAACAGCAGCAGCCGGAGGAGGGCAGGAGGAAGAGAGACCGGTGCCCTCACCGTCGACATCAATTATACCGTCGTCCGATCTGAACCCCCTCTCCATTTCTCCGAGGCGTTGGGTCAGAGCTGAGAAAGCCACCCAAAACATTATCTCTAAGGTTCAGCCCACTGCCGTCTCCGAAGAGAGGAGGAGGGAGGTCATTGATTATGTTCAGAACTTGATTAGAAAGTGTCTTGGTTGTGAGGTCAGTTTATTCCTTTTCTTCTTTGGTCTTTTATTTTCTCCTCCTCCTTCCCCCAGTTATTGTTTTAGGACAATCTTGAATTTGTTAAGATCAACTATGTCCATTTTAGTTAAATGCGAACATCTTTGGTTCTTTTATCTTCCAGCTGTTGTTCAGAAGTTAGTGTCTTCACCTGTCACGCGTGATAATTCAGTTTCCTGTGAAATGGTTGGAAATTGAATTGGTAGTAAGTTGGGTTGTTATCCGCGGGTTCTTGTTGCATCCATTGCTCTGTGAAGGTGTAGCTTTTGACTGATGGGTGTGCATTACTCTCTTTGTAACTAGGGTTTTGCTATGTGGTGAGCTACTGCTTTTTGTCAATGTCCGCCTTGTAGTGTCAACCTTGAGAATAAACTTGAACTCCAAGTTGAATTACCTGGCTTTTTAATTTTATTTGACAAGTATATCTCGTTCTTAATTGTTTCATTTGCGAGAGGAGAATAGAACACTTTGCTGGATGCCTTCACATATGACCTTTCTCCGCTTCTTGTTACATCTTTCTCCAGTTCATTAAGGCAACTATCTCTCCATGTGCACATACTCTCCTGAGTAGCTCTGCTCGTCAGATTCGTCTTTAAGGTTTTTCATTTTAATTATTGTATATTGCTCCTTTTTTTTGTTTCATCATTGGGCAAAATTATGCAAAAGGTATGTTTTTGGCACACCAGCCTAATTCCTATGTACTTGAGAAGGCCATTCACATGGTGCACTTCAAAGCTTTCTTGAACCAAGAAATTTTGAAATGTTGCAGTTATATCCCTTAATTCTGTTTTAACCCTTATGTTCAAAATTTCGAGAGCCAAGGCAATCACTCAAATACTAGAATTGAGACTCTAGTTCAATCAGCTTCCAAAAAAGCTAACTGCTGGGAATGGTTTGGTGAATGGGAAGAAGAGGTTAAGAATTTTCTGGGCCATTCTTGGTTGAGAGCTTTTCTGCTTTTCAGCCTGAAACTGACAACAGACAATCTACTGCACTTTGTGACGCTTTGAGAACGTTTGATCTTGGTTTTGGTAGTGATACAAGTTCTTTAAATCACAGTTCAGATAAATGATACATCCTCAAGAGAAGTAGTTTACATTGGATATAATATGCAGTTTTCTCTTGTTTTTGGCTTACAGCTGGATGAATAGATGTGCTGTGGGAATCTCTTAGATCCATACACGATTTGCTGGAAGCTATGCTTTGTGAAGATTTCTCATTTATCAATTACATAAGCATCTTTTATTTTGAAGATGCATTTTAAAGAAAAGTGTATGACATAACCTTGTACAAGGATTTCATTCATAGGCCCACGGACATTCAACTGGCCCTGAATTATGCTGTTTTGACCATAGCCCTGAATTATGGCGTGTACCCGTTCTTGTTTTAACTATATGTGTTGTTGCAATGTAGCATTTTCAACTTTGAAATCTTATATATATTCTAGTACATAATTTGTTCATTTGTATTGGTAGGTCTGTCCTCTCAGCTTGTGCTGCATTGAGATTCTCATGCATGTCATTGTTGCCTCATTAAACTAAACTTATGTCCAATGTTTGTGGCCTTTCTATTATGATGCTTGGAATGGTAGATTGGCCAAATGGTGCAAAAGACAAGAATTGTGAATTTATAGAGCTTAAAAATAACTAAAGGGGACACACTATTTATCTGAGTTATAAATCAGAATCTCATTGACATGACATGCTAATTTACTTCTGGACATTCCATAGGTTTTATTGTTATTCCTTCTTCTCCATCCTCCTTGGCCCTTCAGTGATTATATAGTGAGAAAGCTGAACCCAACTATTTGCAGGAGACTGATCATAAAGCACTATGTTTAAAATTTGATGCCCTATGTGCTACTGGTTCACTAATATGACCTGATATAGTAAACTTTGTTTTTTTTGGTCAGCTTTCTTTGTATTTTATTTTTTTATCCTTTTTATTTATTTAATTTTTCAAATGAATAAGTAGCCATCCTGACCTCATACTGCCTTAGGAGTCAAAAACAAGGCACTGGATGATGTGCAGGATAGTCAAGTCAGGTTTCGAGTTTATGCCAAGAGCTTTATTTCCCCTAACAGGGCTTAGAGCTGAGCTTGAAATATTGGACTCAAGTTGAGCTTAAGTAGATTACAAGCTCGAGTATTTACAGTTGACCTCAAGTTCAATTGCTCTGTTGATTGACTCAACTAGGTTCAATCTTTTTTTATGATAAAAGTAAAACATGAGTAGCACAGTTTATCTAGAAGAAGTTAAATTGGTGAGTCCTTTTGTTTTCCTTTCTGAAGAGTAATTTATTGGATTAACACTGCTATTACTGGTATTATATTTAAATGTTTGTATCATGGGACATGGTGTTTTTATTGATTGAATATAATTTTTCTATGTTACCAAGGTGACTGCAATACTTACCCTCATTTTAGTGGTGCAATTCTTTTCTTAATTTGTCTTATTTGAAATTTTCATAGGTATTTCCTTATGGGTCTGTACCACTAAAAACTTATCTCCCTGATGGAGATATTGATTTAACTGCATTTGGTGGTACAAATGCTGAGGATATTTTGGTTGATGATATGGTTTCCATTCTTGAGGGAGAAGATCAAAATAAGTCTACAGATTTTGTAGTGAAGGACATCCAACTTATTCGTGCTGAGGTTAACTCCTTTCTTTGTCAATTTCATGATATTTTCTTGGTATGATGTATGATAATAGTTTATGTGTGAAAAATTTTAGGTTGACCCCTACTTACTTTTTATGCCTTGTTATGAGTATGACTTTTTGGGTAAAAAAGTAAAAGCTTTGAAATTTATTTATTGCAGTACCTGATAATTGATTCTGACCAGGTCTTGAAGAAGAAATTTTACAAGAAAATCATATTTCAAGTTATTTCTATCCTCGGCAGCAAACCTTGTGAATTTTTAATTGTTTACGTTAGAACAGTTGTGTACTAATCTGGTGTGTTATTAATACTTTCCTTTTCTCGTGGCAGGTTAAGGTTGTAAAATGCATTGTGCAGAATATTGTAGTTGATATTTCCTTTAATCAAATTGGCGGCCTTTGTACCTTGTGCTTTCTTGAGCTGGTGAATTTCTCTTAAAACTCATTTATTTCAAGTGGGATAATCATTGATCTGTTACCTTCCAATATTGATTACTTTATTCTTGAAAGAATCTACTTGATAAACCTGTGTACTGGGACTTCTTTAATTCATGTGGTAATTTAAAGGGAAGTGGATGGAGTGTTAGGAATTTGTGCAAAGCATTTGAGCTTGGTGAATGGTTTTTTATGAATGTTTAATTCTCTAAAAGATTTAGTTTAAATGTTCTATATGTTGTCATACTACAAACACTCTGATTTTTACTTTGGGAAAGGAAGATAGGCTAACTTGATAACGTTATTGAACTTTATAAGAAATCCCAAGAGATATTGTGGGAAAATCATTTCACGGTTTAAGGCCTATGATGATACTACTTGGTTTCAGGAACATTTGGCTCACTTGAGATGTTAATGAACACTTGATCTAAAATATTAGCTGATATTCTTTTAATTCCTTTCTTATGATGAACTTTGTTTTTGCAACTTACAGTTTCGAATGGTGCTTTTTGAATTTTAATTCTATGTCTATTTCTCCCGTAGGTTGATTCAGTTATTGGCAAAAGCATCTCTTTAAACGTAGCATTATACTAATAAAAGCATGGTGCTATTATGAAAGTCGGATTCTTGGTGCTCATCATGGCTTGATTTCTACATATGCTTTGGAGACGTTGGTCTTGTATATCTTCCATCTCTTCCATTCAACATTAAATGGTCCCTTAGCAGTGAGTGCTTCTTGATACGATTAAATGGTGGTTAAGATTATGTTTGACATCAAATTAACCTTATATTGGAATTCGGGACTGCTGATTTTTTAGGTTTTATTCAAATTCTTGGACTACTTTAGCAAGTTTGATTGGGAAAATTATTGCATCAGTTTGGCCGGTCCTGTCCGCTTATCCTCATTACCAGAAATCATAGGTAAGCAATCACATTTGTTTTTGGTTGATGTGTATTGTTCTTTCGCTGTTTAACCGACGTGGATTGTTTCTCTTTTCAGTGGAAGCACCAGAAAATGGTGGCTGTGATTTACTTCTCAGCAGTGATTTTCTTAGATACTGTACTGATATGTTCTCAGTACCTTCAAGAGGAGCTGACTCAAATTTACGTGTATTTCAACCAAAGCATCTTAATATAGTTGACCCCCTTAAGGAAAACAATAATCTTGGTCGAAGTGTCAGCAAAGGTATAGTGCCATTATTATTTACTCCATCAGGACACGGATGCATAGGCTTTTTACATCTACTTTTCAGGAAACATTAATGCTTCCATTCTAGTTGGTTAATAACATTGAGTTGAGATTTTACAGGAATACCTTGATAATCATTTGGTTCTTTGAGGGTAGAAACCAACTAATTACCTGCTTCATGTAGGAAATTTCTACCGGATACGGAGTGCTTTCACTTATGGAGCCAGGAAACTTGGACGAATACTTCTGCAACCAGAAGATGACATTGCTGATGGGCTTTGTAAATTTTTCTTCAACACTTTGGATAGACATGGAAGTGGACAGAGACCTGATGTACAAAGTCCTGGTTCTAATTATGGGTGTAACGGTTATAGTAGCACATTATCCATTTCAGAGAATGGTTCATGTGCAGTGGAGAGGGTTATTGTGAAACCTACATCAGATTCAAATGGATCATGTCATGACAGAGTTAATGGCCTGAAGTTATCTGGACTGGAGACCACATGCGGCAGAGAAAATGGAGAGGAAGAAGGCACCATGGAAGTACTTTCCTCCAAACTTTGTGACTCTCTTGCAGTTGGGAATGCTCTGGATCACCGAATCTCAGGGGATGCAAAGGACCTTGCTACCTATAGAGTTGATTGCCTCAAAGTTTCAAATACTTTACCTCAAATTTCCGAGCCAATTGGTTGCAAGAGTTTGTCTCCAGTGGGTACACCTCATCATGCACCTCATCTTTATTTTTCTAGCTCCATATTGACTAATGGGGAAAGGGGAAATGGAAGTTCAGATGGGGAAAAGATAGAAAACTGTAAAAATAAAGCTTGTCCTGGAGTATCACACGGGCCTGATGAAACTAATAATCGGTGTGGCCTAGAAGAAAATATAATTGTTAGTGTGGATGAGGATCGGGCTGCTATCGGATTAATGGATGTCCATCTAGCATCAAAAGAGGCTCTGAGTCCTGAAAATTTGCAACATGTTACAAGGGATCTGACTCAGAAAGTGCTAATATTGCTGAATCTTTTAGCTCATTGTCAGAACTGAATGGGGATTTTGACAGTCACTTAAACTGTTTGCAATATGGACGGTGGTGTTATGAATATGCTTTGAGTACACCAGCTTTAACTGTGCCCCCACCACCACCACCCTCTATATTTCAGTGGAATAATTCATGGGATGCTGTCCAGCACCCATCACAATTCAAGCAGAATAGTTTCCCTCATAAGAGCGTGAATGGTATTATCCTAAATCCTCCATTCTGCACAGTAAATCCGCTTCTAAATCCTGGTATGGCTTTTGGCTTGGAAGACATGCCAAAACCACGAGGAACCGGAACATACTTTCCAAATATGGTATGTCTGTATTTTACTGCCAGTACATTCGGCATTTGAAATTTGTTTGCTGACTTAAGTTATGATCTTCTGTAAGCTTGAAGTCCTCAGCAGGAGCAATTCAACGTCACTGTACTCTTTTGTCATTTTCAGTGGTGATTTTCAGTATCCAATAAAGAATTCCATTTGCAATTTCTGCAGAGTCAACTCGCACAAGGTTATAAGCCTTTGGCAGGAAAAGGAAGAAATCAGGCATTGCCAAGGTCCTCGTGCAACAATGGGAGGAACCTGATGTCTATGGAGACTAATATGGTTGATCAAAGTAGTCGTGATCTTTCACAAAATCCAGTCTCAGTTGATCAAAGTGTTACCAAGGTTGGGCCTTCAAATATGCAACAGTCATATTCCCCTCGTGGGAAAGGACATCTTCATGTTAATGGTCTAATCATGCAATCTGAGGGTGGTTTCGAAATCGGGCCAGTTGGGCATGTACCAGTTGAAGCGCATCAGCTGGACAGAGGCAGACATTACCAACAAAGATATCTTAGTTCATCAGAAAATTCCAGTCCTCTCTCACCGACTAAAGAGATGCGCAGGTTGAAACCTGTGCTACAGACAGAGCATGATAGGTACGAGGAATATCCTATTTTACTAGTTTCACAGGCTTGTGGACATGGTTGGAATTATTGAAAAATCTATTTTGTCCTCATCTTCCTGTTGTTGGGCTTGTAGGGTTTCAGTTGAGTTATCATACCAATTGAAAGATGAGGATGATTTTCCACCGTTGTCTGTCTGAATGGGGTCAATTGTTACCACAGTAAGGATAAATTGTTAGAGGAGCCGTTTTTGTAGCAAGCCTGAGCCCGAGCTATCCAGCATCTGTGGCTAGTTGCTATTTGGGTAATTTAGAAAGTCAATTTTCTTAAAGGTGGTTTGTAGATTCTGAGAATTATTGCATCCAACTGTAGGTTTCTGTTGTTTTTGCCTGTATAGGATGCAACCTTTGATTCAGCTCTTGTTTTTGCCCATCGCAGCTTTAGCTCTTTTGTGATTAATCATGACGTTTGACATCGTGGAATATGACGTCATAACGAGGTTTAGCACCATATTTTCTAGTTGGGAATGGCAGAAATATTTTAAAACTGTAAAACATCTCTCTCTTAAAGCTCATATTATATTTTCCCTTCTGTTGAGCACATCAAAGGCAAGTAGTGATTTAACAGGGCCAATAACCTATGCAGCTGAAGTATTGGCTTTGTGATTACGATCACTCAACTCTTTTTTTTTTTTTTTAAAATTTTTAAATTATATGTTTTAAATCACTCACTCAACTTAAAAATTGGTACATGAATGTGTATTTTGTGTTTTTAGCTGCTAGATTTATGTTTTGTCATTAGTTTTAGGTTATTTATGTGAATTCAATTTAATTGTATTAGATTCCTTTTTAGGGTTTACTTTTGTCTTTTCCTTCTTTTAACCTTTGATTGTAATTGATTCACTAATTCTTCTCCTATCTGTAAATTTTATGGTGAAAATTTAATGAGTTGACACAAAAAATTTCTAAAACTAATTTGATGTATGACTATTAGTATATAACTTTTATGAGTTAAGAGGGTGGTTTGAAACAAAAGAATGTTGAAATAATAAACAGAGTTGGGTGGCAAAGTTGGAGGAATTGTAATTGGGAAATATTGGACCCTTGAATTGTGGGTGCAAAACCTCCCACTTACCAAAAAAAAAAAAAAAAAGGAAATTGTATGATCTTTATTTAGGCTCTTTTTTTAAACTCAATCTAATATGATATGGCCACATTTTCAGACTTAAACCACATACTCTCTGTCTGATACACACACACACACACAAACACGTTTCCCATATTAGTAAGAGTTTAATTGTACTAACTAGTAATACTTGAGATACAATAACAAAACATAATATTAGTATTAGCAATATAATGTACGTAAATAAAGTGTTTGCCGTGTGTGTGTGTGAGAGAGAGAGAGAGAGAGATCTAGAGGGAGACTCTCCAAGCTTTACAAGTGGGGAAGGGGAGAATCAAAATTTAGAGATTCTAGGTTTAAGATTTCCTCTTCCTCCTCCACATTTCTTATATCCCAATATCACACCGCTCTCTCCTTTAAGAAGAAGAAAAAAAAAAGATTTACCTTTAATCCAACTAAGATTTAAATTGAATTCCACCAAATTAAGACTCCCACCCTTTGTTCACTTAAAAAAATTGATAAGATTTAAACTTAAATTTCAGCAAATTAAGACATTAGTACTTAAATTTCAGTTTTAAGACTTCATATTCAATTTTACCAAAGGGCGGAAGGCCCTAGGAATATGAAAAACACATTAATTGATATTTTAACTAATTTTAATTGAGTGGGATTATTGGTATGAACTTCGGCTTCGGTCATTAAAAATTGTTGGGCCCGTCATGGTAGAATTCACAACTCGGCCAACGACATACAAAAGATCAACCTCAATTATGAGCTTGAGACGTTTGAATCAACCAAATTCTTAATTCTAATTAAAGACGTCTGTGCCGGTTATCGAATGCCTGGGAACCATTTTGCTGTTGCAGGTGGATGAATGGTTATGGATGCCGGTTAAACTTACGTCGTCGGAGAAATCTTGTGGGCAGAACGGAAATGGTCGCCCCGTCATCAATACCTCAGCCTTCGTATTTCCCAGTCAAAACCAGCAGCTCACTGTTTCAGATCATCCTTTCTTTCATGCAATTGACCGGTGAAACTTTCTTACCCTCTCATTCTACCCAAGATCCACCCCCACTCCCCCCACCCAAAAACCAAAAAAAAAAAAAAAAAAACGAAAACAAGAAGAAGAGAAGAAAGAGTTGACCTGCCATATATATAACTAATTAACCTTCAATAGGTTATAGAATACATACATTACATGTCAGGTACGTTAAGTAACCGAATAAACGACTTTGACATTCCATTATTAAAAATTAATCTGAAGCGGTTGAGGCCTGAGGGAGTCATCACCAGCACCCAACTAATATAATTGCCCTTCTTTTGAATTTTGATTACGTTTAGTTAATGACCTTTTTTACGGGTGAGTGGGTGCGTACTCATTGAGACACCTAAAATGCTCTACGTCGCACCTAAACTATCATCATGTTAACAAACACACTTACCTTTATACGTAATTCATTACACACTTCAAGAATTAATTACACACACTTTCACAAAACTTTTCTAAAACACTAACACTTGAACTCATCCTTATCTTATCTTATGAAGTGCCTAACCAGCGCTCGTGCCCCAAACTGTGACTTAATTACTTGACCATCTTTTGGCTTGATTTATTACACTACCCAGTTGACCATCTTGTGTGTTTAGGAAATAGATGAAGTTTTCAAACCAAGCTGAACAAGTAGTGGGTGTTGGGTAGCTGTACTAATCTAAAGCCACAGGGTCACATTCAGACCCCAAATACAATCAGAGAAGGATATTGGCGTTGGTAGGTACTACTATCACCAAAGTCCAACGCATGGCGTGATGGCAATATTGGCTAAAATAATTACTAACTTAGCAGCACTATAAGATGGAGATCGACCGGACAGAACCATTCGCCGTAGTCTGATAAGCAAGAGAGAGAAGAGAAAATTCCTCCAATTAAGGTCTGTTGTTTTTTTTTCTTTCTTGTACGGGAGAACAGAAGACAAGTCTTGGTCGTCTCGGGCCTGGCCTCCTAATCCCTCCATTAATCTTTGCCTCCTGATACTTGGACTCTTGAGGTTTAGGCGATCATCTTGGTCCCCGCGAGCTGCTACCTAAAACCACAGATGGTGCTACCAAAACGTGGCCACAGATTTTTCAAATTCAGAACCAGTAATACTAGTGCCTTTTCTTGCCAAAGCCCCACTGCCGATCATTTCAGTTTTTAATTGGCGGTCGAGCTTTTAGTCGCTTGTCGATCTATCCATCCATTTTTAAAGTCTACTTGAAGACCAGCAGGAGGTATACTCAACCACCCAAGAGCTCCAGAAAGCATCCATCGTTCTGACTAATTATCTATTATTGCTACTGCACCAACATACTAGTAACATTTGTTCTCCCTGTTCGGACCCAGTTACGTTCGATCGCACCTATAACAGTGTGCTGCACTCGACTGATCAGTGCCCCTGCTTTTCTTTTGAACTTTTTAATCTCGCTCCCCAGCAAGCAAGCCTGCAGTTAGCAAATGCTTGTTCAGGAGTACGAGTTTTCACGTGATCAAGGGGTAGGGATGGCCTGGATTATGCTGAGAATTGATTACTCGAGGCTGTTTTGGCTGCTATTTGGCGTCTTCTCTTATGAAAATCACGAAGGAAAACCACGGATCATCTAGCTTCACCAGCCTTTATTTCTTGGAGAAGGAAAAAAAAAAAAAGAAAAAGAGCAAAGCATCTCTCAATATTTCAAATTACTAGTATAGATTGCAACCTACTATACCTACAGATTCCCAGTAACATTAGAGTAAGATTGATCCATCGTGCTGCTATCTAGTCTAACCATGCCAAAGTCACGGTTGGTGGAACCACCAATTCTTGATGCCCCGGATTCCGAGTCGCCTGTGGGATACGTAGAAGTGGATCCATCCGGCACTGGACGATATGGACGCGTAAGTAATCTGATTTCAGTTCCATGGTCACTACTAAGCGCTTTCGTGTTAATTCTGTTCTGCTGAATGCTGATGCGTCTTGCTTGCACACGGGAATCTGAGGCACATACGCACATGCCTGCCCCATGCATGTTTTTACAGTTTCCAAAGAATTTCCTGTTACAGTATGGCCGCCGGTAGTGATAGATGGCATGATACCGTAATTAGATGGACGTATTGATGCTTGTTGGCTATATGACTGGCATGCAGTTTGGAGAGATTCTGGGTAAAGGAGCCATGAAAACGGTGTACAGAGCATTTGATGAGGTCCTGGGAATGGAGGTGGCTTGGAATCAGGTGGAGCTCAACGACTTCTTCAGGTCACCTCAAGAGCTGCAGCGGCTTTACTCGGAAGTCCACCTTCTCAAGAACCTGGATCACCCTTCCATCATGCGATTCCACGCTTCTTGGATCGATGTTCAGCGCAGAACTTTCAACTTCATCACCGAAATGTTTACCTCTGGCTCCCTCAGAGGGTAATTTAATTTCCTCTGCCCCGCCCCACCCCATCTCACCTTATTAAAGCACGGATTTAATTTCTATTTCCCCTTGTATTTTTTGAATTTTATCCTAAGTAACTTGCTGGCTTCAATTTCTTCTTCTTTTTTTCCCACTCAAAATCTGGTCTGCAAAATTGTATTGATATGACTCTTCAACCCATAGCACTACTAGTAGAGAGAATAAACAAGCTGATTGATTCTGAGATTGTAACTTGTGGACTTGGTGAAATTTTGGGGCAGCTACATTCCATGCTTTAGTTACAAAGTCTACCGGCCAGTAGCAGCCCGTACACTTACTTAATCGGATCAATCTGGGGTTGGTATGAATTTGTACAGGTACAGACACAAGCACAAGCGAGTAAACATGCAAGCAGTGAAGAACTGGGGTCGCCAAATCCTGGAAGGACTTGCTTATCTGCATAGTCATGATCCCCCGGTGATCCATAGGGATCTCAAATGCGACAACATCTTCGTCAACGGCCATCTTGGCCAGGTCAAGATTGGTGATCTTGGGATGGCAGCCATACTTCATGGTTCTCATCATGCGCATAGCGTCATAGGCAAGATCAATTTCGTTATCTCCTCTCTTCGATGATGGAAGTGTAATACTAATAAACTAAGCCCGGTGATTATCGAACGCTATATGTATATAAATGGGTGCGATGATCAGGTACTCCCGAGTTCATGGCGCCTGAATTATACGAAGAAGATTACGACGAGCTAGTGGACATTTACTCGTTTGGGATGTGCATGTTGGAGATGCTCACTTCTGAATATCCCTACAGCGAGTGCTCCAATCCAGCTCAAATATACAAGAAAGTCACTTCAGTAAGTTTTGAACTGGAACTCCCCAAGAATAGTGTTCGTGCTTTTCCCCTACTGCATCACATTATTACTATCACTGCAAACCGACTCTGACTCTCGTTTACGTGCTCTTGCTGTCTTTTCCCTTTAACACGTACGATCCATCGATCTATCCAAACATAAAAGGGAAAGCTGCCAGGTGCATTCTACCGGATTCATGATCCCGAAGCCCGGAGGTTCATAGGGAAGTGCTTGGAGACGGCTTCCAAAAGGTCACCTGCCCTTGAACTCTTGAGAGATCCATTTCTTGCTTCTGATCAAGAAGAAGAGCTGTTGGAGATCACAAGAATCCCGTGTTTGAACCCCGTAGTCCGCACGGACAAGAAGAAGTGCTGCAAATGCCACCGACTATTTGTGATCAGAAAAGGAGCACCAACATGACGATTATCGGGACCTTGAACCCAGAAGATGATACCGTCTTTCTCAAAGTGCAAATCTCTGACAAGGATGGTAATCAATCACTCAATCTCGCTTTCATTTCTCCCCATCAAATTGACATACTACTTGAGATTAATCAGCAGGCATGGGAGTAAGATTTTTTTTTTCCGGGGAGGAGTGGTTAATGAAGGGGCTGAATCATGTGATTAGAAGATTTAGAAAATTGAAGCATATATGTATACATGATTTAATTCTTGGGAAATTCTAAGAATGCTGGAGATGGCCAATGTCTGACGTAGGTCAAGCTAGAAACATATACTTCCCATTCGACGTTTCCAGCGACACGGCAGTGGATGTGGCAGGAGAGATGGTGAAGGAATTAGAGATAACGGACTGGAAATCAATTGAGATTGCTGAGATGATTGATGAGGAGATATCTGCTCTGGTTCCCTCCTGGAAGGGATGCCCAGTGGGTTTCCATCAGCAGCGCCAGCATTCTTTCAGATATGACCAAGACGATGACGACAACGACCATAGCACACTCCCACCATTTTATTCTCTTTCCTCCCAACATTCTTCCTCCCAGGCATCTCTCCCTGGTCTTTTCACTTCTGGGCTTCCTGAATGGATTCAAGGTCGTCATTATTATTATTATTGTTATTGTCATTTTATATGCATTAATGTTATCCTCCAAATTCATTTCGTCTGCAGTCACTGAAATGCATGCGGGCCTGTGGGGTGCAGAGGACTTGAGTAACTATGATGATGCCAGTAGTTCCCAAAGCTCTTTCAACTTGTCTTATTTCTCAGACCGCGAAATGAATAGTTCCACCCTCAGCTCCAAAATTGGAGAGCCACAAATATTCATGGCCACTACTAGCAGCAGCAGCAAATGGACCAGGTTCTGTCCTGATCAAGACGACAGGAGCAAATATGGCACCGATGATGATGATGATGATGGTCGCAATCTAAGGATGCCAAGGGTTCGATCATTAGTGGACCTTCGCAGCCAATTGTTGCACCGATCCCTTGTGGAGGAGATCAACAGAAGGCGATTGTTCAAAACTGTTGGAGCTGTTGAGAATGTCGGGTACCATCACTATGAGCCGGGTGGTCGTGGCTTCTTTCCCAGAAACGCATCAGTAAGGAGTGATCATGATAGGAGATGCGCAGGGAATGTGTCAATGCAAAGGACTTGAAGCTTTGATGCAAGCGTTCTCAAATGCCTAATTATAATATTCTACCATTAATTACACATTCAATGCCAGTCTTGAATAGCTTTTGATTTTCACTAGAGAAGGAAGACAGGAGAAAGGTCCGCCTAATAATTAAGAAGAAGTAGGGCTTGAATTCTTGATCCAGCACAAAAGTGCCGCCTTGTTATTACCAGCTGGAGGAGGAACGGACAACACCACCACAAGCAACCAATTGTAGCCTGCAATTAATCCGTGTCAAGCAATTGATTGCCACGCTCTAATTCAGCAATTGGGTACATATGAGTGGGTTTAATAACGGTGGCATCAATATGGTGATCACAAGGCATCAAATCCTCTGTCCTCGAAATGTATACTCGGGACAGAGGAGATAGATGCGTTTTGGGTATAAGGATTTGAAACCCGATCAGAATGAGTTAGTGTGGTAATGCTGCCAATCTTGTAATTCCATAAAGTATTTTTTGTGAATGAAGAACTTTTCTGAATCCAAGACCTCTCACTTGTATTAAAATAAAAATTTTTTTTTCAAGTTTTATCATATATTTGTTTTTTCAGACATAAAACAACAGGGAAAAAAAAAAAAAACTTCTGACGCTATTTTTTTCAAGAACCAAGAAACACCATAAGCCTTAAACTACAGAATTGAACCTGATATGACTGATAAATTTAAGACTTGGAAAAGTTTTTCACAAGGACTCTATTCGCACTTGACTAAAGTCATAAAGAAGTAATTACTACTACTAGGGAGCTTGTCATTAATTTTAGGCTGGTTTCATTTGCAGGTCACACTTCATTTTCTTTTCCAAGAAATTTAAGAATCCAATGATCACCCAAGAAAATGGGCCTCTAACTACCCGGTCTTCAAAATGTGAATTAACGGGGAGGTTCCTGTGATGGACTTGTGCTTGTTCTGAAAACTTCAATCAGCAGAAAAAAAAAAGAAAAAAAAAAAAGAAGGCACTCCTGAACTTTTAAGCATTTCAATTAGTAGGGATAAACGAGTCTAATTAACTCGAACATTCTAGTATTCAAGCTTATTTGATTTTTTTTAATGAATTTGAAATTTTATTTATTTTGGTTTGTTTAGTTGTTGAACCGAATTTGAATAAGGTCTTTATCGAATTTGAAAGTTATCAAACACAAAATGGTGTTCAATCTTGGATTGACTAGTTAGCGGACTAAACTTGAATGAACTTTTATCTAGTAGAGGTTGAATTGTTTGGTTCATCTTTCGATCTTGATAATACTTATTGTATAGGTTCAAACGACTCAAAGACAGTGTGACATTTCTCAACCAAAAAAAAAAAAAAAAAGGAAAAAGGAGGGATGTAATGTAGTAATAAAAGAATACTTCGTTTTTTGGTTAAAAAAATATTTTCTGAAAAAAAAAGAGAGTGCAGGTTATTCTGCAAAGTAAATTTTACTTTTAGAAAAGAAAATGTGGAAAGTAAAATTGAAAAACCAATAATTTGTTCGACAACGTATGCTCTTGTACAATGGAAATCCACAAGGCTGCTGTAAAGTTATTTTGTGCTTTAATTTGAGTTGATAAAGAGAGGAAGAAACCAAAAGAAGGACGCATTCTTTGACTCTCCAAGGCTGAAATTGAATTGGTAGTTGGGGCATAAGAAAATATACGGGAGTTGGGGAGTTGAAGTATGCTTGCAAAGTGGACCCATGTTCTCCATCTGAACAATATCGGCATGGCGGGCAACCCATAAACCAGCAAATTTTCTTTTGCTGACAGATTTAAATTGTATGCAGTTTAGCATTCCCTTACGAATTCTGCTCATTCATGTAACCCTCCTGATTTAGATTGCAGTAAACCTTTTCTAGACACGTTCTAAGTTAGAACTGCAAAATATATTATTGGTAGCAGAATAACTAGTAGGGTATGTTACTTTGATTTTTGGATAGACCTCTACTGGTCTGGACTGCTTGAGTTTGAATTGACTGAAATGATGGCTGCATTACGAAAATTTCTCTGCTGATTATACACTTTAGAACACACTGATTTGTATGATTTGCATTTGTTCACTTGATGATTAAATAACAGATTCCAGAAAAAAAACATCGATCAGGTCTAGACAAGGGAAAAAGCGCACCACGACAACAGTTTTTCAGCCCTTCAAGTGAAAAATGAAATGGAGGAAGAAGAAGAGGAGGAGAAATGGTACTGGTATTCTTAGTTGATACTCTTACATCAGTTCGATGATGACACCGGAAATAGCTCAACTTTAAAGATAATAAGAAGCTCTCCGCAGCAATAATAGGTTTTTATATTGTTGGGTGGTCGCCCACCCCAAATCTAATGACGAAACGTATACCGAGATTGCGATCGCCAATTTCCTCACCCTCTTGTCCGTAATATCTAAGCGAGATAGATACATGAGTGTGTGTGTGTGTGTCGCTAGCCTTTTGTGTTATTGAAAATTAACTTTTTGTCTCATCAACTTATGATAAATTAAGCCTTCTTTAACGACCAATTATGAAGTCATGACTTTCAAAGGCCCTTCCTTTTTTTTTTTTTTATCGTATGATTCATTTTACTGCCTAATATCTAAATTACGTATGTGAATACACTTGGGGTCATGGCACTTGCCTTTAGGAGCCACATGAGCAGTACTCGAGTCTCTAGTTACTACAAAGCCCTAGTTTTTTACTGCTTGGGAGCCTTGTTTTTTTAACCATATTTTTAATTAAAAAAGATTTTTTTTTTCAAATTTATGTCCAGAAATCCTTTAAAAACATCAAAAATTTTTAAAATTACTCATCTCAAAATATCTAAAAATATTTAACAATTTTCTTTATTTGCATTCTTGTATCCCATCTTGGCCTACTACCATCAGATAACACCTCACCTGACACCACACCACAGATATCCTTCCTAGTTCCCCCTCTTTTTTTCTTTTTTTTTTTCTTCTCTCTCTTCTTCCCTCATAATCTTTCCTATCCTCTCCTTTCCCCCATTCTCTTCCTTCCCCCTTCTTTCCTCCTCCCTGACGAGCTTTGATTGCATGACCAATGCTCGTCAATGGGGGTAGGGTGAGGGAGAAGAGGCCAGGGGAAGAGGAGGAGGCAGGAGAGGAGAGAAGGAGGAGGAGGGGAAAGAGGGAGAAGGTGAGGGAGGGGGAGAAAGGTGAAGTGGTGGTGGGAGCGGGTGTTGGGAAGGGAGGGAGGAGGAGGAGGAGCAAGGATGGTCTGAGGAAGAAGAAGCATAAAGATGGTGTTAAAAAAAAAAAAAGAAAGAAAGAAAGGAAAAGGAGGAAAAAGAAAATAAGAAAATTTTTCTTCAATGTACAAAAGTTTTGCTATAAATTCCACATTAAACTGCTGCAAAATTTCATACAACAAACCTCCAAAAAAATATACCATCCAAATTGACCTTGAAATCAGAGACACGGACCAATGCATTAATACTGTCGCTTTTGAAAAATTTAAGAAATATATCAAAACTCAAGAACATGGGAAAATTGCATCGAAAACTTATTGATTTATATAGACATTGGTTGGGATGATGCTATATATATTTACACTACGAAACAGCTATCAAAACTTGCTTATGAGTATTCCAAAATTCAGATTAGATATACTATACCTTTAGCTGGAATAACGACTATGAACTTAATTTCGCCATCAGTTTAGTTTACCGCAGCAAAGAGTTTGCTCTGGTGCACATGGCCGTGCAAGACACCTAGCTTTGTCTTCTTCCATCTAATGTGTAAATACTCTAAATACAAGACGAATGAACGAACGAAGACATGCGAACCCACCTGTTCAATTCCATTACACACGTGTGGACTGGACTGGATCGCAGGCAGGCAGGCAGCTCTACTTGATACCGGGCTGTAGTGATCAACCGTGCAATTGATTCCTGAAAATCTTCTTCTCCTGTAATTGTTGTGTGCATTCACTAACGTCCCCAGGCTCACACACAGGAATACTGCTCCCCAGCCCTCGCCGAGTCTCCAATTAATATCATCATATATAGCGATCGAGGGTTTTGAATTTTGGATCTTCAAATTACTATGATTAATTTAGTACGTTATGTGTCTATCATTTTACAGCGTATCACCGTTGCGTCTCCAAGTTATTCAAACGATATGTTTCTTAAGATATCTATCAAGTGTTAATATTCTATGCCTGTGGTTTTACAGCCCATCATCATTATGATTTGTTAACTACCCCTGATGGATATTAATTTATTCCCTATCCTCTTTATTGCTTGAGATTTTCTTGTCATATTTTATTGAAAACTTAAAAATGTTTGCAGTGCTTCCTTAATCACGAGGGCCATTTTCACTCCTAGTTTTGGTTCTGTAGAAGGTTTGTTTAAATGATTAGTTTCCGATCGTCAACTTGGGGATGCCAATTCATGAATGTAAGAACACATGGTTGTTGATGACTTGAACAGTTTCTTTTAAGTTTGGTAATGATCATATAGTTTTTTTTTTTTTTTCACCCATGTAATGCTTGTTTGTAATTGAAATGCACTTAAAAATAGAAAAAGTTCACTAAGAACAGAACGTGGGGTTAAAAATGATATTGATTTTGAAGGGTGCGTTTTGCATTGAATCCAAAGGACGGAAGGTCAAGATCTTCAAAACCACGTTACCTGAGAAATCTTCTTGTAATTATGGAGTAGTCATTGTATTATACGATCGATGATCTATGTTCTTATCATATAGTCACTCTCAGTAATTCAAGAAACATGAAGATACGAGTAATTTATCCAATTATTATTCACCAGTTATAGCAGACACCTACACACACACTCACGCACGTATCTTCTTTGTCCATAAAAGAGAGAACAGATACTACACCCCGGGTGCTTCCTTTTCCAAACGAAAAAGGAAATTGGATATGAGCAGCTTGGGCGGGGGCAAATTTTTCGAGATTCTCTATTATATGCTTGTCTGGTCATCTGATTTCCTGTTGCAACATGCACACTACTAGGGATAATAGTAAATTAGTAATACCCTACTTAATTAAAATATCTCCTAACTTGTTATTCAATATATCTCCTCGGATTAATATAATAATGATAATAATGCTTGGCGACACTCATCTCCTAAGCAACTTTTACTTTGACAATCACCTACCTACTTTAAACAAGCTAGCTCGGAAGTTCCTGAAAGCTTCTGTGGGCGAAACAAATACTACTTTCCCTGTTTGTTAGGGACCCAGTCACAAAAATCAGAAGCCGCTGTCTCAGAAAATGCACCGTATCCAACTATTTCTTGAGCTAGATTGAATTAGACAACTATTTCTTTTTTCTTTTTCTAAATACTTCTGGATTACCCCTATCCATCAACTTTGCATGCACATACTGTACTATTCTCAGACATTTTGTTTACATTTTAGCCGCCCACTCGATCTATATGACGAGAAGAGACAAGAGTGTAGTTGAAGGCAATGCAAATTCAAGAACACCCCCCCCCCCTTCCCCTCTCTAACACATTCTTTTCTTCATCTTCTTGTTTCCTCTCCCTCTCTCTCTATCTTCTTCTTCTTCTTCTTCCTTTTCTTTTTCTTTTTTCTTTGCTCCATTTCTTTGTGGTCGGTGTAATAACGATTAATGACAATACAAATTTAGATATACATACAGCTTGCTCGACATCGATGTGCAAAGTACTCGTTGTCAAGGTGAGGGATTTTCTAAAACAAAGAAATTAATGGTCACTGTTCAAACGCAGGCCTACAGTAGAAGTGCAGATTATCGAAGAAGTTCTGACCGGGGTATAAAGTACAGTTACTGGCTACGGCAAATATCCGATTAACAAAGCATATTGGGACATAGCCATAGAGTTGGGACTTTCCCACACTTGTTTTCATTGATTTCATCTTTGGATAGATCATGAAGACATTAATGTAGTGGGAAACACTACTAATAATCCTTGTACAAGTTCTCTGTTCCTATCAATAAAAAGATATGATTTGCTCAATATATATATATATATATAAAGGGTTATCTGAGGACCCCACATGGCTTTAACTCTAAGCCTTCATGTACCAGGCCAGTAGCCTTTAAGCAGTTGCTGCATAGAGACTTCATTTGTTGAGCTTCAATTCATGCCGGGGCCCGGAGAGGGATTTAGGAACCTCTCGTGCGTTTTTGTCGGAATTGCTTGAATTGTTGGAGCTTAGTGATGAAAGATACTTTTGTCCGCTTAAAAAGGTTGAAAATTTTCAGCCACAAACAAGTTTGAGAACAGATCTGGGCATCAAAAAAGGGAAATTAATTAACAAAACTCTTTCCTTTTTTTTTTTCCTCCAAGTTTGAAAGTAGCACATGACATACATATACACTAAATTAAGGACTAACTTTTTATACACTGACAGTGTAATGATTTTAACAAACCCATCATAGTATTAATTTAGTTGAGTCTCCAGTGTGTATTGGTATGAGCAAATTAAGTACATTCCGTAATTCTCAAATATAGTGCATGCTAGATTAATAATTATTCCCTCTGATCCTATATAAATGTCCCAAACTCATATTACTTTTTAATTTGTCCTTTTAGCATATCAAACAAGCATTTATGAATTTTTTTTCCCAAATTTACCCTTATTTATGGTATCAACTTTCTTGAGTTGGAACTATAAAAAAAACTTTGGAGGAGGTGATTGATTGTAACGGGCCGGATACTGTTGTGGATAATATGATGAAAATGCCGCCAGCCTGAATATATTGTCTTAAGTTAGGCTGTTTGATGATGGAAATTAAGAGATGCGGGGAAAGAAGATGAAAATAAAAAAGAAAATCGATGTAAAGTCATGGCTAGCTCAACTCTCAAGCAGTAGGCAGGTGATGAAGATGAGGGACACAGCACACAAGTGGACGGTGGGATTAATTAATTAATTCTCGTAGATAACGGTAGCAGTACTACACAGGAGTACGACTAGCGAAGCAAGGCACTGTAACTAACGCACATTACATTCTGGCGTAAGTATACTGCTAGTAGTAGCAATGTCCAAAAAGCCATACCGATGTGATAGTAAAAGGAGGCCAGAAATTTAGAGGGAGGAAAAGGGATGAGTGTGGGGAGTCAGTTGGGGTGATGAAGGTCCACAATATCAAACCAAATTTGCTTGAAAACCCTGATGATCAAGTCATGATACTGGTCTGAGTTCAAGGACAGATAGCAGGCCAGAAGATCTTCCAGGTCTTTGGATGCGCGAATGCTGTTCTCCGCAATCATTTCCATCATTGACTCCCTGAAATCACTCTCGGGATCCTTGGATGACTTCACGACCGCAAAACTCTCCGACACACTTCTCCTCCTCCCGCTCCTGCCCCTACTCTTAGAAAAGGAAGAATGTGACGATGACAAGCTTTTGCGTGCTTGAAATTGAATCCTCATGTCTGCAATTCTGGGAGACTTAGTTCTGAGCTTGAGCCCCACGGCCCCCGGAGATGATGAACTCACCAAAACTGTTGCCACTGGAGGAGCAGGGCAAGTAGTGTTGCTAGTCTTCTTGTGCTCTTTGAACGATTGATCATTGTTACTCCTACTAAGATTGCCATCCTTCACCGCTTTGACGGACAAAGACCTGTGCTCACTTCTCCTCAGACTGCAGCTTGGCTCATAATTCCTTTCTTCTCTCTCCTTGCTAATCTTGCTGCAGGCTGGCTTACTGGTAATAATTGGAGGGAGATCAGGTATTTCAGAAGCTTTACTCCCAAAACCCCCAAGCTTAGGAACCGAATAAGGCTCATTAAAATTTTTGACCAATTCTGGTTTGTTCAACAGAGCCCTGTTTTCCACGGATTCGCACCGACAAGAAGCTGACCCTGGGACCAAGCCCTGGACAGTTGTTTCAGCAGGGGTGCCGTGGCTAGAGCAAAATTCAGGTACAACTACAAGCGACTGATCATCGGAGGAGGGACTATCAGTATCAGGGGGAGGATTCTGGTACTCTTCAGGGGCTGTTGAATCAGGCTGATCAGCCGTCCAAACCAATGGGATGGTGGCTCTGCAGTTGCATTCCGCAGAGATGACAGAGGATCTCACTTGCCAGGGACCGGGACTAGTAGTATAGTTAGATGATGATACTGCTCTGCTTCTCCTTGTGGTGGTACGCTTTTTTCTGCATGATTTTCTCGGTGGCGAGCTTCCAGTAATGTGGTCTTCATGGTCGTCGTAGAACGTGCGATCATGATCATTAGCTGGTGGTGGGGCGCTTAGATCTCTGGTAAAGTAATATGATTTTCTTTGAGAGGAGAGGTGGGGATGCTGCAGTGGCCCTGCTCGTTTGGATGACAGGCCTGGGGCTGCAACATTTGATGATGATGATGAGTCCGATGATGATGTCGGATGCTGCTCCTTTCTGGTGGGGCGTATCATTTTCTGGTTTCTAGATTTCCTCATTTCTTTGAGTTTGTAAAACCAGGCATTTGGCATCATATCTGACAACCTAAACCGGTAATTGCCCATTACCACGAAGCTACCTTCTTTCTCTATCCCCTCTCTCTCTCTCTCCCGTCAGTTGTAGTTCATGTATTTTTGCTAGTATTTCGCAGGATCAGAAAAGGTAGATGACTTTGCTCTCTGTTATTTTTGTGGAGCACAATAGACTGGTTACAGACTTTCAGGCCTTTGGGAGGGAGCAGGAACGATAATCTCTAATTACTTAAACAGAAAGGGTGGGACTTTTAGCTAAGAAAGAAACAAAAGAAAGAAAGAAACAGACAGGGACCACTGAGGAGGAAAACTAGGTCAAAAAGCGCATGGAACAGAGAAATGAGAGTTACATTAATTATTATTATTCTTGATTGTTGCCTTTGTCATGCGCTTGATATAGCCATAACAAAGTTAAAAGCACTCACTAGTGTCTGCTGGAAGCCAAGATTAGGAAATATTTCTTCTTCAGATGCAATTTGACTGTCGGAAGGAATGAATCGCTCCTGGAAAAGAACCTATCAATTTGCCCTCCCAATTGGGTTGGACTGTAGGTGATGATTATCCCATTCCCATAGGGTTTTTCCACCTCTAATCAATTAACGCTTTAACCTACAGAACACCATTGAAACATTATTTAATTTGCATCTGTTGCATAAGATTTTCCCTAATCGACTTCATTGAGTTGAATTCACTTCTTTTTATCTTTCCCCCATCAGCTATAACCACCACTTACTATATTTGTCCCCCATGATAAGCCCCTTTTCACTCAGTTTTGCATGACTATTGATTTGATGCGGCAACACTACCATCAGAAGTCTTTTTTTTTTTCTCAAAACAAACTCAAAAATATAGGAGTTTTTACATTTTTCCCATGACAATAGATAAAATCAACTACTCACCCCAGTTTTTGTTCAATCCTAGGATCAAATGCATGCATATGGGAGCACAGGACCTATGATTTGCAACACAAGAAAGAAGTTCTATCTAACATTTGGCTAATTGAAACGAGCCCTACGAAATATTGTACAGTTGCATACTTGATGTTGCATTCTGAATCCAAAGAGTGACGGATGGTTGATGTTCAGTGCTAACCACATCATACCGACTTCGTATTAATGCACGTTCTATCAGGTGGCACTCAAGTTTTGGAGACAGTGAAGGCAATCCCCAAATTTATCTTTGGTCTGCATTTTGAAGAAATGCCTCAGAAAGAGGCCGACAGCTCTAAGTTTGAAGCCCCTAACAAACCACTTTCTCATTTGTCACTGATATAGAGTTTGCTCTCCGTTGATTGTTTTAACTGATTATATATTGTGATTTTGAATAATCAGGTTCTGTGATGTTCTCAATTGTTTTTGCATTTTGATTATAGATTTTTTTAATAACCAAAGAAGTTAAAATTTATAATCACTCAAACAGTAATTTTTACTGATTCTGATTATTGTCAGTTTTTATAATTGGATCGTGTACAATTTAAAGCAACAGAAGACAAGGTCATACACTCCACTGCAGCAGTAGCATTAATTTTCTTTTTTTTTTTTTTTCCCCCAAAACAAAAACAAACTTTCATTACTAAGAAGGCAATTACAACTTGGGCAACTGCCCCACAATGTCTGCCTTTGCTGTTTCTAGCTGCCAGCATGAGAAGCTATTATTTCATTCAAATTCAACCAAACAATTAACTGCAAACTTTGCTACCACAGGAGAAACCACATTTGTCAAACTTTTGTTTAAGATTCCTAATATCACGCACAATAGTAGGAACTACTATATCATCCTCTTCATTTGCATTCAATCTGTTAACATTGACTTTGTAATCAGATTCAAAATCTACTTGCTTCCATTCTTCTCTTTCTGCAATTAACATATCCTTTCTTAAACCTAGTGCTTCCTCCAACTTTGCCTCACAACAGATATTCCTGAGAATTGCCCATGCAGCAGCAGCGTTTACTCGGATAGGTTTGCTACTTCAAAAAAAGCATTGGATTAAAAAGATTTTTTTTTGGCTTGTTTGGCTAGAAGGTTAGTTGTGATGTTAATCCATGACAAAATTACTGATTCTATGGGGAAGAGATGCAGGAATGCCCATGTCCAACCAAGTGCTTGTTTTCTTCAGAAGTCGGTAAACACTTTTTTTGGCACTTAAGCTGTTCATAGATACTCCTCCATGAGAGAGAGAATGGAGCCATATGTTTCTAGACCGAGAATGAAATAGTAGAAAACTTGAAACCCAGTCCAAAGAATGATATGGTTACTAGATCTTAACCACTTTTCTTTGAAAGCGGCATGCAAAAAAGGGTCCAACGTATATGTATTTCCACATCCCATTACGACGATTTTTGAAATGTCATCTGCCAGAAGAGGATGCCCAAACACATTGTGGCCTTTTACGTGGCCCAATTCCATGGGGAATTTGTGCAGCTCGATATTGATCGAACTTGAGTCGAGATTAAGCAATTCGTTTTCATGTACGTGTTGAATTCGAGTAACCTTCTTTCAGTCTCAACAACTCGCTAGTCGGCTCGAATAGACTCAAAAATATATATTATTTTTTATTTTTTATTTTAATAATAAAATTATATATATATTGCTAATATTTTTATTATAATTAAGAAAAATAATTATTTTATTCATTTTTAAAAAATAAAATAATATTTTTTTTTTTTGAACTCGAGCCTAGGTTTGAATTCAAACTCGAGTTCAAGTTTCACTTTGAAACCTCGACTTGAGTTCGAATTCGATGAAAAATGAATCCAATTCAATTAGGTCAAAACTCAATTCGTTTGCAGTCATACCACGAACTGGTACTTTGAGGGGCTAACATCAGGTGGGTTGGTCTTGGTGGGTCTTGGATATTGTTAGGTCCATCATTACGTGGGCGGTTATTTCCAGGTCTTGTAGTCATGTAACTCTTTTCTAGACTTTGGGCTTTCCACGTCGAAATCTTTGTGTGGTTCGCGTACGACGCACTGGCCGTAGTTTTGTTAAAGCAAGCTTAAATGATCAGTTAAAAGAGGGAACATACGAAACTCGCCCAGACTTTGGGCTTTCCTATTGATAAATGACCACATTTTATTAAAGATTTAATCTAAAATCAATTCATTTCAAAATCCAAGATTCAACACATTTCATCAAAGATTTAACAATTCAAAATCAACACATCAATATTTTATCACATTTCATCCAACAATCAAACCATCTCAACTCTCAAGTATCCAATACAAATTAAAGTTACAATATCTAATAGACAAAATAAAGTTTCATTACATTTTTAATACGAAAAGTTTTGATTGTAGGTGCTTAATTACAGAAAAGTCAAACAACCACACCAACCTAATATATACTACCACTACTACTAGTCTATAAAATGAATTGCTAATATGATAATTTAAAAAAATAAAATGTAATAACAAAATTATGAGCTAACCCCAAGTTGAGAATAGTAGAGGATAAATTACCTTAAGCAACATTTTCTTGTTACACTTGATAGAAAAGTTGAAGAAATAGGAGGATAATAGGTTGAACTTTACTAGAATTTCAATGGTCATTGGTCGATGTTTTGAGAGAAAAAAATGGAGTTGGAAAGATAAGAATCAATGTACTACTACAATTAGGGTTAAAACTTAAAACATATTAAATAATATATTGAAACCCTAATATGATCCGATGAGAAAAATCCCTAAATTTCGGATCGGTCTGCCCACCCTGGTATTTGGCACCAGATGTAAGAACTGCATTCAATCTCCAGAAAGAGGGATGGACCGTTGCCTTCATCTAAAATTCTCCTGTTGAGTTCTTGACGCCATGCACCCTTCATTTGTCCAGAGTTGCAACATAGTATAAAAGGTAGTACTTATGTAGCAGTACAGCATTAGTAGTAGTGTGTTTGGATATGAGATTATTTGGAAAAAGTCCTATCTGAAATAATAATGTAGGATTTTTTGTGATATGATGGAATATATGTGAAATAAAGAGACCGTTGAAAATTGTGTTTATGACGTAAATCGAATAATATCTTTCTATATAATAAAACGTGAGCACCTAGGTTAGGTGTTAACAAAATATGTCATTGTTTAATTTTTTTAAATATGCCCTTGCACCACATCTTTACTACTAAACTTATCCATATCTTATCTACTTATCTTCCCACTCCGACCGATATGACTACTTACACTCTTAATTGGATAATTCGTACTCTCCCTTACCACTCTATCTTATTGCTGCAGTTGCTCTGAATAACCTCCACTAGTTTACAATGATATTAAATACAATAACCCACATTGATTTTTAAAAAAATAATTAATTATATATTTTGAAATAAGTACACACGTAGTAATTTTAGTATGCATAATATAAAACTATATAAAAAAGCACAATAGTTGTAAAATTGCATAAATCCCCCACCCCCCCAAAAAAAAAATTATACTATTTACATTTTATTAATTAATGCCTGACTATTCTTAGTGGTTGGGTTTTGCACACCAATAGGTAAAAAGAAAATTTTTTCATTGCATTATATCTTCTTAAACTTAAATCTATTATTATTATTTATCAAAAATAAAGACTATTTCATTTTCTGCCTTTGTACCCCTAATTTAATTGTAACGCCAACTATTGATTTTTTTAAATCACCCATTGAATATTATATAATTTCTCTTTCAACAGTAATAATTATGACTTTTGATTGTTTCATTTAAATTTACTTTCCTATGAATCACCCATATTTTCCCCACCGCTCACAGAAAAGCTTTATAATTTAACCCCGATTTGCATTGGAAAAATGAGAGATAAAAGGGTAAAATTGGAAAAAAAATAATTAATACTGCATGGGGTTTATAAACCTCCACCAGTTTACAATGATAAAAACACATGAAATAAGACGTAAAGCCAAACGACAAAAAAAAAAGGGAGGGAGTATATCCAAACAGACCTAGAACACGGAATTTTGGTACTTTAATCTGGCTGCAGCCAACAGGTCCTCCCCAGTTGGCTGGTATGCTGGCTTGTATGTGTGTATCTGCGTCTGTGTGCGGGCGCTTGGAGAAATGGTGAACAGGCTTTGGTGCGAGCTCCAAGTTGGTTCAACAGACAATGACCCTACGCTGAGGCTTCTTCTGGGAGGGGACGAGACCTCCCCATGCCCCTTTCACTTCATTGTTAAAAGCAAAAGCCTTCTCTTCCTTCAAGTCATGTTGAGCACATGCATATATCTTTCCACAGACAAAAGGCCTCATGATTATGATTCAGAGCTTATTCAAAAAATAATAATAATAATAATGGTTACTCCCAAGATTGTACGATAGAGATGAATAACATTACGTACCCTCTATGAAGCAAAACTGAAGAGACCTTAACAAGCTGTAGTTTGAAAGGAAAAAAATTAAGCCAGATGACCTTCTGGAATCAGAATTGGAAAACATAAAACCAACTTTGCTGGTCTTCGATTTTAAAAGACCATATTTATAGAGTCGAGTCATATCTGTTTCATGATACAATTACACAGGACGAAATAATGAGGATTAATTCCCCTCGAAAGTGGCCTGCCATGATTGGCTGCCTTTTTCAAACAATGGGTAGTGAATTTGAATTGAATTTGTCTTCGAACAAAAGAATGTATGTATCAAGATCAAGAACAGAACAATTTTACGTTGGGATGCATGGATGAGGGATGGAACAAGGCAAGAACAGGGACTATTTTTGTCTAGTGATATCACAGTGTTAGCCTGGCAACACTATCCTAGTCGAAGGAGAAGAAGAAGTTGAAGTTGAGATATTCACAGTTGCGTAACTTGTCGACGATGTTACATCAGCTTCGTCCAATCCGGCTGCCCATCTCCTAAGAATCCTCAACAACGTCGCAGCCTTCCTCCTACCTCTTCCCGTTCCCATCCCCATTACTTCCCAGATTACCCTATCCACTCCCGCTACTGCTGCCAGTGCCTCCACCATCTCTGATCCTCCTTTCCTACACATGTTCACCAGCGTTGCCGCCGCACTCTCTCTGGCAGTATCGCTCCCCTCCCTCAGCACCACTGCCAATTGTTCCACCACATGATAACCGGCCGCAACTGCCGTCATTCCCCCCCTCTTCACCACCGCTTCCAGGACGGTCACGGCCTCTTCCGGTAGCCCGCCCATGACTTCCCTCACCATGTCCACCACCCGGGCCTCAATCAACTTCCCAACTGCCTCCCGGTCCGCTGCCAGATTCAAGATTGCCACCATGGCGTCCCTCTTGCATCCCCCTGGCCCATCCCTCGCCAAGTCAACCAATGCCTTCGCCACCCTCGCCTTCCTCCCCAGCTTCTTTCGGTAAGCGTGCACCCCCGTCAAGCTAAAAATGGTGGCCGCCGCGTTCCCTTTCGCTTCCCACGTGGCACCCGACCTCAACACCTCAATCACGCCGTTTAGCACTCCCTCCGTCTCCATGATCCTCGTCTTGTTCGCCTCCAGGATGGAGAGATTCAGAATAGTCGTGACGGCGTTGACCTGCAGGCTGGGCTGCTCCGAACCTAAAAGCTTCAGGAGCAACGGCAGGGCTCCGGCCTCGGCGATGCAGGCGCGGCTGTCCGAATCAGCCTTGGCAAGGACGCGGAGCTCGTGGACCACGCGGTTTGCCATCTCAACAGACTGCGACGCAGTCAGCTCGCCTAGGAGAAACGTCACTGTCATCTTGGTCGCTTCCAGGGCCGTCTTGTTGAGAGAAGCCGTAGCTCCGCAACACGACGACGACGACTCGTTGGGAGTGGCGCTGGTTGGGTGGAAAGGGATCCTCTGCTCGCGGCACCATGTGGCAATCAGGTTCTGGAGTGCCCGGTTGGGGATCAGATCTGCGTGGGCCAGGTTTTGACCAGTCTTAGGACACGTGTTATGACCGGATTCCATCCACGGGATGATGGAGGTGCGGTCGTAAGTTTGTCCCGTGGACACCACCACGGGGTACCGCATCAAATCTAGAGAAATGGGGCAGCGGAAGTCGGGCGGGATATTGAGGTCGTCGTTGGCTGGCTGCGTCGTCCTAGGGCTGCCGCCGGCGGTGGCGGAAGCTCCGTAGAGTACGCATTTGGCATAGCGGACGAGCCCAATCAAGGCCGTGATATCAGCCGTGGATTTGGCGTGATCCGCGTGCTGGTGAGCCTGTAGCTGGAGCAGTTGGTGTTGTAGTTGGAGGCTCTCGATTTCGTCCTGGCAACTGGTGGAATCGGCTAGACGTAAGCTGCGGAAGACGTGGGCGAGGTGGGAAGGGTCGGGGATGATTTCTCGGTGAATGCTGTCTAACATGTCGAGGAGTTGAATTTGGAGGAGGGTGTCGTGGGAGTGCGGGTAGGCTCGCTGCTTTTCAGCCAAGCACTGTTTCTTGAGGAGGGCCAATAATTCTTGGACGTCTTGACATAAATCCAATTCTTGAGCTGGGAAAATATCTAAAAGGGTGGAGAGTTGGAGGGTGAGGTCGTGAAAAGAATTTGAGATGGAATCGTGCTGTAAGAGGAGCCACATCTTGCTGCTGCTGCTGCTGCTGGTATTATTAGTGCTATTATTACGATGTTGATGATGATCATCAGCATCATCATTAACGGTACTGCTGCTTAACTCCTCCACCAAGGCTTTGATTCTTGTAAGAAGTAAGTACAACTCTTCCAAACATACAAGTGCAGCCGGTGGGAAAACAGTCAGGCGGAGAAGCTCCTCGAAGACAATGGAGAGCAGCCTGGATTTTCTGGTGATTGATGACGTGTTCGGCTTTAGCAGGAATGCAAGGGGGTGTAAGGAGCAGATTTCCTGGGATACCAGCAGCAGAGATTGGAGCAGCAGCTTCTTATCAGAGCAGAAACTCGGAGGGGCTGCCTGCCGCCGTTTTCTTGGGGGGAACACGTCCGGTGACACTGCCATCAATAAATTGGGTTGAATACAGGCAAGACGAGCTGGATCAGCAACTATGGTGCGGGTGATGGTGCGCAGGCTCATGCATGTGCCAAGATTGCAGAAGAAGATGATGATGATGAATTGGAGAGCAATGAAGATCAAGGAATTCAGAAGGAAACGCGTACGTTAGATTCTAGGAGATAGTAGAAGCTAATAATTGATGGGAGGGCCTGAGCTGCAAGGTGTTTTTGTTCATTGACTTTTTATTTATGTGAAGGAGACAGCGGAAAGGGCAGGGGAAAATCCCATGGGAACGGAGGAATCAAATGAGTTGTATATGGGGACCAACGACTTTCAACTTGCTGCTTTATTATTATTATTATTATTATTATTATTTGGTTTTTTATTTGACAAATAAATTGTTTGTCATAAATAAATAATTTAACTTATCTATGTGTGTGTGTCTGTACACGCGGAGTTCTCTTGCCATTCAACAATTTTACTGAGTTGTAGAGAGGGATTATCAACGTTTCTTCCGAGAAGAAGCAGTAAAACATCCTAGAATGAGGCCCAAGTCATGGTAGTGGTCGACGCCTGTGTTAAAATCATATACTACTAAATCGAAGAGTTAATCAATCAATAGAGCATTACTAGTATTTACTAGCATGGTAGTTGAAAGAAAAGTATGCAGCAACCACAAAAGTGTGTGTGTGTGTGTGTGTGTGTGCTGTACTACAATTTCTGAATTGAGAAATCAAAGCTCCTCCTCTCCATAAGCAGCAGACAGAGACTAGAAAAGTATGCATATGCCGGAGCCCGACAGGGGGGAGAGAAGGCCGCATACGGATGGGGGATGGATATGTGTTTCAACAGCCGCCTTCCTTCCGGCGGCAGGGGAGCGGACAGACTCACATGATGGGCACACGGTTTGAATTGGCGTGGGATATGGAATAGTAGTTATGTAAATCAGGGAAACAATTACTCAGTATTTGTCGACAAATAGGAGGAGGGAAAAAGAATTGATTGAGGGGTTTGGGTAATGGGCACCCACCAAAACCCGCATGACCCAGATGTTTCCTCTTAGTTTCATGACATTTATGATATATATGTAATATGCCATCCGTCCTATACATAATACTGCCAGACTACCACTCTGGAAACCTCTCTCTGTTTCAGTAGGTAATGGCTTCCATTTCTTGCGCCGTGTTTGTTTCTCTTCTCAAATAGAATTTTTTTTTTTTTAAAAAAAACACACACACACACACAGAGAGAGAGAGAACCCCTTAAATTTATGTTGAGCTGCATGGACAGGAGGGCGTGGACTCCGGATCCTGTTGCATCAGATGAGCTTCCTCCAAGTCCACACATTTTTAAACAAAGAATTAATTACTATATGTTTGTTTTGAGCTTTGATGATTAATTGCACGGTAACAACCGTTCTCTCTCTCTCTCTCTCTCTTTTTTTTTTTTAATAAAATTGTTTTCAGGGTAAGTTTCATGTATTGCAGTCTATATATATATATATATATATATATATTAGTCCTTTGGAATTAATTAATTAACTAGATAGGACAACGTGAATCTCCATTCTTTCTGTACACGCGCCACACCGACACCAAGGCTAGGATTTAATTTCGTCCCTTTTATTTTTGTCTGTGTGGGGAAAGATTTTTGATACATTGAACTCGCTGCACCACTCCATCTTCTTCTTGGCTCTTGCTGCTGCCTTTGTGGTGTTGTGCTGTGTTTTAACTTTTACAGGTTGGTATGCCACACACCAGCGGCAGCAGTAGATCTCCAACTTTGTTATTGGGTCAAATTTTACAAACGAATCAAGAACCGAGTTAGGACTTGGTGTAAGGCGACCAAACAAGACACGCAAAGAGCAGAAAACTTTTAATTCCTTCACCCTCACTTCATCATATATATTATTATTCATGTCGTGTCATACGCCTCGTCTCCTATTTCATCATCTTTTCTCTTCCATCTTCTTTTCTTTTCTTCTCCCCATAACTAATAGTAATACTATATATATATATATATATATATATATATATATATATATATAATTGTTGTTGTAGCAGTAGTCGTAGTAGTTTGAAACGCACTACTCATTTCTGGAGTCTGGATTTTGCCAGGATACAGTAGTTGTTTCTCAACCAGAGCCAAGTCTGCGTATGCATTTCCTTCCACCCGCAGATTTCACTGGTCTCAGTGTTGTTGGTCTGGGATACTAAAAATCGCGCACAAACAAAATATTTTAGTTCAATTAGATAGTCGACACCAAACAGGGCAATCATGATGATTGATTAACAATAGGGGTGTTTTTTTTTTTTTCTTTTAATAATTGATAAAACAATTATAATAGTACTGTGTGCGTGCGAAAAGCCCAATTTGCCATTGGGGTTTGGTTCAAGTTGGTTGTAACCACCTCCATAATAATTGAATTAGATTAGATTAGATGAGACGAATTTCTTTCCCTCTCTGCCTCTCTATCCACTCTTCTTTTCCTCCACCAACCTCATAACGCTTACACCCAAAGAAAAGCTTAAATTTAGGTCATTTCTATTCCACAACGCGAACAATACCGAAGGCGGCACCAAGCATGGTAGCGCTTCTTCTTTCTTCAAAAATTCTACACACACAGATAGAAGAATGAGCGTGTCTACGTGGATTTCATTAGTCCATAGAATGAGATTGGAAATTTTAGTAATTCACAACTGGCATGTGCTGATACTCAAAAAAGGAAACATTTTATCTGATTACGCAAATGATAAAATGTCCTCAGCTCCAAAAGTTTCCTCATGTAATTGCCACATATATTTGTTTTATGCATTAATCGGATTTCATTATGTGGGAAAAGTTGTCCGGTTTTTTTTTTTTTTTTTAGAGCTCACGATTATGAAAAACCGTCTGTTACCCAATCCTTGAGTATAGTACAGTGGCTCTATTGGGCATAATCGGCTCCTGAGTCCGACCGCAGTGTGAAGTTCACATACAGTACGAGTCCGTTTGCACGACTCCCTTCCAAAGAATAAAGTGATCCTTCCTTCTGTGGCCTCCTCCTGGAATGCTTTGAATTGGGCCGAATGAGATAATCCTATCCATTGGACTAGCATCTCTCATCATTACTTCATTATCGTCTTCTTGTTCATCTCTCTCTCTCTCTCGTTCCTTTTCCTGCTTCCGTTTTGAGAGATCATCATCATCTTCTTCTTCTTCTTGTTCCTTTTTCCTCTTTTTCTTTTTTCAAATTTGGCAGATCGATAGAGAAAAAACACAAATATCCATTCCTTTGGAATTGTGCTGCCTTTTCCCCCCCTAAAACAGTACTTTTAGATGATATATACTTTCAGGGCGTTCTCCATGAATTTAGAAAGGTATAGGAGCTTTTTGCTTCAAAGGTATTTATACCATATTGTTGCTTTTGGAATATAGTGTTTGACTCTTTCTTATAAGCCTGCTCACAACTAAAACAGAAACACAATTTATAGCCACCGTTTATCCACTTCGTTTTTCTATCCAGATTTCATGTCTAATTTAAAACAATGTCGTTTTATTTAATGAAACTGCTAGCATATTTTACTGAATAAAATTGTTGACTTAATAAAACAATATCATTTTAAGTTGGACACTGAATTTAAACAAAGAACCTGAACAGAGGATGTGAATTGCCGTTTATCCATTGTACCTCCTTGCTCCTATATAAGTGTCCCAATCTCTTTCTTTTTTTTTATTATTATTTATAAACTGTAGGTATCCACATTTGTTTTACGGTTTACAACTAATCCTATTTGAACCATTGTCAAGCACCTTTGTGGGGAGAGGGGAGCTCTCCCAACACTGTTTTTTCCATTTCCATGTATTTCGAATTCATAGTTAAGGGATGCAAGTCCTTCCATTTGCATCAACATCCGTTGGTAGTGTTCTAAACTCATATTTCTTTTTATCTGCCTTTTATCATATTAAGAAAGTGTTTATGAATTTCTTTTCAAAATTACCCTTAAAATTAAATGTAGTGCTTGTAGTATTAAATATAAAAGTAGTTGGAGATATAAAGAAAGATGAAAGGTAGTTTTGATAATTCAGGTAAAATTTTTTCTGAATTTTACAAACTAACTAACTTTCTTAATTTAAGAGATTTGGTTATTCAATACACTTATACAGGAACAATGGGAGTAATTTCTCTTTTTGTTTTTAGAGATTTAGTAAACAAAGTGCTTTATAGTAAGTCACCTCAAATACCAAGTGAGCTCTAAATCATGACAGGTGCAAAATCGCTAGTAAGATTTATCCCGCCAAGCGACCCCCTCTTTAATGCATTCTGGCAAGTTGCGTGTCCTGATTTGTGGTATGTGTCTTACTTTGGAGGTATAATGGATAGTCCGTACACTACCATGCATGCAAAAATACTTTAGCGACGTCCCGGCTCCTGAAAGCCCGTCTATTTATTAAAAATGAAAATTTGGGGTAATCATAGCCATTAGAGCTTGGAACCATTAGCCCAACCCAAATCATAGCAAAATCGAAAAGAAAATTTAGTATGGGAGGAGGGGCATTCCATTTTCTTTTTCTTTTTTTTTTTTCCCCTCGCTCTTTTGTGCTTTGGCGTTAAAGTTGGGGAGGAAGACAGGATCGGAAAAATATTTACATATGTTACGAAAATCACCGTTCCTTGCTTTGTACGCGTCCAGGAAATTTATCTCTATAATTAAGAAGTAAGAACAGTTTTGAGGAACAAAGTAAGAACTTTTCTCCTCCTCCTCCTTCTTCCTTTGGTTTTATACGTAGTGGTGTCCAGTAACTCGATGCTTTTTTCTATTTCTTCCTATAAATGCGAAGAATACTTTCAAGCTCTTCTTTCAGCTCCATTTGATTTCGTTTCCTTCCTCGAGAAAGTTTGAACAAATCACGGACATTTACTTTTCTCCCCAACCCCTTCTTCCTTTCTTTCCCCCCAAACATTTCTCTCCCCTGGATTTTGTAGTTTGCAATTTGCAATGTGAAACCAAATACCCCATACATATCCGCCGAGTTCATCTGAACTACTTGTAAGTTTGTTCAATCGTATCGTGAGATCAGGTTGAATTCAAGCATATATATGTGTGAGTTTTGAAATTCGTTAGACATAATCAACCCTCACGCATAAACATACATTAATTTTAATTACTAAAAGTATGAAATCTCTACTGCATATTCTTACTATGACATTATACGTGTGGAACTTGAGCTTGTCTTGAGAAATTCGTTCAAGATTAAACTCGAATTAAGCTCAGACATGTATAACATATCATTTTTGACCTTGATTTGAACATTAGCCCAGCCATCCTAAGTCCCAAGTCACGAAATAATTAGGTTGGTCACTCACGACATCATTAGGCATACGCAAGAAAGAAATGTTGATTGAAGGACCATTATTTTAGAGGCATCAAGCGCTAGCATTAGATGGTATTGTCCAGAAGCTCGGATTTCATTTTCCATCTGTGTGGGGTTGCCCTTGGAGACTGGAGGCGTAATGTTTATGCATGCAGGCAAAGGTCGCTTCTCAATGGACCTATTATGACGTTTCGTCAAAGAGAAGTACCGATTCAAGAGCAAGTTTAATTAACGGCAAACCCAGGGTGATGTTTGTCGTTAAATGAGCGAGTGAAATCACTTGGCCAACCTCGAATGGATTGAATCTCGAATAAAATATGAATTATTAATTGTTGAAATTCGAAGGACTCGGAAAATATTATGGTTGTGGAGCTATGGGTGCAGTTATCCATCTAATCGTCAGCTTCATCCGTACGTAGAAGGGGAAGATGAAGAACAGAAGATGGAAACTGGGATGAATAGGAAGACAAATGTGGAAGAGTAGATGTTGTGTTACGGTCAATAGCAATCACGGGAGGAAACGGTTCTGTGGTGGCGTGCAGCCTTTGATTTGTTGCTTCTTTCTACTTTCTTCCTTCCTAGATATACTTGGCATTACGCGGATCTTCCTTCCTAGCATCTGAATTCGATTTCTAACGAGCTCGAATTAGAAATCAGACAAGAATCTGAATTCGATTAGAGTAACTGACCAGATTCGAAACTTGTACATATTATGCATGTAATTACATTAAGTAGATAGACCTTGCACTTTGAGGACAATGGAGGATAATGTGTGTTGCATTACTGTCAAAGATTGTGCTAAAAAAGGGTACAAAATTCTACAGCAACACACATGTTTTTCTTCCTTAATTGTCATACACCACGTATTTCTCTTCCTTTCCTGCAAAGTTCAGAGGCTACCCATTTAAAAGAATATTATTTTAATATTCCAACTTGTTTTATCCAGGAGTTTGAAAAAATTTTATTTTATGTTAAAAGTCATGCTTTGTAATTTGAACATTCAAGGAATCTTGGAGCTTCTTTTTTTTGGGGGAGGGGCTTTTCTTAGAAACCATGCAGAAGGGTGTTTTTATCAATTCAATTATTTATTTTAAGGCCAACTTGATGAGCTCGACTAAAATTGGAGATAAAATGAGAAAAACAAAATTGTTAGGGGATAATAACTCCAGTTTTGAGTTACTAATCACCCAAATGTCGAGAATAATTAACTAGTGGTCAATGATTGTGGGGATCCTTGAATTTGAATGGTAAACGCAACCCGTGCGCGTCTCGCCAGACCTCACCTCCTCTCCAGGGCTCCGCCCACATCCTCCGGGAACCACCATCCAGCACACAACTAATTATTAATTAAAGGAAGCGCTTTGGCGAATACATGCGTGGAATAATTGGAATAAAATATATGCGTTTAGACTGGTCGGTAAGAGTTGCCAAAGTACGTAGGTAGGTGTCCTCATTGTCTCGCCTTGCACCATATCAACGCCAGTTTCCTTTTCCCACACCTGTACATGTATGGTTTTTGACTGTAGATCTCGTATTTGCCGGCCGGCTGAGATAACAGCGTCCGCCAGTGCCTGTGAATTATAAGACCGTGCGCGCTCTTTGAAATGCGCTCATGCTTCATTCATTATTCATGTTCTTATACACCCCAAACCCAAACAAAACCCAAGCTCCAAATTTTGGTTTGGGTAGGTGAGCATTTCCTTTTTAGTAGCCAGCTTCCCATTGAAGAAAAAGAAAACTCCACTAGGAGGGTACGTGAAAGCCGTTTGCTATGGTCAATGTTCTGAGCTCATAAAACACGTGACATGTTTCACGGAGAACGGAAGAGTGCCGGGATGTACTTACTTCTCTTGTTACTTTATTTACACGCGGCCGAGGGCAGCCAAATTGATTTGACCATCCTCCCGGACCCCCGGTCCTGGCTTTGTTGTCTTTTTTTTTTTTTTTTTTTAAGTTTGGATGGATTTGGTTCCCGTCAACACCACAGTTTCGGATAGGATTCAAGGATCGTAGATCGTTTACAAAAGTACTTACATATCGTCCATCAATATAGCTTTCAAGTGTGCTCGTCTCTCGGCTTTGTCGCCTGTGATTGGGCAAGGAAAAATAGGTGGAGTACACTCTGAGATCATCAAATTGGTGATGATGCAAATGTCTGGTTATTGCATGTGGAAAGATACTCTCTTTGTTTTTTATTTTTTCCCCTTCTTTTCTGTTTACACTTTACGAGTAAATCATATGTATGAACATCTACTTGAAAACAGTACATTTAAATTTGAAACCAACAAGTCTGTGGACTGGCAATTTGTGGTTTAGTTGCGATGAAATGGGCCTTGCCTCCACAGAAAAGCACTCAGTATAATTGGGAATTGGGATATGGTATGGTTTGATCTGGGTTGTGGTACATTTTACGTTATTTGATGTATAATTATATTATATTATTGTATTCAGAATAAAAGTGGGGTATATAAATATAATATTTGACATATGTTCTGTATAATATTTGTAATGTATTTATACATAAAAAATTTAAACATGTACAATGACAAAATCGCACAAACCCCAATTATATTGAGTCCTTCTCCACCCTCAATGTACCCCACCCCCCCCCAAAGAAAAGAGCACATCTAGACGCCTAGTAAGTGTGAACGTGTCGTAAAAGTCAACAAATTAATTTTCTATTAAAGGAAAAGCTATAGGGCTTGTTTGGTAGCCATGTTTTTTCCCTATTTTGTATAAAAAATTTTTTTCTATTTTTATTACAGAAATTTCAAAAAAATTTCAAAGTTTTTAATATACACATCCTAAAACACTACACAAAATTTTTTTTTTCCTTCATTCCTTTCCTTTTTTTTGACACAAAAATACAAAAAACATTCACTGGTGGCCATCACCTCCAAATGATCTTTTTTTTTTTTTCCTTCTTTCTTCCTTCCCTCCCTCTCCTCTCTCCCCCCTCTTCCCCTTACTCCTCCCCCCGCCACCCTACCCTTCCAGTCTAGTCACGACCAGAACTAGTCGGGCCGAGGAGGAGGTGAGGGTGGTGGGGGGAGAGGGAGAGGGAGGGTGGGGGTGGAGGTGCCGGAAGGGAGGGGAGGGAGTGGAGAGGGAGGGAATGAATGAAGAAAAGAAAAAAAAAACAAAAAAAGAAAAAGTCGCTAGCTCCGACGAAAAGGAAAAGAAAAAACACAAAACAAAAATTTATCAAAAAGTTTTTATACATCTAAAAAAATTTTCTACAACTTTTACAATAAGTTACAGTAAAGTTTTAGACAAACACCTAAAAAACTCACTCCCAAATAAGCCCATAGTTATTAATTTGTAATTTCAACTTAGACATGTATGGATTGATTTAAAAAGAGTACCCTAGAACAACAAATTCGTTGCACGGAATCCCATGGTCCCAAAATGTAAAATGATTTCTTTAATCAACAAATCTTCCCCACGTTGTTGTTCATTTAACAATTGGTGTGCACACCTATGTGTAGTGGATTCCTTTTAGTTAGTTACCTACTGGATAACTCTCTTCTTGTTTTGACAAACATCCAATCAACAACTAGTAAACTCTGGTTTCTCTCTTTTCCTTTTCTAAACGTGGAAAGAAATGAATTATTGAGTGAATATGATTACGAGGCTCAATATGATCTCTTTTTTTTTTATTATTTTATATGTCAATGCTATTCAAATCACCACATTGGAAAAATCCACATGAAAGAAAAGAAACGCTGTCAATCTAAAGATGTAAAATAGTAATGTTTTCAAACCTAATTTTGGTTCGCGATTTAACCAATTTAATTGTCAGGGACAAAGATTTTTTTCGTATTTATTATAGTATTAAACAATTTGAATGACATTGATACATAAAAAAGAGAAAACATAATTCAAAATCAGTTAAACAGTATTGTTTTTACCAACTCCATCAGATCTTGATCAAGTTTGGCCAGTTCAATTAATTTTTTGGATTTAATAAACAAGTAATTAATGTTACGATTGGTTTGCAATTCGACCGACAAATGGCCTAGTTTTCAAAACTCTGGTATGTATTTGATTGTCAGATCTTTTAATTGAGGCCTATTTAAATTGCATATACTCTCTTGGCTAATTAGCTTATTTTTTATGCAATGATAACTAATTTCATTAGCAATCAAACTTGTTCTGTGTTTGGATCTAAATAACTATATCTTTTATTTTTTTTAGTATAATTTTTTTTTCAACTAGTCTTATACTAAAGGAAGGGGATTAGACCCAACTTAGCTATTAAAAATTTAGAGGGAATTAAACTACATCTGTATGATAAAGAGATATAGAAAACTAAGATATTAATGCATTTTAATGCAATAGCGTAACATTGGCCCCATGGGGGACTTACTGTCGCACAATGAATAACCACTCTGCATACTGTCTCTAGCCCTTCAAAGTAGGGGATAATCTCAGAAACCTCCCTGAGATTTTTCTTAATCACACCTGACTTTCTTGATATTTTTAAAATCACACCTAGCACTTTTGGAATGACAATCTTTGTAACATTGACACCCATCCTAGGAGAGAGAGATAATTTCTTCCAATTTTGCCCTTCTACAAGTTGATTTTTTGAGTTTTAGAAGATGAAAAATAAAAACAAATGAAGACTATTTTCTAGAAGAACAATTAGGAGTACTTTTTTTCCTTAAAACCTTTAGAGCTAGAAAATATGTCTTTTTAAATTTTATAATTTTGTTTCCAACTCTTTAACAAAAAACTAAAAAAAAAAGATGGAAAGGAAATAAGATTTTCATCTTAATACTGTTGGTTAACTAATTTTTTAAAAATTTTATTTTAGACAATTGAACATCATTATTCAGGAGTAATTTTTTTCCCTTAAAATTTTTAGAGTTAGATAATATGGCTTTTAAAATTTTATAATATTTGTTCCTAACCCTTAACAACAAGCTCCCAAAAAAAAAGAAAGAATTATTTGGGAGAACCAAACAAATGTTTAGTTTCCATTCCCAAATTGTTAAGAAATAAGAATTATTTTTTTTATTTGTTTAAATATCTAGGAGGGGGTCATCGTTTCTAACTATGCCAAAATCTTAGATTGAAAAGAAATAAGATTTTTATTTTATACCATTGGTTAATCAATTTTTTAAAAATTTTAATTTTTATAGCTGCACACCATTGTGGGTACATTTAATATGGATTTTTTTTTTATGATTTCAACTGCACCCCACCATCTCCTCTATCAAATAAATGATTTTGGCCTATTTTTTCCCTCACATCTTCCAGAATAATCAAGATAAAAAGAGAAAATTGAAGTAAAAAGATAGTCCAAACATATGCAATTTTTATGGCATTTTTATTTTTTTTTTTACATAATTTAGTTTGAGGGTGCTAGATGTGATTAGGAAAAAATTAAATGGAGGTTTCTGAAATTTTCTCATAAAAATATTGAGAGTAGTATTGTCTTTTAAAAGTTTTATGATGTCACATCATCCAATCAGGAGTGCTCAGTGTGAATTTGAAGACCTTGGAAGAGTCAAGTGTGATTATGGGAAAACTCAAGTGAGGTTTCCGATATTATCCCTTAAAGTAAACGTGTTCAATTTTAACTAACCCAATAGAGGTAGAATCCAAGAGAGAGAGAGCATTGGAAAAACAACTCAAAGTCGATCCAGTCAACAGTGGACTCCTCCAAGGGATGGTGTTTACAGAATTAACACTGATGCAGCAATCTCCTCCCGAGTGACTAGAACGGGACAAGGAATTGTAGCTAGGAACTGGACAGGAAAAGTAGTGAAGGCATGGGCACTCATGTGACAAAGAGAAGGGATTCCAATCTTGGAGGAAGCACTAGCAGTGAGGACAGCCTTAGTGATGGCTGCAGAAGCTAAATAGAGAATCTGATTGAGGTACAGACGGATTGCAAAGAGCTTATTGACAAGGCTCTAGCTGACAACACAGATCATCACATCACTGCAGGAGTGGTAGAAGACATCCTGGACTTGAAAGCATTTTGTTTCAAGAATGCACTTTCCTCTTCACTCCAAGGATAGGAAATAAATGCAGTCATAGGCTAGCACAATTTGCTTCTAGGCTAGTTAATGACATAAAATGGGGATAGATTTCGCAGTGTGGCGTGCACAACAAGATATGATGATGGCAGTTGCCTCCTTTTGTAACTATTAAGTGTTAATATATAAATACAAATGCCATTTTGACCAAAAAAAAAAAAAAAAAAAAAAAAGCAAACAAACAAACTTAATGGCTACACGGAGTTACTTTGCTCGAATTTGTCAAAGTACCATTAGACGGCAATTTAAGGTTTAAATTTTCTTGAACTTTTCAATAACCGCCATCTTGTATTTGTCAAAGGTCAGCGTAATTAGCACGTTGCGTAATACAGAGCCCCGTGCGGCCGTACACGTTTACTTTCGTCAAAGGCCAAGTGGCTGTGGCACGAAGAGGTCTTCTGGAGAAAGGTAAGAGTAGTAAAAAAGAAGATGAACTTTTCCTTCACGTGGTGTTTATTGAATGGGTGGGGTTAAATTTACGTCTTCATAATCTAAATCAATATCCTTATAACCAGGTTGACCAAATAATCCATAGCACTTATAGGGCTCGGCTTGGTAGAAAAATTTTCAATAAGAAATTGGCCTTTTTTGATGGAGATAGATGATGCCAATTTGGATTTAAAATTTACATCATTACGAATGGTCTTAAAATTTCTGACTTTTTTTTTTCCATTCACTTTGATGGCATTTTTTTTTCTCTTATCCGGTGGAGAGAATATTGTATCTCTTTTTATCATGTAAGAGGAGGTGAGGGATTTTTTTTTTCTAATTGTATTAAGAAAGTATTTTTACCTTTTTAGTACATTGCACTTCAAAATGAATTGAAATATAATTTTAGAAAGCATAAGCGGATCAATAATTAGGTTGATAATATCAAACAATTTCAATGAATCAAAATCTGTAACTGATTTTTTAAATATCTCCTGTTGTATGAAAAACAGACAAGTTTTTTTCTATTAGAAAAGTTTCTACCTAATTTCTACGGGCTTTATTATAATTTCAATGCTATGAGTGTGCATTTAGACTGAAGGTGTGCCAATTTAACCCTACCATTATTTAATTGAAAAATCTCGAATGAACTAATATTGATCATTATTTTCCTCTTAACTTTCCATGAATAGAATTTTCTTTTCCTCTTCAACTCTTGTAATGGATAAATTATTTCTCTCGACTTTCTGTTTGTTATACACACGTTCAAACTTTGAGGAGTGGTTAAGGAAGAAAACCTCACATTATGAGAGGGAGAGAGGGAGAATTGTTTTTTGGCTTGCGACTTTAATTTGAGAGTTTAGGAAAGATGCAAAATGATCTGGGATGCAAGTTTTGCAATTGTACATGTGTGAAACTCGTTCCTCGTGGCGTTGCGGTTGAGGTTGGTAATTTCCGTTATCACTCAGTCTCTGCAGACAACAAAATTCTCTTTTCCACAAACCCCCCACCCCCCCCAAAAAAAAAAAAAAACAAATACTCATCGATAGCGGCTCAAACCTAACGTGAAAACAATCTGTAGAACATATAAAGTCAGAGTGGCTGTTTGTTGTAAACCCCCCCTTTTTTTTTTTAATAATCATTTTCTAAACTACACACATTGGGTGTGTATAATATTTTTTTTCTTTTCTTTTAATAAAAATATTGGGTGTGGCTTTAACATTAGTAGCATCAATAACATATGCCTCAGAATCAAACCAGAAACACCTCATAAAACCCTGCTCTCAATCTTTTCTAATTTTCTGGTGTTACTTGAGTGTACTAGCGGTCCGTGACTGGGTTGATTGTGGACCCAACAAGAACGCCGTTAGTCAATTAGAACATTATTAGATTAGTGGTAAATGGGATTAATAAACGTTTGAACAAAAATTCCTGTATGGACGTCAGAAACAATCTCTCCCCTGTTAGACTCGTTTGTAGAAAAATCTTTTCATTTTCGAAAAGAACAGTTTTAGTCTTTCCCAACTAAATAGATTAAATGACACAAATAGTCCCTCAATTATTCACTGAAGCCAAAATCACTAGTCCCTCAATTATTCACTGAAGCCAAAATCATTCCTCAATTTTAATTTTACCCAATCGAGTCCTTCAACTATTTTGTTGTAACCAATCAGGTCCTTATTTGATTGAGCCACACAAATAATAAGGATTTCTCCTCTAATGACTAGTCAAGACGGCAAAAATAGGAAAACCACCTCCAACCCTTCTTGAAATTAAGCGAACCAGATTTAGTCAGAGCAAATTGCAAAGAACTTGGATCATATCACTAGGAAAGAAATTGGGGCTCTTTTCCACAATTTTTGATATGATTACGATTTTGCTAAAAATAGCCCTTATTGTCAATTTGGTCCAATTTCTTTATAAGTTTCTGCAATCAATTAAATCTTAATTTTTTTTAAAGAAGGTTAATAAGTGGCTTTCTTGTTTTGCCCCGTGTTTTAGGATTTTTTATTTTAAAAAAATATATTATAAGAATTTGATGTACATAAGGTAAAAAGGTGATTGAAAAATGCATTCGTGAAAAACGTAAAAGTTTTTCTGCAAAAAAAAAAAAAAAAGAATTACAATTCAAACAAGCTATAACTGGCTTAAAGTAAAAGTGATGGGACTATTTTGTTTTTAGTAAAATAATTGAGGCAGTATTTCAATTCATTTGCTCATGTAAATATCGGCGTGTGGAAATTGACTAAGAGGTATAGCTTAACCATTGCATGAATGGTCGTAGTTTGTCCAAACCTCCTTCCGCTAACAATTGACCTTTAAAAAAAAAAAAAAAGAAGAAGAACTACTATTCAAATTAAGAAGCAAAAGAAACAACTCTTTTTTTTTTTTATTAAGGAGATAAAAAACAGAAGGAAAAAAGAAGAAGAAGAACGAACGCGCTGAATAGTAAAAGAAAAATAGACCTCCTTCCCTTGCATCTTCGCTTCGTAGGGAGGAAAGGAACCAATTTAAATAGCCAGTGTGTAGAGAATTAGCGTAGAATCCTCCCATTTTCCGCCCTCGTCAAGTAATTTCCCCTTAACCCTGCTCTTCATATCTGTTATCCTTCCAAATTTTATCTACTTATCGTGTACGCATGTCCTAGGCTAGAGCTTGTTAGACAATCCTTAGCAGCAAAGATTTGTAAATCTCACGGGAAGAAAGATCATAAAAACACTAGTCACACTCTGTCATTCAAAAACTATGTACGTCTCATACTAATAATGCTCATCTATTTGGCGATTCAGACGTACTGATTAGCCGTCAAAAGTCTCATCGATCTACCTTCAAACACACTACTGATTGATCCCCAGAACTTGCACCCTCTTCTTTCTGATTCATTCCACTTGTATCCCAACCAAAGATTTGATGCGACCCACACGAAATTCGGGCGAAGAAGAATATACAGTGAGCCAGAGATGGAAGATGACGATAACACACCAGCAACAGCTACTACGAGAACAATAACACAGCAGCGGCGGCACGGTGGCGGAGATTACCCCTTAGAGGAAGTTACCCTGTTCGGAAAATATGAGGTAGGGAAACTCTTAGGATGCGGGGCCTTCGCCAAGGTGTACCATGCGCGGGACATCCGCACCGGCAACAACGTGGCCATTAAGGCCGTCAGCAAGCACAAGGTTGCTAAAGCAAACCTCAGGGCGCACGTGAAGCGGGAGATCATTATCATGCGCCGGCTGCGCCACCCCAACATCGTCCGCCTCCTGGAGGTCCTGGCCACCAAGACCAAGATTTACTTCGTGATGGAGCTCGCCAAAGGAGGTGAGCTCTTCGCCAAGGTTGCCAAAGGCCGCTTCAGTGAAGACCTCAGCCGTCGCTATTTCCAGCAACTAATCTCAGCCGTCCAGTGCTGCCACTCCCGCGGTGTCTACCACCGCGACCTGAAGCCCGAGAACCTGCTCTTGGACGAGAACTGGGACTTAAAGGTAGCGGATTTCGGCCTGAGCGCGGTGACGGATCAGATCAGAGCGGACGGGCTCCTTCACACCCTCTGCGGGACCCCGGCTTACGTGGCGCCGGAAGTCCTGGCGAAGAAAGGCTACGATGGGGCGAAGGTGGACATCTGGTCGTGCGGGATCATCCTCTACGTCCTGAACGCCGGTTATCTACCTTTCAACGACGCCAACCTGATGGTGATGTATAGGAAAATCTACAAAGGCGAGTTCCGATGCCCCAAGTGGATGTCCCCGGATTTGAAACGCTTGCTGTCGCGGCTTCTGGACACTAACCCGGAGACCCGGATCACGATGGACGACATCCTGAATGATCCCTGGGTTAAGAGGGGTGATTTCTTGAAGGAGAGGAAATGCGGCTATTCGTGGACGGACCCCGAGTTGGACTACTTGTTCTTCAAGGACAGTGACCCTGACCCTGACCCCTCTGACGCCGACGGTCATCGCAACGTCAATGATAACAAAGGCTTCCTGAATGCCTTTGACATTATTTCCTTCTCCACCGGCTTTGACCTGTCCGGCTTGTTCTGCAACAACGGTGGGGGTGTCGAGGGTGAGAGATTTGTGTCGGCGGAGCCTCCGGAGAGGATTCTCGAGAGGGTGGAGGAGGTGGCCAAGGAGGAGAGGGTGAGGCTGACGAGGAAGGGCAGAGGCTTCGGTGTGAGGCTGGAGGGGCAGGACGGGAATTTCACCGGGGCACTCCAGATTCACCGGTTAACCAAGGAGTTGGTTTTGGTGGACGTACGACGGCGGGAAACTGGGGGTGGATGTAGCAGTGATATGTGGAGGGACAGTTTCAGACCGCAGCTCAGTGATCTAGAGTTTCAACCGGACCAGCGTATCTGAAGCAAATCCATGCCAGTCCAATCCGGCGACTGGTTCGCTTGCTCTTCTCCGGAAAGGAAACATGGGTGAATTGAATTCTGAGGAAGAGCACCACCACCACCACCACCACCGCAGCTGTGTTTCATGGGACAAAAAATGCAGTACTACTACTACTTACTGCTCATAAACCCCCCATTCATTTTTAATCTTAAACTGCACAACTTGTATATAACCCGAGACAATCATTCTACACTGTCAAACCACGGAAGATAAAAGATAGTAAAATTTCCTCAAATGAGAGGAGGATCATCGATCGTATTCATTTGAACACCGCTCGCGCGGTAATGTTTGCCTCTGCTGTGTGGGCCACGATGGTGTTGGATTTCCTAACTTTCGGGATCTATTTGACAGTAATGGTCATAAATTTTAGAAGTCTCGTGGTTGTTGTTTGCTTAATGAGGGGAGATTAATTACAGTCACATTAAGCGTTGATTATTGGGACAGAAGGAAACCGGGCGTTGATTGAGTACTACAAAACCATCATCCTCAAAATGCTTGCTAAGTGCATCTTTTATTTATGGCACGGAAAATCACGCAGTGAGGGGAAAAAAAAAAGAAGAAGAAGAAGAAGAACATAGTAGTGTCACAATTTAGGGGAATCTAATAATCTAATTATTTTAATTCTTAAACTAGTAAATATACTTTGGTTCAAATCCTTTGGTAGGGGTATATGCATGCATGAGCGGCTTGGTTACATTTTGTGGACATGAATTCCAAGCGTGCATGCAGCCTCCAATGAAACTGTTGGAGGCCTGCCTGCATGTTATTCCCCCGATCGATGATGTGAGAATCTGATTGAACAGTCAGATTGTTATTATTATTATTTTCTTTTTGGGTTGTTTGATCTGTGGTGAGGTAAAGCAACGGGAAGCCCCATCCTTAGTTAATAATGCACATACCAGTTGTTGCAACTAATGAAAGTTTAGTGAACTCCAATATCCATCTGATTCGAATCCAATATTTAAGAAATTGTTGCGCACTGTGATTTCTAATTAAATAACTATTCCGGCCCGTAGAGTGAGTGAGTGAGTGCGTATGAAAGCTTAGCAGCACGTACAGTCCGTAGTTGATTCAGGGTGGCGGTGGTGGTGCCGGCGGGGAGCACCGCAGGATTCCTACTTTGACGAGTCGAGTCGCTGTTGTGATGGAGTGTTCGGTGGGGAGGAGTACTGAGAATAATGATGATGATGATATAATGTAATACGCTGTGTGGAGAGGGCAGACCTGCACTGACCTCGGTGCCGAGGCCTTCAGGGGTCGGATCTCACGTACTTGTGGGAACTTCCTGGACCCACATCCGATCTGCCGAGCTGGGGGTCGGCGCGTGTGTCAGGCGCCAAAGCCGTGAGGGCTCAGACCATCCCATCACAAGTGTCCCGTCAAGCCTGTCTTGTCGGACGTCCCATCGCCCTAACTCTGCATCTGAGCCCTTGGAGGGTCTCCGCCTACCCACGTGTCACCATCTCCGGGGTTCCTTACCACACTTCCCTTACTATAAATACCCCTTACACTGGTAAGAAAAGGGTAACAGATAACTTCCCAACTTCCTAACAATTTTCACTTTTGAAAAAAGCTCCTGACTTAAGCATCGGAGTAGACCCTGGGGAGCCGAGCCCCCGACTCTCCTCTTTCTCTCCCTTTTTATCTTACAGGACTTATTCGGCATCGGTCGATCAGGCCCTCGGCACGCAAGCCTCGGAGCAACCGATCCAGTCCGCACACTGTGCTTGTGCTTAATTAAGATGGTTTGAAAATGCATTTAAGAAGAGAAAAAAAAAATCTTTGATTAAGAGTATTATTATTATTATTAATTAAATGTTTTGTGTGGTAGGTACATAGACGAGACAATGATATCTGCTTTGCTTTCCGGAGGATATTCCGATGGGAATTGAGTGATTCATTCTAATGATTTGCATTTAGAAATGGCATGATGGAGGTGAGAGAATGTTATTTTGCATATAGAAATGGCATGATGGAGGTGACAGAATGGTAAGTGCATGGCGCTATATATCAGATCAGATGGTTTACCCGTGATATATATATATATAAGTGAATGAAGATGTCATGGGCGGCTTTATACGTCAGAGCAGCTATGCCAGTATCTGCCTTGCAAATCCTTCGATAATCTACAATAATAATGCTCTATTATTATTATTATTAGAGTATTAATAGAATGGCTAGGAAACAGCACTGCCACAGCAGTCCCTCCTTGATTGTCATGTGCAACCCACTCTCAATAATTGCTGCAAAGTAGTTTTGTCTACTACTACTATTCACTATCATATATATTTTATATATATATATATATATAGCTCGTCCCCGACCCTCCCCCAGAGATCAACTTATCGACGATACATCCCGCTTCCATAGTTTTGTCATCTTCTAGTGTTTTAGTTTTATTTGCCAAACTCTAATTTAGTTTCATCGCTGCCCAAGACAAGAAATCCAGAAAGTGTTCCGCATGCTTCTTTTGTTTGGTTTTTTTTTTTTTTTTGGGGGGCTTGTTCTGGGGGATGATAACGTGTTCGAAAGATTAATACTTACTTTTACGCCACTAATACTCCTATTATGCTTTCTTTCGCCAGACGTAACAATCCATAATGCAGCCTAACTCGCTGCAGATACGAAGAATGCACAGAATTCCCTTTTTTTTTTTTTTTTCTTTCCAAAAACTAAACTCGACTTTCTTCATGCTCTGGCCTTTGGTGAAAGTATCTAAGTAATCTACTCCGCAGAAACCATGTGGCTCAAAATCACTGCGACTCCTAGCACCTGAATTGTGTGCCACTTCCGATCCATCCTTTTCAATTTGGAGTTGTATGGTATTATGAGCTCAAAATCACTACAATAATGCGACTGCAAGCACCCCAAAAAAAAAAAATTGCATGAATAAAAAATAGATGAATGATTGTGCATCACCTGTACGTGGTTGCTCCGTGGCAACCTCAACTTCACAACTGATGATGAACTTGCAACTCAATCTTATTAACTATATATATATATATTAAGAAAAGCTGTGTGGTACTCGGTCAGTTACTGTTCATATAGTCACCAAACGTAATAATTGCCTATATGAGATGATTGTACGTGTAATGAATCGCTGATGGATAATCAAACAGAAGGAGGTACTGTTGCGAAAGCAGGGACGCCAGAGCGATAGGCTAAGGAAGAAGGGCCCATGCCTGCTTCCTTCCTTGAACTTCAAAGAAGGGTTCTTCTTGTTTCGAGCTTTACCTTTGGGTGTAGACTTTAGACCTTAAACAGGTTCTCCGTCTTGATCCTGCAGTAATTTGGGCCAGTTTTATGATCCTCCTAGTACTACTGCTAAAGTTCCCTTGGTTTGACGAGCCGTAGCCAGTCTAACTCACAGGGATGCAAAAATCAGTAATTGTGCCTATGCTGTCTTGGTGACCCAATCCCGAACACAGAGGAGCCGAACCATTAGTTCCTTCGGCTCAGAGAAGGGCCAGTACAATTGGTCTTGCTAGCCCATTGGTATACTAGTTGTTGTACTTTCTTCAAAACTTCTACATTTACATTACATGCATATATATTATATTGGATGAGCACTTGAGAAAGCATGATCCCAGCATACATGCTCCGCATTGCCTGGCTGATCAAGTTTATCAAAGCTTAAGCTCAACTTGCATTCGGTTTTGGACCAAGTTGATGGTGAGCAACTTAACTTGTGGATAAATCTAATCTCAACTTTGCAAATTGTTTTTATATTTTAACATCTTAATCTTTTTTTCGATGTCTTATTATTGATTTACCAAATACAATACGTACTTAGTAGCTAAACCTTTTTTTGGGGGGTCAATTTGCTCCTTCAATTTATAAAGTGATAGACTACTTGTAATTCCTTTTTTTTTTTTTTTGGTTGTCATTCTTTTCAATTAGTTTCAGGGTTGTTTAACTCGATTCATGAAAACTGTACTACATATTTGCCATGGATATATAAAGGAAAGAGATAAAGGAGAAGATGATGGTTGGGGAACCCATTGAACAGTAGGAGAGAGAAAAATGTAAAGGAAAAAAACGGAAAAAAAAAAAGGAAGAAGAAGAAGAATAAGGAGAAGATATACATATAGATGATGTATTCAAACATTCTCCTAGATCGTCATAGATAATTTAATGTTTTATTGAATTGACTTACGTAGTTATGAAATTGATATAAAAAGTGTAAATTTAAGGACAAAAGCATGCAACATGATCAGTGTGATATCAATTTTGTGAATTTAGAGTTCGTTTGGTTTATGAAATGATAAAAAATTAGATTAATCATCTCGTGTCATCACATATTTGGTTGCATTTTATATACGAGATGCATCCAACTAGCTGAATTAATTCCCATGGGAGAGGTCGCATTAGTCATGCCGGACGATTGAGAGATGGGATGATAAAATTTTAAACTAATTTATTCTTATGAATAATACAAATGTATACTATCATAATTATATAAAACTGCTCTCACGCAAAAGCATAATATGAATGGACTAATTTGCCCCTACTAATTAATTTTAAAGTTTTTAAAACTAATTTTCCAATACTATGAACATGATAAATTGTGGACTAATGTGCTCTTGCAAATGATACAAATTCATGCTCACTATCTTATAACCATACTCTCACAGAATAATATGATAAAAAACTAAATTCATTTGCCCCTACTAATTATATTAATATTAAGAATTTGACTAATTTACCCCTACTTACATCATAATGAAAAGGACTAAATTGCTCTTCCTCATCCAAATTCTAATATAAATACATAACCCATCAATTGGGCTTAGTGATGAAGGTTTCAATGAACTTAAGCTCGGCCCAAAGAAAAGTCTTGTATATTAGTTTGAGCCCGGCTCACCAAAAGCTCTTAAATGGGTTGGGTCTTGTTCAGTTTAGCCCTAACTTCATCCAAGCTTGACCCATTATTTAATGGGATTTCAAATAAAATTTTGATCTATTTTTAAAATCCCGCATAGGCTGAGTTTGAACGAGTCCTGATTTTTATACATCAAAAGTCATGATTTATTATATAATTCCGAAGTTTCAAACTACTTTATTTTAATAAAGGTTGCAAATGATTGAATAATTGAATTATTTTATTAAGACGATGCCACTAATAAAAGGGTACTTTGGTCATTAAAATAGTATTCCTATATTACACAGTCTCCAACCAAACAACATAATACAAGATAGGACTATTTCTTAGCATATCACAGCCAAACATAAGATAACTTGGATTATTAATGCGACGGTGAATCAATATAGGATTAATAATTCGAGGATGACCCATCCTCTGATATAATCAATGAACCAAACAAGCCTTTATTGGATAATTTGAAATTAAAAAAAAAAGTTGAGTATTTAAAAAGTACACAATTTCAATAGTTTAATTGCTAATAAAATTATTATTTTAGAAATAATAATCCCAAGATAGTAATTTCTAGTCGCAGGTGGTATTGTGGTAGTATTATCATCATTGTATATGTGTGTGTGTGTCTCTCTATATATCTATATATATATATATATATATATATATATATGTATGTATATATATATATGTTAGTATATACGTAGAGTAGTTAACAATTCCTCTTCTTGTTTTTGGCTGTGAAAATAAATAAATCTATAGTATGTACCAGTACTTTACACGAGTATACATCTCAGTATACAGTTTATCTATATCTTATCCTATTTTTTTTCCTATACCGCCATTGTTAAATTTTGTTCAACATTTCATACTATGTAATGTAATATATATAAAAGTGTATTTCTCGCGCATTTATCAAAGTAGCAGTATAATCATTCTACAGTTCTTTCGCCGGTAAATTGCAGCATCCAAGTCCAGTCTCATCACCGACCATTCTACGATACGATGAATCTTCGATGGATGCCCAATCTGTTAGTACTCTACGGGCTACAATTTTTTCTTTTGTATTTTTCCCTTTCTTTGTCTTGCCTTTCGTATGATTCGTATTCATTTCGTGTTGGGTTGGTTTCGGAGCTCCGAAGCGATGTTCCGAGCCCTAACCCAGTACTCTTTCCTGAATTCCTAATTGTTTCTTTAATCACTGTATTTCTTGTTAGGTAATTCCAGCAGAAATCGTCGCGCGGTTAGGGTTTGGAGAGATTGAAGAGCAATTGGTATTGCATTGGGAACTTTTTTGAATTTGTTTTGGGAGACAGCTATAGGAGCTAGGGTTTCCGATTCTTGAAGACTTCATACTTTCCATTTCACTTCTGGTTATCGTGATACCTATTTTTCTTTTTCTTTCTTTCTTTTTTTTTTGGGTTAATTTGGAGTGATTGGAAATCAGGTTTAATTGATTGAAGTTAGGGCTTTTAAATTGGTTGGAGGTCTGGTTATCCAATATAATAGGGGAAGACGGGGAAGATTGGCGTGGGTTAGAGGATAATGTGTATACTGTGCGTGATTCAGAAGTGGTCGCGAAGGGTTGCTACCATGTTGCCATGGTTAGTGATTCCACTCATTGGTCTGTGGCTCCTGTCCCAGCTCTTGCCTCCAGCTTTCCGGTTTGAAATCACGTCACCCAGACTGGCATGTGTCTTCGTGCTTTTGGTCACTCTTTTCTGGTATGAGATTTTGATGCCACAGCTGTCAGCTTGGCGGGTCAGGAGGAATGCTAGGCTTAGGGAGAGGAAGAGGTTTGAGGCTATTGAGTTGCAGAAGTTGAAGAAAACAGCCACGAGGAGGTGTAGAAATTGTTTGACTCCGTACAGGGATCAGAATCCTGGAGGTGGCAAGTTCATGTGTTCCTACTGTGGGCATATATCAAAGAGGCCTGTTTTAGATTTGCCTGTTCCTCCTGGTTTAGGTCTGTCAAACTCTGGCATTTTGAAGGACTTGGTTGGAAAGGGTGGGAAGATATTGAATGGGAAGGCCTGGTCGGACAATGGGTGGATGTGCGGGCAGGATTGGTTGGAGAATGGAAATTGGGTTGGTGGGGCTTTTGCTGGGAAGCCAAGTTATTGGAGGAACGGGGGTAGTGTTTTTGGGGGGGATGATCACTGCTTGGCTGAGAGGTCGTATTCTCGTGTTCTCATTTTTGCTTGCAAGTCTTTTACAACCTTTTTTTTCAGTATCATGTGGCTTTGGAGAAAGATTTTTAGAGTTAGTTCATCTAGAGGTGATACTTCCCTGGATGTTGATAGGAGAGGTGCACTGGATAAGAGGGGTGAAAATGTTGGTAACTGTCATGAGAGTAGAGGAGAGAAGGCCCGAAGAAAGGCTGAGGAAAAGAGGCAGGCGAGGTTAGAGAAGGAGCTATTGGAGGAGGAGGAGAGGAAGCAAAGGGAGGAAGTAGCTAGGTTGGTGGAGGAGCGCAGGAGATTGCGGGACGAGAAGATGGAGGCTGAGAAGGAACGTGGCAAAGGGTCCCCTCTTAAGGGAAGAGACCGTAGGAAAGAAGCAGAAAAGAAACGTCATGAAAGGAAGAAGGAAAGAGATCGGGGATCTAGCAAAAGCAACTCTGATGTAGAAGAATTGGAAAAAAGAGCAAGCAGGGAATGTGAGCGATCTAAAAAATGTGACAGTGATCGACGAGAAAATCACAGATCTGGGCCTGAAAGCGCAAAGGGACATGGTGCTGAGGTTGGACATCCATTTAAAGGTACTCCTGTGAACAGTCATAGCAAAGGAGTTGCTGGAACTAGATACCTTGATCGCGTCAGGGTACATTTTTATCATCTTCGAGAGCATTCACTGGAGGTGGTTTCTTTGGAAAAAGTTCAGCTAATACTGTTGCAAGAGAACCAAAAGCTAATGCATTTGCAGATCAATCTCAAATGAATTCAAATAGAAGAGAAGTATCTCAACCAGATCGTGTACATCCAAAATTAAGTGGAAGTGGAGATGAAAAGAACATCTCTCGGCCTGTAAGTAATTTACAAGCTTTCAATTTTCTAAGCTTTTGCCTTGGTGAGTAATTAAGTTAATTTATGTACTTTGGTTCTGAAAGCAAATAAGCAAACATGCTTTTTTTCTTGTGTAGTTGAAATATATTTTAATGACATTGGTCTCGTCTTAAAGCTTACTTTTCTGTGGAGACTGTAAATTTGTGCTAGGATCAATGGTGTTCATAGCAGTGTCATTTAAGTGGACTTAATGGCCAATTGTTACCATTTCTGTTTGCATGGAATTTCATGATTGTTTCACTGCAGGTGCTCATTGACCCTCAACCAGGAGGTCTAGCCCCTAAAAAGTCATGGCAACAGCTATTCACTCGTTCTTCTTCTGCTTCCCCCCCGTCAAGTTCAAATGTAATAAGTAGGCCAAATGGAAAATCCAAACCAGAAGTTCAGAGTCCTTTTACCTGCAATCCTCAGACAACACAAGCATTTGACAACCCCATTAATTTTGGACTGCCATCACCGTTTAGTGCATCTTCTTTCCCTTTTGGGTCAACAAACAGTAATACAAGTTTTCTTTTGCCGTCTGAACCGATGTTTCCTCAAATTGGAGAAGCACAACACCAATTTTTGCCAGAGGAGTCCGAGATTTTTGAAGATCCTTGTTACGTTCCAGACCCTGTTTCCTTGCTCGGGCCTGTTTCTGAGTCACTTGATAACTTTCAGTTGGATCGTGGTTTTGTAGCAGATTTAGGTCTGGAAACACCATCTACCATAAAGAATATTTCCGTATCTGCTGAAGTTAATAGACCATCACCAATTGAGTCTCCAATATCACGATTACGAGTTTCTGAAGAAAGGCATTCCAGTCCTTTTTCTTTCCCAAGTACTTCGAAGGCCCAGGATCTACACCATCAACCAGTAGGGGGCTCAATTAATGCTAATGACACAGGAACTTGGCAGATGTGGAATAGCTCTCCGCTTGGTCAGGATGGTCTAGGTCTAGTAGGTGGACAAGCCAGGTGGCTTTTGCCACCAGAACTGAATAGGCCAAAGAATGAAGACATTGTGCATCCTACCCCTCAGAAAACTATGGCTTCGCTCTTTAAGAACGACGATCAAGTCCATTCTGGCACTCATTCCCCTCAGAATGTGATTTTTGGAAGCCTTCATAATGGCAGGACCATTAATAGTTCTGTGTCTGGTGGTCCTGATGGTTCGTGGTTGCCTAAAACATTTTTTGGGCCAATATCTGGGAACGAAGATCAATTTTCTCGTAAGCTTATGGAAGAAGCTGCTCAGAACAATATGATTTATGGTAGCCCTGGTTGTCCTGCTAATAATCATCAAAATGAGGTGTCTGGAGCTAATTGCTGGGCCAAGTAAGTATACGAGTCCCTATAAAATATGATGCAGGATCAAATATAAAAAGTAAAAGAATATGCTGTTGACATGATACTGTAACTCGTTCTGTGGTTTCTGTTGAGTGCTTCTGAAATGCTAAAATTTCAGTCTTCAGTCTACATCAGATGATACCTTTTTAAGTTGTAATAACTAACCAAAAGTACATACAAAATGTCACAAGCATTTTTAAGAAGTGGAAGTATTCATTGCTCACTACCTCTTATTCTAGTTGGGTTCTGCATAGGTGCTTAGGTTGGTGATGTAAAGGTCCTTGATTGCAGAATATCTTGGATAGACAGGGAACTAGTGTTGTGATATCTAATCTAAACAATTGGCAGTAAGTTGTGCACAAAAAAGAACATGTTGGATGCATTACCATTGGAGTACACTTGTCTTTATGTTTTGGGGGTGACAATGGAGGCAAGGATTTGTATTTATTGAACATTCTCATACCATGCAATATAGAAAGAGGGTGAATGATCATTAATGCTTTCCAAATTTGAAGAAATAATTTTGTTCCATCTGCTCTGAGAAAATGAGAGAGATTGAATTTATGGAGAGAATATTGAAAATTGATTATATATTGTTAAAATCCACAGGCATTGGTAGTACTTCATTTTGTTATTGTGTTCAAGAAATCTAATTTTACCTCTGCAATAAAGTGTTGCACCAAAAAACTGTTGGCACATGAAAGTTTTATAATGAAGCTACAGCTTTTCAAATTTGTGGAATTGTCCTTCAGTGTGTTTCTTTGGCACTTTATTCTTGTAAATGGTGAGCATGCCATAGCTGTATTCTGCCAATTAAAGCCATTCCTTGACTGAATCCCCCCCCCTGGGGGGGGCCCAACTTATTATTATTATTTTTTGTGTAAATATGTAATTTTGCCAGATAACAGTCAAAGGGGTCAATGAAAAGTTGAGGTATAGAAGGCGGCATCACAGATGGCTAGTTTTTGTAGGAGTTGTTTGAATAAATGGAAACGTGACTGTAGTGTCTATATGCCTTTTCTCGAATAAGTAACATACAGTTGCAAGTGACAAAGGAAAAACTGTAACAGTAAGAACCTGTGTAAGAAGATAGCTCAACTGATTTTTAACAAATTTCTTGGAGTGTGTCATGAATTCAGGTCGCCAATATAGAAGATGTAGACATGAGGCCAGAATTAGTAGAACTGAGGATCAGTTGGATTAAATGTGAAGTGCATCTGGTATATTATGGTCCCTGATTATACATATTGGAGCCAAAAAAAAAAGCTTCAAAACCTATCACACTTCATTGGAGAATTAGTGATATAGGGTGCACCCTGCGTGCAATCTTGTATAAGTTAAAAGACGAGAAGAAATAAAATAGTTGTAAAAGAAGGGAAGAAATTTTTTTTTTATTTATTTATTTATTTAGTTATTTTTTGTAAGTTCCTAAAGAACGGGAAGTTATTGCAAGCTGTCTGCATCAAGTGCATAATTTATTGGTATGAGGATATTATTTTGAAACACGGATGCTCTTGCTTCAGTAAACTAGCATTGTTCATGTTATGCTCCCAAAATAAGTGTATTTTCAAATGTCTAGACGTATGTGTGGTAAATTAATGAAAGTTTAACTTTGGAGTAACCATATAGGCATGAAATTCAGAGGGAACAATTGAGGTGGTTCAATGCATTAATGGAGATGTATAAATGCCCCTTTAAGAGACTCTTCAATAGGCCTCTATGGTGAGGGTGGAGGAGGGGGAAAACCAAATAGTGTGCTGAGTGATTTCAAGATGGAGCGCGCCAATAAATTGTGTAACAGAATGAAGTAGCTTTAAATCTGATTGAAGGCAGAGATAGAATAATTCTGGTGGCTAGGAGGATTTGTTGTGTTAAAGAGACTTCTGAGACTTAGTTAATGCTTGAAAGGAGTTGCTAGGAATATCCGAGGGTTTTGGTTGATGAAATTGATCATTTGATTTATGGAACAGAATTTGGGTCAACAATTTGTCGGTGAACACTGTAAAAAGCCATCTAGGTTTTTTCTTTACACTTCAGTGCTGTAGGTCACACGATGAGATTTGGCCATGTTAGGAATAATTGTCATTAGAAAGAAACCAGATTTTCAATGAATTCTGTTCCCTAAATGTTGTTGCACCTTAAATTTTGGGGCTGGGATAGAAAAAGCTGTTACGCACTCCATTTATACACGTTGCCTGTGATATTTAAAACTCTCCGTATCTTTTTATCAGATTGCAGGTGCAGTTTACTTTCTTTTTGGTTTTTGAATGAATCGATGCAATACACAAGTCTCATGCCTATTCTGGTCTTTCTGGCATAAATAGATGGTCTGATTTAGTATTGGTACCGGGGAGAGAGAGTTGGAGATTGCTTTAGGTTTCTCCATGTTAGATATCTTTGAGCTTGGTTGCTTCCTCTATCATGATTCATTGAGCGTACGTCTGTGTGCAGTCCTTTGAAGTTTGCTTCCCTTTTTTTTTTTTTTTTTTTGTGGGCTATACACCTTCTCACATTTTTTCTGTTTTTGTTTTACTTGCGTACTTAATCCGGAGCTCCAATTGTTGCGCTTCTGCAGGAAGGACAGGAATATGCCGGTTTCAGGAATAGGGGTTGGGAACTCATCAGGGACGAAGCCCCATATTGGTGGCCTCTACTCCGCTCCAGATGTACAGTCTCTTTGGTCATATGACTGAGAAAAGGAATAGGAGATAAAGGGTAGACGGGGGAATATTAAAAATACACCTCCTGTTTCTGAAAAAAGAGGAAAACCGCCTCTTTTTGATGGAGAGTTTAGAATACCGGACACACATATTGTATCTTCCTTCTTTTTCTTTAAGGGAGATTTACTTACATCAGCATGATAGGAATGCACAGTTGCTCGCATAGCACTAGCAGTCAGGTAATAACTGAAGTTGACAGGGGGTTTAATATTCTTTTTACTTAAACTGCTCTCCCGCTGGGATTGGGCTACTACGCCTTGCGCAAAGTGGATTAGATGCCTGATACGAGACAGATATATGGTACTACCATCTCCTAGTATCTTTGTGCTGACGTCCAGCGTCGTCATTTAACTCGAAAGGCAAGTCATGCTTCCGCTTGGGGGGAAGTTGAGGTAGCTTTTAGTTCAATGGACCGGAGCTTTTTTGGGCTGGTCCGGACGAACCTCCTTCCAGGCAGCGGTGGCTTGGTTTCTTTCCTTGTGCCTTGTTTTGGTTTATACTTTTCCGTCTTCTTATTATAGGTACAAAACTTGCCATCCCCTAACAAGTATCATCAAGTATCCTAGTTGGGACCTACATGTTTGTTTTTCCTCACCTTAGTTCGCTTCTTCAACTGGTGTGGTGTTCCCTCAGTTTCCCTGTTTTTGGAACACCACTGACATATACTTAAAAGTCAAATGATACGACGTTGGCTGTTTTTCTTGTCCTGGATTAGACTCGGAAGACATAAGAGTGCTTCAATTACTCCAACTGGCAAAATCTTAGTCTTAAGTTGAGTGTGCAATCCGAGTAAGTGCAGTGTAACCAATCATGATCTCACATGTTCTCTTAACGGTCCTGGTTTGCTCTGTGTGGTTTTAATCGGCGCCTGGCATGTCCTCCTGCTTATTCAAAATGAGTTTTGTCATTCTACTCGAGCGCAATGGCCGTGGGTCCTCTCATGGCGCTGGTGGATAGATAATTTGCTTGATTTCCCACAAATTAATAATGAACAAGTGGGGCTCCGCAAACTAATACTACTAGTCTGGGTCTGATTCCTCCCACTTGGTCTGTTTCCCTAGATGGCAACTTCTATAAGAGACACACTACTTTTTTAAGTGCTAATGAAAGAGAGAGACCGAAGTTGTGTCATCAGATTGTTCTTCAATTTGGCGAATCCTCCAAGATGCTTTGTCCGCCCAATGTAGCCTCATTGAAGAGAGATTATTCTTAGGTGCTCATTTTTATAAGGTGTTGTGCCCACGATGAATTAATAACGGAATTGTTTTTACAATGCGAAACATCCAAAAGGTTGTAGAGAGACAATTTATATTAGGCATTTAGGTTTCGATTTTGATACTGGGGCAGCCATTTTCGCAATGGCTGCAGCAGTGGTCCATGAGGATATTCTTCTATTGCCACTTTATATTATTTGGCAAATTCAGAGAGCCAGAAATCATTTTGTCTGGGATGGCGACTCCGTTAATGCAGTGCAGGTGTTGAAGGTTGCTTATGATATGATTCAGCTGGGAATTCCTGTTAAAAAATGATCATTGTCAACAGATGGCCACACAAAAGTAGCGATAATCAGCTTTGGAGCCATCATAGCCCTTCCTGTTTATCACTTCGGGAGCAACATAGGCAGATGTGTGAAGCAACCCATCTTGGTGCTTAGATTCTGCCAGTGCACTCAATTCGAAGTCTGAAAACTTAAGGTTTCCATTTTCATCCAATAGCAGGTTCTCCAAATTGACATCTCGGTGATAAACACCCCTGCCCTGCCAGAAGGCAACAGCACTGATCAACTGCTGAAAATTTTCTTCCTGCATCCTCCTTCAGCTTTCCTTTGCCAACCTTGTTAATGAGCTCACCGGCTCTCACATATTCCATGACAAACTATATCTCTTTGTTTCGCTGGCAGCAATCTCATGAAGCTGTACAAAATAGGGATGTCTAACCAATCTCATGATCACAGAAATCTGCCTTTTAATTTGATCAGTCATCCCAACCTTCAGAAACTTCTCCTTGCCAGTGATCTTGATGGCCACAATCCTACCGGTTCTAACATCCTTGGCTGGGTGGACCTTGGCAATAGAGCCCTGTCCCAACAGTTTCCATAAATCATAAAATTGCAGCAAAAGTTATTACCTTTATTTTGCATCCCCAGGACCCTAGTCACAGGGCTGCTCTTAGTAGTCACTAGTCACTAATCCATCTGCTACTACAGATACTTCGAATGTAAAAGGCACCCTCAAGAAAGTGAGAGCTCAACCATCTTCACATTTGACAGAGGTTATGATATGATCCAATTTGTCCCCTGAAGTATTCGGCAATAATAGGTACTTGGCAATGTGACGTGCAAAGGAGGATATTCTCACTCAAGCCGATCTCATCAAAGGACACAGGAGGACAGCTTAAATGGAGCTTTAAGATCACGCTCCTCAGAGAAAGACTAGTCAGCTCGCAAAGCATATCTTTACAGCATTCCCTGGTTTCTCTTTTTCTGAATCAGAGAACACTTATCAATCACGCAAGAAGTTTTGAAATGTTGAAAGAGATCAATCTGCAAATGAATCCGAGGCCTTTTCAAGAATGCAAAAGCCTCCACTCCAGAACTTTTGTGAAAGAACTCTTTGCTGACTTGCCCCCGATGTGGTCGTGTCAGGTTTGACTTGCGATATGGGCTGTGCTTCTTTCTCTAGCTTCCCAGTCAACAACACCACTGGTAACGGTTGCAAGTTGCAGCAGACCAAATCGACAATTGTTCCAGAAAGAAAACATAAATGCATCCTTGAAAGAATCAAGATTGAATATTGCTGATTAGTGATGGGGAAAAGATGGAGGAAATTGCATGGCTGGCCATAGCTATAATGCAGGGAAAACTGCATCAAAAGGACAACGGTGAGAGGAAACTCGAAAGTACTAAAAGGAATTGCTGCATGCCAACATTGCCAATTCACCTGAGCATTGGGAACCCATGAAAACTTGTTTCAACAGGCCAAAATAGTTTACCAAAAATAAATAACTAAATAAAAGATATCTAAAATCTGAAATAAACAGAAGGGTGAACTCGGATACAGTACGGGATACCCGTATATTTCAACATCAAATGATCACATGAAAGCCAGGGGGATTACTAATTAGCTTTTGGAGATGTAAAAACGAATCGAAAATCGAAATAAACAATATGCTAGTAATGGGCACTAAAAGCAGACGCCGTAAGAAACAGGAAGGGATGGAGCTAGGGGGCGTAGTTCTGGCATTCTGGGGGCAACTATCGACTACCCCCATCTCTTTTCACGAACTTTCCTCGTTTATAACCCACATTGGAATAAAACAAAGTACCCACTCAGATTTTCGAGTAGATAATCCCTCTAAATCACCCAAAAGAAAGGGGAGATAATATCCGAACAACCATAAATAATCTGGGCATGGCCATCGTTGCTTCCTCACCATTTAGCCAGCACGTCCACACATCGATTTGCTTCCCTGAAGTTATGGTCGAAACATACCTAATGGAATGTAATCAACAGCTCCATACTATCAGATAGAATGGGGGAAGTTCACGATTAGCAGAGGGGTTCTGTTCTAGGAAAGAAACAATAAGCTCAGAATCTAATGCAACTTCATGGGAGGAGATGTTCACATCCTTTGCTAGTTGAAGTCCATTCCTGAGGGCCTAACACTCAGCTCATGGAACCGAGCAAGTTCCAATATCTCTGGTAAATCCTGCCAGCCAACGTCCATTGCTATCACGTAGAATGCCTCCTGCTCCAGCTTTATTCATTGGTCCATCAGTATTAAGCTTTGCCCAGTGAGCGCACGTAGATCCATCCAATGAAAGATTCCTATTTTTTACTTAGCTGGGCTTGACAGGTCTCTCAGTGGATTCTTTACAGGACCGAGCAGGCCTCTCAGTGCTCTCTCTCTAACTGATCCTTTTGTTTTACTAATTCTACATTTTCCCTACCGGAGCAACTACTGGTTTCTATCCCCCATTTTCTTTAGTAGTAATGGCACTAGCAGTTTTTCCTTTCTTTTCTTTTTAAAGTAAGATCTGGTATGCAAACAATGAAATTCATTCTCTCCTTCAAAAGTGTTTGTGAATTCTACATGGGACTGCAAGTCTTCAAGCTCTGAATAAACCCAAGTTCAAGAACACAGGTGAAAAGAGCAAAATAAATGTAAGTAGCTGTTTGGCACATTTCTTCGGTTTCTTTCTATTTGCTCGTAGTTCGAGCTTCGCCATTAAAACTGAGAGAATTTTTTACAGCTTGCACGGATTACAACAGAGCCCATATAATTTTAGTCCAACCAACACAAAAATAGATGCACTTCCGAGGTTGGTGTATGTGTACATATACACACACACACATATATCTACACACACAATCGTCCGCCTTTACGATACAGCACGCAGGGATGCCTCGGAGCTGGACAATACTTGCGCTGTTGTAGTAGCCGATTTACAAGCATGTAGCATGGTGCATATGTCCTTCGTTTCCAGAAGCTGCTCAGCGTTTACAAGGATCACAGGTGCATATTCAAAAACCAATCTCTTGCACTGCCAAGAATAATGTACAAGGATGATCATCAGAAAGGTGTACTTCCATGCTAAGACAAATAAAAATTTTGTAACCTACTCAGCTGCCTCGATTTGACTGGTGATAAACTAGACCAATAACTATCTTGCCTTTGGCGCACTCAAAATCAAATTGTGACACATAAAGCAGCAGGAATTTTGAGTTCAAATTGTTTAGCAATTCCACTTGACAGAACATCTTTCAAACTCAAAAGTATCCCCACAATCGCATAGTATAGAGAGTTCTGATAAGAGCAGCTAAAAAAGAAAAGACAGAAGATGCTATTCTGCATTCATGCTCTGTAGCATCAAAGCACTTCAAATCATGGCAACTCAAGCAATGTATACATTAACTTTTTTCTGCTCCTTTTTTTTTCAACGCAAATACTCAAATTCACTCGTACCTTCTTCACATAACCCTGTATAGCATCGCATGCCTTCAGAAGCACCTCAACTATTTCTAACTGAATGGTCAAAACAGCAAAAGTTAGACAGCAATTTTAAAAGAAAACAGAAAAGGCACAGCACGAATGTTGAGACGTGCTGCAACTCAGAGTAACAACGGTACAAGTAGAGCGAGTTCAAGGACAGACAAATGACTCAGTCCGTGGCAAAAGTATACCTGAGTGTCTGGATCTTTCAATTTTGTTATGGCCTCTGAGACAACAGTATGGCATAATTCACAACTATTCTTAGAGAGAGACTGTGAGATTGAAACAATGTCTTCACAAAGGTCAACCTTTTGGCAGAACTCTTTGGGCTGTACTGATGAAATCTCTAAGAAGAAGAGAGGAGCATAATAATCCACCAATGTAATGCACTGCAGCATTAAAGTTCAAAAATGCATGAAACCAAGAAAACTTGAAATTCCAGGACAAGAGAAACAGTAAGGCAATGAGAATAAGCAACAGTTTAACAATATGACAATAAATTTATCTGCATTTTTTGAGTTTTGCCTAGGTCTTCCATAGTTGCTGGTCTGGAGTAAATTTTGCAGTTAAAGCCTTGAACTTGCGCAAAGGACAAGCAAATATGGAGTGAGTAAAATCTAAAGCATTGCCTGTTATTTTGATATCTAAACTAAGCAAAGCCTCCCCAAATGTCCGTCAGACAATCTTGACCTCCAAATAACTCAGTGAGAAAGTATTATGAAAGCCTACATAAGCAAAAGTGTAACTGTGGTCTTTGGTTTGTGCTCACCTGTTGCTTGAAAGTATGCATCTTAGAGCATGTCTTATGAAGGATCTCCAGGATTTCTGTTTGAGTTTTGTTGTTAGATAGGTAATTAACTGCCTCAACAGCAAACTCTTCACATAATGTGCAAACCTGGTCATTCTGACCAAATCCATCCGCAATTTGAACTTCCTTGTTTGGTTGCTGGCCATTAAGTTGAAAAACTGCAAAAAGAAAGCACGAGTAACTCCACTTTTCTATTTTTGGTTATAAATTACTTCCATCTTTAACCTGACAAAAGCTACACCAAATACCATTCTCACAAGGTTCAGAATGTGTAGTCAAATTTACTATACAATCAGTTCAACAAACATTTACTGATATAATCCCGGGATCTTATCGTGAAACAGATGCACTGCCATTACCAAGATAAGGAGGAAAAAGGTGAAGATGTGGGTATAGATTAAACCAAAAAAGTATGACATTAACACACAATAATTGGAACAATATGTATGGATGATGATGACAAGTTTTGTCAGCAATATGATCTGAAAATGCAAAAGATATACACAGCCTAAGCCTTGCAAGCACAAGCGTCTAAGAGCAATCTGCATTAGCCAAACAAAGTAAACTGCTTAAAAAGACCACTTAACAACCAAGTATCGGAATTGACAAAAGTTGTCAAGTGGTATGGAACAATAAACTCGGGAAAGAACATCAATTTTTCATAAACTGCACGAGTGTGAGGTCCACATTGTATTTACGATTTTTCATTATCTCCTCAATGCAAATAGAAGCAGTAGCCTTTTGGAAGTACCTGAAGCGATGCCAGTTCGACTGTGAAAGAGATTAGTGGTTACCAATTCTCTAGCATTTGCGGCCCAGCAATTGCTCAGAAGAAAAAGAAAGAAGGGAACCTTGACATCCATTTCTACCAAAACCGAAAAATATCAGGTTAAAATAAGAGTAAAAGGATGGTAAAGAGATATCCAACAATGGTAAGCCAACCATAGCTGTTAAAAAGAAAGTCTAACATATCAACCAAATGAGCAAGGCCACTTTTGCTGTGGTTAAACTAATCCAAAACCAAAGAAATTGGGAACGCACTTCCAAACAATACATACAAGGCATTTCCACAGAAAAAAAAACGTTTTTCCCAGACGACAACAGCAAGAGTAAAGCATACTCACACAACCTGGCTTTTTTATTATTATTATTTTTTAAAAATAAGTTTAACATTATCGACCAAAATTGATGAGTAGGAAGTTTGTATACAGTATCAGCATATCCAGTCGTGAGTGAGACTCCATGAAATCCTTTCTGCAGGAGAGACTCCTAGAAGGCCTTCGCTATACATGCACGAGACAGCCAATTTCATTAACAGAACTACTAGCGGGAGCAAATCTTGAATGAGTTTCGAGTCCAATTAAAGCTTGTCATCTATAATTAATCATCTATAATGAATCACAAATTCAAGAAAATGATACTTTTCGGAAAATCAGTTGCAGCAATCACCGTTACATGAACTCGAAGGCTAGGTAAAATTGATTGACTCCTGAGCTTTTGTGCAAATTGTGAGGAAGAATATACTCTGTTTTCTTTTCTTTTTTTTTTTGGGCCCCCTCCTCTGGATTTTACATAAGATGGTCTAGCGTCATGGATGGAGGGGGAAGGAGTAATCTATTGGAGCCCAAGAGGAAATACGTGGATGGAAGTGTTTTACGATGGTAAACCTGCTGCGGTAAAAATATCGAAACAATTATTCAATGAATTTTCATTTTTAATACCTGAAAGAGGTTAGAGAGCACGAATAAAACCCAAACCAAGCAGCGAGCACTGGAGGGGTGTGGAATTAGTGAAACGCAACCAGCAGAAGCAATTCATTCACAATCAATAAACTCTTAAAAGAAAAAGGTATGGCAAAGAGGTAATCAAAGATACGAAATCCAGTTGAACCTCAAATCATTGACGAAATAGAACGAATGAAACCCCCCCCCACCCCCTAGCCCTAGAAAACCAATTACTCCCACTAAAACCTGATTCAACGGTGTCAAGTCAGGTCAAGAGAGACATATTGTAAGATGATCAAGAAGAACCCAGAACAGATTAAATTGAGTTATGAGATAAGGAAGACAGTCGGGGTAATTTACCTAATCCTCTTGCAGAAGATTAATGTATACAACAACTCCAGGGGCGGAGGAAAGACTAGAGATACTCCGATGCGGTGGCTTATCTCCTCCCGGCCAAGCAATTATGATGATTGGCTTTTTCAGAAGGGAAGGTATTGAGATTAGTTGACTTTTGCATCAGGACAGAAGATCGCTGGCCTTTCATGGGTGGTGGTGTTAGGCCCAACATATGGGGGCCACGCCTAGTGGCGTACCTCTACTACTAAGTATATTTAATTCAATTTAAAACTACTGCAACAAGAAGATTGCCCCCACTTTACACGTCGACGCCACATCCCCCCGCGGGCCCCAGCCCCCCATACTTTTGGTCAAACGATATGATTTTTCATTTCTAGATTACAAGTTTAACTTACAAGGCTACACACCTATTTGGAATGGACTAGTAGTTGTACCAAAAAATTTTAAAAGAAAAAAAAAAAGAAGAGGAGAGAAGGAAAGAAAGAAAGACAATACTATGAGGAAAAGAACCTTCACTAAATAATTATGCAAGGAGGAAAAAAAATTGAAAATTTATGAGTACGGTGAAACTTATATCTAGTTTGAGTTTGGGGAATCAATGAGTGATTACTCTTCACAATTTTAAGGAATAATGAATGACAACTATGCAAAATTTTGAATTTGAAATCCAACTTTTACACATATGTCATGGATCCAACGGTGATAGTGTATACATTGTGAGTCAGTGTAGGAAAGAGTTACTAAATTAAAAATGTGTAACCATTTTCTATTGGAAGGCTAGCACGATTTTGTTCTCCTAGTTCGTTCCAAATTCAGTAGATATTACACTAATCACTTTAGGTTTAATATTTTATTTTAGTGCCAACTTAATTATTGCTAGATTTCCCTTTAATATTTTTAGTGCCAACTCAGTTATTATTCGTCAAACTCCAAGAGCTTTCCCCAAGTTCAAGAGGTAACTATCGTCAAAATCATTTTATATATATAAATGTGTGTGAGAGAATATTATGTATTAAAATATATAAAATAATTAATAGGTCATATTTGGGTTATGGGTTTGAGTTGACCCAATATAATCCAACCCAATATCAGTCCAATTCATACTTGGACGGGTTGAATATAACCCAAATAAATAAAAATCCACCGCTAACTCGCCCATTTGATCCACAAGAAGCAAACTATTAGTGTGTTTGGTACCTAGAATCGTTTCGTTCCAAAGCAACAAATGTTGGCTTAAGGCATTTTTCCACGAGATGTTACGCATATACCACGAGTTTAGTTGCTGTACGGGTGGCCCTATCAAACTGTGTAAAAGCTGAACTTCCCTTAATCAATAAAGATCCTTTTCTTTTTTTTTTTTTTGCCTATTAAAAGAAAAAAGAAAAATAAACAACGGATAATAACTCCCAACGGTCCAAAAATGAAGTGTGTAATTAATGTCTCCCCTAGGAATGTGTGACCCCCTTTTTTTTTCTTTTTTTTTTGCCTGAAACAATAGGATTCTTCATTGATGTAACAGTACATGGACAACGGTCCAATCAGCTTTGCAAAAGTGCAACCCTGCGCTAAGAAGAGGAAAAGATCGTCTCTTCATCTCTTGCTATGCTTACATCACATGAACTAATTCTACTACTTAAATCCACATCATTGGAATTTCCTGTACAAAACAGGCACATTTCAAGCAGATTAGCTATGGAGATAAATATCTTCCACAAGGGTTAACATTTTGATGTCTTTGGCTGTTCATGTCTCGATCAAGGCAATGAGCTGTCTGTCCTCTACAGCTATTCTGGTTCTTTGCCACCGTTGCTCTCTAGCTTTAAGCAATGTAAGAAATAATTCATTGCACGTTTAATAAATACTAATAATTTTTTTTAACAGAAACGATAGATGTATTCTATCCTACTCTATACTACAAGGTGAGATGGCTCCAATTGGAGAATTTAGAGGGCCTAAACCGCTACCAAACTAGACAAGTATCTATGCAATCACTAGTGAAACTTCTAAGAAATGGGTCAATTGGAGAACTCATTAGGAACTAAATAACCACGAAATCAAACGGATGCCTATGCACCTATTGGTGAAATTTTCAAAATCCTGGAGATGAAATGCAATTTCAGAAAATCTTGGAGATGAAATGCAGGCCATAAGATTTGATTCCAGTGAACTACACTCAAAGAGAGGTTTAAGCTCACCATGTGGCTTAATAAATACTATCAATTGAATAGCATTTTGTTGATCTACTAACTCGGTAAACTAAAATGGAGTCTATCTTGGTTTTCATCTATCTGCAAACGATAGTAAAGTACACCCTGGAGATACTACAATTACACTAGGCATTGTGCCCCGTGCATTTCGCGGGGTGCTCATGGTTGATCATATTGATTTGGATTTTATGGTAATGGAAGAGTTTTTGGTTAATAGAGTTTAGGAGTATTTTAGATACAAATGTAGGTATAAAAGAGTAAGAATAAAAGTAGGAAAGAAATGTAAGAATAAAAGCAGGAATATATATACAGTTTTAGTAATAAAAATTAAAAATAATATACATCTAAGTTTACTGCAGCTAGCTCGCGAATCACTGAGCACGAGAGAAGGTAACTTGAGGCACAGTTGAGCAAAGTAAGAGTCAATTTACTAAAAGTCAAATTATTTTGTAAAAAACCAAAAAGGAATAATTATGTTTTTTAATAAGTAATAAAAATATTAAGGATATATACGTAACTCGGTTGCTAAAATAAAAAATATAATATGTATATGAGGTTATTTCAATTGGCCGATGAACTATCAAGCACAGAACAAGATGAGTAAAGCTAGATTCAGATGTGCCATTCGACTGATTTAATGAAAATAAATATTTAAAATAATTTTTTTTTTAAATAACTTGATGGATCATATAGAAACTGCTATGATATTTTTATAAAAGCATTGAGAACAATGGTTATCGTATTGCTTGATCCGAGCAATTTGAATAAGTAAATGTTTATATCTCGCCGCTTGCTTCATCCCAAGGATTTCAACAATTGGGAGACCACAGGCAGTGGAGGGTACAAGTCACTGGAACTATTAAATAAGCACATGTGTGCATTTAATGGTGATTAGACAGTGAAAAGGAAATGTAAGAAATGTCAAGAGAAAAGTTGCTTTACAATCATATACTTACGTAAACGAATCGAGTAAAGTCGAGTTTTGGTTTAATTAAATTGAGATCGACTAAATTAGCTAATTTTGAGTTAATTCAGATTGAAAATCAAGCTGGACAAGTCGTAAGTAATGAAACTCAAAGACGAAGTTGAATTTTAATTTGAGCTTAATAAAGCTGAGACTCGAGGCGACTCAGGTCTTGAGAACAATAAATTTACTATAAAATTTTTAAAAATAAATAAGATAATTATTTTTGCTACTAAGCAAAAAAAATTAGGAATATATGTAAACTTTAACTAATAAAAAAAAAATAATATACATCTAAACTTACTACAGTTAGCTCGTAAATCACTGAACATGAGAGAAAGGAAGCTGAGGCACAGTTGAACAAAGTAAAAGTAAATTTACTTTTGGAAAAAGCAAAAAGAATAAATATTTTTCATAATAACTAATAAAAATATTAAAGATATATATGTAATTTGGTTATTAAAATAAAAATAAAATACATATGCGAGTGTATTTCAGTCGACTCATGAAGCATCGAGCATGAAAGAAGATGACTTAAGTTGGGCTAAAGTATGTGACTCAATCTATTTAATAAAAGGAAATATAAAAAATATTATTTTTTAAAATAACTAATAACAACGATAATTTTTATGGGGAGGGGAAATATATTATAATTTTTTAAAAATAAATAGAATAATTATTTTTGGCAGTAAGCAATAAAAAATTAAGAATATATATGTAATTATGCTATTAAAATTTGAATATATCATATATCTGAAGTCACTGCAATTAGCTCATGAATTATCAAGTGTGAGAAAAGGCAACTCGAATCAGACCTAAGGTGATTAAAAGTCAAATCATTATTTAAAAACCAAAAGAATAATTATGTTTCTTAATAAGTAATAAAAAAATATGAACGATACATATGTAATTTGGTTACTAAAACAAAAAATAGGATATGCATCTGAAGTTATTTAAACTGGCTCATGAACTATGAAGCATGGAAGAAGATGACTAAAGTTGAACTCAAATATGTCATGCAACCGATTTAACGAAAATAAATATTAATTTTTTTTTTAAAAGCTTGATGGATCGTATAGAAAGTGTTATGGTATTTTTATTTTTTTTTAAAAGTGTTGAGCGCAACACCAATGGTATTCATTGATCCCAGGAATTTCAGTAGTAACTAAATGTTTATGCAGCTGCTCGATCCGAGGAATTTCAAGAATTGCAAGACAAAGGCCGGTGGAAGCGGGGCCCAGACATAGCAGAAGAAAGGACAAAATGCAGGAAGGAATTACGAATAAACCAATAGAAAGGGCATTATGGGAACAAGGAGGCAAAAGCAACCCAACAGCAAAGCACATGAGACGGGAGGATGGCCAATGGAGCACGGGAAAAGACAGAAATATACAAAATCAGCAGCCAAATTGCAAAATTTCCAAGCCTTCGGCGCTTTATATAAAGTATAAGATAAGATATCACCCGCCGGCGGAAGAGAGAGAGAGAGAGAGAGAGAGATCCTGCTCGCTGCATCTTCCTCCTCCGAATTTCAAAAGCAGGAAAGCCAAGTAGAAAAAATCACAAACATGATGACAAACTAAAAACACAACAGAAATTAGCCATCATCATTCCTCGAATACCATTTCCAATATAATAGTGGAAATTACATATAATCACCACCCACAGAATTATGACTTTTCTCAATTCATCTAGTAACAAACATTTTGCAATGAATACGTAGGATGGCTTTGCTTGTGCCCCCGCTAAATCCGCACCCTCAAGATTGGAAACCAGATTTACATATACACAAACTTCCAGACAAGAAACTCTCAAATCATTTGGAAATCACACCTAAGCATATCCGCAAACCAGTACACTGCAAATGAAATCCTAGAAAGCTCAGCTCGGACTTGGGAGGATAATTTACATACTAAGCAGCAGTAGTAGTACAACTTTCAACAATTGATTGTCGATGGCAGCATTATACAAATTGTTCTCCCAAACAACTATTTGGGGGGAGGGGGGGGGGTGTGGATTTTTTACCCTAAACAGAGAGACACCAGCATTAAGCAAATTATCAGCTGCTGATCCCAGATTCCACTCCCCTGATACCAGATCCCAGATTCCACACAGAAGTTGCACTTTGTTTCTTCTTTTTCTTACTCTCCTTCGTCACTAGGATTGAAATCCTAGCAAACCCGTACTTCTTTCTCTTTGCAGGGAGTTGCTTAGCATTGTCAGCCCCCCCTTTGGGAGCAAAATTCTTATCACCATGGTGTTTCCCAAGCATTTGGGCTAGCGACACCTTACGCTTCCCAACATTCTTATCTCCCTGCATTCCATTCTCAAATTCTTCAGTCAAAAGCAGCTTCCTGCTCAGTATTTGACCAATAGATAACGTTGGCTTCAGGACTGGTTTTAGCTCATCGTTTACCAGACTGATACCATTTACATCCAGCAGACTAGAATCTTTCCGGAGATGAGATGGGCAAGTGTTTTTGAACTTTGTAGAGTTGTGCACAGGGCGCCTTTTCTGGCCCCGTTCAGATCTCCATTTTCGCAGAGCCTCTTCAACTGCCAATTTGCCTCTATTTGCACTCTCGACTCTACTCAGTGCTTCTTCCAAGGCCTTCTTGCTACTCTTCACTTCTTCTGTAGCCTCCTCTACCTTCTTTAGGATTTCAGCTTTTGATAAATTAGCTTCGTCCACTTGAAGCATTGCATCTACCAATCCACTCTGATAAGCGGCCTCAGCTTCACGTGCTTTTGACTTCAGTGAAGCGTATTCCTCACAGGTAATAGTTAAAACTTCAGGCTTTTGCTCTAAACCAGAACAAGCATTCTCAGTCTTAGATAGTGCTCTAATCTCTGCAAGAGCAACAGCTTCGGATGCTCTAGCCGCTTCCTTCATTTTCTTAGCAGCCACTAGCCTGATCTCAGCAGTCTTGATCCGAATCTTTGCCCGTTCAATCTCAGACATTGCTCTTGAGACTTCTGATCTTGCAGCTTCTCCGACTTTCTTAAACTCTTCTGTCTCGGTGGTCAACTTTTGGATTTCCTTTGCCATATTCATGGTTTCGTCGCAACTGATTCTACCTTGATCTGTGCATTTCACTAGGTGTAGCTTACCTTTAGTTTGGTTCAGCTCCGTTTCAAGAGATGAAACTTTTACGGTATTTGATGACAGCCTTTGACGAGTCCTCTCAAGTGAGATTCGCTCCTTCTCAATTTTTCTGTTATATGATTCAACTGTGGCTCGAATCTCTGCAAGATCAGTTGTGGTCCTCGTTAAGTTTAACTTGGCCTCTTTCAGCTGCAACAAGATAAAACCTGGAGCAGATGATGGACAGAGGTCCAAACCACTGTTAGCAGTCTGATGGCTATCCACCTCTGCCGCTTCAACAGGATTTACATCCTTGTCATTGAGGGTTGAACATACTTCAGAAGTTTCTTTGTGCAGGTTTGCCTTCAGTTCTTCCACAACCATTTTAGTGGCCTCCAGTTCTTTTAAAACATCAAAAGTTTCCCTTTCTTTCATGGCAAGATCTTTTTCCAACTGCACAGCTTGTTCCTCCAAGTGTGTGATGTCCACAAGTTCATTGCCATGCTGCAAAACACCAGTAAAGTCAGCTATATAAAAGGTTTAACACCAAAAGAAGAGCATAAAAGTAGCACCTACAAAGTATCACAGTTGACATAATCTTTCCAACGTGGATATAACATCCCTAATATGTCACAAAACGGAAATTGCCGGACTTCATTTCTACAGAACCAAGTTCTTCCCTTCCCCCCCCCCCTCTCCCAATGATAGATTTTGTTGCGGTTTCAGAGGTATATTGGTGTATCATGTATGGCTGCACCAATTGTTCTTTTTATTCATATTTCTCAAGGATAAACCCTGCAAGATAGGAAGTTCGTAACATTCTGCTGTAAGGTAAAATTATCCTTGAGAAAGAACATCTCACGCACAAAAGGTAAAATTATACATGTGGCAAGATTGAGCCCAAATTATAGCAACAAAACTAATTTTCAGGTTAACCATTTTAGAAGCGAGATCTTTAGAATCAAAGCGCACGCGCGAAATTGAACAATTGTGCAAGTGACATTGTTCTATCATAGAACATTCAAGAAAGATTTAGCGCTCCACTCGTCTCGAGTCTCGACTACAGGATAGACTCTTAATGGAGTTTAAAGTTGGACAAGAGAGAGAATTTTATCATTACTTGTAAGCTGAAAGACGAAGAATACCAAGCAAAGATTGGCTACACACAATAATATATACCGCTGGAAAGAGCTGCTGCCCGGGAAGCAAAATCTCATCAACCAAAGTTGTGTGTTTTCCAGAGCTGGGTGAAAAAATGCACAGTCGTATGAGGAGTTTTTTTTTAATAATGCAGCGGCGGAAGAATTGGCATCGAATCTTAGTTAAACGTCAAGAAACTTCAAAAAAAGGAAAAAGTCTCAGACACCAAGCAAAAAAGGAGAGACGAAAAGAGATAAACCTCAGAAGAGGAAGAAGAGGGCTTGTGGTTCTGGGAAGAAGGTTTCCAGAAGCCCATTCCCCCGAATCGGGATGCTGCCTCCTTCACGGACTCGAAGGGTGCAGAGGTGTCGATCTCCGCCCGCACAGCGCCCTTGTCCTCCTCCTGCGCCTCCCCCTCCTCATCCGGGGAATCCAGGAGGATATGGGTGGCGGGCCCCATTGCAGGACAGGAATCGAAGCCCTCGTGGTCTTGATGGAAGGCTTCAGAAGCACTCTGCCTAACTCCACTTAGGGCGGCCATTGGTAACTGTGGAGGAAGTGTGGTACTCATAAAAACCCACAAAACCAAAACCCAAACTTGGTCGTGTCTCTCTCAGTCGCAATCAAAGTTAGAAATGGAGTGAACCAAATAGGACGGACTACTTTGGGTTGGTGCGGAGCAATGAGCAGCAAAGTGGCGACAATTTTGACCTGAGTGCGTGGGAAGAAGGAAGAAGAAGTGGAGTGCTAATCCCACGTAGTAGCAGGGGTAGTGGTAGTATATGGTGGTGACTCTTCTACTGTACTGGTAGCATATAAATAGAGGAAACAGAAAGGACTGATGGCCGCTGAGAGGAGAGATGAGGGAGCAGAGTAACGTCTTTGGAGGCAGCAGTGCTTGCATTATTTAAAAGTATTTACAGTACTACTTTTTTTTTTTTTTGGAACAGAAGCCGAGGGCTTTTGTAACGTTTGGATTTTTCCACAAAGCCACGAGAGCCAACGCCAGCACTGTCTCGGCGTCAGGGTCAGGAGCAGCAGCAAGTACTACAGTTGGAGACGTAGGGTAGGATCCCTTAAATTGAATCCCATGGAAATGGAGTGTTACAAATCACAAACCCTAATCAACAACAAGTTGGTCAGGTCTTGTCTGGATTGCTATTTTTCAGATTTTTGTAGAAAAATATACTATAGTGATTTTGGTATACGTGAGGTAAAAAGATTTATGAAAAATGTAAAATGTAAAAAAAAAAATTGTGAAAAACTTCAATCCAAACAAATGTCTTGTCTATGATTGCCATTTTCTACTGTTTTGATGTATATAAGGTAAAAAGATATTTAGAAAATATGGTCACAAAAAATATAAAAAAACTTTCTATAGAAAACTCCAATCCAAACAAGGTTGGGGAGAGGGCCACGTTTAAACCAATTAGTGCATTTGAAATGAATATTATTTAATAATAATTTTTATCGTAACACAATTTTTAATGTGTTTTATATGAGATAAAATTGTGATTAAAAAAAATAAAAAATGTATTGAAAAACATATTTAGGGAATCTCGAGTTTTTCCCCAAAAAGAAGATGTAGAGGTCAATATATGATTGCAGTATACAAATACCAAATCACATCTTATTGACTCGTGAGAATCTTATGAAAGTTACAAGGTAAATGAAAATGATCAAAAATCGATCAATTTACAGTTTAAAAGAAGAAAGATGAGTGACAGATAACTAGTGTAGAAGTTTTAGGAATTTTAAAAATTCTTTTTTACTCTACAATACAAATTTTTTAACTATTCCGTATTATACCATCTATTATTTCTTTTTATTTTTTTTATATCATGTGCCTTGGTGTTTTTTTCTAATAAGTTGCTCCTAATTCAGATTAGAAGTATAGCATTATTCTAGGACAATTATGAATCAGCATTAATGTCATTTCATTAAAATTTTGAATGGAAAATTTATCATGACTAGTCAACAAAGGTGGCAAAATGTACATGTTTAAAGTTCAAGGGGTAATGTGTTACAAAGAATCAAGTTTAGTGGGGCAAACTATAATTAATCCGAAAAAAGAATAAGTGATGGACTTTGTTTCCCTTTAATCTTCATTCCTTCAAACCAAAATTTAATCCCTTAAAAAAAAAGAAGAAGAAAGAAATTGAAAACAAACATGTATCCCTTCACAAGAAGAGACGAATTGGGAGTAGTTGAGAGGGAAAACCATTCAAGTTTTTCACCTCCTCTCACTCTCACTCCCCGGCAACTCAACCAGCATGGACCCCCTATTGCCTACTCGCCAAGTACTTTTACCCAAGCCCCACCCCCTCCGACCAAATACTGCAAAAGAGAGGGATTTCCGTTGAAATATTCATCTGGTGCAACACTTTCACGTTCTGTCCTGCATGTAATGTAACACCTCTCTGCTTCCAGACATGTTTTGGGCTAACTCATACATTTTTATTTTGTTTTTAACATGAAACGCAGTAATTTTTTTCTAAATAAAACACACCAAAATGCACCCAATCCAAGTAGACCATATGCGACAACTTGCTGATACCTAAAAATTTACCGATTCACCACCGGGGTTAAAAAAATAAAAAATAAAAAGAGATGATTGGTTGATTGCACATTAAATAATTCGTTTGTCCTAGTATTTTTCTATCTTTTCCAAGATAGAAATGAAACAGAGACTGTGCAGTAACCGTTAAAAAGTACTTCCTTTTTTTTTTTTTTTCCGGATTTGTTCAAGACCACTGCAAATGCAGTTTCACAAAGAGGATCTGTGATATAGATTGGAGGCTAGTGCTTGGCTGAAATCAATTGCATTGTTTTGTAGCAACGCTTGTGAAGCAAGCGGTTTTTCTTTTTTTTAATGCATAATTTTAATTTTAATTTTAATTTCTATTTCTTCTTATTTTCGTGGCTTACCACCTGGTCTGAAAAGTCTTCACGACTTCCGCCTTCCGGACCATTTGTTTGTCCATGTTTAACCGGAAATGGTGACCCCCACGCCCCGCCGCCCATGTATGATACGTTCACAATAAATTCATAAATCCGGCTAGTACATCATCAGCCCATCGTGGAATCGCCGTAGCCCAAGTGTATCCTAAAACCATCCATCAGGCCCAAACGACCAAGAAGCCAATTTGTCCAATGCAACTCAAAACTCACATGACCCGGGGCGGGCCTAACGCTGTCCGGGCTTCCGAGACTGTATCCGCAGACAACAACAGATTTTCGGGGGGTAAAAAAAGGGAGGCACGATTCATTTGATCAAACAAAGCCATTCCCTCGAAGAGAGGATATAATAAGGGTGATCAGGCCGAGACAGTAAATCTGATCGATGGGAGCATTAATAATTTTGGGCTTTTAAGGATGCTTTCATTTTTAATCGTCCAAATGGCATTTTTAGAGATAATATATACCATGCAAATATCAAGAGGTTGCATATACAAGTGATAATGTTTGAACTACTAGGAATTCACCGAGGATCAATTATGAAATTTTAGTCAGTTGCTTATCAAGATTAGGCTTCTCCGGACAGTTGTATAGATTTTTTCCATGTTTTTTTTGGAGGGGGGGTGTGTGAAGGGGGTGGGGAGGAAAGGGATGGAAGGAAGATAGGGCTAGCTGGACATTAGTAATGAAAAATGGGAACTATGAGAATGGAATGTAGAAATCAAACAGGATTGGTTTTCCATGGGCTCATTTGGAGCCTATCTGGCAATATATAAATTAGAAAGCGAATAAAATCTGCAAGTACATTATTGATAGGAAGATTATTTTGGCCAAGAAGAAAAAGATCTAAAAGTAGGACCAGAGCTAACTAGGAAGTCGTATCTATTTCACAGGGATGCTCAGAAGCAGGATAAACAACAATAACATCCCCCAAGTGTCTAAGAGTGAAGCAAAGTTCAAACTGTAGTTTGCATGCCGCGATGGCTAATCTTGGAAGAGGGAAGGGAGGGTTCGGTAGAGTGGTAGAGGGCACGTACACCATGACAGCATCTTTAAGATTTCAATGTAGTTCAAACGTCCGATTACATTCCCAAACCCTAAAGAAAAAGTAGTGAAAGTGAAACTGGGAGAGCCATTTCCAAAACCAATTGTGTCCGAGTGTGGACTGACTATATATTTCGCAAGGTCGGTCCTGAGTTGGCGCAATACTCTCTCAAGTTTCGTGTTGATTTTATCCCCCATTTGCTATGATTGAAAAGCCGAAGACGAAATAGAATTGGAGAAGTCGCTTGTAAATGATGGTGCAAAACAAGTAAACAACGGATGGGTGCATTCCTTCTTCTTCTTCTTCTTTTCCTTTGATACTACAGACTTCGTACTGCATTTATTTAAGGTAGGTACGTGCCCTGATGGAGATGCTGTCTACTGTCATAAAAATATAAATGACGACCATTTATTTTAGGCTTACCAGTCCAACCACATAAATAACCGACAATTCCCAACAAAAAAAGCACTCATTTTTACAACTTGGCAAAAGTTAAAAGCGCTCTATATCATCTCTCTGCAAGCCAGGCTGGAGAAAAAGGGACAATCAAAGTGACCGCTGCCGATGAATTAGTCCTTCCCCTTAGGAGTTAGGCCTTGAGTTGAGGGGGCCGGGCAGCGATTTTTAATTTCCGATCGATCCCGAACCAAACATGGGCAACTTTTTAAATGCTGCTGTTTTGGTTGGTGCACGGTTTTTTAATGCGCCTGCCTGAGCTTGATGATGATAATATGTGGTCGTCCTCCCCTAACCCTAAGGGGTCGCGGGTCATACCCCATCTTCAACAATATTCCAAGATGGACAGGACAGCCATGGATTGGAAGCTCGGCTGCCCCGGCCCATGTGAATGTGATGTTGAGCAGCTACTGTCGGTCTGCAAATTTAAGTTTAACCACCCCCACCCCATCGAGTCCAAATTAATTAATGCGTCGATCCCACACTAACACACGGTTCTATTTGATAAAATGCATCACGATCGATCTTCAATTGGACGGAGTGAATCTTATAGCTTTTGAAGCTATATATATATATATGCTGATCGCGACATATACTTGTATCTTTACATGACGATATTTTCTTAGCTTTCACATTAATAATTAATTAATGCAAATGATGTGTCCATGAAGAATGTGAAACATTTCGTATCTTGGCGTGCTTATTCCTCGTTTTGCCATTAGGGTGCTCTCTCGCATCGCATCCTGTAGAGGATTTGGTTCCCGCGGATTCATTCAAGCGTGCATGAAACGTTAATTATATAATTCATAAAGCTACCAAGGTTTCTAGTCTCTAGTTACCAGGTCTTCGAGTAAAGTAAATCAGTCCCTTGGCACAGAATTGGGCGGCGGGACTCCAGATTTTTGTGTCACCGTGATAAATAGTTTGTTTTGCGTCCTTATCGACGACAACAGGTCACTCTTCTAGGTGGCCTCGTCATGAATGAGGATGGGATAATCATGGAGATCTTTCATTTATATATAGGGTGCGCAAGATAAAGATGGAGCAAGGTTGCAGACCTAACCTTTGGTTTTTCGTGTGTACCTCTACCTGCATTACTATTTAGTTGTTTATTATTAGTACTACTTACAAAGAGCACCTGCATTGCTGCTGCATTGTTTATGTTTTTGTTATAGACCTCTAAATATATAGGTAATAAGTTTAGAATAATAAATCTCGTATAAACTGACAAAGTACACACTAGCGCTCTAAACATTCAGGTGCTGAATTTCAATTTAAATTTGAATTTCATTTTTTGCACATGTGCCATGGTGCTGACGTATGTATTATTAGTGTATATAAGATTAATCATTAAATTCACACGTTAAACATATGTCACATAGCAAATGCATTTATCTCTTGCCCAATAGTTAAACTTAATTAGGGATGCTATTGTTACACGTTAGTGTGTGTGAAGCATTCCGATGATGCATTGATACGTGTCTTTCCCATGAGTTAAAACTTAATACTAAGAGATGTCATTGTGATAATTTAAGTGGCGCAGGTGTCAACACATTACAACGTGTAACATGGAAAGTTGAACCCAGAACACCCATTCCCCTCATCTAGGGTTCATTACAAGCACTTACTACAATTCACACAAAATTTTAATTGTAGAATCTTATAGTTGAGCAAATTAATAATCATGTTCGCTTCAAAGTCTGATGGTCTTGAGGGCTTGATATTAATCACTCCGGTATGTTTTTTGCGCTCCTTGTATGCCCCGCTCCATCTTAGGTTTTCATCGATCTCAGTCCTCCCCGCAGGGAAATTAAGAATGAAACTGCAACAAATGATTGGCATTCTTTCCTTATTCTAGAATGACCAAGGGACTGTATATTGTCCTAAACCGTTAAATGGGCGTTAAGGTGGATACTTTGCTTCTGCCCATCATCAATGCTCCGTAGCAGGAGGGGAATAATACCAGCATGGCCCAATTGCCCAATTCCAACTAAATCCATGCATCCATCCAAATAGACGCGCGTATCCATTCTCAACCCATCCACTCCCAAGGTTGAGGCAATCTATACACAAATAAACGTACCCTTACTCTTTTAATACTGTATCATGTGCCCGACCGTCTCTCTCCGCTGTCGCTCACTTCCTACGACTAATTCTACTGAGAGGTCCAACGACGTGAACCCCGCGAAGACAAGACAAATGCTGAGCAATGGCGGCCCTAACTTCCACAAAAAGATGTCACTCCTCCGTACCAAACACGATGATAAATTCATCTCCAGGCTCGTGTCCAAGGAAAACTCCGTAGCCAACCCTTCTTTCAGAGTGTACTACGGAGACTTATCCGGTGCAGTCCCGTTCACATGGGAGACTAGGCCTGGTACCCCGAAACACGCTGCTTTTTCTGATTCTACGTCCCTCCCTCCGCTCACTCCCCCTCCGTCCTACTATATTTCCCACAGCAGCAGCACTGACAAGTCCACAAAGAAGCAACCGACATCTAAAGCGGTGTTGCGCAGTTTGCTAGCGAGGATGATGAGTCACAACAAGGCACAACATTTGACAACATCACCTCCTTCATTATCATCCTTGTCATCCTTATCATCCTTGAGGTCCTCCTCCTGCTCGTCCTCCCTTTCTGGTGCAATAACACCTTCCAGTTTCCGTGGGCGCCGTAGACGATTTTCTAGCTGGGGTTCATCACTGGACGACGAGGGTGAAGACGACCACTTGCAAATGCCCAGTGGAGGAGGATCTCCCAAGTCAAGGTTTTGCTTTCCTGTAAGAAGGAACACGATCAGCAGTGGGAATCAAGGCGGCAATTCAGTATCAGTTGTGACCACGAAGAAAAATCTCTTGTCCATCATTGGCTGTGGATCTGGCTAATCATCAGGATTCGAGAATTGCTTCTTGACGATCTGCCGCATTTATTTGCCTTTAACTTCTGTTTCTGTTTGTGTTTGCTAGCTGGTGTGTTCATGGAAGTGAACGTTTCATCAACCTGCAACTTTCAAGTTTCTACTTGCGGCTGCGAACTAGAAATATATTCATGATTCTGAAAGCTAGCCAATGAGCGAATCTGGTAAGCAATAATTGACGTCTACCATTCATGCTAATGAAGCACTTCATATTCTCTCGTATCCCTGGCCTCCTCTTCACCCGCTGTTATTCAGAATTGTAGACTATTGAAGCATGTCCATCTAATAATGGTGATATTAGATCATATATGTACTGTGTAGCATGCCTTGGAGTTGTCGACCAGAATGAATGTACTGTGCAGGCTGCAAATACTGTTGTTAGCATTAATGAGGTTCACAAATAAGGGCTAGAACAATGTCCTAAGATCCCATGTTTCTAATCAATAAATTCTTCATTTCATTGAGGGCTGCGCCAAATGTAACAGCAAGCAGTCTTAACTCCATCCAACGTGGGTCAAAGTAGCTTAATTAGCAGTGCAGGATATTAATCTACATGAAATAATTAATCTCCGATTACCAAAGCTCAGGAGCAGAAGTGAAAGTAGCAGTAGTAGTATCTTGGTTTAATCCTGGGAACCACTCGTGGGGTCATGGTAGTGATTTCTTTGAGAGAGAACAAGCACACACACAACGACATTAGTACAAGTTGCTGGAGTCCCGAAGACTGGACTTCCCACACTGTTGACCGCTTGATAATACGGTGAGAAATTAAGTTGGTAAAAGGTTCCCATCCCTAATAAATTTATGGGTTGATGGCCCCGCCACGGGTTGTGGCTTGAATCTAGGCCGTCAAATTTGATGGCAAAAAAGTACATTTATTTTCAAATATTTGAAATATGATAATATGACTCGAAACCGAAGTACAAACCTCACGCTGCAGCCCCTAAACCATCATCATGTCAAAAGGAATACTGGCTTGGGCTAGCATGTACATGAGATTAAAATAAATAAATACATTTATTCAATCCCTAGATAGTGGAGCATTCACAGTGTGAAAACAATTGAACGGAGTAGCACTGGCAGTGCTTGCTCAACAAGGGAACATAGGGTTAAGATCAATACAATCTATTGAATCTCTCTCCCTTGATCTATCCATTTATTTATATCTAAATGATTAGACTCTTGTAAAATCATCCCATTGCACCACTCTTGTTACTTTGACATCTAGATTAATATATTAAAAAAATGATAATCTTTTGAGAATATTTTGACATTCAATTTATGTGAAATATTTGGACGGTGAAAAATGTATAGAACTTGTAATGATTAATCAAACGGTAAAATCTAGTCAATTTCATACAAAATTTGATGTATGACTATCACAATTGATGAAATAGACTATGAATGGTAGTAATTGTCAAAAATAATTTTTTAAATCAACCGTGACGGAGAGAAATTATGTAATACAATGAAAAGGAACGCAATATATCCTTTTGGTAAAGGATTCACGGCCTCATTGCAAATGCAGATCCACCGACAAGTATCTAATATTTTGTGAGCCTAAAAATTTTCCCCACCAAAAGCACAGCAATTTAGCCTGGCTAGCTAGCTAGGCAGGCCTGTAGAATGGACACATTATTATTTAGGCATAAAATAAGCAATTGAAGATAAAGAGGGTCCCGTAATTATATTTGTTCGTATTCTTTCTGACACTGGAGTTCACCTGACTAAGAGGGTCTTCCCTCAATGTCATGGTAATCCTCCATATGATAATTTTCCCTCGAAGACCAAGGATGGAGGCAGGGCCACGGAAGATCCTCTGATCCTTAATTAATGGCCCAAGAAGAAGAAGGCAAATGGATTCGTATGGAAGCGGATTGAGAGAATGAGAGGGATCTATTTATCGACTGTAACAACAAACAAACGGACCCGCTGGAGCTGGTACCAAGTGGTAGCATGATACTAGTGTGTCGGCCGTCTTCATAGATGCAAAATTAAGTACAGGGCAGGCTTAGCTATACCTATACATGCAGAGGTCCCCCAGTCCAGTGTCATCAAATGCTCAACGCTCATGCTGTTTTGCTGGTAGAGAAAAAGCTACAGATACTGGTGGACGCATACGTTCTCCCCGTGACAGAAATGATGGAGATGGCTTTCTGATGGGGGCATGCTGTAAACATCAACTAACATTATCAAGGGATCAGCGATCAGGCTAAAGACAAATCCTACTGCTGGTGGTTCATGGGGAATGTCTCTAAAATTGTCTGAATAATGCCAACAAAAATATCCCACAGATATATGCTGTTTTTGTAAAGGAATCTCGCACGCTTTCACTCAATTTTTTTAGCAACACTGCTTTTGGCATTGGGCTGTTGTAATCTGCCGTAACTGATCAAGGCTTTGGCTCGCAGTATTTCACTTTCTTTTGTTTGATTTGTATTCACAAATCAAAATAACTTGACTCACTTCCTTCTAAGTGACTCAATTAGTCAAGAAGCCAAAGTATTTTTTTCTTTTCTTTTCTTTTCTTTTTTTCAACTAACATTGCAAATTCCTTGGAACTATTGTCGTTGGTCCAGTAGTCAGAGGGAGGGTCCAATTAGTTAAGGGAGAATTCTTGAAGTCTTTCTTAGTTTAGGATTCGGATTCTCTCTCTAGTAGTTGGAGGTGAGAAATGTGTATGAAGGGGTGGGAAGACATTAAAAAACAAATTCTTGAATCTTGAATGAAAATGTAAGAAACAAATGAAATGCCACACTGTAGAGAGAGAGAGAGAGAGAACACTTTTTCCCCCCTCTTTTAGAAGAAAACACCATTTTACACTCCAGAGAAATCATCGGATCCTCTGTCCTAATTTCTATACTAATCTCTATTACACGTACCCGATGTGTGGATGCACTACACAACAATTGGAGAGCTCCACTTCTTGTTAATCCACCTACCTGAGTAAACACTCTGTTGATCAGAAGGCTAGCCTCTTTGTAATGGGCCTAAGGCCCAAATACCCCTCCACTTAGATTCACACTAACAATGCGCCATATGCGTCACCCATGCATTCTGCTCAACAAAACCCGCAACCTTTTTACCTCAATCGTTGATAAACTGCTAGAAACGCCGTCTTGAGAATTGTATCGGTTTACGATTATGAATGAGAAATCAAGTTCGAATGTGTTATTAGTGCATGCATGGGATAGCGGACAATAAACCGGAATTCAATTTCTAATGTTGGATCCACGACGCAAGCAGCTTTAAACAATTCTCATGGGCTCCTCAACAAAATCTCCAAGACGACCACAACCACGTACATAGGTACATATCATAGGAAAATGTCGCTCAAACTTACAGTGCATGGAAGAGTTTACGGATTAAGGACTTGGAAAAAAAAATACTCACATTCAATCTAATTTGCAGCCGTCCAATTCTTTACTCAAAAGAGAACTTGCCTTTCAACGAAATATTACATAAAGGATTTAATTTAATTTAATTTCACAAAGACAACGAAACTCGAATCTAAAAAGATCGATTCAGGAAAAACTCCAGCAGAAGCTATTGGCGATAATTGAACCACGGACGGGGCAGGTATGGAAACTAGTTCACCTTTCTGCAGCTGAATCGGATTTGACCTCGCTTCCCCGTCAATGGTTTAATATTGCCCATCTTGATCATGGAATTGCCAAAATCATTGGAGAAGGCGAGAAAGTTAGTGGCGTAAGACTTGACGAGATCCTGGGTTGGGCCCCCAGTTCCATGTAGTGCCTGATCTGAGTGAAGCAGTCCTCTCTTGCTCACCAAGTTACTGAAGTAGGCGGTGTCGAAGACGGCAGGGGAAGCATCGAGGCGGCCAAGGTTGGAGTCACCTCCAGTGCTAGGACAGGCTGCTCGCATTTGGGTGGCAAAGGAGGGGTCAATGTTATTGGGCTCGTTGTAGATTCGGTTTCTGAAGAGACGGCACTGAGCAAACCCCAGGGTGTGGCCACCAGACAGCGCCACAAGGTCTTTAACGTTGAGACCTTGCTTCTTGAAGCTGCTAATGAGTGCCGGTAAATCCATAAATGGCGAAGGTATGTCATTGTTTGCAGCACTCCTGCTGGCCGTCGTGGAGTCTCTCCTGCCCAGCCGGACCATCCAAGATGGTCCTCCTAACTGTACGCAAACGTCCCATTATACTGCTGTATAAATGTTTCTGTTTATATTAGCTAGTTCTTACTGACCACTAGCAACATGCATGTTTTGGGATGAACAACAAATTGACTAGGTTTTGAGGTCGAGATGATATATATGTATATCTATATCTAAACTGTGTATATAAGATGGGAGAGGAAAGGGTTTGGTATCAACACTTTATGTCATTTGATCTACTCTCACTTTTGTCCATATAAAAATTAATTTTACTTTGATTATCCAAACAACACATTTTGTTAAGATAATTATTTAAACATTTTTTTTTGTTTTTGTTTCTTAAATATAACCACCTCTAAGCTATATGACTATCAACATAACGATTTTTATCAAAATAATTTAGAAGATCAAGATTTTCTTTAGCATTAAATATATGTATTTAAAATCCATTCACTATACATATTATGCTTTATTGTACGCAAATCGAATGTGCGTTTATCACTAATATATACAAAAGGTTTGGTAGAAGGATATATTTGAGTTGTATGCACCCACCGCAACTACGGAGTCACAAGCGGCAACGGCCAAAATGTCGGCGCAAGATACGACGGGCGTCCGCAGACTTTGTCTACTTGGGCCTTGATCCCGTCGATAACCTCAAATCCTCTTGCGGAATTCGCATTAGGAAGCGCATTCTTTTCACTGTCAATTGTGGGTGTTGCATCTAGCAGTATTGAAGCATCACAGCCCTGCAAATATTTTTGGATGTAAGGAGAGAAGGAATCATTGGCACCCAACAATTAAAATTCTACTCCTCCCATCGCGTGCGTGCGTGTATATATAGGCAGGCATGCATGCATGGCCATGCAACGCATTGCACGCTAACTAACCTGTATTGCTGAAGAAATAAAGACGATAAAAATCAAGCAGATAAATCGAATGCATCAGATCTTACATTGACGAAACAGTCATGGAAATGTAGTCGCAGTAAAGAGGCTCCCATACGGCGCTCTTGCCTCACGGCATCCTCCACTATGCGTCTGATGGTTGGCAAGGCTTGCGGACACACTCGGTCATAGTATGCGGGGGAAAGTGAAGCAGAGGAAGCCAGGCCCGATACCAGAGAAGACAATACTATCAGTATTGTCGACGCATGTAGATACAGATACAATACGGAGAATGAAGCCATTGACTGTGGAATTGAGACGCTTCCAATAGAGAGGTGTTCGCGCTCTTCTCTCAGTTTGAACTGCTGCTGCTGCTTTTGATTTTAGTTACTACTACTATTTATAGGACGTAGTTGTTCATCCCGCCCACCAACCCCCCCCCCACCCCAAAAAAAAAAAAAACCAAAAGGAAGGCAACTGTGCCGCTCCAGATCTGATGTTTTTTTCCTACTCAGGAACCCTTAGTCTTCTACGTATATACGAGTACTATACTCGACCGAGGGAAACCCAGTCCATGCAAACTACGCGATTTTCTAAATTATCAACACTTCCTTACTAATTGAATGTGTCAACCACGACATGATTATGAGACAGAAGCTGGCAAGATTTAGAAAGGCAAAAAAAGATTTAGCAAAAAGGTCCTTGCACTGCACCCTAATTACTCAATTTCATTCTCAACCCGTTCAAATTAAATATCATTCTCAATATGGATCGAGGTCATAAGTCATTAGAGTTGTTAACTTGATTGCTTAGTCCAGTAAAGTAGGTCAGTCGGGGATACATATATGTATATGTAATACTGTAGTAGTAGCACATGCTGGGCAATATATCTCTTGAGCAGATATGGTCAAAACTACTAAAATTTCATGTCTGCCAGCATCTTGGACGAACCATGTCTGTGTTCTTTGATTATCAAGAGGAGAAATATAGAATGCGTCTTCTGGCGAGCTACCTTTCCATCTTCTATAGACTCCCTTCAAGTTGTGTTAGCAGTAAAAGTTTAAGGAAGCTTCTGAAAAACTTCAATTGTTACTTAATGACTAATTCCACTGTATTGATCTTATCAGTTGATGGTATGTTGGGCATTTTCGGTGTGTGAAGTCTTCTAAGAAATGCAATAGGAAAGTAGGAATCGGTAGTCCAACAAAAAATTCATGGTCAACGAACTGCATGCCCTAATATAAAGACATACTTTGATTGATTAATGTATACTACTCCATGCATTATATTATATCTGTAGGCATTCAGGTAGCAACCAACAGAACACTATCGATTCGACGACATGCTGGGCGTAAAATAGAAGCGCTGTTTACACACCTCAACTGTCAACGGTATATTAATACTAAAGCCTCGTACGCATGTAGTGCTAATTAATAGGCGATCCCCGTAAAGGGAGAATATCTATGTATAGAGGTCATATTTGCTCTGAAGAATGACTTTTTAAATTGCAATTTACCTGCTAACTGTGTATATTAATTATTGGTTATTATCGTCTTTCAAAAAATACAGCCAAGTTGAACAGCAGCCATCAGCACGCAGCAATGTCAATCAACGCGTATTAGTACAGCTGTATGATTTGGTTGCATCTGCTTTGGGCATATTGCTATTCCATTTTACAAGCTAAAACTATTAATTAGTAGATAATACACTTACTCTTTTTCTTCGCTTCTCCATGGTTAAAATGCTAATATCCATGTCTATATGTGACTCTACGAAGGAGACAATTGACAGTGTATAGGATGATGCACCTTCCTCTTTAAGTAAACGCCTTTGTTTGAAGACAGTGATTATGTCTGGTATGGAAATAGGGCATAATTAAACCGCATAGCAATAACAAATATACACAGGGGAGCACCTGCAGGACAATTAAACCCTTAAATGAGAGAGTGGTAACATGCTCGGATTCTGATCCTCTGGCGCCATCATACACGCATTCTGTATAATATTTTGTCGTTGCAAACTTAGATGATTGCCTCATGTACCGTTAAATTATCAAAGCTCGAATTTCTTTTACAGTTACTCAATAAAGCATCGTGACTCAGTTAATCAATGAGCATGTCTCTAAAAATCCTTCACCATAGTTACCACACATCCCTTCACTTTCCTTTTTGAAACCCGTGATAGATATGATTCCATTCTTTCTACTGCAGATCTTCTTGCCAATGGTTATTGCAATCCATTTTGGGTAAAGAATCATAGTAATACCGCGCAGACACTACAATTTTCAAAATGACCTAAAATCTAGAAATAGAGAGATAAAATAACTAATCTATATGGGTTGGGAGAATAAATGGTCCAAGGATAGTCAGTCCACTTTCAAACATGTAACTTCCATATTTTCCTAGGGAATATTAATGTCTTTTCTTGCTTGGTTATTTGGTCAGGTTAGACGAACAATGGCGTAATTTTTTATTTACGTTTGTCCATGAACTTTGTTACAAACTGCAATTTGGTGAGGGAATACGGGTGATGGGCCAAAAGTACTCTAATACGTTGTCGCTAAAGTCAATAGAAACTTGTAATAATAGGTTGACTATAGCAATTGACACTGTTATGTTGTTGTTTAGTTACTGCTTCGGCCAAATGAGTTCACAAGAATCAATTGTATTTGTTGACTTGTGATGTCCCTTAGATGAAGCTCAAATTGGTGGGAAAATTAATTAGTTAATCATTAGGTGCCTAAATGGTTCTATTATCATCCCGTTCCCTTTCCCATTCCTGTTTGTGAAATTTAAAAGTTTTCTTGTACTTGCAAGGAGTACTGGTAATTAATTAGTTTATGACCTATAACTTGGTGTGAAGGTAGAAACTACTTACAGTTTACCTGTATTCCAAATGTAAGATAGTATTAATATGGTAAAAGTGATGGTATATATAACTAATACATGACGAAAGGAAATCCATACAATTTCATAAGGATAAATTGAAGAAGAAGACATGAAAACATGGTCTACTAATGCAAGAAACGGCATAGAGTGGCAATTGCATCTGAATACTTTAGTCAGTTGGTTCTCCTGCAGTTGGTCCTGATCTGGCCATTTGTACCCGTGAGTGGGCTAAGGTTATCCATCTTTACCATGGCGTTAGCAAAATCGGTGAAAAAGGTGGCAGAATTGGAACTGTAGGTATTGACTTGAGCATCTGTGGATCCTCCGTTGAACAGCTGTTGATCGGAGTGGAGTAGACCCTTTTGGGTTTGCAGGTTCCTGAAATAAGCATTATCAAATGAAGTAGGACTTGTCGTGTCCAGCGGAGAGAGGTTGTTGTCGCCTCCGCTGCTAGGACAATTCGCTTTCAAGGAGGCTGCGAAAGAGGCGTTTATGTTGGCTTCATTGTAGAGACGGTTCCGGAAGAGGAGGCACCTGGCCTGGCCTATTGTGTGACCTCCTGAATATGTAGATACAGATATAGATAGATACATGTAAATTCGGAGTTTGAAACAAAAAATGGCGCCATATGAACAAGTGAATGAGAGATTAAACTATTATAAGGTCACGCTGCGGGCTGCCCTCTCTTCTCTTGAGTCTTGGCACGCAGTTGAATCGATTTAGATGAAAAGAATAATCAAGATGAGTCGGTGATTAAATTAAATGAACAAAACCTGATAGAGCCACCATTTCGTTAGCTGTGAACCCTTTGTTCGCGAAAGCCGATATCAGAGCATTAAGGTTCAGTCCTGGCCCAGGGATATTGCTGTTGGCGGCACTTAAACTTGCTGTGGTCGAGTCCCTTCTGCCAAGTAGTATGTTCCAACTTGGGCCGCTCAGCTGGAAAACACAAATCGAAAGTAGCACTGTGATTAATTGTGCCATATTCATGCATGCTGCATATTCGTGTCAACGATGGTTAAACTTTGTTCACTTAAGCATCACCCCATAAGTAATTTTTTTTCCCCTTTTTTATTGTTCGAGTAGAGATGAGGAGGTCTGGCTGGTTAAATTTCAACTCAACGTGCGTGCGCCAACGTTATAATCGGTTCCTTAGTCCTTACCGCTACAACACCGTCGCGAGCTGCGACAGTCAAAATGTCGGCACAAGAAACAACGCCCTTGCACGAAGTCTCGAGTTGGGATTTGATGCTGTCTATCACCTCAAATCCTCGTAGTGAGTTGATATTGGGGCCAGCCGTCTTTTCTCCTGTGAAGTTTGCTGTGTCATCCAGCAGCACGGATGCATCACATCCCTGTTTCAGCAGTACGTGCTTAATTATTTGCTCAGCAAAGGATAAGAAAATTGAGGCAATTAAACCGGAGTGTTTTAACTAAAACGAGAGTCTTATTCTGCAACTACAAAATATCAAGGGAGCCCCCTTAAAGTTATGAATTAAGTGTCACTTTCCATGATTTTTCTTCGTTGTTGCTTCGTTCCTGGAGTCAAAGCGCTTTGAAATAAAAATAGAAAGTTTGATTACTTTGATCAACCAGTAACTGAAGGTGAGCAACGTCATCTCTAGACCTTTTAACTTCCAGTAGGAATAATTTTTTAAGCACTTGGTGGTACATAATACTATACTTTTTTATAGGATCTGGAAGTTCTAAATGTTCAACAATAACGGCAAGGTTTGTCTGCCTGCATGCATTACATGATGAAAAAATGCACGACAATCAATCATATGCATGGATGAACAGCAGTGTATACTAATTTTGTCCACAACGACAAAGAAGCGACAAAGGTCGATTTTGTGTTTAAAAATCTCCAAAGCTAGCCGGGTGCATCAATTTCTGCTCTTCCTATATCTTCATTTTTTTTTCTTTCTTGGGGTAATAACTAAACGAAGTCCCCCAAGGCTAGCCAAGATGTAGGGGACGTTGTGGAAAGTACCCAGCGCCCACACGAAAATAATTCCCAAGGTCCAGAACGTGAGCATCCATTTTGCTGTATAATTTCGAGTTTAATAATTTCACGACATAATCCACTGTTGAACATAAGTCTTACCAAAGCTTAAACTGACGATGCCCTAGCACAGCTGGAACAAGTTGGGGACGATGTATCTTTTTATGAGGTTATTCTAGAATCTAGAATAGACTAGCAGTGCAATTAAGCTAAGCCGTTGATATTATAACATTTACCTGCATGTGGGATTAGAAGATTTGAAAAGGCAGTTTAATACACACTAGGTTTGCGCCCCAAAAAAAAAAAAAAATCACCCTGTGCCTACTGGTGTTTGTTACACCTTTTGGTGTTAAATCGATGTGTTATACCAGGTGAGGCTCACCCTCTATAATTCAGTTGGAATATCTAACACCGAAGGTGTTAATTAGTAGTGATAATCAAAAAGCCCTAATGGAGTACCATGCATCCTGTCTAATGATTGTTGTCAACGATGTGTGGGAGTCGGACTCGTACGTGCATGGTGTCGTGGGGTCACATATATCATGTACGCCTAGGCACCACACTCGAAAACAAATAGACATCAGAAAAATTTAGGAAGAAAAACGAGCAAAGTGAAGTTCACTTGCATTTACGAAACAATCATGGAAATGAAGACGGAGTAAGGATGCCCCCATCCGAGCCTCCTTTGATACAGCAGAGTTCACCGCTGTTTTGATGGTGGTGAGCACGCTTGGGCAAGAGGCTGCATAGAAGTTGGCAGATAATTGAGCAGAAGTCATTCCAACAAGAAGAATGAATGTTACGAAGCTGATTGTAAGACTACTAATGTCGCTAGTTTTTGGTATCCATAGTAAAGAGTGAGAGGCAGCCATGACTATACACTACAACGTGGTCAAAGTTTAGCAAGTTGAGGCGGGTGAAGGAGGGAAGGAAAAGGTATAGCAGAGGATATTATCTATATATTATGCACCACAACAGTGCAGCTGCTTCTTGAGGAAATGGTACATATGTTATTCGAGTATTATCTCGATGCCTCCTATTTATAGTTGCTCTGTCTCATGAAATACAGCTAGCTGCTCTTCCGTGTCACTCTTTACCACCTGGACTTGGTCAACCATATTCCAAAAATAATATAGATGGAGACTGAAGATTGAGCAACAATATCAGTACGTAGTAGCATTTCATCTCTGAGAAGGGAAAAAACCATAAAGGAAATAAAAGATAACCTGCAACATTTATTCAACGGTACTGATTTATTTCAGGGATAAACACGATCGAACTGACATGACCTCCAGGAATTGGAATAAAATTACTTGATTTGTGCCTGTGTAGGCCAAAAATGTACTAACTAACAAAAGACTATAGCAAAACATGCAGTCATGACAATTTTCATCGTTAGTATTAAATGAGATTTTGGGGCACCTGTGCAAGTTGAGCGTCAGGAAGTATAAGGATTAGATGTGTTAGGAGCCTTTTGTGGTGTTCACTGATCAAAAGATTGATGTTTTAGTCACTAAACACCATAGTAACTACTGTGGCTTTAGTAGTTGGATGTTTATCTGCATGCGAGAAGCTCACTGTCCGTGAGAGGTCAATTAATTGATTATGCAACGCCGGAGATTTATGTGAAAATCCACTCACCAGAGGCGATTTTCCTCCGCATGTTATGGTCTTTCTCGGCCATCGTTGACCATACGAACACATATTTGGACAAAGATTATTCACGACCACATAATGGTTTTATGTGAAAGAATCGGTGTCATGTTCGCACACCAAACCAAACCACCAGCCATTCTTGTTAAGATCATTTGCTTCTACACCTAGGCAAACGGTCATAAAGAGCATTAATTTTCAGCATGACAGAGATTCAGGACTACCCTGCCCAAACGCATCGATCGAGTGAAGCAGTTTCTGTTAGCGAAATGGATAATTGCAGGGAGAAGATGATTAATTGGTGACCGATAAGAAGTCATACTGCTCGAATAATGAAATGACACGGATTTTGTAAACAGAAATCATAGTGTGGCCATGTCTTCTTGGATTGACGTGGTCGGTTTCAACTTCAATTAACACAGATTAATGGGATTCTTCGTTGAATTATATACATATATATATATATTAACATAAAGGGATAAGGTAGGTTTCTACAACGCGGCATCGCACAGAAGAACGGAAGCCTTTGCTGATCTAAAGATTCTCCACCGATGGGAGTGAGTGCGACAGCTTCTTCTTCTCCTGCTTTGATTTGAGCCTGTAATCTTTACTACTCTCCTATTCTACTTTGACGTGTTGAATGTTAGTGCAAGTGATGCTTTTGGCACTAAAAATACAGCGACAATAAGCCTGAGCCTGACTAATACTTATTAGAAAAAGATGCTCTTGCCTTTCCTTTTATTCCTCTCTTTCTTCTCTCCTCTTTTGTAAACAAGAGAGGAGCAGGATTCAAAAAATATATATATATATATATTTATAGGAAGAGGACGGGGTTAAGTAGAAAATTTGAAATCAAGATTTTGAATATTTTTAGAGTCCTAAAAGGCAATCACTAGATCCAAGAGACTTACATTGAGAAGGATGTTTTAATTTCTCTCTCTCTTGATTTTTATACTTTTGACATTTTTGTTAGCTCAGTATGGAGACCTTCATTTCATAGTGTGGTTGGATGATCTGGACTTTGTGTGAACGGAGCATGCGTGGGAGAATCTTCAGCTAGCGTTCAAGGTACAAACCCAAACCCTGTGGTGCGATCCGGCGCCAACCCGTTTACCCGGTCCCCGAGCGCAAAGATCCAAAAAAAATTGAGATTCGTTCTAACGCTCCCTCTGCTTTTGGCAATTATCAGCTCATCTCACCTACTGCAAAAGCTGTCTGCGGAATATTCCACGCCAATCATCATCAGTTCACCACGCGATAGCGATAGGCCTCAAGCCAGCCAGCCAGCCAGAGCTAGTGCTTGCCATAGGGGCATTGGAAGCCTCTTTTTCACCCCCACCTCCCTCTCGATCGCGTACCTTTCTTTTTTTCTTTTTTTCTTTTTTCTTTTGAGAAATTGAGTCGAAAGAGTTAATCCATGCCATGCTCATAAATTATTTTTTCCACTTACCAAACCTTATAAATTGGTTGGAAATTAAAATTTAGTCTAGATGATTAAGTTTGAGGCGCCGACATTTTGACTTAAACCAAGTATGTCCATAGCTTTCAAGAAGCGAAGATTGAGCTGGGTACTTTCAATTCAAAACAAATCTCAAATTTTTATTCTCAGTTTCAGCCCCACCCCCCTTTCGTTTTCTCATCTCGATCTCAGTAAGAGTATCATACTATGACCCTATGAGGTAGGTGCATTCAAGAAAAAAAATACTAGGTTTGTTTGGATAGTAGATTGTTTGGGATTATTTGATTATCTAAATACTGTAGCACTTTTTTGATGTGATGTATGAGATAAAAGGTGATTAAAAAACGTGTTGATGATGTAAGTAGGGAAATAAATCAAATAACTGTATATTATTGTGAACAATTATTTTAGCTAGCCCACTGCTTGAAAAGCGCGCATATGTTTGAAGTTTGGCAATCCAAAACCGCAGGCGTGTGGGACCTGTTGTAAATTTAATCCTACCAGTCAGCTGGCTAGCTTTAGGCATAATAATCAAATACCGTGTCCATTATTCTCTGTTGATATGTACATATCTATTAACTATTTATATTACTACTATATAAGGCCTACTGATAGACATGTGTCAGTGCCAATTTTTAGTATTTTCGCCATGAGTACAGGTTTACACGAAATTTCGATGCCTAAGAAAAAAAAAAAAAAAAGGACCAATTTTAGTTACGCAATGTTAGAATCTTAACAAAGAAAATTGAACTTTCCCCAGCAAAAGAAGATGGATTTAATTAGTACATAGGACAGTCGCGAGCATGCAGATGTTTTCACTTTCGTACAATGCAAAATGTGTTCGTTTTCCACATATTATGATGAAAATTATATTCGACGTGGGATTTTTATTTTTATTTTTCCTTTTTGTTGGACCAGTTTATGATAACCATTACCCTGTTTGGGAGTGAAGTTTTTTGAGTGTCTGTATAAAATTCTACTGTAACTTACTGTAGAAATTGTAGAAAAAATTTTTGGAAGTGAAGTTTTTTATGTGTTTTAGGGTGTTATATTAAAAACTTTGGGAGTTTTTTGAGAATTCTTACAGATAATGTAGGAAACAAACAAGTTTTATATAAATTTGTTAAAAATTTGTATTAAAACTTTGAAAGTTTTTAACGGGTTACTGTAATTAAAATAGGAAACAAACAAGTTTTATACAAACTTGTAAAAAGCTTGAGGTTCCAAACAAGGCCATGTTCCTTCGATCTTCTTATTTGAACAAATGAAGAAATTAAAAAGATCCATTGCACCGGAGTTGTATGTAAACAAAATGCTTTCGTGGTTCATGTAGCCTCTAAATGTGATTTACATTCTTATTTTATCTATTTTTCTCTTTTGGATTGGGGTTCAAGCATCGCGCGCCACTTTAGCATTAAAGGCGTCAAGCGGATGCTTAAGACGCTGGGATTCGACTAGTAATTGGTCTCCACAAAAAAAGAAAAAAAAGGAGATTTTTCGTTTATGCACTAGTAATAGAAACCATTACTATTATTTTACCTTTCTTGGGACGGACCCTTATTCCCCTAGGTTAATCAATCTGACAGGAGGACTGTAATATGGGAATAACAAATTTCGGACCTGCCAGCTGGATGCCCGTGGCATTCCTCGTGGTCAAACGTTCGTAAGTTTCGTTCTCACACAGTACAGAATATTCTGTTTGTCCAGAAAAAGAAAAAGGAATGGCGTTAAAAGGTCAAAGTCAAAAAACGAAGCGGAGATGGGAATTTCGGGTTTTAATTAACGAGCGAGGCGGATGAAATTGATGTAATCCTCACTTGTTTGGTATATGTCTCTATAATATTATATGATAGTATCCTCAGCAGTCAGCACAGCCACCTACTTCTTTAACTTTCTTTGACAATTATGAAGCGACCTGGAGAACGACAAATTTTTCTTATTTCTTCTTCTTTTTTTTTTTTTTGAGTTTTTTTTTTTTTTTTTTTTTTGGGGTGGGGGTGTAAACAAAGAAAAATGTGACGGAACACAGTTTTACACTTTGCCGGGTGGAAAAAACTCATTTACCGTCCCCACACGTTTTCTAAATTTAGCCTTTAGTCTTCACTCCTCAGCTTTCTTTTTTTTTTTTTTTTTGGGTTGGTTCTAGATGGTCATTTTTCTTTCCACTTAAGTGACTGAAAACTTGTTATCTATCTAATATTTAAGAGTTTGGAAATTTAGAATTGACAACAATGTTGAGCCACCAGTTTGAAGACTCAAAGCTAAGTGGTCAATCCCCCACGACACTTTTTTTCTTCTCATGTGACATAAAGAGAAAAACTGAATGCTGTATAAATTAGCACATGTTGATACGTGCTGAGTCACTGGGGTTGATCCACTAGTGAGAGGAGGGCTCTTCAAGTTTTTTTTTTTTTTAAATAGTTAGATTAAGGATTCAAATTCTAAATTTGAGAATTAAAGGTGAAAAGGATATGGAGAAGGTGATATATATACATACACATGAACGCGTATATACATATACATGCACAAACACACACGCACAAAGCACACATGTGTATACATACATATATACTCAGTAGCTTTTCATTTCTTTCCTTTTTTTTTTTCCAAAGAGAAGACTCCAGGGCACAAGAGGGGGAAAAAGGTGTGGAAATGAAATCAAAGACCTCTCCGTACTAACTAGCTACTGGTTAGTATCTAGCATTATCAATTAAAATGTGCTACTAGTAGCATTACTGATGGGCATAACGGATGAGTACAGTAGTCGTTTAGGCTGCAGCCCTTTCTAAGTGTGATCTAATACCAAGGAAGGGATCAAATAGACGTGCTTATGGGCTGCTCATAAACCTGTCAACGGTCAGGTTTGGACCTAGACCCGATCATATTTAAATGTTCCGGACCTAATTCATATACCCGACGGGTCTATTAGTAGTGGATCCAAATCCGGGTTGAGCCTATCCGATAAAAAATATTACTATGTATATATATATATATATATTATACATGTAAAAGTATATTTTATACTTGTGGGAGTATTAACACACACACACACACACATATATATATATATTATATATTTAATAAATGTAAGAATACTAATATTATACTTGTAAGAATATTAATATGCATACATATTTTATATTTATTAATTTATTGAAATGGTTCCAAGTTAGATATGGATTGAAATTCCATATGCCGTACTTGGATTGTTTTTTATTGAAAAAAAGAGGTTTGGCTCCAAATAATCGGAACTATACCAAGTTCCATACTTGAAAAAAACTGGCGGATTCAGACCGGATCTGAGTTTGGACACGATCTATTGATAGGCCTAGCTGCCCAATGTCTTTTTGCAACATCCATGCACATATCCTCGTTTAATCTCAACTCTAGACATATCTCATCATCATCATTAGAGTTTGGAACTGTTTATTAGTAATTTTGACGGTTGCAATATGCATGAAGGAAGTTGCAATAATTTATCTTATTATAAGTTTTTTTAAATATTTTTCAAATCTATTTATAATTTTTCATATCTATTGCATCTATTAAATTACAAATCTATAGTTTTTAATGCACGTTTAATTTGCCATTAGAACAGTGATGTAAAAGAAATCATGTTAGATGATTTTCAATTATCTATTAATGAGATATATTTTTATTATTTTTTTGTAAAATATTAAATAATTAAAATATCTATACTTTTATAATCAATCATGTGGGCGACAAGTCTTTACGTGGTTCTTTTATTTCACATTAAAGTGCCAATTGCGAATTTGCGATGCCCGATTGGAATCACATTACCACCAAAGTTGCCCTCTGAACCCCAAAAAGAAATATAATTTAAAAAAATATTGACAGCATCGGACCACGATCAAGAGGGAAACTAGCCAAACACCAGTGCACGTACATCTCATCTCCGATTAATTACAAGACTTTGGGCTGATGACAGACCAACAAACCATCGCTTATAAAGCCCACTGTAACTGCCGAAGATCGCCAATTGCATGAGCCCAGTCTTCTCAGCCCGCTGACAGGATAAGATGTATTATAAGTGATCTGGTCGTTCAAACTAACAAAGCCCAGCGAACCTATCTTGCTATTTATTATTATTATTGTTATTAATTTCAGTATTGGTTGTTGAACAAATCAGGGGGCGGACGAGAAAAAGTAGAAGAATACTGTATTAAAAACATGTAGAAGCTTTCTTATCAAACATTTAACTAAACCTTAGTTTAAAAAAAAAAAAATTCCTTAGTTGCACAGTCGCTGTGTTGATCATTTTCCCTTTTTTCATTTTGTAAACAGGCAGATTTATACTACTAGTACACTGCGTCATATGAAATGTGCTGATTGATGACAATATTTTTCTTTTCATTTCTTTTATTCATTTCATTTTTGTTTCAGTTTTTGTAGAATAAAGTAAAGAGTGTGCAGCTTTAGTCATCAAGATTGTTAACAGCACAAGTTATAACTATAGTGCGTGAACTCTAAACAATTTTAATGTGCTGATTGATGACAATGCATGATCGGATTGCTATTTTTCCATTAAAAACTGTATATTTTTTGGGAACACATTTCTCAATCACATTATTACTTCATATACATCAAATCATTACAATATTTTTTCTTTATAGAAACTTCAAAAAATAGCAATCCAAATAGGCTTTTCAATGTCACTAACTATGTTGTTCATTTGTTTATTATTTATTATTCTTTTTTTTAAAGAAAAATGGATTTTGCCACATAACAAATAAAATTAATTAGTCCCTACAACTGATTGAGGAAAGCTGATTCCTTTTTGTCTTCCTCCAATGTAACAAAAATTTTGGGAGACATTACATGATAGTAAACAAAAGATCAAATTTTGACATTCTCTGTGAATATTTTTCAATCGCTTTTTATTTTTAATCACCGTTTTTTAAAATCCATGTACATCAAATTATAAAAACACAAAAAAAAAAAAGGGTAGTGCTACGCAAAATCTTTCAAAATAATTTACCAAATAATTTTCAATCCAAACACACTTGATTTGTTCACCATTACATCATTAATACAATTCAAAGGATTGAGGGCTCCGCCTTTTCATGGGATGATTTCTTAATGCACGCTACGAATCCAACAAGAAGATCAAGGATCTAAAGAAAACTAGAGAGAGGAGAAATAAGCTGAAAAGGTTAATCCTGTTCATGACTACTTGCGCTCCAGTTCGTGATGGCTTGTAACACTGCCTGTTTAACCACCTGGGCATCTATGCTATCCTCTTGCCCTTCATTCTAGGGAAAAAAAGAAAAGAAAAGAAAAGAAAATTTCTTTCATTTTCACCGGCATCAGTCTCAATGAAGTAAAGAAATCAGCTTTCATATACATTTAACATTAAAACAGGTTGGCGTCAAAAGGGATTTAAAATTCTTCTTTGAACTGTGAGTCAATGATTCAAATTTTACACCCTATATTAAAAAATATATGTATATATCTAAAAAAGTGTGCTAGAGCTCCCATTTGATATTCCCAATCCAGATATATAGATGTTGTCCATTGACAAAAATATATACACCTTGTAACCCCGTGTACGACCCAACCCAGATATATAGACATTGCCTATTGACAAATACACACACACTCAAAATGCGAAACCATAGCTCATCCGTAGCGAAGCCGAAATGTGTGGCCAAATGATGAGGCAGAGAAGATTATGATTTACGAGTATAGTGCATGATTAAAAACAACTGCACGTGAGTGATGTTTGAACAACAAAAGTGATTGGAAAACACATTAACCACAACAGCAAAAAGTAGCGACTTAAAACAGATGATGTGATTAAGGTTGCAACGTACAGACATATGGAAAGAAGGGAAGTTTCTTACTTCACTAACGGCCTCGAGGCGGAAATTATCGGAACAAGAAACCCTAGCATCCAGTACTTCCAGACCTAGCTCCTCAAAAGCTTCCAGAATGGATACCAGCAGGCCAGGGCAGTTCTTTTCTGAGAACACGTTAATCTGAAATCCTTTCTCTAGGGTTTCCACGGTTACCTGATGGATGCGCAAGAACCACGAAAAAGTGGCCGTAACAAATTAGCTGGTCAATTTAGCGGAGAAAATAGCAGATGATGATTCTGTTGAACTGATGATATGAAAGGTACTTGTACCGCGGGTAATGCGTTTGGGTCACCTGATGATATTTGTGAAGTTGCTGCAGCATCTTGATATTTCCTTTCTACTCTTTTCTTCAACTCTTTTATGTACCTCGAAGCATCTACTATGATGGATGCTGTATTCACCTGCCAATTACAAGTTCTCGATTCAATTGATGAAAGGCTAATGGGGACTTTGACGTAATTAGACGCGAAAGAATGATCAGGAGTACTATTCAAATTTCAAAGGGTATGTGCTGAGGCTACTTCTTCTTGCGTAGCTCAACCTAAAATGGCCGCGCTCCGCTGGTCAGCTGGGATCCAATCCAGACCATTAATAATAAGTTCAACTAACGACTACAACTGAAGAAAAGATTAATACATGGCATCTAAATTAAGAAATTAAACTCATAGCATGAACAGCGCTTCCATCACATTCCTATGCTATTAGTCCACATTAATCTACCTACCAAGAGAAAAAAAATTTTTTTTTCCTTTTAAGTTTAAATCCTTCCTGTCCCCAAAACCAGGAAAAAAAAAGGAAAGAAAACAGAAGAGAACAAAAACGAGAGATTCTCCGTCTGCTGGATTTGCACTCCATGCCAAATTGCCAGTATAAGATGATGCCTCTCTGTCTGGAGAACCGCCCAATAATTGTAATGATTATCGAACCAAGTGAACAAGAGAATAAGCAAATCAGTAATGATGAGTTCTTCAGTTTATTCAATTGTTGATCTTGATCACGTCGAATTGCATATATAGTGTGTGTATAGTTTATGAATAAACAACCAAAAGAGGACATCAAGTTCGATGCTATAGTATAGTTCCTTTTTCTTTTTCTTTTTTTAACAAATGCTGTAGTACTCTTAATACTGCCTCATCGAATGTATAGAAATTCAAAAACTGATCAGACGAAACCGGAAATTGAAAAAATGAAGAAAGTATAGTTTTACCGCAGTGGAGTTAGTTACAGAACGAAGTTGCTGCAACTTTCCATGTAAGGCTGCTTTCTTTTGTTCGCTAGAGCTACTCATGCTTCTTGTTCTTCTTTCTTCCTCCTCCTCCTCCTCCTCCTCCTGATCTTTCACCTTTCAACCCACCCTATTATTTTTCCGTCTCTATCAGATATACAGCGTGCTGCTTGGGTCTTGAAAATGAGATGGAAGCTATTTTTAAAGGGAAAGAACAGCTCTCAATAACTACACCATCCCTCTTTGTTTGTTTCCTGCATGATGAGTACTCAAAGGTTCACAAGCACCACCCACATTTTTGGCTTAATTCATTTTACCAGTACTACGTCCATTACTCATCGACACTGTATGTAGAATGATGCAAATAGTGATATATAGCCTAAGTGACGAATTTGTCCCTCATATTTCCTCACTCTTTATTACTAGTAGTTCAGCCTCATTGGTCAGTGGTCAGGTGATCCCAGAACGAGTCCACTCTTCTTACACTCTTGCTTACACCTTTTACTTGAAATACTGCTGGAATTTGCCAAATTTAATACCCTTATCCACTTCTTCACCCCAGTTCTATTTTTACTTCCCTCTCTCTCTCTCTCTCTCTCTCTTGGGATAATTAATGACGTGCACGTTTACCTACTATTAAATGTATGTTTACGTATTAAACTGCCGGCATTTAGTGTCCGCCAATAACTGGCCGCTTTCGCTCTGATTCCCTGTGATTGCTCTACCGCAGCGCACACGGTCAGAACTCAGAAGGGTGCTGGAAACCCCCTGTCATTTTCGTCTCTAGATTAGAAGCCGCAGCCAAAATTGGACCGCAACTAATCCTCGTGTCCAAGACTTGACTGCAACCCCTTTAAGCTGGATCTTCTTTCTCTGTATCCCCTTTTCTACCATTATCTTGATTTCCTGCTTGGAAAGTGCTCAACTAATGCTAGGAAAACAAGTACTACTAACAAACTACACTAGGTTCACAGATTCCAGATATCATGGATCAGGTGACCAGTCTTTGCATAATAGCCTATGTGTACAGTTTGCTTCTAGAACTCTATACATAAGTTGACGAGAACAAAAATTTAGTTTTCCTTTTTATAGTTAAGAGTGAAAAAGGACGTTAGCTTTCTAATTTTTCTTAGAGGCGCCATAACTTCTTACTTTAGCGTAGGGAAGCCCTTTTCTTTTCTATTTCTCATCCAACAAAAAAGATAGGATTTGAGTTTCAAAATAAACAAAACAATTATCAGATACAGAGTTTGAGATACATCCTTATTCGTGGTTTATGTGTCAGAATATTTAAACAGATAGTCAATAACGTACCCCACCATATGGTTCAACAAAGTTTTCCTTGAAGTTACACGAAGAATCAAACATCTCTCGTATAATTTAAAAACAAAGAAAAAAAGTTTATATCAAAAATTGCACAACATACAAATTAATCCTAATCTAAGAAGTTAAATTTTGGGGGAAAAAAGATTTAAAAAAAAAAGTGGAGAAAATAGTTTTCAGTTTACATGTCGAGAGCAAGGCCCGACGATGCTGTATCAATTGACAAACCTTGATGCCCCTTGACACTCTAAAATAGGAGTGCTAGCTGAACTTGATTGCGTCGTTGAGAATGTTGCAATAGACTTTTTCCTTTTGTCTTCTTATTCAGCGCCTGCCTCTACTCTCTTCCTGTCGGAAGAAACATTGAATTTTTCATACTCTTCCTATGAAGCTTTCTTTCTTTGTTTTTTTTTTTTTTGGCCTTGCATCTCCAAAATGGATAAAATTATAATATCCTTATTGTGATAAAATTATAATATCATAAACTACATAAATCCGAGCAATGCATTCAACCAGTCCAATTCAACTTGCACCCTTTTATGTAATAAAGGGAATTAACACGTCCGAATTAGGAAATTAATATCGTATGTTCATCTGATACATACACTCAGTACAGACACAGATTTTAGTGAAGTTCGAATTGGGTATTAGGGTCATCATTGTTCAATGGAACCTTCCTCCTCCTTAGTTTGATAGTATTTGACAATAAAACTTTTGGACAATAAAGGCATATGTTGCATTGGGGTAAATATACTGAAAATGTAAGCGCTTGACTGCCCAACTCCTAAACCATCAAACATGACCACAAATTCTACACAGAACCAAACATGGGTAAAGACAATAGGACATGGTGCAAAATTTCCTATCCCAGCTCCTTGTCTACATCCTATTAAAAGTCTACATTTCTTTCAGTTTATACCGTATATAGAAAGGTAGTATCAAGTTTTGGCAGTCCATAAGTCGCTGGGGTAAAAAAAGAATAAAAAGATTAAAGAATATTCATATTAATTGGGAGCCAGGGAAGATTACTGCTTGTAATGTAAATGCTAGTTCAAAGTTCAAGATGACGATACATATGTACAAGCTACCGCGAGGACAGATTGATCACATGCCCACCAATTAAATTGACTGTATGTTTGCGCTTTGTTTCGTTTGGATTCTCTCTTTTTTTTTTTCTATTTTGGGTCGGGGAAAGGGTATTGGAGTATATAATTACGACTAGTTGTTTGTTTGGGGGGGGGGATGGGACTTTTTGATGAAATGATGATGTACCATATATGGAATAGTACCATATATGGCTTACGTACAAACCATGAAAGGAGAACATAGATGAAGACGAGAGAGAGAGAGAGAGAAGGGGATGTGGGTTGGGTCACCGGGTGTCTGAAGACGACTCCAGAGATCCCCCCGTGAGAGGTGTTTTGCACTTTGCAGGAATGCATTCACTGACAGCTATAAAATTATACTACTACTACTATTGCTAGTAATTACTTTTAATAATTTTCTTCCTGCAGAATCAAATCCAAGACGCATTCTCAGCTCGCCTCCACCACTATTGCTGCATCTTTCCTCTTTTTAATATTTATCACCCTTCTTTTGGTGAGGAAGATCTTATATTAAATCAAATAAAGTATCAGACGTGAAGCCAAAAGAATAGCTCCTAACTATTTATCACTGTTCTAGTGTGTTGATGTAGAGACCACTCACGGGACTATTACAAAAAAAACTGCTACATTCAAAAGTACGAAACACACACACACACACGCACATATATATATATATATATATATATATATATATATATGTGGTGATGTTAATTACTTAGTCGGATCAAGTCTGCGACGGAGTCAAATGACGTCTAATGAATACTGAAGTTGCATGATTTAACATATGAAGTTGAGCTTGAGGGTGGGATCGTGAGACATGGGATCGTGATACATAGTATTAATATATCCTTCGTTAGGTCAATGCTTGCACGGAGGTGGGAGGGATGGCTCTCTCACTTCTCATTGGTGAAGACCGCATGACCACTTGCTAAAAAGAGTGTGTAATATTTACGTAGGTGTCAAGGCTCCAATTTTTTTTTTTTAAATTTATTTACTTCCAAATAAAGCATGCATTTTGCTAGTCTTGGTGCTCATAAATTGTCAATCATGAGTCATTGACATGCATGACCCTGTTTTTGGTTGCATGTCTGGTGAACATTCTAATGATAATGCATGTGTGTGTGTGTGTGTGTGTAGAGAGAGATAGATAAATAGATGATCAGACGCACATCCATATATTAATTGTTGGCCTGGGCAAAGTGGCCGCTGTTTAATGGCTACTTAGTTTTCCATACAAGAGAATGTTTCGCCTGCCAAGAGAAAGACAAAGCACGTAATTATCACTGACAACTGTATTGCACCATTCCTAATATTTATTAGCATCCACTAATCTCTTCTGCTGGATAATACTACTACAAAGATACAAGGAGATTCCCGCTTTGAATTATGAACTACTAAGTACGGAATTTCTTTACAAGTATGATTAAGTTAGCCCCTTTTTCTTTTTTTTTTTTTCATGTAGTTAAGTGCGTACTGCATCAAAATTCAGCTGGCTGCCATCGGATGGATGACTTCTTACATATAGAAATTTCCTTTTTCTCTGATGTAAAATGAAACGCACATACAACAATAAAATCCAATAAATAAAAGCATTTTGCTTCCGAATCGAAATAAAGAAGAGTCATGCCTAGCTAAGCCAGAATTAGTAATTAGATTTTCGTAGACGACGTTCTCTCTGTAATTCCATCAGTATGGCATAAAACAGTATTATCGTCAGCTTCTCACAAAGACAAAGCACCACGTACCCACCCATTCACATGTGTGCATTAATCATCACAACAAAACAATCCACCCTTGTCTCTTCCCCAACTTCCAATTTTGCGTTTCATGTATAGGCCGAGGCTCCGGCCGCAAGCTCTGTGTTTTTTCTTTTCTTTTCTTTTATTTATTTTTCATTCTCTCTGTCAATTTGCTTTCATTACTTCAGGGGGAGCCAATTACTCGGCTAGCTGTACGTAATTGATACATCCTGCTAAATAATTACTGCTTCAGTTACTGTCAAAAAAAATTAGAGTTGCATGCTCTCTCTCTCTCTCTCTCTCTCTCTTTTAATTAATTGTGGTAGTCTACTCCGACTCCTATTCCTATCTTAACCTATACAAAGGGAGGACCTAATTACCATAAATTCGCATTCGTTCAACATACACTGCCCACCTGCTGCACCACCCCGTCTTAGTTTTAATCTTTACTGAACGAGACGCGCATTGATGCCGTGAACTTGGTTATATGTGTGTGTGTGTGTGTATTGCTTCTACTGTCTGAAATTCCAAAATCTATTGCATTGATGCCGTGAACTAATTAATATGTGTTTGTGTTTTTGTGTGTGTGTTGCTTCTACCCTCTGAAATTCCAACATCTATGATCTATCTTATCCAGCGGGCTGGCTAGTTCTAGTATTTAGTAGTTCGTACTGTGTGCGGGAACACAAACATGTATACTATACTAACGCACACGATAAGTCCGTCCCAGTTCTGAAATGACTTGGTGCTTATCATGACCCGACACAGAGACGGTAGATGTTCCGAAGCCATGAAGTACAAGATCTCGAATGGAAGGCTTTGTATATGATGCACTCTCAGTTTGCCGATGCAAAGAGTGAAATCACTAGGATAATACCCCCTATTCTACGGCTGCATACATGATTCAACGTTATCGCTTGAATCATACAGCGCCCTTTGTTCATATGGTCCATTGTTTCAGTATTACCAGCACATCATTCCATCGGAAAAACTAACAGGAATTTGGTTACTCATGAAGAACAAACACCTTGGTCAATGAGCTTCCAATTTGTTGGAGATAAATAAATTCTCCAGTTTTCAATTACCACTCATGAATTTCTTGTTTTCAACTTTCAAGGTGTTGGAACTAAGCTAGTCATACAAAGTGAGTTTTAAGAAGTAAAAAATATATTAGCCCCTCAGGGAAAAGACAAAAGGTTAGCTGTGATTTCATGTATCAGAACCAGTCTTTTCTGAAAATTTTACCGTGTTATGTATTGATATGTGTCTAATAACCCTTATGTCATAAACCCAAAAAAAAAAAAAAAGTTTCATCAAGAAAGCAAATTAGGAAAATGTTTTTTATTTTTTTTTTAAATGTCTAAATTTGATGCATTGGTCTTAATTTTTCGTAAACTTTGCATGGAAAACAATATATTATGGGTAATGGATGGCCCAAAAGCTTTATAATTTCCCTTATGTACAAGCGGTAAAAATGGTGAGCAATGTAAAGGAAAAAAAAAAAAAAGCTTCTTCTTCCTCCTCCCCCAAAAAAAAACCCCAACCCCCACAAAATAAAGAGGGCCACCCTTTTGTGTTTGATGATAAGTAGGGTAAAGATGGAACGTCCAAGGAAAATTTTCAGTATGTGAATCTCGCGGTCGTGTCAGGTGTCTATGTCCGCATGTGAGTGTATGAGACTTGAGGAATTTAGGATAGATATGGAGTCGTGATTGGTGACCCCCATTCACTGTGAAATGCAATATCATCCAACGGACACGGCCAACTTAAGGGAAAGGATATGGAGGCTGGTAGGACGACAGAAGAGCCAGACCATGAACACTGCTCTCTTATCTGGACATCAAGTTCACGGGCAACTCTCTAATGATAGAACCTAAATTTCGAAAGACAATAATATATTTTTATTTATATGCAACTAAATGTACCAGGCTAACGTCGTGGTTCCTCACAAACATGTCGGCTACCTAGCACATCAAAGCTTCATATCATAATAATAAATAGATAATCAGATCTCCTTCTCTGTATTTCTGATATTTTAAAAAAATTTGAATGGTTTTGATTTCGATCATCACTATGGAACTAGATATGTTTTTGAGATCACAGATGGTTTGCAGAAATTCTTAAGACCATCCACCAACATAACTCTCAATTTGATAACGGACTCAAACACACATTTTCTTGTGAAAAACTGAATTGTCATCAATATTTATGACGTTGAAGTCAAACAAATCAAGTAGTTCTGCTAAGTGTGTTTGGATAGAAGACTATTTAAATATTTTTTAGAATAATTATCATGATGCCTTTTATAACGTGATATATGTTTCATGGGAATTAGGTATTTTTTAGAGTATTTTGAAAAAATTATTGTATCGATGTATGTGAAAAACATTTACTGTAAATGGTTAAAAAAATTTTGCAAGTATTTTTTAGGGTGTTCTTAAAGGTGTATTTTGAATTGTGATTAGAATTTAAAATTTTTTTGGAGTATTTTTAAAATTGAAAATAACACTACCCATCACCATTACTCATTGCCACCTACTACCATCATTGTTCACTGCCAATAGCTCTTTCCCCCTCTTCCCCTCCTTTCTCCTCTCTCCTCTCTCCTCTCTCTTCCCTTCTTCCCTTTCCCCTCCCCTTCCCTACAACCTTCCCCCCTTCATTTCCCCGGTTTAATCACAGCAACGGAGAGATGAAGAGAGAGGGGAGGGAGGGGATGGACGACAGTGTCAGTGGTGGTGGAGGTAGAGGTGGAGAAGAGAGGTAATGGTGATGGTGGGTGGTGGTAGTGGGTAGAAGGAGAAAATGTGATAGAATTTGACAATTGTTTTATTTATTAATTTTTTTGTGAATTATATTTGAGATTGTATATATTTTTAAATTGCTTTTAGAGTTGTTGCTGTAGACTCCATAAATAAAAATACTTTTTTTAAGGGGAGGCAATGTTGACACCTTCAGAGACATGTGAGATTGAAAAGCTAATTGTGACAATAAATAGATTGATTGAAAAGCATCGGCGGACTCATCCACTGCGGGGAGATGATAGTCAATGAACGGTAAAGATTATTGCTGCGTGCCTGATGCATTGACCCTTCAATTCTCGCCCGCAGCGCCCAACAAAATGGGAGGACATGCGTGGGAAAACCTCTGCGAAAATACTCGAAACCTATACGCGCCGCTTAGAGCTCAGCGAACAGTTGGGTTTGGGACGGCCTTGCATTAGGGGTGAGAATCGAATTCGAATTCGGTATTTGATAGGGTGAAATCGGTATTTTTTGGTAAATGACTAGTAAAAATACCGACTGAATTCGAATTCGAATTATCGATTTTCCGATTTCGATTTCAATTCGGAAATCGGTATTTTACCAATTTAACCGAATCCATAAAACAATTATTCAAAAACACAATGGAAAAAAAATTAGAAAGTTTTAAATCAAACAAAATCTCCAAATTATTGAGCATTGAAGCAAATAAAAATGCATTTGCCATTATCAAAGTTGATTTGAATTTTCCTAACCCAAATTAGGCATTTCACATTTAATTTTATCTTTCAATATATTAGGTATTCGGAAAATCGAATATGAAATCGGTAAATATTTACCGAATTACCGAATTGAATTCGAATTCGGTAAAATCGAATTGAAAATTCTTGAAACCGATTTCGTATTAAATTCGATATATTTAAATTCGGATTTTCCGAATTACCGAATTCGAATTCGATCGGTAATTCGGTATTCGGATTTTTTACGCACCCCTACTTGCCACCTTGGGTTAGGGATCATGCGAGTGGAGTACGGCGGATCGTCATCCTTGCCTGTTTGGCAGCTCCAGCACCAGCACCAGAACAATGTCATTATCTCAAGTCTTTTCTTGATAATTGTTCACAGGAGCAACAACGGCACCATACTATTTGGCATTTGGCCATTTTGAGTACTTTTCCAAGATTCGAATGATGATGGCCTGACTCTTCTTCCCTCGAGGCCTAGAGCTGAACGACATTACCTGGTCTTGGAATGAAGTAATCACCCCAACAACTCACCATCACTGTTAAATTAATTACTTGGGCTGTACTTATTTTCTTTCCTTTTTCTTTTTTTTGTTTCACGAACTACTTAGACTGTTGTTAGAGATGTCGATAATTGGTCACTGACAAATAGTACTCCAAATAAATTTGAAGAAGAGACTTCCTTGACTTCATTAAATATCAAAAGAGGAATTACTTCGTCTAAAGAAAGTAATATGAATAATTTACAAAGAATCATGGCATCGGTAAATCAGGAAAGTATATATCAATCTTTTTACCCCAAGCCATACTAGTATTTGCCAAAATGATGAGGCCATCGAGAGAGAGGTTCTCGCTAGACACTCCAATTCACAGAGCAAGGAATAGTTGCAAAGCAGTATCAACAACAATGCAAAACATTTTAAGGTTGAATCCCCATTCAACCATTGCGCCCAATTTGAGTTTTAATTCTAGTAATGCCTTGCCAATTGAAAACCAAACTCTGCACATCCTTTTACCATAGATTAGAGGTGAGTACACCATGGTGCCCTCCTGTGTGTCTTGCCGTGTGCTATTTATTAGTACTCACATCATTTTTCCTGTGATTGTGCTGGAAATATATATATATATATATATATATATATCAGCTCTTCTTGGCCAGTTAGTTTTTGCTCATTAGATTAAGTAGTTTCAGCAAGTGTATACAATCGTGCATGCTAGAAGGATTGGCTTATGCTTAATGACATCACTTGATTGCAAGACGTTTTTTGATAATTTAAATAGGATTTTTCAATGCAGTACCTAGTAAGTATTTATTAGTACACCTAAATTATCATATAAGTACACATGCTAATAATTATGATTCTATCTTACGTTTATATACTTTTCCTGCCAAGTACCTAGTAAGCATTTGTTAGTACACATAAATCACCATGTAAGCGTACATACTACTAATTATTATCCCATCTCAGATTTAATATATTCTCTATGTAATTTTATTTATTTTTTCAAAATATCAACACTTGAATTCTATTTTAACGAGTCCTCAATTAAATAAGATGATAGGGGAGTATTAGCCTCTTCCCAAAAGTATCTAATCCTTATAATTTAGAAGTTAATAGGCGCTGCTTTCCATGAGAAACGCAATTACTTTTACAGTGGCTCAAGTCAAATGCTATCGCTTCCTGCAAAGTTACTAGATGTTTTAACGTAGAGAGGGACGGAGGGTGGCTGGAAAGTCAAAATGTGCCCATCCTTTCGGTCAAAAATGGACAGCCAAGCGGAGCGTCAGCTCTACAGACACATAAGTCGTTTCAGTGAGGTTTCGGCCCACATTAGGCTCCGATTAATGGGCTCACTCATAGGGTCATGGGCTAACAGCACTGGGTGTGTAGTGTGACCGTTGCAGACCGATTGGTGCTTCAAATCAAGGGGCTTATCTATCCTACTGGGGCTACAAGTAGCTGAACTGGGCCAAAGCCCGTGTCCATAAAGTTCAGGGTGAGGATCGGTTCAAAGGCTGCAAAACTGGGCCATGTAATTTCCAAGATTCTAATTGCTTTTCTGTTTATTCGTAAAGTTTAAAAGACGAAATTCCCATGAAAGAGAATTAAATCTACTGTCAGTTTACCCCTTATTTCATCCGTAAGAATCATTAAGAATGAAAATGCATTTTGTACATGTTCATTCTATTCTCATACTTGGTATGGATCATCTGATTTAGAAATATCTTTTTCTCTTTTTTTTTAGAACTCATTCCTCGTAAAATTTTAAGGAAAGTCCAATCTACCTTCATAAAATATTTAAGTTTGCTGAGTCAAATTTATCCTCATACATCCTTTTCATTTTATTTTATGACCAATCGTGGACTTTTTGTTAATTTAATCAATAATTAACAATTGTTTTCAACCCACTATTATAGTAGTTTTTACAGTATTCTTTCTTTTTTAGTTTTAATATGTTATTTTTAAACTTCTGTGCAGATGTATAAATATTTTCTTTTGGCACTTGACTATACCTTTAGGTTGAGCACGTATAGTCTCCAATATTCTTCTTCTCATGCCAGCACATATTTTGCAAGTCACGACGCTCAAGGCTCAACCCGTAAGGCTAATTTCAGGCCCCTCATTTTCGTCGATAATTTTCACAAGCAAGACAAACGATGAGCTAAGAAAGGAGAATTCACAGGCAAAATAAAACCATGCTAATTGAGTGGTCTATGAAAACACTCTTATAAGCTCTCTTCAAAACAACAGAGTTGTATTCGAATTGAGTTGACTTTGAGCAGTGCACTACTTAAACTAGTTAGACTTTTAGAAATTAAGTTCTTGACTTTAGTTTGCCTTACTCAAGTTCAAACTTAATTAAATTTAATCGAATCTAATCGACCTCAACCGATCTTATTCAAGTCTAATTGATTTTAATTGATTCTATTTGAGTCTCACCTAGTAAAATTTAATATTTTATATATAATTTTAAATAAATGACATATTTGACATTTCACATGAATAAATATAAAAATAAAAAAATGCATTATAAAAAGTTTCAAGTAGGCTCGTCGAGCCTCTGAATACAAGAATTTGGAACTTATACTCAACTCATGAGCACGAACGAGTAGTTCAAAAAATGAGAAATAACCCGAGAGAGAGAGAGAGAGAGAGAGAGAGGAAAAAGGCGGGAGTTGGAGGCTAGACTCTGGAGGGTACAGGACAATGCGCTAGCTGTAGTTTTGTCAAATTTGCAATAGACAGCTGGTGTTCTAATTAACACCCCCCTTCCCTGCCTCCAACATGACCAATCCCCCCCCCAAACACAAAAAAAAAAAAAAAAAAAATATCCCCCCACCAAAAAGGTAGGAGAAGGATAAATTAGGTTGATGATGTGTCAAAGTAGTGTGGTGAAGTGGATACAACTTTATTGCAAAACAAAAAAACTTGGCAATTGTTAGCCAAAATGGATGTGGGAAAGAAGGAGAAGGAGTTCATAATTTTTATATTATTTTGTGACCCATATCGGAATAAGCCTAGGCATATCACATATGCCAGGTAGCTGAGGACGTGCTGTATTCCTACCTGCAGCTAATTTACTTTTGTTTTGAAGTTAATTCCTACATATGCCTGAACTAAAAACTAGTAGGAGTCTGCACAGAATAATTTGAAGCTCCCAAGCAGCTGAAATTCGCATATGCCTGAGGATCATAAAAGAGAACGAAAAAGCATGCAAGGGATCAAAATGTCGGATTGGGCGAGGCTGAATATTTGCTGCGTTCTATACCAACCATAATGGTTCTACAAAATATTAATTTCATACGTAAATATTAACAACATATTTGAACTTTACGGGACTAGAAATATGGATAAATTTATTTTAACTTTCAAAGATTATGCTATATTTATATGAATTTTAAGCTTATTTTGAATTGTTTATAAGACATCAGATTTATTAAAATTTTATTACCTTGTTACATAAATATGTATAAATCTACAGTTATTACAATAGATGCTGCTCTTGTTCTATATATGACTCAAAAGAATGTCATTATCCTTCCTCAAATTTTAAGACTTAAAAAAAAAAATTAAAGCATACTTTGTGAAATATAACACGTTAAAAAAGTTTGTTACATGTTTTATATGGTTAATTAAAAAATACAAGCATTTTTTAAAATATCTTTTGAAATGTATGAAATATAAAATTTTTTTTGAACAATACATACGAGTATAATGTATTCAAACAAGTAAAATGGGAACATTTATGACAGTGTTGATCTAATATTCCAAGTTAGTGTTGATCTAATATTCCAAGTTAAATTCATGCATAGTATCGTATTGTGCTCTGGTGAAAAAAAGGAGAGGGGGGGGGGCGGAGGAGGATTTTAACATACCATAAAGTGAATATAGATTTAGAAATTACATATAGTGTTTTTAAAATGCAATTACAAAATATTATTTTGTTTTCAATTTAGGTACATGAGTAGACATGTACACAAGATTAAGAATCATTTTCCTGTGTTTTCAAACGTCTCTAATTCTAATCCCAGAGAACACACATAATAAACTCGGTAAGTTGCATTTGTTTCGTTTTTTTTTTTCTCAATTATATGATTACGATTCACAAAACAAAAGAGAGAGAGAGAGAGAGAGAAAAAAAAAAAGAAGTTACTCATATGTTGTGTATTTTGCAGAAATGGAAAAAAGGAAAAAAAGCAAGTTTCATCTCTCTCTCTCTCATATGTATACATTTGTTTTTCTAGTGTGTGTGTGTGTGTGTGTGAGTGTGAGAAGTTACATTGGATACACATATGCGCCTCCATCAGCAACGCCACCACCACCCCATCCCCGTACATGCTGAGTATAGTAGAGAAGGCAGGGTTTCGTCATAGTTTTCCGACCTGGATTCTCCCATTCTCCTTCCAATCTCCAAGGGCTCGCGCCGCTGGTTCATTGGTTTTGTTGATTAAATCTTAAAACACCTATCCTCGTAACATCACCTCTGTCTCTCGCTCACACTCTCTCTCGCTCTCCTCAGCTCCACTCCTATCGTTCCTTTTCTAAACCCTAACTTACCTTCCCGCCATTGCCTAGGGTTAGGGTTGCCCCAGGCAAAGAATTACTCCTTGATTTATTCGATCTCTGTTATGAGTTGCAATCCGAAATTCGTTCGATTAGGGCAGGGTTAACAGGGTCAGAAAGAGAGAGAAGGGGGTTTGGGTGTGATTCCTTGAATTTGAATGGCATTGGGTGATTTGATGGCTTCTAGGTTTTCGCAATCATCTACGGCCCTGGCGGTGGTCGCCAATCATTTCGAGGAGTTAAATATTAGCACTGATACTACCAGTAATAATAGCATTAATCATGAGGATGGTGAGAGGAGCGTTAGGAATTCGGAAACTGCCAGCAGTAGTTATGTTGGTGGTGCCGCGATGACGACGACAAGCATGGCCTATTTGCCCCAGACACTGGTGCTGTGTGAGCTCCGGCATGATGCTTTTGAGGGTTCCTTGCCCTCTGGCCCGTCTGACAGTGGCTTGGTCTCCAAATGGCGGCCTAGGGACCGGGTAAACTTTCTATCCTTCCCCATCCCCTACATCATTTCATCCCTGTCTTTGATTTAGTGGCATGTAGTCTCTTTGGTTTCAGTTAGCTGCTTGTTTGTGTTTTGCCAATTACCATTTGGAATGACGATGAATGCAAAGAAGATATATATATATATATATATATTCTGGGTAAGCTCTTATTAAATGGATTTCATGATTATCAAATTAAATACTGCCCATGCATATTCATAAAAGCCACATTTTGGCAACTGATAGACCTTACTCGTATTGTCTCTGGTGATTTATTTTGGTGTATGTGATTCTTTTTTGCATTATTTTTAGCTGATAGTCGAGATTTTGGAAGCCACATGGTGATTAGCCCTTTATCAGTATCGTTCTGCATAATCCTTGGGGCTAATATCTGTATACATTCTGTTGATGAGATGTTCAATTTGTTTGAAAGTGGTAAGACTTTTATTCTTATGTTTTAGCAAAATTAGTGTGTCAGCAACTTTGAATGAAGTTGTATGTTTTGTATTGGTCTTGCCCAGGTGATGCACGGCATTTAATGTGCTGTTAGAGATTACACCTGTGGTTAAATTTGTTGGATGAATTATGTGGCCTAGCATAGGTGCTTTTATGTGAATAGTGAGCCATGTTTGATGGTAATAGTGATATCTAACAAGGTTTTCAGGGAAGACAGGTCGGAAAGAGTTATGTGGCTGGTCTTCCGATGAGTGCTCACGATGTATTATTAAAAGTACTTTAGATTGTAGGCTTAATGATTGGTAATCTTTTAGCTGAAGGAGCTTCTATTTTTGCCACATTTCAGACTTGCAGCATAGTTTTAGCATGTGAACAGTACTTTATCTAATTCAATAATAAAACCAACCTTTCCTAATGTGTAATTTTAACCATTTTATTTATCATTCATGTAATGCTACTATATTTATATACATTTTCTTCAACATGGCAAGAAAGATCAGTTTAATGGTCAAGTTCTGTCACTTCTGGATGCACTTGCTGGCAAGGAAAGCTTATGATTTCATTCTTTATGATAAGAATTTGGAATTTAGTGCTGTTTGACACTAGTTCCGTTACTAAATTTTCCATTAAAAATAAATAACATAATGCTAAGTTTATCCATTGATTAATGGCAGTGGGAAGAAGGTGTTAGTTTATAGCAATTATGGATTGTGCATATTCTTCAAAAGGGAGAGCAGGTCTCTCTAGCTGTTACTCAATAGTTTAAAGGATCATTCTATGATATAGCATCCTTCTGTGTGAAGAATTTTCAGAGGTCACGACTTCAAGAAGTTAATTTCTGCTCAGCAACAGAATTTCTTAATGACTCTGATTTTCTCAAATAAAGCCTTTCCTTCGGGGCTTCTTTCCAAAATCATGTCCTTTTCTTATAGTCTATGGCTTATTCTCCTGTTCCCAATAGGAATTTTGGGATCAGTGACAGTGATCTACTTTTTATCTTAAAACTTTCATCCTAGGATCTTTAATTTCCGTGCTATGTGACAAGGTTTTGTAAAATGGAATATGTTGCTGTTAACATGTTTTTGCATGTCCTCTAAAGCCTGTTCAATTTAGGACCATTGAAATCTGTTACGATAGAAGAGTTCAAGGTTCAGCAGGAAGCATCTGTAATCAAGTCAGCCCTGGTTTTCTCAAATAAAGCCTTTCCCACTAGACTTCTTTCCAAAATCATGTCTTTACTTAGAGTCTAGGACATAATCTCCTGTTCCCATATGGAATATCAGGATCAGTGACAGTAATCTACTTTTGATTTTAACAATTTCATCTTAGTAGCATCTATTTCCATGCTATGTGACAAGGTGGTGTAAAATGGAATATCTTGTTCTCAACATATTTTTGAATGTCCTTTGATGCCTGTTCAAGTTAGGATCATTGAAGTTTGGTACTAGAGGAGTTCAAGGTTCAGCAGAAAACATCTGTAATGAAGTGATTTCATAGGTTAGTGAAGACAGTCTTGGAAATGTTCAATTTGGTAATGGCAGGAAATGTTCAATTTGGTTAGTGAAGAGACAATTGACATGGTTGGTGATGGCAGGAATTCTAGATGCTGCATGTTCCCCTAGAATGATCAATTTAGTTCACTGGAAATTGTTTTCATTTTAAGTTACACCATTTGAAATATTATCCTGTTGCTTAAGTATAGTTCCACGCATTCTCAAATAAGCTTTGCAAGGTTGTGAGCAAATTTGGGCTATTTTATCTTAAGTGGGTGAGTTTTGTGCATGTGGCCTCTAAATAAACAAATAGAGTACACTAATAAGGATTAACTAATCAAGAGTGAAAGAAAATATTATCTGCTATTTTTTTTTAATTAAAGAAAGATATTGATGAGTATGATACGGTCGGATGCATCTTGCATATGAGTGGTAGAGAAAATGGTTCAAACTTTTTCTTTGGGATAATAATTGGCTGAAACTTGGCAAGTCTTCGAACATGTTTTCAGAAATGAGGTTCTGATATATGGTCTAAAGATGTGTGTTTGGCTGACTGTTCTGTTTATTTGCCTCACGGTTCTTTTCCGAGCTGGTGTTGTATTTTCATTTAGTTCATGTCTGTTTAGACTCTTCTTCATTATCATCTCTCTCTCTCTATCTCTCGCTTGCTCGCTCTCTTTTTCCTTTTTCTGTTATTGACGTACTTTGTACATTATTGTTTATAACATTCATTGCAGATGAAGACGGGATGTGTTGCCCTTGTTTTATGTTTAAACATTAGCGTTGATCCACCCGATGTAATAAAGATATCTCCTTGTGCCCGGATGGAGTGCTGGATTGGTATGCTCAATATCTTTCGTACTTCTCATTTACTTTATTTTCAAACATATCTCATGATGTTGAGTTTTCACTTGTTGATTTCTTATACTATTGAAAAATCTTATGAGAAGTTCTCAGTAAAACATGCTTTTCCTGTAGATAATTATTAATTCAGTGAGTTTCATGTGATGTTGTGTGTTTATGAATGCATACTTTAATGCCTGTTCTTGGAGAATTGTTTTTCTTCAAAAAAGGTCAGTATTTCCATGTTTAATTGCATTGGCTTGATATTTATTTTCATACATGTCATGATTTTTTATTAACAGCAATGTCCAAAATGTACAGCTATGTGACAATTTGAACCAATATTAGAATGAAGCTTGCCTCTTTTCTCTTGCATATTGGAATCTTCATTACTGGCATGCAATGTCTTGTATTATCCTGTTTGAAGGTGTTTCTGCTGCTCAAATTTGTGATTCTTTACACATCTTCCAACTGTTTTGTTGTGAATGGTGCAATGAACTGAAGATTTGTATGACTCTTTTCCCTGATTTCTGTTTTCCATTTATCTTCTGTATTTTATACGTTCTTCTAGCTTTAAGACTACATTCATGAGATCTGTGAAATCTAGTAATTTCTTTTCTTATTTCCAATCTATTATTTAACAAGAATTCCTCTTGGGATGCCATTCCATTGTGCACATACATGTATCTGGCATTTTTTTTGTTGATCCCATTCATGCAAATAAAAGGCCTTGTCTTATTTTCATTTTCCTTTGTTCCCTCTGTTTTCTTTTTGTTCAGGGTTAGGATTTGAGTGATGAAGAAAAATATGTAAGATGATTCACTCAAACTGGTATTTTGTGTCCATCCAGTGCTTGCATATATTTTTGTCCACCCTTGAAATTATATTAGGTTAATATATTGAGGTGGATTGTCAATTTGTGGAATTACATTGGAGATATATACTGGCTTCTATTGGAGATGCTGTATTCAATTTGTCCTTTTGTATAGCACTAATAAGTATAGTAACTTCATCTATCTTCTTTTCTGTTATGCAGACCCATTTTCAATGGCACCTCAAAAAGCGCTTGAAACAATTGGAAGAACCTTAAACCAGCAGTATGAGAGATGGCAGCCTAGAGTAAGGATTTTTAATTGTTACTCATTTTGCTGGCTCATGTTGTTGATTGGGTATTTTGCACATATTAGGTGATGATGTGGTTTGCATAACTTGTCAATTGAGGAACTTATATTCTTTTCGCAAAACTTGTCAACTGAGGAACTTATATTCTTTTCCCAACATTTGTTCAGGCTCGCTACAAGATCTCTTTAGATCCCACTGTGGATGAAGTCAAGAAACTTTGTACAACTTGCCGTAAATATGCCAAGTCTGAGAGAGTTTTGTTTCACTATAATGGGCATGGGGTTCCAAAACCAACTGCCAATGGAGAAATTTGGCTTTTCAATAAGGTTTGGTTACAGCAACTGGAGAGTTCTTCCCATGTCCTGTAGTGATATTTTCTTTCCTTCTAATTCTCTGTTGTATTTTAGAGCTATACACAGTATATTCCATTACCTATTGGTGACTTGGATTCTTGGCTGAAGACGCCCTCTATATACGTCTTTGACTGCTCTGCTGCTGGGATGATTGTCAATGCCTTTGTAGAGGTATCATGATATGCTTTTGCATTTTATTTGGATAACCAGTGGCAGAGTTAATCTGCTTTTTGTTGGCTTATTTCGCAAATGTTTGCCTTATATTCTCACAGCTTCAGGACTGGACTGCTGCTGCTTCTGCTTCTTCTGCTCCTGCTAGGGACTGCATTTTGCTTGCAGCCTGTGAAGCACATGAGACTCTTCCTCAAAGTGCTGAATTTCCGGCTGATGTGTTTACTTCCTGCCTTACAACTCCCATAAAAATGGCATTGAGATGGTGAACTATAGTACCTTTTCCCTGATCCCTGTTCTCAGTTGAATCCTTAAAAGTTGTTGTTTTTTTTTTTTTTTAATTAACATCAGTATTTTGTGTCTTTCTTTTACCCCTCTTCTCTGTTTCTGCAAAGGAATATATTGTAGAAACATATATTTTTGTAAATGCAAGCATTTATATGCATGTACAGATACTTATTGCAACTTATGTATTTTTGATTTTAGGAAAGTTAATTGTTGATATCCATTTTAAGTGACACTAACATGCTAATAAAGCTGGGCTAAGGTTTCATCGTTGTATTTGAATTTTTATTATTTGAATTGTTACTTGTATCAGAATCTGTAGTTGTTTATGGTATTTCCATGTAAGAGAAGTTTTCATTGTGTGTATTTGTGTTTGTGTTTGTCTCTTGCATCAAATCTTTGTGCTTGTGGAAATCATCTATCAAGTTGCCATAGTTGGTGTGATGTGATGCAACTTTCTTGCACTACGTACTTTATGTTGATGCTTGGTGATTGGTCTTTCTTTATCTTTCTGGGTTTTATATGATAGTTATTTAGATATTTCTGTTCGATTTGACGTTACTTGGTTTCTGTCTTATTTGCTGATGCCACTCACTTTCATTCCTTGTGGGAAATCTCGTCTTACAGGTTTTGCACTCGTTCTTTGCTTCGCGAGTCTCTTGATTATTCACTTATAGATAGAATTCCTGGCCGGCAAACTGATCGGAAGACACTTCTTGGAGAATTGAATTGGATTTTTACAGCAGTGACAGACACAATTGCCTGGAATGTTCTCCCACATGGTAATGAATTATATATTGTGTTTTGTGTGATACTTTGGTGGTGCTTTCCGCTTTGACATGTATTTGAGCATTCTTGAACTTAAAAACCTGCAGATCTTTTCCAGAGATTGTTCAGGCAAGATCTATTAGTTGCAAGTTTGTTCCGTAACTTTCTACTTGCAGAGAGAATCATGCGCTCTGCAAATTGTTCACCAGTTTCGCATCCCATTTTGCCACCAACCCATCAACATCATATGTGGTAACTACTATAAACTCTTTACTCTGCATCTACCTCAGTTGATGTAGAACTGCAGAAAATATGTTGAAGTATGATCCTTATCAAAAATTCACTCTGCATCATTGCTATACACAACTTTAGGGACGCTTGGGATATGGCTGCTGAAATATGCCTTTCTCAGCTTCCAACTCTTGTTGAGGATCCTAATGCAGAATTCCAGGTTTGCCTTCTAGATTAATTTTTGTTATCTAGAAGTTTGTATGATAAAGAGAGACGGGATAATCAACAGCATCATATCCCTTCCTCTTGGTGCATTCTGGTTTGATTCTTTCTTTCTTTTTGGTTTAAATTTTCAGCCTAGTCCATTCTTTACGGAGCAATTAACTGCTTTTGAAGTTTGGCTTGATCATGGATCTGATCTTAAAAAACCACCTGAACAGCTGCCAATTGTTCTTCAGGTAGGAATGTTTCCATCTAGAGATGCTTCTCTGACTGAATTTTGGTTCTTTCTAAATTTTCAGATGCAGGTGTCATAATTTTTGCATCTTTAATAGCTCTGTAGTTTTTTAGTTGATATCTGTTGCTATGCATTGGCCAAATTATTAATTTTTGGTGATTTGATGTTAGTGATTGCTTGATGTGTAAATTGATTATAAAATAATCCATACGATATCGAAAGCCTAAAGTCTGGAGTAATGTAGTGTAACTTCATATGGATTTTCAAGAACACCCTTCACGTGATTAACTGACCACCTGCTCTACTTTCTCTCCTCCATCAACAGTCACTCACTTTCCCCTTATGAGCACACATAGTGTACCTTGATACTAGTGTGAGATCATTTATATGACCATATTATCTTCTCTGCCTTGTTAAAACTGGTTGATTATATCATTTTGCTGGTGAAATGGGATAATTTGAAGGGTTGTGCACTAACAAGTATGATGGTGGTCACACACAGATAATCTGAATGGCAGTTTCATGTGGTAATATTCATGGAGGTTCAGGAGAGATCATGCTGGCTTTATGTCATGAATCTTGGGATGATGTGAATCATTTTGACCCTTAATGCTTGTGTGTCCCCTTTTGCTTTTCTGTTGATCATTTCTATGCCTTCATTTACCAGGTGAAAATTTAATCTAATAGATGTCTATCCTATTGTAACTGAATTTAATATGGACAAATGATGGGTAGGATCTTTTTAGTGACTGTAGTAATTGACACTGGCTGAGATGGGGAGCAGGAGAAGGCCACAGCTCCAAACGATTCAAATAATTGTCATAATTTTATACTATAGTAGTACTTATGTCTTCATCTGAACCTAACCTCTGATGGGGTTTTTGGGTGGGAAGAAAAAACAAAGACATTTGAAAGTTGCATGCTTGCATTGGATGAACATCATGGTGCAACATGCTCAACTCTTGTTCTGGCTTGGCCACTAGTCACATTGGTTGCTTGCTTCAAATTTTAATTTAATGCCAGCAACGGTGAGGGTAGTCTAGCAGAAATGGTCTGAACAGTATTATTGTATTCATTGAAGCAGCAGTTCTCTAATCATATGTATTTGAAATCATAGTTGCTTGATACTCTCATTTAATGTATAGCTAATGCTGTTTATTAAACAGTTACTTAGACCACGTACCTGCATTTTATTCATAGATATGTGTACATAAATTTGAGTAATCTCTAGTTCTAGTTTTGCATTGTCCTATTTAGATTTGTCAAAGAATGTTGAGTTAAAAATTTCCTTCAGGTTTGTACACTGTCAAATTGGATCACAGCTTTCAGCTTACCGTATGTTGTTGGGTTTTGTCTTCTTGGAGATTACACTGGCTTTCTTGTGTAATGTATGGCCAACAATTGGTTTATTTGTGTTCAGGTTTTGCTTAGTCAATGTCATAGGTTCCGTGCTTTGGTGCTGCTTGGAAGGTTTCTGGATATGGGATCTTGGGCTGTCGATTTGGTACTGATATTTTTTATTGTTGCAGTAAAATTTTTCTGTGGTCAAATAGGCTTTTGTTGGGTTATATCATATTATATATATCCCATACTTGCAGGCCTTATCTGTTGGAATATTTCCTTATGTTTTAAAGCTCTTGCAAACAACTACTCCTGAACTTAGGCAAATTCTTGTGTTCATTTGGACAAAGATTCTTGCGCTTGATAAGGTGCATCCAGAAATCCTTTCTCACTGCTATTATTTTTACTTCTTTCTGATGTCCATTAGGTGTTCTATTTTTAATTATGCTTCCCTTTGTCCTATCCACTTGTTTTGGAAGAGGAATTGATGTAGGACAGATGGATCAGATCTTGCCCACTAGCGCGAGTGGAGGAATGAGAGGATCATGGCCTATGTCAGGGCTGTGAACTGTACGGGGGAACAGTAATGTTGGGATATAAGAGAGGGGGAAGGGAGGAAATTGGTGGGGAACAAGTGGAAAACAGCTACTAACCAAAAACTAAATCTTTCTTGAGCAAATTCTTGGTCTAAGATAACATAAGAACACAAGTATTTATAAAGTAAAGAGCTTCCTAAAACTCCTATCTCCATAGGAAATTAACTAGTTGTAGAACTATAGAATGTTTAGGAACTTAACCTCTAACAATGACTCCAATTATTACCTCATCTATTAAATAACCAAAAAGCCTCAAAGACAATTCCAGAAATTTCCAGGACAACTAAAAGACCCCTTGAGACCTCAATACTGGAAACTAATAAAACTGAGAATAAAACTACGATGAACTTAAATAAAGATACTATTCTTGTTCCTGGTTGAAGATTGAGGGAAAAGGCTTTAATTTTGAATTTCCCTGAACTCTTTGTTAACTGCATCAGGAATTCATAGCTTTTGCCTTACGTGAGATAACCTGCCCGTTAAGACCAAAATACCCCTTAAGACATGTATGTAAAGGCCAAAATACCCCCTAAGACCTATATAATAGAAACTACTAAAACTGAGAATAAAGCTACGACGAACTTGAATAAAGACGCTATTCTTTTCCTACTTGAAGTGTGAGGAAAAAAAGCTTTAATTTTAAATTTCATTCAACTCTTTGTTAACTGCATCAGCAATTCATGGCTTTTGCCTTATACGACGCACACCTGATCCACCTGTTGACATGTATGTAAAGGGAAATTTTTTCTTCTTTCTAAAGTGTTGATTTTTTTTAAATTCTCGCCCGGGGGGGGGGGGGGGGGGGGATTTTTTAGTTTAAGACCCATAAAAGGTTATTTGATTAAGGGCAATTTCAGTTACACTTGCATGTGGTGTAAGTTGTGCTTGTATTTACTAAAGATTTATTGTGTCAATAGTCTTGCCAGGTTGATCTTGTGAAAGATGGTGGACATGCATATTTCATTAGGTTTCTTGACAGTGTTGAAGCTTACCCAGAGCAACGTGCAATGGCTGCATTTGTATTGGCTGTCATTGTAGATGGTCACAGACGAGGTCAGGAAGCCTGTATTGAAGCTGGCTTGATACATGTATGCTTGAGGCACCTCCAGGGTTCAAGTCCAAATGATTCACAAACTGAACCGCTATTTCTTCAATGGCTGTGCCTATGTCTTGGTAAGCTATGGGAAGATTTTACAGAGGCACAAACCATGGGTGTGCAGGCAGATGCCCCTGCTATATTAGCACCTCTACTTTCTGAGCCACAACCTGAGGTCTGCTCTTTGCCCTTTGTTGTGTAAAGAAGGATTTCTTTTCTATAAGGCCTAGCACCTTAATGTTTAGTCATCTTACTTGGGAAAGAACTGGTACAGGTTCGAGCTGCAGCTGTTTTTGCTCTGGGCACAGTTCTCGATGTTGGGTTTGACACATCAAGAGATGGTGTTGGGGGTGAGGAAGATTGTGATGATGATGAAAAAGTTAGGTCTGAGGCCAGTATTGTCAAAAACCTTCTGAGTGTTGTTTCTGATGGAAGTCCTCTGGTTCGAGCTGAGGTTGCTGTAGGTATGTTTTAGGCTGATCTTTGTTGGGTGGAGTATCAGTGTTTATGTAGCTATTTTCCTATTCTGAACATCTCTTTTATAACTAAACTCTCTCTGCCCATAGAAATATAATTGGTGTTTGACCAAGTAGCTATATTGTATTTACAAAACAAAAAAGTTTCCGGTGGCCTAGATCCCATGGTGTGATGATGATCTACTTATTTTGAATAAAGGATTGGGTGAACTGATTCACTTAGGACATCACTTTTTGTGGAATATCCTAAAGTGTATACTTCCTTAGTTTATGTTGGACCTACTGGGTTTCCTGCTATCTAGTAAGATAAAACAGAAGTTACATGGTTACCTTTCTGAATTACTTTCATGTTGGATCTGTTTTGTATGTGCTTGTTCCTACTTGTATTTGCTTTTTGCACTTGTGTAATGCTATGTTAAGTTGAAGTTGGTTTATTGTTTAACTCATTTGCAGCTCTAGCTCGTTTTGCCTTTGGCCACAACAAGCACCTGAAATCTGTTGCTGCTGCATACTGGAAGCCTCAGCCTAACTCTGTGCTTACTGCCTTGCCTGCGTTTGCAGTGAAGGGTTCAGGTACTGGCTACATGACTCCAACACAATATATGCCTCATGGAAGTATTGTTCCATCTGCAGTTTCTCCTTTGCTCAGAGTTGGGGAACACAGCCAGCCTGTAGTTCGTGATGGAAGAATGTCCACCAGTAGCCCCCTTGCAACACCTGGAATCATGCATGGATCTCCTCTATCTGATGATTCATCTCAGCATTCAGATTCTGGCATAGTGGCTGACTCCATTGGTAATGGGGTAGTTAACCATGCAAGGCCTAGACCACTTGACAATGCACTTTATTCACAATGTGTGTTGGCTATGTGCACTCTGGCCAAAGATCCATCACCACGAATTGCCAGCCTCGGTCGGCGAGTATTATCTATTATTGGCATTGAACCTGTGGTTGCAAAATCAGTCAGGTCTGCTCCTGGTAGTGCCCAGCCCAATGAACCCGTGGCTAATCCTAGCACTAGTCTCACTGGACTAGCTCGGTCATCATCGTGGCTTGATATGAATGGAGGTAAACAATCTCAAGTTTTACCTTATGTTAATTGTTCTAAAATCTGGTTGTTTTAAAATGAAATTTGCTGTTGCTGAGTTTCTTATTCTTGAGTTTTGATCTTTCTTTTTTTCTTGCTAAAAGTTTTGGGACTTAGCAGCAGTAATCTTCTTATTATTCTCTTTGTCCTAATTTTATTCTTTGGCTTCTGTAGGTGGTCATTTGCCTCTCACGTTTAGAACTCCTCCAGTTAGCCCTCCTCGGCCTAGTTACTTGACAATGCGGAGAGTGTATTCCTTGGAGTTTAGACCACATCTAATGAATTCTCCAGATTCTGGATTAGCTGATCCACTTTTGGCTAAAGCTGGACCTTCTGGAGCTTCAGAACGCAGTTTTCTTCCGCAGTCTACAATCTACAATTGGAGTTGTGGTCACTTCTCAAAGCCTCTTCTCACTGCTACTGATGATAGTGAAGAGATTATTGCCAGAAGAGAAGAGAGAGAAAAGCTGGCTTTGGACCGTATTGCAAAATGCCAACATTCTGGTATGTCCATTATGCTGTTCAATTCTTATTTTTAGTTTTAAAGTTTGATTTTTTAATCTTTGGATAGTTTTTTTTTTTGGGTGGATTAACAGTATCCTTGCCCTTTCCTTTGTCAGCTGTGAACAGACTGGGCGATCAAATTGCCAGTTGGGATACAAAATTTGAGACAGGTACCAGAACTGCTTTGCTGCAGCCTTTTGCTCCAGTTGTGGTTGCTTCAGATGAGAATGAGACAATCAGGTAGAGCAAGTTTATTCCATCTTCTAGTTTGATATGTCTGTTGCACATTGCTTTTCATGATAAATTTGGATAGCTAGCAGATGGAGATATTTGGTCACTGTGATTTCCATAATTATGAATTCTATTGCTATCCTAGCAAGTTGCACTGTGGACTGAGGATGTCTGTATGACAGTGACTTGCTTATCCAGGTTATTATGCATATACTATTTTTTGGATACCTGGATACGTGACCAAAAAAAATGTTTTATGCGCATGATTATTGGTCAGTTTTGGAGCTTTTGTTTTCTATTTTTCTTTTGGGGTGCACTGTGTTATTTTATCGAGTTCTGTCTTTCCCATGGTATATTCTCATTTTTCTTGTTTGATACATTTTGTTTTCTGTTGCATATAATTTTCATCATTTTTCCATTCTTTGGCATATTACAGTTGCTTAAGAGGTGAAGCTTGGATCACACACTCTTTCTACATCTTTTTACTTTCGTGCATGACCATTCAATTTCTTCATGTTTATGTCATAGGATCTGGAATTATGAGGAACCTTCACTGCTGAACAGTTTTGAGAATCATGATTACCCTGACAAAGGAATTTCAAAGCTATGTCTTGTGAATGAGCTTGATGAGAGTTTGCTGCTTGTTGCTTCAAGTAAGTCTCTTACTGATCAAGTCTTAAACGGGTCATTTATGCCTGATTTTTAAAATTGAATATACTATTAAACTTTACACAGGTGATGGAAATGTCCGGATTTGGAAGGATTATATTTCAAAAGGTCAACAAAAACTGGTTACTGCATTCTCTTCAATTCAAGGTCACAGGCCAGGCGTGCGGAGTGTGAACGCAGTTGTCGATTGGCAACAGCAGTCTGGATGTCTGGTACATTTTTCAACTTTCGATCTATTATAAACTTCCATGGGATGAGTGTCTGGGTGCAGGTTCACTGGTGTGCATTGGCTTGCTTGCACCTCTTTCCTTTGTTATCTCTTGTTTGTCCCACAGTTTCTGATACGTCAATTCGTTGATTTGTGAACAGTTTGCTTCGGGTGAAGTGTCATCTATCATGGCATGGGATCTGGATAAGGAGCAGCTTGTAAGTAATATCCCATCATCATCAGATTGCAGCATTTCAGCACTGGTGAGTTCTGTTGCAATTCTTTTCCTGTTTAGTGAAATGGTATTGTTGCCTTGTGATTTATTATTTATTTTTTAATCTGAATGGGTTTTTTCCCCTGAATGTGGATATAGCTTTTTGGTTTTTTGTCGATAGGACATTTTTGTCTTGTGACATATCTAACTAGCATATATGACTATGATATTACAGTCTGCTTCTCACATTCATGGGGGCCAGTTCGTTGGTGGTTTTTCGGATGGATTTGTGAGATTATACGACATTCGGACACCTGAAATGTAAGAATTGGTTGAGATGTTCTTTGCATTTTTTCAGTTTTGAGGGTGAGAAGAATTATCTTCAATGCTTTCCACTTTGTTTTGGTTTGAAAAGCTATGCTATTGTGATAAAATTGTATCAGTATCTGCTTGAGATTTTGAAATAATTTCACCAGGAAATGCCTGGACTTGTTCATAAACTTAACATGGTATAATAAACAAAGGTTTGTGAAAGTTAGCCTGATGTTTCTTTCTATCTTGTTTATTACACTTTTTTTTTTTTTTTGACTCTGTAAATGTTTAGGGAGATTTTTCCATGGGTTTGCACTTTATACGTGACATTGTATTGATATATTTTGTTTAGGCTTGTTTCTGCAACACGACCACATACACAGAGATTAGAAAGAGTTGTAGGAATTGCCTTTCAACCTGGACTGGAGCCAGGAAAGGTAAAATGCATACTCCTATTTGCCGCTGCTTCTTCTTTCTAGTGAAATCATATTAAAATCAGTTATTTTCCTCAGATCAGCATAAAATCTTTCACCATTTTTTTTTTTTTTTTTTTTGGGCTCAGATTGTGAGTGCATCACAAGCTGGTGATATACAGTTCCTTGATCTGAGACGTCTTCAGGACACGTATCTCACAATTGATGCTCACCGGGGTTCACTTACTGCTTTAGCTGTCCATCGACATGCACCCATTATTGCTAGTGGCTCCGCAAAGCAGCTTATCAAAATCTTCAACTTGGAAGGAGAGCAATTAGGCAGCATCCGATTTTACCCAAGTTTCATGGCCCAGAAGATTGGGTCCGTTAGCAGCCTTACCTTCCATCCTTACGAAGTATTGCTTGCTGCTGGCACTGCAGATGCTTGTGTTTCTATTTATGCTGATGCGACATCTACTGCAAGATGAGGATACTTGTAATGGCTTCACGAGACTTCGCTTACTGGTGGCTGATTGAACATAAAAGAGGAGCTTCAGCAGAAGAGTCTTTCGCGCAAACGAATCGTAAAATGACAATTTGCTCCTTTTGCAGTGAATGTGCTTAAAATACAAATTGACACCACTGCCTTGGAAGATGTATGTTACATATTCATTAAGTCTCTGCATTTAGAGGGTTGCCCAAAATTGGGAGCTGTCATCGCATTCGTTGGAGGCTTTGGCCAATAATCAAAATACATAGGTAAAAGGAAGGTGTAAATATTCTTTATTCTTCTGCTTCCTTTCTGCTTAGTGTGCACCTTATGTCATTTAGTATCTAATTTCTTCCTTTTGTTTCCATCATGGTCTGCTCATCTGAGAGCTTTGTTCAATTTGTACAGATTAACTAGTTTCCATTAATATATAAATTAAATTGGTTGTAAGTGGTTGTACTTCCCTTCTAAGAGCCCTCCACCTGGCATTTTCTCTTTTGTGTTCACACCTTGTGGATTGGTTCTACGCTGCACTGAACGTGTTGCAAGGGTTTTTGTTATTCAAAAGTAGACTGGATGCTATACTTCTTGCTGATAGTTTGAGCAGCTTGTTGAAATTCTCTACTCTTATGCAACTGTAATTTTGTAGCTTTAACTGAATAGAAGGCATTTATTCTATTTTCAACTGGCATTCCATACGTACACTATTGTTTAATCGAGTAGTTTTGCTATAGCTCTTCCTTCCTTCCTTCCTTCCTTCTTTCTTTCTTTCTATTTTTTACTTTCTTACCTTTTTTGTTTTTAATCAGTTTTATTGCACCTTAGATGGGATTGGACGTGGATCCCTTTGTCTTGAATTGCCGATGAAGTTCCATTGCAGAGGGTATCCTTATTAGTTATAAACCTGCTCGCAACCTCCAGATGTTTCTCCCGCACTAGTTTTTTAAATCATTTCATTACGGGATGCATCTTATTTTTCCCCTCGTAATATTTGAAGGTGGACTAGTTCAGAAATCTCCCAAACAATTGGGCAATCTGTATAATGATACCATAATTCACTTGAATTTTTTTCCCCTAATTGGCTACATTTATACACTCTTTGAATTTTATTTTTTTTTTATTTTTTTTTAAACTGTAGGGTGCCAGTTTGAATATCCCAAAGAGGGATTTTCAATCCCTTTTGGTGACCAACTTATTCTAGACAAGTTGGTTCCATGGTTCACTTGAAATAACATACTACTGAGGTTTTCTCCTATGACTAATCTCCTAAATCTTATTTCGTCGTGGCACACCCCATCCCCCTCCCCCCCTTCTCCAACAAGCGTCCATGGCTTAGTGGGGGAACAGGAAAGGCAAGCTTAGTGGGGGAACAGGAAAGTGCCTTTCGTTTTCCCTCCTCCGTCGTCGTGAGCACAGCCTGTTTGTACTTTTATTTTTGTAGAATATATGTCAAAAAAATGTTATCTAACAATTTGATGTATATGAGATAACAAGGAAATCGACAAATGTATTCACAAAAAAAGTAAAAATATTTCAAGGAAAAATGACAATCCAAACAAGGTCACCACATAATATGCCATTAGCAATCCTGTAGGGTGGTGAATTAGAAAAATAATTTAAGAGTGGGGAATTAGAAAATACCTACTATGGAGCCTGTAAGTATGAATGTCCACGAAACTATGATTACAAACATTATAGCCATAAAGTTAGAAATATCTACTCTGAAACATGACTTCCAATAAGACCATACAAATGAGAAGAAATGTACACCATATAGACATTCTCAAATCCTGCAAACACGGCATAACGCAGTCATTAGCCATAAATTAAGCAGCTGTCTTCATTTTCCTCCCCTAGCCATACTATGACCGTTAGTTCCAGATAGAGTTGAATTGCCTGTCATCTTAAATCTCCCATCAGCATTACCAAGAACATTAAGATCTTCAAACAGTCTATATGATGGAATAAAGGGCTTGTGTCCCCCAGGACCAAGCCGTGCATCTCCGTTTGTAGCTGACACATTACTTCCGCTCACAGGTGTCATCTGCATATGCTGTGAGGTTCTGGTTCCTTGTGAGGAAATGGATGATGGGGCTTGAACTGTTGAGTATGTATAAGGAGATCTGGACAAAGGATTCGGGTTGCTGAAGTAACCAGGTGTGGCGGCCCATGGTGGTGGAGGGTAGCCAGAAGAGTACTGGTCAAGTGCTGGTTGACCTTGGGGCCTAAACTGTGATTGAGGATCATGTTGGCTATAAAATTGAGAATGATCTTTAGACTGCAGTATTTGAGACTCCTGTGCTAATTGTTGCTGTGGCGGCCGAGGTTCAAACTGTTGTTGAGGCTGAGCTTGAGATTGAGCCCAAGGAGTGATGTAACTATTAACAGCCTGGGATTGGTTATAAGCATGAGACGCAGAAGAATTGTCATCTCCTGTGCTCAGTGTAGTCCCCTCGTGTAGGTTTTGCTTTAAGGAAGTAGATGCCTGAGGAGGGGGGGATGACATACTAGTTGACAGTGTAATGCTCAAGAGGTCTATCATATCTTGCTCTTTTGCAGTTCTAGCTGGTGCTGGTGGATCAGCAAGAACTAAAGCATTGCTCATGCCCGGGGTGGAAGACGCTTCCTGAGCTCTCATATTGCTGCTATGACTTGCTAAAGTGCCACCATCACTGCTCTGCATGGTCGTAGCCTGAGTAGCAGATATGTTTATTTTTGAGTGCCTGCAAACATAAAAGCAAAATTTTAGAAGAAACATGAACTAAAAGGGGAGAGTGGATGCAAACAAAACAACCAGAATCCCAAAAAGCAAGGATACCATCATGTATCCGCAAGTTTGAAGGTTTCTTCAAACATTTAGGAAATGAATCCAATAACTTCAGAACCTAAACATGTATTAATGGCATTACAAAAAACATCTAATCGAACAATGAGACCACCAAACTGTCATGTAATCTTGATGACAAGTGCAGTACATGAAATACAAATATACATGAAGAAATACCTTCGTGCCAGCTGCGCGAAGTCATCTTCCGCTTCATCCTCTTCATCAATCTGAATCCTGTGAGCTGGTGAAGGGTTATCATTAGTTGTTGCACTCCCTTTTACAGCATCATTTTGTTTGATGCTAGAATCATGTTTGTCATTCAATTGGAGGTTGTAACTTGTCAATTCAACCGGCAGAGGTAAACCAGATGCTATAGCATCATGTTTTGCTAGCACATTTTGGAGGTTATCATTTAACTCCAGGCCCTGAGCTAGAAGTTCTTCATCCCTAGCACAAACATGATTCATAAATCACACGCAAACCACTTCAGCAAGAACACGCGATAAGACAGCAATACATGCAGAGACCAGAATGCGCAAACACACACACACACACACAGAGAGAGAGAGACCCTGTAGTAGTCAACATTTGCATCAATTTCTTCTGGTTGGAACGACATTGCTCAACAAGATCAACTATCACTTCATCTTTTACAGCCTACAGAGAAGTAAATGTGAGGAAATTTTCTGAAAATTTTAGAACCATGAACAGAATAAAGAGTTCTCTACCGAGCGATCACTTGGATTGACAGCTTGAAGCATGTCAGCTAGGAGATCCAGGACATCCCGCATAGACCCTATGCTCGACAAACTATAACCACAAAAATAATCCAGAATCAAACTATAAGCCAACCAAAAAGATGGAGTGAAATGTCTCAGACAGAGAACACAAGATTCAGGATTTTTGCGTAAAAATTTTGAAGGTAATTTTAACCTTAAAGTTTCCATTTCTGCAGCCATGGCTTCGTCAAGCCTAGTAGAGGAATTGCTTGGCATTCCATAACCAGGCTGTGGATGTCGTGGTGTTGGATGTGTCATAGGCGGTGTAAATATAGGAGCTGTATCCAAGGAACGCTGGGGAAAGTCCACACCGGAACGCTGATACATGCAGAATCACAAATAACACATAAAAATCAACGTGATTGCGGAGTGGCTTATGCCAAGTTAGGCAATAAACAGCATTCATGAAACATTGTGCAGTTAATGTGGTATTACTGATCAAAAGTCATTTATCAGCTTCATTAGAGCGCCTTCAAGGCCTGCTATACTCCACAATGTAACATCATGCTTACATTGTTCTCTTTTTCCTTTTTTTTTAATTGATCTTTATACATAAACTATACGAGTTGCTCTTTCTTAATTTAATAAATTGTTATTCCATGAATCCCATTTATTCTTAATAAATTCTATTACTTTGGGGTTGAGGGTGTATTAGAAATATTTCTAAAGGAAATGTGACAAAATGAGCAGCACAATGCAGCATATAAAATACGTATCAGCAAAATAAAATTCATAATAAAATCATTCAAAGAATAATGGAATCAAGTAAACAATAGCAGCTTTATAAACCAACATATGAGCCCACAGATTCCTAAGCACACAGCCAACTGTAATCCAAATTGTGACTTACCCTTAATTCCTCATATGCCCAGTAGTATTGGGGATATTTCCCTCCAGGACCACCAAATGCCTCTTGCCAAGAGTCCAACAACACCAGTATTTTGTCTCTAACATGCATATCAGTCTGCAAAAAGAGTAGAAACAACTCTCTTGGAATGAATCCTAAGTGACAGGTTAAGCATGCATCCATCCAGAGAACAAATAAAACGTGAGACACTTTACAGTTAGGGAAATGAAGGTCCATGAAAAAACTAAGATTAAAAAAAAAAAAACAAAAACAAAAGAAAACAAAACCAACCTCAAATTAGATGAATTCTGAGGGCTTCTGGTTTCACGGGGTCATAGCTTTTTAAATATTGACAATAGGTCACATTAAGCATTGTGAAGGCGTATGCTTAGAGTATATAAACTTCCACAATCTTAGTAGTGCAATTGCATAACATTATTAAGAAGACTTTCTAGCTACCCTAGACTTCTCCATAGCAGCATTCAACTATTTTAATGTGCTTACTATTAGAGACAACAGACCTGCAATTTGTCCTCTGCAGCCACCAAAGTTACATACTCTATGGCTCATGTCACAGGCAATGCTGTTTCTATCACCAGTAGATCATACATGGGGCCCATGAAAGATTCCAAGTAGTAATTTAATAGGATCACCCCTATGAAGTCATCCTACTTTCTTATTTGAATATGCAATATCACGAGCAGAGGATCTCTGACTCGAACAAAATCTTCTAATAATGAACTCACGCGCATGCCGAATAACAGACATCCAATTGAAGCCAAAATATTAGCACGCTATGTCATACTTTCAGAAATGGCTAGTACAGCCCCAATCAGATAAAAAGAACACATGCAGTGTTCTAACATAAGGGAAACTAAAATGTTTGTCAACACTCAGACTCATAGTCCCTTGCAAATGAAGAAGAGGAACAAACTTGCCTTTTTCTTTACAATTTTGACCATCTCCTGTAGAATGTTTCTATCAGCTATCTGAAAATGGACGTAATCACCACAATTCTTCACCATTGTCTCTAGAAGCTATACAATATTTAGGGCCACGGTTAGCAAGCTGCAAAGGTGAAGTAGAGATCCAACAAAATAGGGTTGAAACAACAGGTTGGATGTATGCCAGCGCCATGATTAACAGAAATAATAGGAAAAAGAAAACCAAGTGCTTGACACCAGTTCTAGTTAACAGCAACCCACTGACATTTGTAGCGAACAACAGAACAATGGCCCTGGGGGGAGGGGGGCATTTGTAGCAAATAACAGAACAACCCCCCACCCCCCCCCCCAAACAAAAAAGGACATGGTTTCTTTGAAACACGATATAAAGTGCAACTGAAGAAAAGAATTACAAATCCATTACCGTCAAGGCAAGTAGTTGAACTTTAGGGTTCTTGTGCTGCAATCTTTTCTTCACAGCTTTGACAACATCTTTTGCAAGCCTAAGCAGTATATAAGAAAAATGAATAGAATGGAAGAAGTCAGTGAATCCATTTCTTTCAGACAGCAAAATGACGTAAAGATTATGAGTTTCCAACATGGATGAAATGGAAGGACTGAGACACAGTACACAAAGGGCATGCTCAAGGTTTTCCCTTTCTATGCGTTGTTTGCCAAACACCTTAATGAATACTAACGATATACTAGGGAAGACCCAAGAGTTGACCCCCCACAATGACAAATTCACAATTCAAAGGTAGGAATCATATGAGCATCAAAGCCCACCTCGTTCTCATTTATGTCAAGCATCTACCAACCCCATCAAAAGCTTGAAACTCCTCCAACCTAAAAGATATATGCCAATTCATTTTAATTTCACAAGTTAAGTTCAAATTTCAAATAAAAAATAATAATTCGTTCTACCCCAGTCACAGACTCCTAAAAAGCTCAAAAATCACAACCTTAAAATTTCTAGTCCAATAGTAATATCGTACCAACATAAACAATATAACATATGCTTGTCAGCCTCGGTGGAGTGAAATTCTAGTTTCCTAAATCCCAGACCAAAAATTCGCTGCACCAAAAGAAGAAAAGGGGGGGGGAAGAGTCCAGAGAGTCCGGATAATCCAGTATCCCCAAGAAAAACTACAAAAAATCAGCTTTTCCAAAGAAAATTCAACACCTTAGACAAAAGGTGCAAAATTTCTGAGGACAGTTAAATTAAAAAAAAGAAAAAAAAGAGGGTATTCGCATGCATACATAGCCACAAAGAACAAGAAGATATATATATATATTTTTAAATTACCACTGATTGGAGTTGAGGGTATCGCAAATATCAATATTCATAGTCCAATCGGGACCGATCAAGAACTCGCTGGTGGCCTTCTCCACTCGAAGTATTACCGAAGATGACGAAACTGTGGGTGTGTTATAAGAAGAAGATGGTGAAATTGATGGCATCATCATTTTGTTCTGTCGTCTTCTTCTTCTTCTTCGTCTCCTCCTTGGGTAAATTGCAAAGCTTTCTGCTGGAATACTAGTAGAAAAGAGGATTAACAAGGAAGGGGAAGAAAATTGAGAAACTCGCCCCGGTTGTGGGTGGTTGTCAAGGTTTAAAAATTTCAAGGAAAAAACCAGCCTTAACTATTTGGCAACAATGGTATGATATGGATATTGGACGGATGGATTTTTTCAACTCGCTAGTGTGGAGAATATTTCGTTTACAATTTATACAATAAATATAGGGCGAGAATCTAAAAAAGAACCCAGTCCAAGAAGAAGAACCCGTTTAATCTTTTTGTGCTTTGCAGCTTCTGTCTTTCTCTTTCTTTCTTGTAAGAAACTTCTTGTTGTGTGCAGTAGTATTTCTTCGATGATGATGACGATATGATAGTAGTGTATTCCCCTGTATTCTGTTTTTGTTTTTCTTCCTTCCCTTTGTTTGGGCTTGGGGTTTCTCTCTCCTAGTCTCCTGGTTTATCTCTCTCTTGTTTTCAGGTCAACTTTTGTAATAAAATATATTTTCTCCGGAAATTTCGTTTCACCTTTAATTGAAACCTCTTTTTTCTTCTCTCTCTCTCCCACCCTCCCCCAGTTTGTTTGCTGCACAAAAAAAGGTGGGGAAAGAAAAAAGGAAAAAAAGGAAAAAACGAAAGATGAAGAGGACGAAGGAGCGAAACAGGATAGAAAAAAAGGACTTTCCCCAATGGGAAATGACTGATGAGAGGGGAGGCTTTTAGTTGCGTTCTTCGCCAAACGCGCCCTCTTGGAGTTCTATTATTGTTGACTCCACTCTCCGGTCACCAGTCTATAGTCTCCTCCCCTATAGCCCCTGCACAGAATAAACATATAACTCTAGTAATATATTTTTTTTTTTCCAAACGGCAACTTTCATATAACCAGAACCATAATACAAACATTACACTTGTTGGGTTAAGACCCTCCTTGCAATTTGTGACTTTGATTTAAGCCACATGGGAAAAGAATTTTCTCACTTAACTTCCTAAACTAAGTTTATGGCAAATTTTGCCAAAGAGTGACTAACTATATTATACTCCCTCTTCACAAAATTAAATGAGCATTTCCAGAAGCACTTTGTTAGTTCTATAATATCAATTGCTGCCCAGTTCTGTTGTACCGCATGAGACAACGCCGTTCTGATGCAATCAGCTTCTAGCAAAGCTGGTTCCGCCTCAAAGTCCACAGGTTTAGCCCAAGTTGCGATGAGCTCTCCATTGTGGCTAGAAACCACTATCCCCAATCCACTCTTCTTCTTTACTTTGTTCAAGGCTGCATCAGTGTGGATGTTCACAATCCCTTGGATATCTTGAGTTTGTAGCTGTGGATTGGCCTCAGGCGACTGCCTACTTGTCAGTTCTTTCTCTTCCTCCTCCCTAGCTTGCTTGAATTGCCACCAATCATCACAGGCTCTCTGAGTGATCCACCAAGCTTGGCAATGCTGTTGATTGAATATCACCTCATTTCTGGATTTCCATATGTACCATAAGAGATTGGTAGTAAGCTCAATATGTTTCCTCCCTTCTACTATTTCTTCAGCTTCTTGTAACTTGATCCACCAACTCCAAAAGTTCCGGCTTTCCTGTCTAAGCCCGTCCCATTGGATAGGAATAGAAAATGCTCTCCTTTTTACGTTTGTACACCGGTTCATTAGCCATTCCTTGAAACCGTATACTAACACAGAAACTCTCTTGTACCAAAAAAAAAAAAAAAACTGTAGAACCAAAAAAAATTTGACAAAAAAGCTATAAGAGATAATCAATGTGTATGGGATAGAGGGACGCAATTTACACACACAAGTATGTGTGGGAGAAGAGGAATAATATCAATAATATATATCAATAATCACACATAACAACAAGACTCTCAAATTTCACTCTTTTTAACCAACAACAATAATAAGATTTCCTATTTATAGAGTAGATGACTTGGTAAATACGTCTTACAACCACAAGAAATTTTCTAATCAAATACTAATTCCTAAAACTACCATAACATGACTCCATTAGAATTACCAAAAATCTAACTTGACTAAAACACTGCTAGATAATAATATAGAAATTCTATTTTTCAGTCTTGATTTAATATGCCAACAAAAACAATGGAACTCTCAACCTGGCGTTTTCAAAATTTTTCTAGTTAAATACCATACCATCAGAACAATTTTTTATAACCATTTTTTTTAATATAAGTGGCAGGTCTCAAATTCTAAACTTTTCACTTATACTCTCTCCTCCTAAACTTTTCACTTACACTCTCTCCTCCATCTCTAGCACCGTACCATTGTAAATGGGATGCATTGAATTCGGAGCTGGATGGTGTAATTTCTATCAGTCACCCCGCACTTGGAGAAAATCGACCGAATTTTGGTTATTATCAAACTCGCATTCTGATGAACATATTCATAAGATCTTATTCTTCTTGAATTTAATTTATAAGCCAAAAAATAAGAGGAAAAAAAAAACCAAAGGGAGAGAGAGAGAGAGGGGTTGGGGTTCTTATCAACTATTATTAGTCAATGTAGAGATTAACACTCATATGTAGGCATTAAAATAATATTAACAAGCAAAATACTAGTATATATATACACTAAAATTTTGTGCTATATCTATTTAGTTTTAGCGCTTACAATTATATTTATATATAATATATGTGGAGGTCCCAGATTTGCCAAGGATGCTGCAATGGGGGAGAAGGCAAGGCAGAGCGTAAAGATCAAACGCGAAGAAACGAGAGTGGTTAAAAAGGCATTGACTAATCCACTGCGGGGCTGATTGGGTTGAAGCAATGGTGTGATGCGATAAGGATTAAGGAGTATGAGTGGGTGGTACAAGTCAAACAAGCATAATAGAAATATATTAGGAATGTTGTTGTTGTAGTACATTTTGATTTATTCTTCTGGGTTGGACTTGGAGCCGCTTTTGCCTGTCCTCTCCTTCTCCTCTCACAACTTTTTGATGATGATCTCTTCTCCGTCCTTTTTTATTTGCACCGAATTTCTTGTTTGTAATTGCTGTTCGGCATCAAGAGATTAAGATACCAACCTTCGGTTTCTGCCCACAGTCCAAAGTTAATGGGTCCAAGTAGAATTTCAATGGAGTCGTAAATTCACATATCTACCAAGTTGAATTTTACACCTTAAAACTCTCAGCAACTACTTACCTTCACTTTTAAACTTTTAGCACTACTATAAGAAATCCAACTGAACTCACCTATCTACCTTCAACTTTCTTTTTGAATTTCTACAAGTACCTAAAGGAGGAGAGGAAACTTTCTTAAGAAAACAAATCTATCATATATGGCCAAGCACATCAGATCACATAACAATGAAGTTTTAAGCAACTTAGAAGCTAATGCAATTTTTGGAAAATAATAAAACAACCAATTTTATGTCATTTTACTTTTGATGCCAAAAAAAAAAAAATCTCTATACATGTATATTTCAAATTTATCACAGATGGCTCAATATGTGTTTTACAAATACCAATTGTTCCTTTAATTTAATGATCTTTAGCTCTTAATGTATCGTAACATCGTTAGCTAAAACAAAGAAAATAGAATATTCTTATCTAAGATACATCTAGAAGAATACTTCATAGAGATCATGCACGACGTATACAAGAATTTTGTGGAAGTAAGGAGATCCTCCTATTGATTATTGCAGCCCTTCTTCTTCTTCCTTTTTTTTTAGTATTTGGATATTTTCTAGTGTGTATTTCGATTAGAATTTTGGGATGTAGAAATCCGGATTATTTTTTTACTTTTTATTAGGTGGATTTAGACTCTCCCCACCCTCCCCTAATAATAATAATAATAAAGGCATTTTGGATTAGAAGAAGAAGGGTAGGTTTTGATGGTCTTTTAATCTTTGGTTGGATGAGACCTCGTTAATTTGATAGTTTGCCAGAATTCAGCTTATTGTAGTGCATTGCTAAAAATCAAAAGTTGAAGCTAGTTAATTACAGAAACTACAAGTTTAGGATGTAAAGTTCCACCTAAAGATAGTTGAAGGGTGCAAAGTGCAATTAACTCTTTTTTTTTTTTTTTAATTACTAGTGAAGTTATGCTGCTCAGCTCACGATAATTTTCAACTATGCCTATAACAACTATAAATATTGCTGCATATGTATTCATGACCTATCCTATACTTTATCATGTCAGGTCATGTCATATCATGTCATGCTAACTCTCTTTAATAATAATAATAATAACAATAACAGTAATAAATCAATGTTAGTTTTCTTGAGAAATTTGAGCAGCCTAGTGGCAACTTTAGTTAATAAAAATGACATTATTTGTTCGGGATAATTTCATAAACCTCCATTGAGGTTTCTGACAATTTTACCTAACTCTCTTAAACTTTTAAAAATCTCATTTGCCTCCCTTACTTTATATTTTTAGTATCATTTATAACCCATTTTAAAATATAATATTAAAATTTTTTTTTGGGAAAGTAAGTGCAATTTCATTCCAAATCTTATTTTTTATTGTCTAAATATATTAATAACAAAATAAATGAAAGTTCGTATTGATTGGAAAAATAATAATGCTTTTTTATATAACAAGCGTTCATATTTGAATTTTGCAAGTGAAACCCATTTCAAAATATAATGTTAAACAACTTATTTTGGGTAAGAGACTATAATTTTATTCCAAGTTTGCCATTTTCTTATGATTTCTTAATTATTATAATACACCAAACGTATCTTTTAATTTTTGTAAATGGATAGACGTAGTTTCTTAATGAACATTTAGGACTTGGTAACAATATTAAAAAAAACTCTTTAATAGTTTTTATGTCATTGGTTTAGACAATAAATGTTAAATTACTCAAAATTATGAATAATTTATAATACTTTTAGAAATAACTTATAATAATTTATAACCATAATGATACATTTTTGCACTGATTTAAAAACAATAAAAACAAATTTATATATAATTTTTGGTATGCTATATCTTTTTAGTTTTCAAACCATCAATTTGGACAAAAAGTAGAAAATTCAAAAATATGTAAATGATTTGTAAAACTTCTTAAGTTAACTCAAAACACTTTGCAACAAAGAACAAAATATCTTTGTAACTTGTAGAATTCAAATATTAACGCCTGCTATATAAAAAAGCACTATATATTTTCAATCGACATAAATTTTCATTTATTTTGTTATTAATATATTTAAATAATAAAAAGTAAGACAACAACGGGTAATTTCGAAATGAGATTGCATTTACTTTCCCAAAATGAAATTTTTAATATTATATTTTAAAATGGGTTATAAATGATACAAAAAACATAGGGTCCGTTTGGATTAACTGTTTTTGGAGTTGTATTTCAAAAACAATACTGTAGCATTACTGTAACAAAAAATAATTACTGTAGATATATTTGGGGTTGTTTTTGAAATTTCTATTTCTTATCCTTTTTTTCCTTTTCTTTTTTTTTTTCCTTTCTCTTCTTCCTCTCTCTCCTCCTCCTCTCTCTCCTCCACCTCCTCCCCTCCCTCTTTCCCTCCCTCCTCCCTCTGACTAGAGAGATTGTGATCAGATCTCTGGATGTGAGGAGGGAGAGAGGAGGGAGGGAGGAAGAGAGGGAGGAGAGGAGGGAAGGGAATGGAGGAGGAGGAGGAGAGGGAGGAGTCTGAGGAGGGAGGAGAGAGGAGGAGGAAGGAGAAGGAAAAGAAAAGGAAAAAGAAATAGAAAAAAATAAGAATATTTGTGAATTACAAATGTGTTTTTGGGGTTATATTTGGGGTTATTTTTACTGTAATATTTGGGGTGTGAAAAATAGTTTTTCAAAAAGAAGGCAAAAACACCACAATCCACAGCCATAAAATAAAGGAGGTAAGTGAGATTTTTAAAAGTTTGAGAGCATCAGGTGAAATTATCAAAAATTTCAGGGGAGGTTTCTGAAATTATCCCTATTTGTTTATAGTTTTGTGGGCGGAAGTGGAAGCGACTGATGAATGGCGATGGCACAACACATGCCATATAATTTGGGTGGGGCTGTGATTAGTGAGTAGTGCTGTCTATGATTTATAGGAGAAAAATGTAATCACGGAAGGAAGTATTTATTCATAGTTATAGTGCGGGTTATACCAAGTAGTAGAAATCCTACACGGAGATGTTGATGGCAGAAAATTCTTCATAAGGAGAAATTCCAGCCATCCATTGTTGACTTGAGCATTAGGTGATACCTGTCAGGGAAAAAGAATTCATTAATTTCAATACTACTACAACGAACCTAACAGATGAGATGAAGAAGTGGGCAGTAGCTGCTTCAGACTATATGTAATTTGTTTAATAATTTTTTACTTACATCATCACTATAATTTTTAATTTTTTTTCTCTCACATATATCATATTAAAAAAGTGTTACAGTATTTTTTTTACAAAATTATTTCAAATAATCTATTATCCAAACACACTTCGAGTTAAGGAGTAAAATGACGGGGGATTGCTTGCTGCTGCCTCTCTTCTTCTCCTTTCCTTTATTTCTTTCTTTCTTTCTTTTAAACATATATAGTACTACAACTAGCCTAGTATTATATACTATGTTAGCCTAGTATTATATACTGTGTTGGTGTGACGTGGACATGGGTCATGTTATGTCATGGCTTCATTCCACAGCCTCTGATTAGGCCTTTTTGTAGGAGTTGAAAATAACACATATCGAAGAAGTCTCAGATCAGAAACCAAAATACCGACTGACGGATGAGAGCTTGCAATTTACAGCAGCAAAGAAAGAGGAAGTCTTCCTCCGCATAATTCCCAGCCATGGCCTACTATACTATATACTATATTATACTATACGATAGAATATGCTACCTACGTCAGCATACTTCCCTTAAAAAATAAATGAATAGACGTGTATTCCGCCCCTTGCAGCTTTGTTTTATACCTACTCCTACTACTGACAACCGTGTCTTATCAGTTTTCAATCGGCTTAGCTGCTTAAAAGAGAGTTTATTAGAAATGACCAGTCAACCAAAGTTGGCATCAACCAAAACTTGGATAATCTTCTTTATTTAACAAAGTTTATTATTAAGCAAGAAAAACGTCAAAAATCTGTGCATGACTTGTTGCAACCCAAAAGGGGGCCCAAAAAAAAAAAAAGCCCTTTATTCTGCCGATACTTTGATGAATCGTGGTCCTTTGGAAGATTCCCACCATACATTTGCAGATAGATGGATGGAGAGAGATTCACAATCACACAGAGACAGCAAGTATTTGTAAGACGTTGGAGAGTTGGAGATGGAATCATCTAATTAACCTGCTATAGTATTCCCGTATTTAGTGGTTGGAGTTTAAACACTTTTATACTTTTCCCCCTTCTTTTGAATAGCAACAATGGGATGTTGTGGATGCTCCACATGATTCACAAACACATATTTATGCCTTTTTGACTCAGTTGACACTTTCGTGGAATTGGATACTCACTAAAACACATCAATAGCAAGTCATGATCCGAGGCTCCACCACTTTTATCCAATTCCACACTACTTGATGCTAGATGTGGGTCTCCAAAATGAATCCAAGAAACACGTTCCTCCTCTAATACCTCTTTTTGCTCGTAGAACAGCTCCTTCCATCGTGCCAACCTTTATCCACACACACACACATATACACATATATATATTCACGGATGCTATGCCTATTAATCATTTATCAGTTTGAGCTCATTTAATTTTGTTTTGCCTAATCATACCAAGCTTTATCCAAATTACCCAGTCCTGACTTTCTCATGAGTCAGTTCCCATCATCCTTTGTCATGGCCTTGCCTCTTTCCTTGCGCACGTACCACTTGCCCCACCTCTATCACATTCTTCCGAAAGGGAGCCTGACCAACTGATTTTCGAAAATGCTTTGGTGTTTAATTATTGCGTGCATTTTCAAGAACCAAGCATGTGCATAGCAGTTCAACTATTAGGCATCTCAAATCATACACTAGTACAAGAACATTAGCTGATATCCAACCAAGCCCTCCCAATCCAATGTCAGGAGGTGCTGCATTTCCAAACTGCAGCGCTATTATATGAAGATGAAATTCCACACACAATACAGAAGGCGTTAAATGCCTCTCAAGATGGAAGCATTTTTGTCATACAGCTGCCAAGTAAAAACTAATTCACTGCCCTTTTACTTATCATCCACACAAACATACACTGGTCTCTTCTGAAATTCATGGCAACCCCAGGGACATCTAAAACTGGCACAGCACGGAGGAATGATACACGACATCAGAGCGAACACCATTCCCCGTAGTTATAGGGATTTCAATCCCCACCATCCCTGTCCTCATTGATTTCTTCCAGAATCACCACTAGGGCAACTATGAAAGCACAGTCAACGTTGGGATACACAGTCACTCCAAAAGTGTCTTTCCCGAGTAACACGCTCTGGACGCTGTGTTTCTTGTGCATCTGAAATATAACATTTATAAGTCACGATGAAATCCAAGTCTCAAGCAAATACTAGGAACATCCCGTCATACAGGTGCAGAAGAAGGGCGTCATTCATTCCAGAAAGCTAGGAAAAGCTTTACATCGTACCTGAGCAACAATGGTAGAAGAACCTCCAGCATAAATAGTGCACGACCGTTCAAACCAGCTGCCTTCAATTTTGAAGTCGCAAACATCTTCTTTTGTATTAGAAGCCAAGAATACATCTAGCTTGGTTTTGAATTGAATGATTGAAGACTTCTTGACACTGAAAAGTAGGTTTTTGTCATCAGAAGAATCTCCTCTGAATACTTTCCATCGCCTGTGCGCACTCAGTATCTGAAAACGAGCAGAAAAGGATACGGAGTCGTACAAAGCTTCAGTAGTGGTCGAGATGGATCTGTGCTCAATCACAGCGCTACAAATAATTAACAAGCAATCATGACTAGATCCTATATCGGCCTGAGCAGAGATGCACACACATATATTTGAAAGTAATCATAAAATAGTGATCAACATTCATGGACACGTTTACAGGGCATAGCACTACGAATTTGATGAGAACACTGCTTCCAGAATTTCAGGTGCAATTAGACAGAGATCCTGACCCGATGAACACGTGAAAAACAACACCCATGTCCCATGGGAAAAAAAAGTAATGGCGGATTGTCTTTAAAACCAAAGCACATGATCCGTATCGCTTTATTAGTTCGTCCACGAGTTATTCAAACTTAAAATTCACAAAAAAAAAAAAAAGGTATGACAGCAGTACAGAACTAAACCAAATGGAAAACAAGGTAGCACAGACAATTCAGAATAAGACAATTAAAGCTACTGAAAAGCTAGCCACCTTTTCGACAAAAGAGAATCCGTTAATGTTATTGTGGAATTGCTTCGAATTTAGTTACTTGAAGACAAGGAGCTCCTGAGGTCCCATAAAGAACACTATAGAGAACCGACAACTGGTTTTTGAGAGATTACAATTTCCCTTCCTTTAAATTTTTTTTTTCCTTACCGGTTGTTTTCCCAGAGCTGATCATAAATTTGACACAACAACAACAAGAAGGAAAGTAAATCTGGGGAGAACATAAAGAAGTTAAGAGATGGTGCGGGTACTCCTAGACGGGAGTCGTGGTGTACCTTTTGCTGAAAAGTAACGAGAGGGTTGCCGGCAGCATCGAGCAAGACGCGGCGATCGCGCAAACTGAAGAGTTTGCCTTTGACCTTGAACATTATGTTGCCATTAACGTCGGTGACTGCGAAGTTGCCTTCGGACAGGGTGAGGAGCTTCCTGACAATAACCAGATCAACAGGGTACGGAGCACAGAATTGTGGGCCCACCACGGCCGAGGGATTAACAAGGGGAGCAGGATAGGCGGCGGCGGGGGCATAGGCTGCAGGATTTGGAAACGCCGCTGCTCCTCCTCCTCCATAGCTTGACTCAGCCATTTTCAAATTGAGAAGGTGAATTTGACGAGGATGATCCCACTCAAGTACCACTTAAGTCTTTGGGATAATTTCAGAAACCTCCCTGAGGTTTCTGACAATTTCATCTGGCACTCTCAAACTTTTAAAAATCTCACTTGACTTCCTTACTTTATGTTTTTAGTATCATTTATAACCCATTTTAAAATATAATATTAAAAAATTTATTTTGAAAAAGTAAATGTAATTCTCATTCCAAAATTACCCTTTGTTGTCTTACTTTTTAATGTCTAAATATATTAATAACAAAAAAAATGAAAGTTTATGTCGATTAAAAAAAATAATGCATTTTTATATAACAAACATTAATATTTGAAATTTGCAAGTGAAACCCATTTCAAAATATAATGTTAAAAAATTTATTTTGGGTAAGAGAATATAGTTCTATTTCAAGTTTGCCCTTTTCTTATGATTTCTTAATTACTATAATACACCAAACGTATTTTTTTAATTTTTGTAAATGGATGAATGCAGTTTCTTAATGAAGATTTAGGACTTGATAACAATATTAAAAAAACTCTTTAGTAGTTGTTGTCATTGGTTTGGACAATAAATGTTAAATTACTCAAAATTCTGAATAATTTATAATACTCTTAGAAATAACTTATAATAATTTATAACCATGATGATACCTTTTTGCACTGATTTAAAAACAATACAAACAAATTTATATATATATATATTTTTTGATATGTTATATCTTTTTAGTTTTCAAATCATCAATTTGGACAAAAAGTAAAAAATTTAAAAATATGTAAATGATTTGTAAAACTTCTTAAGTTAACTCAAAACACTTTACAACAAAGAACATATTATCTTTGCAACTTGCAGAATTAAAATATTAACGTTTGTCATATAAAAATACACTATATTTCTTTTAATCGACATGAACTTTCATTTATTTTGTTATTAATATATTTAGACAATAAAAAATGAGACAACAAAGGGTAATTTTGGAATGAAATTGCATTTGCTTTTCCAAAATAAATTTTTTAATATTATATTTTAAAATGGGTTATAAATGTTACAAAAAATATAAAGTAAGGAAGGCAAGTGAGATTTTTTAAAGTTTAAGAGAGTCAGGTGAAATTGTCAGAAACCTCAAAGGAGGTTTCTAAAATTATCCCTAAGTCTTTCCGTCAGTCAACGTTATCATTGCCGTTAACATACAGTCAAACTTCCAATATGGTTTCCACTGTTGCAAGATTGCCCATATTTTCCCCTGCGGGAAATTTCAGAGACCTCCCTGAGGTCTCTAATAGTTTCACATTATACCCCTAAAATTTTATAAAATTACACTTGACTCCCTACTTTAAATTTTTTGTAACATTTAAAACTCATTTCAAAATATGATATTAAAAAACTGATTTTGGGACAGAATACAATTTCATTTCAAAATTTTCCTTTTTTTTTCTTAGAATTTATTAATTGTTATAACACATCAAATTTATCTCTTAATTTTTTGAACTTATTCGATTACTTTTAATGATTTTTGTGTATTTGGTCCGGACAATAAATGTTGAATTACTTAAAATCATAAATGATTTATAATACTTTTAAAAATAGCTTGCAACAATTTACAGCCATGAAAATTCCTTTTTGCATCAACTAAAAAAAAGAAAAATAAGTTTATATACAGTATTTAGCATATTGTATTTTTTTTAGTTTTCAAGCCATTAATTTGGATTAAAAATTAGAAAATTCAAAAACATGTAATGATTTATAAAACTCTTTCAATTAACTCAAAATACTTTAGAGTAAATAAAACATTATTTTTGTAACTTGCAAAAGCTTTAAATAAACTTTCAAGTATTAATTATTGGTAATTTAAAAAACAAACTATTTTTTTGATCAAAATAAAGCTTTGTAATTTTTATTTTTATTCTCCATTTGTTATTAATATGCTCACATTTTGGTAATCAAAAGTAGGACAATAAAAAGACAAATTTTAATGGAATTATATTTATTTCTCTAAAATAAATTTTCTAATATTGTATTTTAAAATGGATTCTAAATGATACAAAAAGCTCATAATGAGAGAGGCAAATGAGATTTTTCAAAGTTCAAGAGTATTAGATGAAATTGTTAGGAATTTTAAGGGAGATTTTTGAAATTATTCCCTTTCGCCTATTGCAATTTGAAATTTTGGAGATGGATATACCTTTAACAGCTACCGCAAAACTCTTTTTCTTTTTTTTTTTTTCCTTTTGGATTTCAACATTTGATATTTCTTACACTTTCTCAAAAGAATATTAATACTTCAACTTCCAAAAATTTTAGTTCAAATACAAAATATGATGGAGTTTGTTTTTTAGTCGTTTTCATTTTTTCCACACTTGAGAATGAGCATGCATTTTTCCACCATTATATGGACTTCATTCAATTAAAAGAAATTTTTTGTCAATACCGAATTAGCATTTTTCTCTGCTTGAAAGGATACTGAATGACAAACAAATATGTTAATACTAGTCCATGGACTAAAGTGGCAAAAATAAAAATATTAGGGACTATATTAGAAAACATCAACATACACGAAAGGATAATGATAGTAGTAGTGTATTTAACCATTAAACTTTTTTTCTACCCAAAAAGATATGGAAAAAACGACTCGCTCGAGGATTCCGGTGCCTGTTTCCATTGATAGGCTTATTCTTCGTCACGTTGAAATGAGCGAACGTGTTAATGATCACCTGTTACTATATTATGAATGAATTATGTGACATAAACAGTGCTAACGAAATTTGTGGCATGTATAATTAAGCTTTGCTAGCACTAAAAATGACCAAAAGAGACAAGCGAGATTGAAGGAAGAACAGAGAAGCCTATGGGAATTCCATCCAAAGCCCACATGACGGAGGCTCCTTCCAATCTTTGTTGGACTGACCCATCCAGCTTTGGGCCGTCCAGGACCAGACCCCAGGAGGTTGCCCACAGTGACAGGACTCATCACCGAGAGACGGTTGCCAGGAGCATGACATGATTCCCGGATTCAGGGCTCCGGAAGCAATTCTGCAGGGATGTGCAGTGGCATGCAGTTTTGAAGCGAACTCTATAGGAGCCGATTCATCCGACTATCGTGGAGTTGATATACCCTGTAATCCAATGTCGTGTACTTCTTCTTCGTTTCTTGAGATTGACTGGTGATGAGGATTGAGAGGTGGCTGTTTCTGTTGAATTTGTGAATCTTGGCACACTGTCTTGTGGAAGCACCGAGTATAACCTAAGAAAAAAAGCTTCATGATCCAGACTCCACAGAGACAGATGTTCATTCCTGATCTAGATAGAAAGCACTCAGCTCAGCCCTTTGTATCTCGTATTTCCATCAATACATGTTTCCTTGTAAACCTGTATTTATTTTTTGTAGATTCTAAGCATTACAGCCATTTCCAGGGAAGGTATTTCTGGTTATCTGCTCGTAATTCGTATTCTCCAATCCTACCCCTCCCTCGTCACAAAGAAATTCAACAGCTGCCTTTTGTTTTCCACCGGGCATCTTGCAACTCTTCTCGGTTTGGTTATCCAAACGTTTTCTTGTCACTTTTCTATTTATAAAACTCTCAAATTTGGCCATTATTCTTCTGTTCGCACCTGGCCATTGACTACTCGAATATTCAGTCAGCATTTTAGACCAGGGATCATCTAATGATGCTTCTTTTCACGATTCAAAAATCTCCCTTAGCTAGTGGTTTTTACTTTTCAATCTAATCCCGCTTTCCCTGAGGGGCATGGCTGCGATGATTAGCCAAGAGGGAATCAACTGAATCATGAAATGTGGAATCGACAATCATTTTCTCTCGGGCCTAATCTTCCGTCTTAGCAACTTTTCCCTTGCGACATTCTGGCCGTTTAATTTCTTTTGGCGGGTCCCTTTTTGGCCTTTTTTTTTTTTCTCTTTTCTTTGGAGCCTTTTATTAAAATGAGAAAGTAGAGCAGATAACACGGAGGACAGCAAAGGGGCAAAGCTTTTTGTCTTCTGAACAAATTAAGACTTCGTTCCACTAGTTCTGATCCGCCTATTCTGGGTTAAGAATGCGAGTACCGATGAGGCGCCTAACCAAATTTGGTTTGGTCTAAACAATTGAAGTTCATTAGTTGGTTGTGGTTATCAATCTTTTACCCCCATGTTTCGTTTGATCCAACTAAAAAAATACTTCTGATGTAAAAGTTGGTCGTTACTCTTAAAATCTCAAGGAACAAAATACTGGTACCATTTTAGTTAGGTTCTGTCCCAACTCAGTTTGCAATTCTCATGATGGACCTTTTCCTGAGATTGAAGACAGTTTGAGAGCCTTCGGCAGGAAAACAAAAATGCACTCAGACCAGTTTTCCCCACCATTAATTAGGATTTTGTTACAAAGTCATCTGCAGTGATCATTTTAGTTGCCAGCAGATTGCGACTGACATGACAAGGATGTGAATGTCTCTGTCTCGTTGTATGATTAATAAGGGTGATTATTATTCCTTAGCCCTCGTAGACTAAAATTGCTACAGTCTCCTGTCTGATTAAGGAATTTTTTTTCTTGGGCAAAACGTTGGCTTCTTGTAATAGAAGAACTGTAGCTTTTTACACAGTAGCAGAGGCTATCCATACAGCGAAAGATACCTACAATTTTCAAAGTCTAATATACCTGCACAACGTATTAAAATTTATCAAAACACTTACGGGGAATACCCCACTCCATAACCAGCTTCCAGTTCTCACGGGACTCATGCACACCCCTCCAGGAAGCACCAACGAGCCGAATAGTTTCGACAATCTGATTGATTATAGTCACAGTAGGAGCAACCTCGTTCTGGATCAACACCAGGTCCCCAGTTCTTTAAATGAAATACACTGAGACAGCAGGAGCAAGCCCACGAAATGTGTCAACAAAAGAATTGGATTTCTGATGGTCACAAATCCAAGGTAATTCAAAAGACCATGGATACTAAGATCTTTTGAGTGCTGAAACATTCAATTGAAAAATAGAAAAAAAAAAAGAAAAAGAAAAAGAAGAAGATGTTTCATTGATATAAACACATTCAGTACCAGCGCACCCGCAGTTCCATATTCTATGTTTGGTATGTAACCTTTTCACTGAGATAGATATATTGCACCTATACTTGGGGCCGGGGTGGCTATGAATTTACGTATACCGTTGCGTCATGCAATGAAAGGCTCGTAAGATTAACATGCTCCCACGTGATTGCAGGCTTGAACTGGGTTTGAACGGTTAAGTGTAGACAATCAAACCTAACTTTGAAATGCCAACTACCAACAATCTCTCTCAAGACCCTACCCAGCACCCCCCACACAGCCGCATATTTTTAGAATTTCTATATGATCAATTTGGACTAGCCAACCGCTACAATAAAGTCGCCACTTACCACACAGATCACGTCTAATTAGATTGGAATTGAAGCGAACGTCTCCTCATACTATTTTTTTTTTTTTATTTTAATGATTTTGAGTGTAGCAGTACGTAGTATTAGAGTACACTCGTTGTAGTGATAAATTAAAGTGATTTCGGGCTGAACTCTGAAAGTGGCGGAGTTGCATTTCAGCTTGTTTTTCTTATGGGACTTTAGTTACGTTTCGGTTTCGGTTTGTTTTTGTCATGGGACTAAATTTGATAAATGTAATTTCTTTCAATCATACAAAAAAAAGCCTGAAAAAATTTGAAATATTAGATACATTTTAATAGAAATTGGGAAAATAAAAAAGCAATTTAAATTTTTGTACTCATCTAACATTTGTATTTTTTATATTTTTATGAGGCATTTTATATTTTGTCACACCGGTTCTTTCAATCAACATTTTTGGCATGGCGGTTCTCGACGGTCGAACCGGCCGGTCCGGCCGGTTCTGAAAACACTGCCCTTTTACGACAAAGTAGCTAAGCTTGCTGAGACTAAACAGAAAATGCTCCTTTGGATCAAAGTCAGTATCTGAATTGTCGGGTTCCCTTCTGCTCTCACATTATACAAAGCCGACAAGGGTTGGAATTAATACACCGACGACTGCGGAGACGCCGTAACGGTACCACTACCTAATGTGAGTGATATACTGTCGATGATGCGCTTCTGGAATGTGGAGTCTGGAGATGGCGACTAAGTATTTAAAGATCTCCTCACCCAGTCAACAAGAAAGCTCACCCAAATGACCGAAACCTGCAGACACCTTTAGTAGTTATTAGCTCTCCGGCAAAAAGAAAAAGGAAAAAAAAAAAATGAAAAGAGGGGCAATTACAGAACCTCCACATCCTTATTTTTGGCCTTCAACTCCAACATATAGCTGCCGGTGATCAGTTTCCTACCTGTCCTAAGCAACTTAGCTACAATTGCTTCAACAACTTCAAAATTAGTTACTTCACATCGTTATAGTATATATTTTTTTTCTAAAAAACTTCAAAAACTTGCTATTCAAACGATGCCTTAGCAACCACGCCCATTGTATCCAAAAACCCAAAACAAAATTGGTTGAAAGAGAATAATTTAGTGGTCATCATTTACATACCTATTACTATAAGGACACATATTTCCCTTGGGGCCGGACGGCCGGCCGGGTAGGAAATGACGCAAGAGAGCTTTGGAGCTAACCTACCCGCAAGCAGCAGGAAGTGTTGCAGGATATATGGTCCGTCCTGCAAGCCCCCTCAATATGTATTATATGATGTTTGATGTCCACCGCATTATTGAACAGATATTCTATTTGGTGTCCATATAATTGCATTCACGCATAATCACGTGAGCTGCCTTTCTCTGTCCTTAAAAACGTGTGTTCTTTTTAAACGATTTCTGATCCCTAAGTTGCTGAAGCCTTCAGTCACATAAAAATGGGGTGTGGAAAGGTAGAGTGCCCTTTTGTTCAGGGATAGGTAGTGCCCCAACTGTCAGCTGCTCATCATCTGCAGTACATGCCATTATCAACGTCAACTCGTCAAGAATGAAATACAAATTGATGGAGAGGATTTCTTTTGTTTTACGTGTACAATTTTTCTAGGGCACAACAGGTGGTTTCACCTGAGATAATCCGCAGTGCTTTTGGTGCATTAAAAGCCATATCCGAAGAAGTATAAAGTAAGGTGCTGTATATGGTGGAGCAAGAAAAAGGAGGGGGGAGGGGGACACATCGCCGGGATGGTGACTATTGAGCTTACCATAAGCTGCATCCTCGCTTTGTTCTACAATAATTCACGTGCTCTACTTCTTGGTGATAAATCAATCTGCCGTAAAACCTTTAGCTGAAGTCAATCTCTATCCGGTTCCCGTCTTTTCTTTTCTTTTTTTAAGAAACCACAGGTGTCCGTATGCATTCTACAGTCTGCAACTATCCAATTTCTTTCAACCTTGCTTTAATTTGCTGAAAAGCTTGAGCCCACCCCCCCCAATCCCCCAAAAAAAAAAAATCTCTTCCATCACTAATCTAGACCACTCGATTCATATATATCACCTTTTTCTTTGCCATAATGTTGGTCTTGACAACATTACTCTTCATCATTATGATCTAAATCGTAATTATCAAATTGAAGTTGAAAGCTGAGTGCCCAATACTTCTCAAAAATTAAAAAGAAAAAAATTATCCATGAATTATACTGGTATGTGTTTCTTTCATCAATTTCGGTGCTGGGGATTTAAGTTCGAGTTCAACATAATGGACTTACCTGGCTGGGAATGCTGAAGCTCTCTCTCAATATCGGAATTCGCCACGGATATGTTGCTGCTGCAACAGATCTCTATGCAGTAGTACACAGCAGATTAACGAAACGCGGACAATGAATCATTTGTCGTAGTAGACAATACTAAGGCGAGCGGTCACGATGGAGAACACAGGCACATGAAGAACTAACCCATTCAGGCCCCCAGGCAAGAAAAGAAAAAAAGAAGTTGCTACAGCGGCAGTTCATGAGTTGAAACCGAGTGGAGGACATATATGTATATGTATAGTATTGCATGAGTTAATAATGCACGTGCCCTGCTTCTCCATCTTGCTCAGCGCTCGCCCTGTCAAGCCACGCAGCACCAGCAAGCTAGCCTTCCATGTACTCGGCATATATATATATATATGTGTGTGTGTGTGTGTGTGTGTGTGTGTGAGATGGTATGATGTACAGACGTAGTTCGTAAATGGTGGGTGGGAACTTAGAACTGGGAATTACATAGGCTCTGGGAGAAGAGACGGGACTACAAAAATTGGGTTTCGGATGATCATCCAGTGTTAATGGCAATTGACATGTGATACACTTGTTGTATATATGCCCATGCCTCTTATCTCATTTATAAGGAGGAGGCAGCGAAACATTGAGTCCAATGTCTAACTGGGGTTTGAACAACTAGGATAAGGAGGGATCAGGGTCTCACAAGTCACAAGTTAAGTTTTTATTATATTTAGTATAAAATCATATAGTTTTAGAACAATTGTCAATTTAGTTATATGGGTTGACAAGATGAAATTTTATACTCAAATTACAGGAATTTACACACACACACACACACACAAAAATTATAAAAATTGTATTAACCGGTTCGAGCTGGACATAACTCAACTTACCGCTGATGATACCGGGAGAGAGGAGGCCAACTGAAACTGTTCAGATACATACCTCCTAGTTTGTAGCGGGACCCTTCAAAAGTTAAGAGTCCAAAAGATTACCACATATATCCCCCTGAGGCTGAGGAAGAGAAAGTGGTGAGAAGTGGGATAGGACCACTCTAAGTGGAGTACTAGTGAGAAGAGAAAACTAACCAAAAAAAGTTTGCAAAACTAGCTGTTCTTCTTAAATGGACCTTCCAAATTAGAGTAACCACGTATTATTTGGAACATTTCAGCAACTTGTAGTTACATGTGGTGCATATTAAAATTAAACTCTCCTTAATAAAATATATGGTTGAGCCTCGACAATTGCAGTTTGAGATGCCATCAAGAGACAAATTTTATAGAAAGAAATTGACTGGAGCTGAATTTTATTTATCCTTGCAAATTTTCAAATTTATCTAACATGCATGCACCGGATGAAGACTCTTCTTCTTCTTCTTCTTCTTCTTCTTCTTCTTCTTCTTCCTATGTGCGTTAAAATTTATCACAGTGCGGGTAAGTTGTTCCGGTGGCACTGCTGATCAATAGCACTGCACGTACATCTTCCTATGTATTGGAGTTTGGATCGGAAAGGGAAAAAAGAAAAGAAAAGAAAAGGAATGGCGGGAATCTGAGGTAGGAAACTGCTACTACTAACTTTTTTAACTCTGTACACAATGGTCAGTAGTTGATCCGAACGGACGAATTTTGAATGCGGGATATACGTGTATTTGTATGAGAGGAGATAGTAAATCGGAATGTCGTCCGCTTAAGGTTGTCCGTAATCATTAGTTGCCGCAGAACGTGCAGTACCGTACTCACTGGGAAGCGTCGCAATCTCCCTCCCTCCCCACCCCAAAAAAAAAAAAACAAAGGGAAAAAGAAAAGAAAGGAAGAAGAAAAATTTGCCTGTCCAGTTTCTGGGGACACAGATAAGCTGGATTCCGTAGACTGCTATGAATCATAGACGACTGGAAATAACTCTGGACAGGCCACACAAAACACAGCACAGCACAAGGGCTTGAAGCTCTGATATCCGACACTAGAGTTTTTCTTTTTCTCTTTTGCTTATTATTTACATGACCAGAATTGACGCTAAAAATACTCAGTTCAGTTCTGCTTTTCCCTGAACCCCTCCCCACTTCGCAAGGACGGACGGGAAGTGATTGCCAGTTTACCAACCCCCCCCCCCTCTCTCTCTCTCTCTCTCTAAGGGGTTTAAATCCTTCTTCCTTCAATCTTTCACCGTCTGCACATAATATGGTATAATTGCTCTCTTCATTAAAGACAGAAAACTGAATCCAGTAACACTTAATTCAGGTAGGAATTGAGATGAAGCATGCCCAATCGAGCACCATTGATTTACAAGTAAAACATCTTCTCTTTCCTTCTTTCCTTTTGGGTTCTTTAATTTGGAGGGCTAGTAATTAATCATCAATAGAAATTGAGAATACTATCTCAAGTGCCAAGTTCGAGTCCCTCACCTAGACGCTAAGTGTAAAAGATCATACAATGGAAATGCCATGGGGCTCAATGGAGCATATTCATACATTTTTCCCGACCTTCTTTTAATTGGTTTTATTTGTTGCGGCCATTCGTGAAGGCTGAAACAATTATTTCCCAGATGGGTTTTCACTGTTTTCCATAACTTGTTTTACAATTCCATCCTTTAAAAGAAAGAAAGAAAGAAAGAAAGAAAGATCTTTTTCCCCAACTTGATCCCTTCCAAATTCCAACCACTTTATTTCGTTTTCTCTTGGCAAATCAAGTCTATCAATTCCTACCATTCTAGGTAGTATGGCTTTTCTTAACATTTTTTCTTCTTCTTCTTTTGTTTTGTCTTTCCTCAGTACAGTCAATTTTTTGGCCTTAAGTTCTGACAGAATTTCTAGGCAGCTGAATCACAAGACATCTAGCACGAAACAAAAAGAAAACAGAGGAGTTAGATGAATGTGCCAGCTCAACTTTAGGTCATCTCAAACACTAAACAAAATGCCTCCAAAATATTAGTGAAATTCCTAGTAGGCTATAATAGCCCTCTTATATGACTGTGCAGGTGTTGCAATTAATTCTAAGGTGCATATGTTGGTTTAATTACCTGATTGTAGAGAGAGAGAGAGAGAGAGCTCATTGTGTGAGTCGACATCCACATTCTCCTCAGAGAGATTGACAAAATCTTAGTCAGCCTATGGGAGGAGAATTGCGAACAATTATCTAATCTGCAGCAATACATGGTCCAGGCAGCAGAAAAAGGCAGACGCAAATGGTGGATACAAATCGAGAATACCTTTCCATGCTCATCACTAGGCCCACCAGTCCCTACCCTTTTTTCAACCGTGTACATACTTATAAGCTCCTGGGATTCAAAATTCATAGCTTATGTATTTGAAAGCTTAATGAACGGATGTATGGCCGATATGAACACCGGCAGAATCAGTAGCCATTTTGATCAGCACGCAGCAGCAGCTTGAGACTGAGCTCGACTCGTATGCCAAACCAACTACACATCAAGTTTGGTTTCAAAAAAAAAAAAAAAGAAAAATTCTCCCACAGATCGTCCATACCTGATGTTCAAGAGTAAATTTAATTCTTTTTTCTACTCAAAAGTTAATCGCTTAATTTAAAAGCAAGAGTAGGTACGCGATCAGTTTTTTCCTTTTTTCTGGTGATTGTGATTGGGACTGGGTTCCACCGAAAGGGATGTGAGTAGGATACAAGTGTAAATAACCCTACCTCAATCACCAGAAAGGGAATAACCCCAAATGCAGCAAATGCACTCCACAATTTCTCAATACTAACATAAATAATCAAATGAATTCAGACATGTCATTTTCCTAACCATACTTGACATCACAAGATCCAAAAGAAGAAATTATCTTTTTAATACAAGATTTAAGAAGCAATAAAAAGTGGGCTTAGTGCTCAGTGAGTTGTTACTCCCTTTAAAAAACAGTACCGAGGGTGAAAAAGGGGAGACATGAGGCACTGTACCAGTAGGTAATGCCCTAACACATCTAATTAATTAGTAATACAAGGGACATGCCAGTTAAAAGATAAAAAGCACAATTACTAGTAATTCGTTTCGGGGTGGAGCAAGAATAATAGGCAGTGGCAAAGTGGGGTTCAGCAGTTCATGGATGTGATGTAAGTAAGAATGTGGACCTTCAAGTGTCATATCGTGTGTGTTTTAATTATAAACCACTTTTCTTGACTACGCACGTATGATTAAAGTATGTTTATGCTGGACTAATTGGTTGTGATCACGGTGTGCCAGTGATGATTACCATTTGCGATTTGCACACTGGAGTCCTTTCAATATGATACGTGTCGTTTTTGTCTTGAGCAAAGCCCACACAATTAAAGTATGCTTATTTCGGACGTTTAAAGTCCACATACAGGTAGTGGCTTCCAATTGTGGTAATTAATTTTCACAAAATAGATACATGAATCCGTAGTTCTGTCCATTATCAAATGTATACTTTTGGTCCCCGCGGAATTGTGACGACCAACCTTTCTTCATCTTCACAACCTGTGAGTGAAATAATAATGTAGGGTGCACGTAATTCAATTAAAGCTTCATTAACCGGCAAAAGCTAGCTAGGAACTTAATTAGGAGCACTAATGTTCTGCTCATTGCTCTTTGGAAGTACGTACAGCTGAAAACCCCATCCAGCCCCGCTTTCCGGGAGAGTTTTTAGGGCCAAAGACAATTTATTGCCCTAAAGACAATTTATTCTGGGACCGGCCACTCAAACACACAGTGGGAGACACCTTTCTTGTTTTTGGGCAGTCACATGCATATATACGTACGTTAAAAAACATAAAGGGGGGGAAAAAAAAACATACGCCATCGTCAAAGTGGCGCAAGGTTTTGGTCACCAACCTCAGAGCGCATGTATAGGAGCAGCATTATTGCTCTTGCGCTCTCTCTTAGTATAATCTTACATCGATTAGGGTTATCTAGATCAACTATCTTTTTTGGAGCTAAGACAAAGAGCATCAGTTTAATTTAAAATTTTTTTTTTTAAAGCCCCCACTCCACTAGGGTTGCCTATTTTGTCTAATCCAATCCAACATTTAGAGCATCAGAAGTTGTCTCTCCTATCGTTTTCTTTTGTTTGTTTCCCAAAAGACGATCTTGGATCCATCAACAGGGAGTTAGGATTGATTCAAACTGATTGTCACCGCTGCAGTAGAACGAAACTGATCATACGACATGTTGGCATTTTCCGTGTGATCTTCTTTAAGAAATACTCTTCTATTGCATTTAAGTAGTTTTATTGGAGGAAAAATTACACAAAGCATCCCTCACATATTGCGGGGATTAAAATCTTATCCCTTCGAACAAAAACAAGCAATCTTTAGTTCCTAGAGTATAAAAAGTGATTATTTTTTGTCCTTCAACACCTTTTCTAATCAATTTTAACTAGAATGGGCTACGGACCCATCACATGCTCCAATTTTAAAGGGTGCATTAGGCAAATCCATCAGTGATCCATTATTGCACTGACCCAAATATAAAGAATCTATTTCATCGATCGTCTCTTTTCCATATGGGATAATTTAAGAAACCTCCCCTAGGTTTTCTATAATATCACTTAACTCCCCTGAGGTTTCGAAAATCCCACTTACCTCCTTTGAATTGACATGTCTTGTAACATTTTAGCCCCTTTGAAGAAAATGCAAGAAAGATAAAAATTTTATTCCAATACTACCCTTATATTATCCTATTTATGAAATTTACAATAACAATGAAAAATAAATTAAAGTTAAATTTTTATTGATTTAAAATATTTATTTTAGTTGTATAGAAACAAGAAAAATTACACTTTGAAAAAAATTACACCATCAAAAATTTACACGTATAAAGAGATCATTTTAGTTTTCAATAAAAACTATATTATGTATCAAAACATATTTTTCAAAAAATTTCTCGAGTCCCTTAATTATAACTATACATGAAATTTTTCAAAATGTTAATTGCTCACCAAAATCCTCCCAAATGATTGACTTTGACTAGATTTAAATTATCAATGCCTTTTGCTATCTCAGCATAATCTCGATGCAAAGAAATATAAACTATTATTAGATAGTAATTTATTTTTCTTAATATACATTTTTTAGTTTAAAATTTTTATTTGGGTTTGAATTTTTGGTTAAGGAGTTATTGAGAACAAGGGTAATGCTGTCAATTTGTGACATTGAGTAGGAATATTTAGTCTTGCCAAATTGATAAGGGAGGCAAGTGAGATTTTTAAAATCTCAGGGGAGCTAAGTGATATTATGAGAAAACTCAGGGGAGGTTTCTGAAATTATCCCTTTCCATATAGGGTCGTCTTCTTCTTCACCATAACCATCCAACTTTTATCACTATAGTGCCGTAGCAAATCTGAAGAGATTCATTTCTTCATGACAACCTCAAACTCTGATTGTAGTGTACTAGCAAGGTTAAAAACTCCATGGATCTTTGACAATCCACAAAAGAAGTTATTTCTTGAATTTATTTTGAACAATAGAAGCTGTATTGGTGAGAATAATGTGCAATTTGCCTTAAAAGATAATAAGGATAAAACTTCACCATCTTCTTCCTTCCGTTCAACCCAGCATCAGACTCAACCACCGTCCCTAATGTGCAACTTTCGTACCCCTACCAGTCTATTTTATTTATTTATTTATTTAAGCTTTGTAAATATTTTTATTCCCCTACCATATATGTTTTGTACACATTTTTTTTTATTAGCTATATTGTGTTATTTTTTTTCCTATCATTTATTATCAAAGTTAAGAACGGAAGATTAGTAAAAATTTAGAAGGGAAGAAACAGATTCGAGATCAAACATTTAAAATGGTATTAATATTTGATTGTTTGAAAACAAAAACAAGAATCAGCTTAATTTAAGCAAAGTGGCTAGAATGGTCGCTGAAACTTTTGTTTGCTCGTTTGAGGAGTGGGACTGTTGATTCTTCTGTTAGGCCCTTCATAAATGCAAGCTTTCATAGCACAATAAATATTTACTTTACACATAAACGTAGAACTAGGAGGTGTATACCACGCGATGCGCGGTATAGAGTTTTGGGTTGCCCAGAAATATGTAGTTATTGAAATTGAAATATTAAGTTTGACAAGGGAATAAAGATGTGTGTAAATGTTTGCAAACATTTTGTTGTGAGTTTATTAGATAATGAAAAGTAGAGAAATATTAAGGAAGTTGAAAGCAATGTGGTGAGTTGGTTAGTGAGATAATTAGCATTGGTGTTGTTCTTTGGTGGAATGAAGGCAGAAAGAATAAAAAAGATAGGAATAATAAAATAATAGTCGATAGTATTGTTAATTTGGTTCGTTGATTATGGATAATAGTTTAGATAGCAGGAGAAATTTTCATAAATGTAAATAATAATGCTAATTGTATAGGTGGTAATAATTGTCGTAGATAAGAAAGGAAAAGGCATGAAATTAAGAAGTGTATTAATTTTGATAGTTTGCTGGAATTTTATTGGTGATTGTAATTGAAGTATTAGTATAAGAAATATTGTAAAAACGAATGTTTGCAATAGACTATAAAAACTATTAAGAATAATTGTAGAGGGGGGAATAGCTGGAAAACAAATAAGGATTTAATAATAAAAGACAATAAATTTGAAGAGTATAAAGTAGATGTAGGTAGTTATAATGTTGAATGGATACTGTTATAGATACAGAGTGTGCAAGATATCAAATGGTAACATGGCTGCAAACAAAATAAATAGAAGATTAGCTATTGATGCTTAGACTGTTTATTTTGAGGTTGTTAATGTCTAAAGCATCGTTCATGGAGTAGGAGGTGATGATCTGAAAAGGAGCGCATCTGATAGATTTGAAATCAGAAGAAGAGGGCTTGATGTAGCACGTTAGGATCTTTCCTTGTAAAGTATATGTAAGGTGTCGAGTAAGGCTAGTTTTCTGTTGGAAAGAAAGACAATTAAGTGTCATATATTAATGGAAACATTATGAACCAAAATATGAAAGTGTAAAAAAGACAAAAGCACTTACTTCTTGTTGTAAATAATAAAGTTCGGTGGTTGAATGTTGAATGAGTTTTTCAGCTTCAAGATCCATAGCAGTGGCGGATAATATTCCAGTGGAATCAATTAACGAAATTGAAATGCAAGCTCTGGAATTAAGAGGTAGTTAGATCTGTAGTTGAAAGTAAAGAATTATAAGTTTTGAATAGGAAAGAAAGTATAAGTACCTAGGGACTAAAGTGACGTTAGATTGGCAATGTTGGCATGTAACTGTCAATATGTTGGGTAAGTTGCTTGGATGATAGCAAAGGGGACAAGCTATATAAATGAGCTTACGAGGTATATAGTGAAGTTCAATAACACCTCTAATCCAGGCAGTTCTTGGTTTCTTTAAAATAGGAAAAGAGAAAAAGAAGGAGGTTAGTGAAGAGTAGGTGATTGTGTAGATGTAATAAAGTCTATTAGGCGCGAAATTAAAGTTTTTGATAGGTTTTGTACCTGCTGTAGTAGAGCAGTAATGCTTATGATTTGATTATCTTTAGGGGGAGGAAGCAGAATGCGTGGATCAGTGTAACTGCTCTGATTAAGCACTTGTGCTAGTGTATGGGCATTGGTTTGATACCTGGTTTAAAAGCTGAAAAGTTAAAAAATTATTATTTAATAAACGTGCTAGTGATGAGTAAAGCAATTAAAGAGGTGAACCAGTGGTTTAGATGGACTGCTTCTTGAACAACTGGAGCGACCAAGATAACTGAGGAAGATTGAGTTGAGAGGCTCAAATCTGATATGATGAAAGAAAAACAGCAAAAATTAAATGTATAAAGCAATGAGTGATGTTTGAGGTGATAAAACGATGTAATGCTGTTTACATAACAATGAGATGGGATATATTTACAATTTTCTGTTGTAACTTTGATCCTTATGCCGATGATGATTGGAAAAGATTCTCTTGCAGTTGCAATAGCAGGGCCATCATTCTTTTCGAATTCATTCCATAATGTTAAAATTAATGGCTTCATACTGTGAAATGATGGAAAAAATTATTTTTTATTAAAAATTAATCTAATTTTGTAAATCATGGGAAAGTAGAATAAAGTAACAGTGAAGTGTATTACTCTTGATTAGCAATCACATAGTCTCGAGCAATGCACGGTGTCCCCTGATGAGTGATAGTCTTGATCGGTAAAGCATGCAGGACAATTGCTATGATATCTAAGGGAAAAAACAAATGAATATGTTAATATTTGGCATTTGTTTGAGCAAGTAAAGCGAAAAAAGATTGAATGCTATATAATTTAGCTTACTTATTAAGTTATCAGTATCAGCAACGGCTTCTAGCATTGTAAATGGATATAAATGAAAGTAAGAAGGAAGAAAAAGTGGATGGTGCTCTTGAATTTCTTCAATTAGAGTAGCTTCAGTAACAATCCAGTAGAATGGATACTCGGTAGAAGCAATATGAGTATGTGATTGGTGAACAATAGCTCTTGAGATTTGGTATTTTTTAAATGGTATGAGTAGTCTAGCAAGTCGCTCAATTATGTTCCCAGGAACATGCAGATTAACTTTAATACCCTGGCATGGTTGTTTTTTTTAATGTCAGTAGAATTTAATTGAATTCGGATAGGGTAGAGGTAGAATTAGGTACATATTACCTGTTGATCTGCTAAAACAAAAGTCTGAAATTTTTCGTGGGTGCTGAAGTTGTTTCTTATATGAGTAGCTTCTATAACTTGGAGATTAACAATCCAATGTGATAGATATGGATTAATGGCCAATAGAGGGAGAGTAACAGGGTTCATTGTGATATTTCCTGTAAGAGAAAAGATTAAAAGGAAAGGTTTGAGGTATAATATAAAAGTGAAATATTTTATATGCGCATACAGCAAGCAATAATCAAAGGGAGAAAGTTAAAAATATAATATATGTTCGTATTTTCTTTGAAATGATGCAGTTCTTTAAGGGGTTGTAGCAAGTTTTTTGTGATAGTATGTGAATGTAAGTATAGGAAGGATGCGGATGAAGTAAGTTAGAACAGAATAAAAGGCAAGATATGGTTAATATGGGTAATAGGTGTGAAACTCGTAGGCTTGGTTTCTGTTAGCTATGTTATCTTCTAAGAATGAATTAGTTTGAAGAGAAAATTGCAGCTGAGCAATCCAATGGTTTTTTTTTTTTGTTTGATGAAATAAGAAATATAATAATTAAGGGAAAAAAATAAAGATAAGTGGCCATGTGCGATACATTATATGAGGTAAAAATAATAAAGTCCAGATTAAAAATGTGTAAAGGTTACATGAAGAAGAATTTGTAGAACTATTAAGTGCTACCTTTAAATGGAGAGGGTGGAAGTTTATACCTGAGATTGAATGAGGTGGAAGCGTAGGTATGTATTATTCTGTAAAATAAAGGAACAAGAGTAAATAATAAATATAATTGTAGTTGCTACATGTTGACGTTTGAATTAAAAGGCAATAATGGACGGATACAGAGAAAGAGATGGAGTAAGTGAGGTGAGACTATAAGGAAAATCTACGATACGAGCAAAGAAGAAATGCGGTATGTAAATCTAGATCGTCTTGATGATTGAGAAGAGAAAAGATTACAAGCAATAAGAAAAACATCACGAAGAAAGACAAGCAAAAAACAAAATTTATGAGAGAGCAAAAAGGAAAAAAAATTGGAATTGTGGGAAGGAAGGAAAATGAATTGGGTATAATGCAAAGAGAAATGATACCTGATTCTGCGTGGGAGTACTATAAGGGAAAATGCAAAGTAAGAAATGTGGTAAAAAATGGGTGAAATCAAACTACACAGAAATAAGAGTCTGGTTTTATGTTGGTGTGCTTAGGATAATATATTGAGACTGTATTGTACTGTGAAAGATACTGCTTGAAGGGATAGAAACGTAAAAGGATGCTTTAAATCTATTACACAACGGTCACGAAGAAGGTAAAATCCAAAAATTCACGACTTTTCAAAAAATTGATCTGGTGTTGTTGTTTAGTCATGTCTTATAGTCCCTAGGAGATAATTTTTCAGAGTTCACGTGTGAATAGTTTTTTTTGCCAGCAAAAACTTGAATGTTATCTTTTTATATGTAGACTATGTGTTGGTGTATGTATCAAATTTTGAGGATCTTTATGTGAAGTGGAGTTGGAGAATGGCTGAGCAGAATCGAAGATTTCTTGTTATTCGAGATTGCTATCCGGAACTTGAAGAGGAAATGGGTAGGTTATCTATCAGTAGAGAAGTGCCTTATCCAATGGAAGGTCCATGTCGGAATCGACCAGCTGAGCCAGCTGCTCGTGCAAATGCAAATTATCTCCTGTTAAAGAATGAAATATATGATCTGTTTAGAGAATTCTATAAGCGAGAGGGATGGAATTTTGTACTTAATGGCGCTTTGGACGGTGGAACTAAATTTCCTATTTTGAATTTAATTGCTGGAAAAGTAAGGTTTGATCTTGCAGAAGAGCGATATTACATGCCTTCTCCGTCGGCGTTTGATAGCTCAGAGGGCTATAGTGATTGAAAGGTGGTTTTAACCTATGTTTTTTAATAGTTTATAAGCTGTTAATATTTGTGTTAATTGTCATTTTTCTTTGTGTATGTCAGATGTTGGTGTGCGGGATGCATGGATGCAGGTTGCTAGAAGAATGGATAGTTTCTTGTTAAGTATAAGTAAGTAATAATATGTGATGTATTAGCAAAGTTGATTGTATGGTTTGATGTGTATGTGTGTAATCGGATGCAGGAGGAATGTAATTTTAGCCTTTATTTAAAAAAGATGGGTCATGTGCGAAAGTCTCAACTATGTTATTTTGAGATTGCCATGAAAATAAGTACAAAGATCAAAGGAACCTCATGTATCAGAGTAAATATCGAAGGTAAATGACCAGGGAAATATTCTTTCGTTCCATCATCATCGAAGATTAAAATTGTAAAGGTGGTTTTGGATTCGGGAATGAATACAAGGATATCATTATGCAGACTTGGTGGACGAAGAATGAAATCTCTCCAATTCTTCTTTAAGTGTTTCTTTCGTATACCAATCTCAGTAGTCTGGTGTCCAGTTTTGAGAAGCAGAGTAGGAGTTTTGTCGGCATTGATGTAGTAGTCAACGAATCGTGGAACTTGCTAAAAACCAGTAATGAAATGTAGATTAGAAACATGAACTAATTAAATGAAGTTAAGGGAAGATGGTTGTAGATGAAAGGGTAATGGATATAACAGAGACTTGCCAAGGTGTTTGGTGTAGCAGAGTTGAAAATCTGATAGAAACAAACGGAATCACAGAGATCCTGAGATGAATCTGGTTTCAACGATGAGGCCACTCGTTCGCGTCTAATATCTGAGCAAGGATTATACACAATTCGTAAGTGTATAGAAAGTGAAAAGGAATTATTATTTAGGTGGGTATACAGAACGCGCTAAAAGATATATGAACCTTGTTTCTGGTGAAGGTTATTGTCTAGAAGACTTGGAAAAGAAACTATCCATCGAAGAAACACCTGTTTTTGGAGCTCGGAAAAGTGGATGACATCAAATATTAACTTGCCGGCATGGCGAAATAACAACAAGTCGTGTCTGTTAACAGTGTTGTCGTGGCAGTATTCATCCCATCCCTTTTCAAACGCATGGTTAGTGATTGTAATAGGCCAGGTATAGTTTCCGTATCTGAGAAGGATTGTGTTTTGCTGGTGTTCTTCTAGGAGGAGCTCAAATTGAGGAGGTAAAATCTGAGATGGGGGTGAAAATCAAAGTCAGGTTATTTGTTTTACATAGGTAGATTGTGCGATGTGAAGGCAAGTTGTAGACCTGTTGAGGGAAGAGACTATACCTGTCCTCTGTGATTGCATTTGAATATAAAACAGCAAGGCTTGGTGTGATGAATGTCCAACTGAAAATTCGATGAACAGCTGGATTGTGCTGCCATTAAGCTGTGAGGAGAGCAGAAGGAAAGGAAAATGTAAGGAATGTTGGAAGAATATAGGGAGAAGAAAATGGTAAATTTCGCTAAAGCTCTTAAAAATGAGGAAGCAACGCTACCTGATTTTTGCTTGAGAATCTGTATAAGGAAAGAGTTTGGCGAATTTGGTGAATGAAGATGTCTGATATAGTTTTCTGGAAGATGACAAATGGAAAAGTTAATGAGGAGGAGAGATGAGAGGTGGGGGGGGACATTAAATAAAGAAGTGACCAAGGCAACAACGATTGCATAAGAAGTGTGCATAAGTAAGCATGTAACGTATTTATTCTTTCAAGCGGTGAAAAAATAGGCACCTGGACACATTACAGAACAGTCTTGATTGAGAACATAAGGATTGGATGCAGTTCATGGGGAAGATAAATAGGCTATCAGCATGTGTGGAGCTATCGAATTAAACAACTGATAAAAGCAAACTGAATCAGTCAGGTTTTGATAGAAATCAGGTTTGAATGATGAAGTGATTGCACGTTTTCAGTATATATACAGGAAAACTTGCAAAAGTGATGCTTGGGTTAAAAGATATAAACAGTGAAAGTTATTTGGTTTGACAGATTTAGTTGCAGTTGTTTTTCGCTTAACCTGTATCTATAGGACAATGCATTATTTCTTTAATAAAGCGCATACATAAAGAGCGTAAAAGTTAAGAAGAGATTGTCAATGGGTGGAGGAGCTTTTTTGTTAATATCGCTCTAATGAGTAAGTTGGAATATGAGAAGCGTGGAACGATTTAATGGAGAAAAGAACAGAATAGCATACATTTAAATGGGGGTATATGAACTAATATGTATTTGGCAGATCTAAGTTGAAAGTGAATTTGTGGAGGTTGGAGCTTTTAGGTAAAAAAATATATTTTTGCTCTTTTGCTAGCATCTCTTCTAAAAGAACGGTATTTTTTTGTGGTTTATATTTTCTTTTTTCTTTATATTCTTTTGGAAGCACATGTAGAAGCAAATAAAATGTTGGGATGGCATGCAATGATTTCCTCGCAAATCTTTATTTGGACATGTGATTTAGTGTTTAGGGCCCTCAAGCATCAGTAAAATCGTGTATAAGTGCCAATGGTATATATAATGCACTGGATCTGGTAACATGAATTCGTTAACATAAGGTATTTATGCATTCTTTCGTGGATGCTCACAGGTGGGATTTGTCGATCTCTTTTTTCGTCTGCGTGTTATGACGTGTTTCTACAAAGATCATAGTTGATGATCGTGAAATTCAGGTAGGCAAGGTAAAGAGATGTGGAATGTGTAAATTTCATTATGTGTTTTACTTTGAAGAGTAAATTGTCAAGTAAAGAAAATCGATAGATGTTTTGGTCACTTTTGAGAGGAGTATATGGTCCTGAACTGAACTTTTGGAATAGATTGAGTAATTTGTTTCATATTCTTCCTTATTTGTGTTTGATGATATTATTAGATGGGACAAAATAGTCAGTAAAGATATCTTTTCCTATGAATAGTTTTCTTTATAGCTTCCCTGAAGAGTGGTGGAGAAAGGAATTCTAACTATCAAACCAGGTAAAATTGCGCGGGAAGGATTCAAACAGCACATAGTTATTTCTTAATAATGATTGATGTGTGAGTATTACAACGGAAGGAAAAATTGGCAGCAAATAACCGTGCACTGATGTATATATCTTGAAGTGTAAAATGCAAAGCGTAAAATAAGTTCTAGCTAGTGGTGGCTTGATAAATCTTACGTGGATTTGCAGTTTTGGAGTGCAAGTGTAACCAAATAGTGTGTGTGTGTGTGTGTGAATTGTGATCTACAGGGAGATGTTTCATCAGTATATATAGCAACTGCAAACATGCCAACCCCTGCACTTAGCCTCCCCCTAATCACCATCCCACCTTTGCTTCCTTTTCTTTTCTTTTGCCTTTTTGTGGACTTCGTAGTTTGGAAAGAGCTAGTCAAACGTTTCTGGGCATTTCTTCCATAAAATAATGAAAGTTTCAGATTTTGAATGAACCAAGTAAAATTTGCAAATGTGTTCAATTCTTGAAGAATAGTAGAGAATAAATGTTAAAGGATAAATTGTCAAATGTTATAGTTTTGTAAAATGCATTATCACTTCCTCAGAGAATAAAAGGAAATATATTGGTAGTGGGGAAAAAATGTTAATATATATATATGGCTAATTTACTTTTTTTAAAAGGGGAAAAAAAAGATAGATTATGTCTTGAATGGTAGTGTTTTACAGAAGCATAAAAATTTATGGTTGGTTAAAGAAAAGGTTCAAAGAACCAGATAGTGGCGATGGTAGTTTACAATGGACAACCCTGACAAGATTAGAACAAAGAGAAAATAATAAAAGGAACAAAGAAGCTAAGTCAGGTCAAGTTTTGGCAATAAAGTAGAGTGGCGGGTGGAAAAAAGCAATGTGTAAATTTGTTAAAAACATAATAAAAAAAAAGCAATAGGTTTCAAAAAATTTGAGAAGTGATTTGGTTTATTGTTGACACACTAAAAAAAGAATAATTAATAAATTTAGTACTGGATAATTAAATTGCTTTCATGATGACGTGAATAAAAATGGTATGCAGTAACAACTCTAAGTACACTTTCAAATATCATATGAAAATTTGAATGTGCTAGTATAGAAAAGTAGGTGTAGTTTTCACAGAAAAACTCTTACATTTTTTATGACAAAATTTTCAATAAATCTTTTTATTTCAGATATATTAGATCATTGCAGTGTATTTTTGTATAAAAAATTGAAAAAAAGGGAATTGAAACAAGAGTTTCGTGTAATGAAATAAATGTTCACTTTAGTGAATCTCGTTTTCATGTTAAATTTTTTGGGTTCAAAGGAGATTTCAAGCATTATAAAGGAAAAAAGAGAAAAGTGGAAGGTTTGAAAATTAAATGAGAAATCTCACAGCACCATTGGAATATTTCGTCAAAAAAAAAAAACTACTTTTAGAAGTTAAAATTACTACTATTAAAGTGGTTAGTGACTACAGTTCTTTAAACTTAAGAATAGAGTTTGTGACAATTAAACCAGTTTTAATATAACCTCAAAATCTAATGGTTCCAGAACAAGTTTTATAGTTTAAAAAAAAACGTAATGTTATAAATTTTTAACCATATGAAGAATTAAAAAATCAAAATTGCAAAGTATCAAATAAAAAAAAAATACTTATAGAGATATGTATCGAAATTAATATTTTTCATTGTGTAAGTGATTTTACCATATTTAATGCATGGAAGGTTTCTCATACATCTTCTGTATAACTATTTTGAGCACTTGCAGATTATGGTTAACAAAAAGAGTATGAGCTAATTTGTTTACGAAAGCAATGGTTTAATGTGTAGATTATTTTTGAATCATGCATTGTTCATCCTGCTGAAAATACAAGTGTTGTTGTTTGTCATGTATGTGTACTTGTATTAAGGAAGCAAATGGAAAGAGCCCATTAGGGAGTATTGGAAGAAATCAATTAAAATCTAACGGTAACAAAATAAAAATGATATAACATGTGAGGAGTGTAACAGGTTGAAAGAAAGGTGAAAGGAAAAAACAAAGCATGTGATTTGCCTGGAAGCCGGGGAAGAAAGTAAAATGGCAATCCGTCAACAAGTCCATGATGCCTTCACCATAGCTTTTCACAATGATTATTATTTTTGGCATCAATTGGTGTATGAAATTTCAATATTGACAGCTCAAAGAATGCACTTTATTTTCTTTATTCTGCATGATTGTTCTGTACATGTCCTTGATAAATCTTCTTGTACACATATGTGAACTCAACTCTGACCATGTCCTGGATCAGTATTATTCTACCACCTCATTATTTTAGTTTTAGGAACGAATCTTGAAAGAGAAAGATTGCATTGGGCACTCGTGCCTGCAATGCGATTCTGTTGTCGATTTTCTCATTGCTTACACACACACACATATATAGACACACACACAAACATATTAGTTTTTCCAGTGTGGCTGGGTACTAAACGAGCAATAAAATCTCAAAAGTAATTTGTGTGACAACTGGAACTTTACGAGTGGAAAAGACAGCAGACAGAGCAAGCATATTTTGAAAAATTAAGGGGAAAAAGAGAAACTCATAAGGAGCTAAAAATTGAGAACAATCATCCAGCTGTCGTTTAACACCCATTCTTTTGCCCCATTCCCTCCCTTTATTCCTCCCCCTATCCGTCAAACAGTGTAAAAAAAAAAAAAAAAAAGGAGCAGGAACGTGAAAACTGGCAAGGAATGAAATCCGAAATTTGCAGAGAATAGAAAGAACAAGACTGAGAGTAGTCAAGTGTTTCAATCCACAAGGAAGAGCATCAGACATTACTTTCTTCCTACTCAAATTGCTAATAACTACAACACAGTGGAACATATTGAGGATTCAAGTAAAATAGCAGAATTCACACGCAATAGAAAGTCAAGGCCTTCATATGCAGCGGAAGTTATATTCTTCGCATGTGAATGGTTGTAAATTGAGATGAAGATAACAGAAATAGAATTCACATTGAAATGAAATATGAATATTAAAATTCATGCATGAAGAAATAGATAGCATAAATGACAAAATATAAACAGATAGCATAAAGCAGTAGACAAACATAGCTGGTTATATGTAGAATGCCTATAACCGTACATACATGAATCCTGCAAACTTCCTATGAACAAATAATTATTTAAAGAGACAATGTTTAACTTGCACAAAATTGGATGCAGTATGCGAACAGCTATAAATATTTAACTAAAAGTCAAAGAAACCAGGAGATACTGAATCTCACATGTTCATCAGGAACTGAAGCTATTTCCAGGAGCTGCAACAAAAACACAAAATGAATTAATAGCAATTATTAAGCATGACAATAGAAAACATTCCAGTGCATCATTGAATACATCTATCTCATGGCATTGTTTAAAACATATAGGAAAAGACAAGAAAAACCTATGTTACTCGGACTCTTCACATTGCCCCACCGTACCCATGTCCAACCCTTCATTTTGCACTAGAGCAGCCATGTCGGCAGGACCCCATAACCGAGTCCGAGTAACATAGGAATTTATCGAGAAACAAAGCCAAATATTATGGTTTACTCCAAGGAAATGACAGTAAGGATAACTACATCGAATCAGAGTTAATGACTTTGAAATAATAAAAAGCAATTGGGGAAAACTTCACACAGAAGATGAGCATGCAGGACATGTTAAAGCTTAGCTTTCTGAACTATGTAAATCTGATAAAATGAGCAGATGAGAGGTTATTACAATAGAAAAAAGACAGCTTGACAGGTGGAGAAGATACCTGGAGTACTATGGATGAGTCAATAAAAGCATAAGGTCGAGCTTTAAGAGCAAACAAATTCCCACTTTCAGCAGATTGCTGACCTAATTCTGGAAATATTGCTTCCAACCAAGAGATTGCCATATTGATATTACTAACAGCTTTTGAGTTGGCGGAATTTAACCCAAATGTTTTGGCATCACCATAAATTTCCAGTATTGCTTCCCACTTGTAAACACTGGGAAAATCATTAAACTTCAGCTCATCGATTTACTCGATTACATTCCAGAGAGAATTACTCAAACAATTTAGTATATTAAAAACAAAAAAAATAGAAGCATCCCAATGATCACAGTGTCAAGAAATTAGTTTTTTTACAGTTGAGTCATTTCATCAAGCAACAAACATCAACTCCATGAGCAATTCAGGAATCTACTAATCTTAATCTGCATATGTTATGACAACAGACAATAATACAAACCAAGCATGCAAGCGAGGAACCTGACTCCGATGCTAACGCATCATGCAGAGTGCAGCCAAACACAGTAGACAAGAAGTTAGCGGTTCCCTCAAATTTACTGATAGGTTGAGCACAAATGAGCAATTACCTTCCAAACGGAATAACGGGGCAAAGAACATAAACTGATCCATCACCGAATAAAATGAAAACCTGTAGAATGAAATATAATAATCAATATGCCAATGTAACCTCTCAAAGTATATCTCATAAGGATTGTGAAGACTGTAACGAATGCATAAAGAAATAGAATCACTACTCTAAAAACACTCGATTGTATACACAAAAGACAAACAAGTAATTAGTTAGATGAAAAAAGGTAATACAAAATAGTTTGAATTACTAGACACAATGAGTACTGGAACATCACTAAAAGGGAGAAGTACAGAACATTTATTGAGCAAGAGATTAGCAGGGATCATCACATCCAAAAAGCGCCAAAAAAGCACGAGACAGAAGCAACAATCTTGGACATCACAAAGAACTTGAGCACAAATCATACCGATTAGCTGGAGGACCTAAAAATTTTTGGTCAAGCAAAAAACAAGAACGAGGATTTTGGACATTAGTAAAAATAAATGAAATCTGAAAATCAGAAACTGAGATAAGAATGTCAGAAACAAGAAGAAACATAGTATATGATGGATAGGAAACGTACATAGCTCAAGTATTAATTTACATGCTTGCAAACGTGCTGACATGGTTCAACTCCAAATATTTGCCACATCCAAAAACAAGGGCAGTGCAACAATCTTCCTGAACAGTTTTATGCCAATACCAATCTTCCTGAATGGTTTTATGCTAACTTTTCTCACTTTAGGAGAGTGGTTTGGACAATTTCACTTGCTTATCCATTGATGTTACAAATAATAATAATAAATAACAGAAAATTGAATTTAACTTACACTAAATCTGTCCCATAAATGATTGCCACCAAAGGAGAAATCAACAGGGCAGATTGATGAAGCTCTAGTTGAACTTCCAGGCTTCACGGGCTGCAGATAGTATTCCTGTTCTGGTTGCTCAAGAGACATAGACAAATTAAAAATTCTGCAAAATAAGGGAGAAAGATAGTCACTGTCAAAATGATAAAGATGAGAAATACTTGGCTACAATAGATTGCACACACTTCATCCAAGAATGACGTCTTACGTATAAGGAAATAGAATTGTATTTCTTCAAATTCTCAGAAATTAACAGTTAGATGTCTGAGCTTTGTTCTTCCAATTAGAGTAGAAAGGTGTATTTCATCTTTTGCTCATAAGAAAGACTAGTTTTCCACCAATCAACTAAATTTAGCAATGACAGACGCATCTTCAGTGAGCCTCCAACATATGTCAGAGCTATAAAAATACATACATCCAAGGGCTTTAAAGAGTCTCAAAGTGCAACATTGATGGCATAATATTTTAGGACTATCGCTTGTGTAATATGAGTTTCATTGTTAACTGACACAACAAGAAAAGACCAAAAAATAAAAAGTAACATCATAATCTGAACTCAAGTCAATAGCATCCTGAATTCCTCGAAAAAGTGCATAGTGACTCTAGGGAAAGGCTATGTCTCTTATTGTTGAAATTTAGGAAATTGATAATAATTAGCTGTATCAAAGCTATCCTTCTCTCATTTTCTACATCTTCAGTACCAGGAAAAAAAATAAAACGTAACATCAGTAATTCACCCCAAAAGACGTTGATAGGGAATCAATGCAAATACATTATAACATAACAGGGGTCCTTTTAAGATATCATCAAAATTATAGTGCCACGGTAACAGGCATGAATCAGAATTTTGCTAAGATCTCCAATACAAGCAATCACCATAAATGAGGTTTTCTGTGAAACCATTATGCTAGTTTGAAAGAGCTCACCTTAAACATATATTTCTCTTAAACTACATCTAAAAACTGACTACCCAAATGAGGATTGAGTCCATCAAAGTAATATTCAAACATATCATTTTTCAAAAAAATATTAGACTGGACTTCTTAGGCTAGGGAAAAAAAATCAAAATTCTTAACCAATGCAAACGTACCAAAACATTCTATAACAGGGAACATACAACTGAGGTAATTGTCAATGAAGAAAGGTTACCTAAATACTGAATCTGAAGAAAGGATCCCCAGATGTGTATCACTGGAAGGGTGCCAATAAACTTGCAACATGCGGATTATATTCCTTCTGTAACAGTATATTTCCCTCCCTATTGTTACAGTCCTGTGTAAAGTAAAAAACGTTATTATGTGAGAGAAATTTTTACCATGCATAACTACCTGATTGAAAAACTACGTTCATGTAACTTTTTAGAGCAGAATTCAATTGAGAGCCAGAAACCAGTAACAACGACTGGACTCTACTCATTTCTGCTTTCAGAAGCATCTATCACGCTGAATTATCAGTTCCCCATTTAACTAAGTATACATTACACAATCAAGTCAGCACAAAATCCAGGCAAAGATTTGAGAATCACCCTAAATACTAAAGTAAAACCCAACCACCATAAACTACAACATTTCAATGAAGAGGCATTGCTCTAAGCTCAAAGTCCATCACATACCGGCAGATAATACTATCATCCTTTACTGAAGTCTTTCCATATAGATACATGACGCACAGTCCATCAGAAAGAAGCATCAACATGCAGAAACTGTCTTGTCAGCAGGGGAAAAAATGAGCTTATTCTATGAAAATGAAAAAAGTCAATTGTGGCTTATTCCGTGGTTCAATGTGTAATTTAACTAAAGCTAGGAAAGATAGAACAGCTGTTTATCAAAACCTTAAATCTCCTTCTACATTTCATACAGACAACATCCAAGTCTTCTCAATATCCAATGCGGTAACAAGGGAAAAGTGCACTTCTATGAACACCTATTCTATTGTGTTATTCTTGTCAGGCCAACTGCAAAGTAAGGCCTAAGACGATCATCTTTTTCTTATGAATGCACCATTACAAAATATTCCCAAAAAAATTAAAAATAAAAATAAAAAAAGAAGGCATTGGAAAGGCACTTCATTTTCTGATGGCAAAAACTAAAAGACATCATTCTCCTGGGGTTTTTTTTTTTCCCCTCTTTTTGGTATGACATTAATTGAAGGAGATAGCAAAAGCACTAAATGAACACAGATCTAATATTTTATACCAGCCATTTTCTCGGCATTACAAATATTCTCAGAAGTTCCATTTCATAAACAAAATGTCTTAGTGCTTAACATATACCTCATGTTGAGCAATACGCTTCAGCTCTGCCTCAGCCACATCTAGTGCTTCAATAATGGAGTCTGTGCCAGTCAAAGTTTCTTGAGTTTTCTTCCCTGCTATTGCTGTTGCTCCTTCCTCTGGCAGTTCTTCCTTTAAAGCATATCTATTCTCGAATGGGTTGTCAATGTCAGATTCAAAAAGAAGAAATAATGAAGAAGAAATAATGAAGAGAAAAAAAGAAGAAATAAAAAAAAAAGATCTCAACAGAAAGTGAAAGACAACGTAATAATGAAGAGGAAGATATTTAAAAAGAAGGGGAAAGATATTTAAGAAAAAGGGGAAAGATATTTTAAAAAAAGGGGAAAAAAGCCCCTGAGGAGGGAAACCCTCAAAGTTTACTAATTTGTGATCCAAACAAGGAGAAAACAACCAAGCGAGAGCTAAAAGGGCTGACCTTTTGGGGAAAAAAGTGCATCTCCACGCTTCTGATCTGTGAAACTGCGGCCCGGGGAGGGGGGGAACGACGGTCACCAGAAAGCGAATCATGCATCCTCTCTCTCCTCTCCTCTGTCCAATAGACAGCCTAAAGAAGGAAAAATTGGGCAAACAAAATTTTCGATGAACATTTAAAAAAAAAAAAAACGTGAGGGAGAAAAGCCTCAAAACCGACTAATCTGCGATCCAAAAAAGAAGAGAACAACAAAGAGAGAGGCCGCTAGCCTTTACCGGGGAGAGTGGATCTCGACGTTTCTTCCAGCTTTATAATAATTAATTAATCAATGCTCCAATCTGTCAAAGTGCAGGGGCGAAAAAAACCAGAATCATTAGAAAACAAGAGAAAACTGAGTACAAGAAAGAATTCTTTACAAAAAAAAAAAAAAGAAAAACACTCAAAGGTAAAAATTGTGTGGGAAAAAAGGGGCAAAATAATAAAGGCAGAGACGTAAAAGGGTTGACTTTTAGGGGGAAAAATGGATTTTCACATTTCTCCCTGCTCTGATCAATGCTCCGATCTCTCAACTTGCAGCAAAAAATTACAGGACTCATCAGCGAAAAAATGAAAGAATCTGTCAAAGTGCAGGGGCGGAAAAAACAAGAATCATCAGAAAACAAGAGAAAACTGAGTACAAGAAAGATATTTTTACAAAAAAAAAAAGAAAAAACAGAAAACAAGAACACTCAAGGGTAAAAATTGTGTGGGAAAAACGGCAAAATAATAAAGGCAGAGACGCAAAAGCGTTGACCTTTGGGAAAAATGAATTTTCACATTTCTCCCTGCGTTGATGATGATGATCAATGCTCCGATCTCTCAGCCTGCAGCAAAAAATTACGCAACTCATGAGCGAAAAAAATAAAGAGAACATTGGAAAAGGAACGCGTGAAAAAATGAAAAAAAATCCGTCGATTTGGGAAGAAGAAGAGAATAAAGAGAAAAGAGGAGGAGTGCAAAGAGAAAAAGCTTCAGTCACATCAGAATCCAGAGAGGAGAGGAGAAGAAAGCAGATGGTTACGCTGCTTTGTGGGGGAGGCGGGGGAGGGAAAAACACGTGCCTGGCACGTGAGTGACGAACACATTTCAGCCAATGGCGCGCTGCCACGTCAGCAAACAGGAACTCGATCGGGGAAGTGCATTCGCTCTTTATATATATGTTAAAGAGTAGTTGCAGTAGTAGCACTGAGACTGAGCAGTAGTAAAGTTGTGGAAAATAGCAAATAGGTCCTTTACTTTACATTTGAGATAATGCTATAATGGATTTTTCAAAATTATCCTTTAAATTTGAAGCACGTAGTGGATCCCTGGCACATTCTAATAAAACTGTGATTCAGAAAATCTTAGGGATTCCAATTGGGAGGGTTTGAGATCGGAGATCCCTTCCCCACTACCTGCCTGCCTCGTTGCTAAAATATTCCGCCTGCCCCCGCCCCCATCTTATCTCCCACTTTTCCTCTCCCATCTTACCCTATCCCCCGTGAGTGCCCACAGGGTGAAAAAGGACTCCTAATCATGATCACATGATCCTAGCTAGTATACAAAGTCATAGAACTTCCATTTTCAAAAACCCAATTTGTTTTAACAAAACTTCCATGCAGAAAACTTTTATGAATTTGTTTTATAGAGGCCTCTTCCATGGATCATATCGGCCTCTGGGGGTTGGATAACTACTACATGCAGAAAACTTATAATGAACTTTTAACTTGAACTTCCAGTACTAGTTATAGGCCTCTTTTATGCATTATATCCACCCCCCCCCCCCCTTTTTTTTTATTACTAAAACAGTAATGGAGAGTGAAACCTAATAGGAGACAAAATTTAGATGATATCACATATACACACATACAAGGATATGCCTCCTCGCTCCTCACCCCATTTAAGGCAGGGAAAGAAAAATTCCCGTTAAGCCTGCCCCTGCACCACTTCATTCCTCCCCCAGCAGGACGGGTGCTTGTGGACACTTGCTCCTCTTGTCATCCCCAGAAAAGGTGTTGAAAAATAAAAAACGATCACTTTTTATGTGTTAGAATTAAAATGACTTATTTTCATTTCAATGGACTAAATTTTAAACCTACGCAATGTATGAAGGGTGATTTGTGCAGTTTTTCGTCTATAGGATTTAAAACTTCGGTAGCTTTATTTTGATAATCAGGTAGTTTATTAGATTAGATAATTTTTGTGCTGGTTGTTTCTTGTTGACTAAGCTTCGAGGTTGTGAATAGACTTTTCGCTCGAGTAATTTTGTGAAGAGTTTAGAGGGTCTTTTGAGAGTCCACATAAGCTACTTTTGAATCTCTAACTATATATATTCTGGGAAGTTCTTCATTGTTATATATACATTAACTATATTGTGATCTCCCTCCTCTCCCATATATATTTATATATACATTTCATTAGTCAATATATATATATATATATATATTTCATTAGTTAATATTCACTCTATAATACAATTTGTTCACCTTATAGTTTTAGAGTCGTCAAATACGAGATTGGTCCTTAGAATTGGAGAACAAGCTTGCGGAGTACCTTGTTAAGATTTGTGATCGACCCTAAGGAAAGTCTCTCTCCTGAAGAATATCGTCCGATGCAAAATCTTACTGACATTGAAAAGATAGCGTAGCTTAAACATGAAATGGAAAATGCAGCTTTATCATGCTGGTAGTACACTTATTTTCCCCCTATTATACCTATTATTAGAAAATGAGCCAAGTTTTCCTTTTCCCCCTATTATACCTAGTTACTTGTTACGAAAACAGGTAGAAAAGAAAATGCTCTGGTATAATAAGCAGATGACTAGTGTTTCTTTTCTTTTTGATTTTTCTTAGTTTAAGTAAGAGGGTTTAAACCTGAGATTTCTCAGATACAATCCCTCCCATCGAACCATCCAACCGTGACGTCGAGTGTTATTAATTTCTTCTTTTGTTGTATTAAATAATAGGGGCAAAAGAACAGAATATAATAGAAGCTGTACAGAGCAAAAGAGACAACCAACTGAAACAAATCTCTAATTTCCTTTTCTTTTTTTTTTTTTTTTTGGGAAGGGGGGTGGAGCAGCGAATCTTCAATTTCTGCCCACTCAAGTTGCAAAATTCAACTAGAAACCAATTCTTATGTTATGGTTAAATGAATAAAAAGATGAAGATTTTTCTAGTCCTCCCGCCAGCTACTGCAGATGCTCTCTTGATGGGAAAAAAATAAAAATAAAAAGAGAAGAAATTGCGAGGGATTCCCTGGTTTTAGATTCTTTGCTGAACGGTAACAGCGGCAGTGTCCATTAGGAATTCTGGGTTTAGCTTCAGGTGTTTTAAATTGATGAAATTTAGTGCGATTGAACCCAAACATTATTGATACGGATAACTGACACCCGCCGGGAGGTTGTCACTCGTACGACTCGACATGGGCCCTGCAATTTGTTGGAACTTATGGACCACAGCCCCACACCATCATCAACACCTTCAACATCGGCCCACTCAACTCACAAAGTATTCAAGTGCACGTCTCTCTCACACAAAACGCTTGCTAATTGCTATGCTACTTCTGTATCATGATTCATGACATGAGTTCAACGCTAAGCTCATTTTGCATTCCGATTACACCCTCTCTTGTTCTTCAATAGATTTGTAATGCAGAGTGTGTTTGAATAGCAGATTATTTGGAATAATTTTTAAAAATATTATAAAACTCTTTCTACGTGATGCATATAAAATAAAAAAAAAAGGTGATTAAAATATACATTGATGAAACAAGCAAATAAATTTTGGCATATAATTCACTTTATAACGACATATATATTTGTTACATATACTAACTACTACGTAATACCGGTCCTTTTGAATCTATGATAAGCTTGGGCCACGGCAGTTGATGAGAAATGAATCAAGGCCGCCGTGAACCCCTCGTCTAAGATGACTGTGAGCGCGGCCCAACCCCCTTGAAAAAGCTTAGTAAAGGGGTTTTAAAGTAGAATACGTCTTCCCCGCACTTGTCCCCCTTGCTTCTAAGAATGCAAGCCCCATTCAACTAGTCCATTTATTCTTATTCTCACATGAGCCATTTAAAATAGAAAGTCCTTTCTCTTTAAAAGATTGATTCCTAATTTTTTTCTCTAGGAGTCCCATTCCTCGTAAAAATAATAATAATAATAAGGAAAGCTCTTCCCAACTCTATCTTGGAATGTCCAAAATTATGTGGGTCAAGTTTATCCTCACACATCCGTCTACTCCATCACCAAATATTAGACTATTTGTTAGTTTATCAATAATTTACCATAATTTTTTTAACAAATGATTTCAGTTATATTTAAAATATTTATTTTTATTTGCTTATTTTAGACCATTATTTTTTTAAATTTTTGTGCAAATGTGTGAGCTTTTTTTTTTTTTTTGGCACTTTATATATAGAATGAAAAATAGTAAATAGAGAACATGGATGTTTGACTTCATTAATTTATTTTTTTTGCATGTTGGTAATTATATTGTTGGTTGTAATACGTGCTGACGTTTGGATAGTAGATTTTTTTGTGATAATTTGTTGAAAAGGATACTGTAGTACTTTTTTGATGTGATGTATGTGAGATAAAAATGTGATTTGAAACTTGTGCCGATGATGCAAGTAAAAATTTTTAGGCCAAATCTCAAGGACGGATAAAGCATTAATGGTCTTAAAATAAAGGGATAGTTTCTTTGCTGCCCTCCCCCGAGGTTTCCAAAACATCAAAAGATCTCAACTGAAAAGTGAGATTGGTGCAGTAACTCTAGATGTTCCTTCGCTCTCACCTCCAGCTTACTAACTCAACAGAAGCTGAATGCCGCCAGCTACATTTTCTACCTGACAGTCTTCTCCTGCTGCTATATTGAACCTGACCTTCCATATAAGTTTCTGTGTGAGACAAGGACATAGTTTTCAGTTTCAGTTACCTGAGTTCCAGCGCATTAGATTCCTCTGTAGGATATGCAAGCTTCAGTACTTAAGAGTGAAGAAAGCCCCCTGAAGGCTAAAGAAATGGAGGATAACCTAACCTGATGTCATCACAACCTTTTACTTCTATAGTAAGGTAATACAATCATCCCTGCGGTCTGTTTTGTGGCCTCACGAGTGTTAGGTTCTGGAATTGGTTTATGCGAGGACATTAGTAGTATTTGTCAAAGCTACTAAGAGGAGGAGGCTACAGGCGTGCTCGTAAAGAAGTTGTTTTTTTTTTTTTTTTGGGTAAATATAAAGAAGTGTTGTTTATTGATGCAGAGATGCCAGTAGTAAGCCGGCCGGCAACACTCAGGATTATTTCATGTCTCGATGTTTGGATGTCTTGGTGGTGTACTGTTCTTCTGTACGTTAGCCAATTTATGGAGTTTTATGGTAGAAGTGTTTAGGAAGCCATCATGTACCTACGGGATTTGGTAGCAACCCATCAAAGTATGAATGTGGCTGTGCCATACGTAAGGCAGGAGCAATGCTTGTGGTATTATAAAGAGTTTTCTGCCATGGCATGTAACGTCAGAAATACCACCTTTTCACCATTTAGATTCCCGGAGTCCTTATTATTAGAGAACATCCAAATCCAAATAACAATAATGAAGTGGTATGGTATCCGTCAGTCACGCAAACTTTTCTGGAAAATTTTCTGTCTGCTGAAATTAAAACCCCTTTTCTCTGGGCAACAACAATAATAATATATATTTTGGACCCAATATTTGGGTGGGTCCCTTTTTGTTTTGGGTCCTTCCGCTTGCATGTTACGTTGCCCCTGTTTCTGTAGTATCTTCTTCTTTCAATAAACACGTCCCATTTACACATTTAGTGCTTGATGATATTCTTAAAATATTCCAACACATATCACGGTTTTGAATGAATAGTACTACTGCCAAATTGGCTTCGCTGGTGATAAGAATCCAACACATATCACGGTTTTGTTATGGGCAGCTTAGCTGGTGTTATCGGCCGGCCTTTGGATCTTTGTTTTTGGCTTTTTCTTTTTTGTAATATTTTATTTATTTTAATAAATAAACTATAGGCAGGGCACATTAATTACCCAAAACACTTTACTGTTAAATTTAATGAGTGATATGAAACTCCGTGGACCAGTGTAGTTGCGATATCTTAACTAACCAATATGCTAATCTAAATCATTTCATCAATTTTTGTAACATTGTACAGGCTTCTTCTCTTCTCTCTCTCTTTTTTTTTTTTTTTTTTTTTTGCAAATATCCTACAGTAAATTTCTTGATTTCTCAGGAGTCACGCAACAGTGGTCAGTACCTGATGAAGTAAAAAACTATGACAGGAAACAAAAAAAAAGGCTGAGGATAATAATGGGATGAGAAAAAAATGTCGAGTACGTTAAAAAGGTGATAGGCTTATCCGACATAATCAAATAATTAAAAGACCGCTATCAATTAACGAACTAATGAAACAAAAAAATAAAAAAATAAAAAAAGACACACGGCACCAACGGGACGACGGACACCATATAATAATATAAAGCTGCTATACAGTACAAATGGGAGTCATAATAAAAATAAAAATAAACAAACGAAAACAGTCAAACCAAACCCAGAAAACGCCAAGAGTTGAGTCGAGTCGAGTCGAGTCAAAACGCACTTCCCACTTCCGACTCACTCCACCCCTCTTCCCTTGCCGTCCTCCCAACTCTCGAGCTGCCTTCTTTCGTCACACTGGTCGTAGACTAGCACTCTAGCAGTGGTATTTAAGTTCACCCATCGCCAATCGATCATGCTCTCTCATGCTCTCTCACACCCACACGCACTCCGCTACACACACTCACACACTTAACCTCTCCCATAACCGCAATCACGCAAGCCTCCGCCTTGGTTGCTTCCTTCTTTCCCCATGGCTTACTCACTCTCTTACAATTCTTCCTCCACTCCTCTCAACCTCCGTCATCTTCGCCGTCAGCTTCCCACCGCTACTCTGCCATCATCACTCTTCTTCTTGTGGAGCCGCCCTCTCAATCTTGCCCTACCCGGCGCCGCTTCCAGGCAAAGCCCCTGCTGCCGAGCTCCTGGACCCGTCGTCGGACCTTCCGTCCGCACCCAACTTGTGGGCGATACTAAGACTGACAGTGAAAAGATTCTCAGAGTTGGAGTCATCTGCGGAGGTCCTTCCGCCGAGCGCGGAATTTCTCTCAACTCCGCCAGATCAGTCCTCGATCACATTCAGGTACTAGAACGCATGATTCAATTGCCACCGAACTTACTCTTACACTTCAGAGTTAGAGTTAATTTATAACTTTAGGCGGTAGTCTACAGAATTCTTATTTTTATTATTGTTATTTTTTTCAAAAAATATACTCTTCCCTATCTATGGCCTTTTAAAACAGGGAGATGATTTGCAAATAAGCTGCTACTACATTGACTACAACCTCAATGCTTATGCTATATCCTCTGCTCAGGTTGGTTCTGTGCATTACAATCATTCTCCTACTCATTTTTCAACAAAAAAAAATTTTATGCTTGGAAGGACTTCCGCCGGCGTGTTTAGCAGGTTTGCTTACTTGTTGTGCATGCATGTCAAAGCTTGTTTTGCCCTCTATCTTTTTTCTTTTTTCTTTTTAAAAATCTGAGAAGACACTCTGAGAATGTCAAAATGCTGACCGGAAACTGCTTTCGGTTATACTAGATGTATTCAAACACTCCTGCAGATTTTGATTTCAAGCTTGACAGGTACGCACTTACACCACCTCCACTTCTCCATTTCATTCTTTGTCATCTACTTTTCTATAACAGGCTCCGTTCGGTTCCTTTTCAGCCTTGCCCAAGGTTTCGAGTCTTTATCTGAGTTTGCACATCATCTTGCTGCTACTGTAGACATAGTTTTTCCTGTTATACATGGCCGCTTCGGTGAAGATGGTGGCATCCAAGTATCTTTCTCCTGCTACTAAAATTTCTACTGCTTCACATGCCTGGATATCCTCATGAACTTGACTTGTGGTGACTAATGTTCTCTCCCCAATTTGGTGGATAATTCAGGAGCTACTGGAAAAATTTGACATTCCATTTGTTGGTACTCAGTCTAGGGAATGCCGCAAAGCATTTGACAAAGTAAATTTCTCCCTTCAGAATGCCATTTCTATTCATTTTTGTCGAAAAGTTCAGTACCAACTCAATGGGATGCATTAGGATTCTGGAAAATGGATACTAAACATAGATTCGGTATAAGCTGGAAAATTCATCGAACTAGTTCATCTCCTCACAGTTCCCCTTGCTATAGCAGGCACAGATGATATTTAGTGTCAATATTTGATCCCCCAATTACAACGTGCCTCTGAATGTTGTTATCTTGATTCTTGCCAGTATGATGCCTCTTTGGAGCTTGAGAGACAAGGATTCGTGACAGTCCCCAGCGTATTAGTCCAGGTACTGATCCATTTAGTTACTGCTTCATGCTTGATCTTAGTGTGTAAATTGTTAATGTCCCAATTCTCTGAGTCCGTGGCAAATGAAAGTTTTCAACAATGCAAGAATTTTTCTGGGTACAAATGGGAATAACCCCATGAAATGGACATTTCCTAGTTTCCACCTAAGGTGTCTGTTATACCAATAGCCATATATCCTTCTGTAGTTTTGAATGTTGAAATATAGGAGCTATTGTTTCTTTTATGTACTTTTCTACCTTGTTCTTCTTAATTATAGTAAACACAAGAAACAGGTTCATCTATGATTATGAGTGTTGATATGCTTTGTTATAAAACCTGAGATTGCTTATCTTTGTCAATGTGCTGATGTTTTCTCAATTTTTTTTGGCAAACATGCTTTATTTTGATGTGACAATCTTAAAAGGGGGATCTTTAAAGGCATTTATAAAGTGCTTTTTGTGCTCCCTGTCAGAATGAATACATAGTATGAATTAGTTCTATGCACTATTGTTACTTTGGTGAAAAGCAGATTAAAAGTAAAGCAGGTGGTATTCGGAAATGATTAAGCTAGATTTGCACTGTTTACAACAAATTGAGGGATGGGTTTTTGTTACAAGGCATTCCTATTGAAACTCCGACATGTTGTATTCTAATGTGGATTATTCAACCTAGTCTGACAGAGTTTTGTAATGGCTACCAGGGGAGTGAAATGGATGAAGCTGAGCTGTCAAAGTGGTTTGCAAGGTACCAACTGGACACTGAGCAGGGGAAAGTTGTGGTGAGGTTTGAATCTTGTTTGTCTGTTTAAAAGTTCATTGATGATTGTAGGAATATACCAAACAAAACCTTTTCTAAGATATGCAGGTAAAACCAACACGAGCAGGATCCAGTATCGGAGTTACAGTGGCTTATGGAGTTACAGACACCCTTCAAAAAGCTAATGCAATTATTTCTGAGGTAATCTGCTGTCCTCTTTCTTTTTTTTCCCTCAATCTTTTGGACATGTCTTGCTTTTCAATGGCAAGCAGCTAAACATTTTTTTTTATTGTCAAAGATATAGAATCATGTAGATTGTGTCAAAGTACCACTAGAGATGAGCATCACCAGGATGCATGCTTTTGTGTCCTTTTGGCCTATATTATGTCACGTACTGCTAGAAGTGAGCAGATATGATGCATGCTTCTGTGTCTTTTGGCTTATATCATGTCTAGGACCTCTATTACGAAATATTAGACGTGTTATTGTGAATTACAGCTTTGGATCATTATAGTCTGTCATGTTGCAATATCAGTTTGGTTTCACAGGGAATAGATGATAAGGTCCTTGTGGAAATTTTTCTTGAAGGAGGTAGTGAGTTCACAGCCATTATCCTTGATGTGGGTTCTGATTTGAATTGCCAGCCTGTTGTGCTGCTACCAACTGAGGTAATGATCCTTCAGTATATATTTTCTTTGTGTGTTGTTTTTCAATCTAGGCTTTATGATGATTTGCAAGTGGAAAACATGCTTGATGAATTTAAGTTAGTGTAGATGCTTGCTGGGTTTTTCATTCCCTTTTGTTTCTGGGTGCCCAATATCTTACAATTAATAGTTTGTATACCAACTAGGATAGGAAAACTTGCTTCATAAAACGGAGAGGTGAATTTTTGTTTGTGTTCATTTGTGCAAAATGTTTTTGCATGGAGTTCCCAATGGGTGGATTGACTATTTGGTTTACCCCTTCAAGGACAAATATAAAACTTGCTCATGTTGAGTCCTATCAGTAGCTTTTGTGGTGTAATATGTATAGATTAATCTCTGCGTTGATCTGACTGCACATGATTTATTGCCTCTTTTCATATATCGCTGCTTTATCTGAACCTTCTGTTTTCTTGTACTTTGGAAACCTGGGATTGAACTGTGCCCTAAACAATAGCGGAATTATTGGCTCATTAGCTGCAAATGATTAGGACTCACTAGAACATGGTGATAAGGTCAAAGAAGGAATGGCTTAGGCCATAAGTACAAAGAATAAGAGTAAGAAATTTCAAAGATGGGGAAGAGAGAGAGAGAACTTCCTTTGAATTCCTCTCAAATAAGCAATTTAGCAAAGGTTTAAAATCTATATGACATTTCTCATATCGCAGAATTGAAATGCCTGTATCCATGAGTAAGATTCTTACCCAGAACTGTACTTACTTGATGCACAAAATAAGCATTCCTTCCCTGAAAAAGTTTAAAATCTACCTTCTTATTCAAGGAACTGAAATTCTTGTTCTATTCTATGCTGGATGAAACATTTTCTACGTACCTGGGCTCCAGAAGTATGTTTTATCGGATAAGATTTTCATTTGTTAACTGAGTAATGTTTGAGTCACGAGGCTCTATCTGTATTTATATTTCAGCCACCATTATCTACAAATAACTGCTATTTACTGGTTGCAATGTTTTGCATCTACAACTAGGTGGAGCTTCAATCTCATGGGAACATTGATGTAAGTGACCAGGATGCAATATTCAATTATCGCCGAAAGTACCTTCCTACACGGCAGGTATACCCAGACTGGTTCTAACTATATACTTTAGAAATTCTGTTGGTTTTGCTGTAGTGTATATATTAAATTCAGGTTTATGTGATAGCTACCGCCTTTATTGCTAAGATTTGCTTTCTGTTCTAGCTTATCCTCACCTTTTCTTTGAAGAATATTCTGCCTTGTATTGGAGGATTTGAAAACACAATTTTCCCTCCTAGGATTTATCTATCTGACCATGAAATTTCGTAGGTCACTTATCATACTCCACCTCGTTTTCCACTGGATGTCATCAACACCATTCGAGAAGGAGCGTCATTATTATTTAAGCGGCTTGGCCTGCGTGATTTTGCTAGAATTGATGGTTGGTTTTTGCCACCTCCTGTTAATGCCTCATATTTCCCAGAGAATAAGTTTGGAAAGTCTGAGTTGGGAACTGTGTTATTTACTGATATCAACTTGGTGAGAGAGCTATTTAATGTGCTTAAATATTGTATATTGCTATTGATTTTTATACATAATGTGATTTTTTCCTTGTTGTGCACCTCTAGATTAGTGGTATGGAGCAGACAAGTTTCTTATTTCAGCAAGCATCAAAGGTACTATCTATCTGCTCTGTGATAGTTTTAGTGATAAAGAGAATGTTGCACCATCTTTTGAGTCACTCTTTGTTTTCCTATTTAACTTATTTGATATTTGTTGCCTTACAAAGTTATATCAGTTTTCTATTACTCGCGGATAAAATTTTTCCTGGTAGAGATGTAGTATTATGGAGAAACAATAAATGTTTTAATTCATCCTTAAGAGTGGATTATTTGTATTATTCCTACTATGACTAGTCATTTAGGACTTACCTTCAATGTTGGAAGATTTGAAAACCGACTAGTAATCTGTAGTTGCATTGTATCTCTTCCTGTCAGATGATCTGGGAAATGATGAGGAACATGTTATAAATCTGAGCTACACCTGGATGTTCTAGTACATTAGTGTCTTCCCATCCCTTTTCTTTCAGTTTATTGACTCAGAAAATTTGATTGAGGAATTAGAATCAGATGCTAGACTGTGATGTTCAAGTTATCTTTCAAACTTTATGCCTCTTGCATGGGAAATTTGCAGGTTTCTAAAGATTCTTTATCCCCTTTAGAATGTTAATCGAAACAGCAAAGAATAATTAAATTCTTTTAGTGATAGTAGATGATACATTACTGCCTGTGCTCTTACCTTCTGATTAGTCTCATTACGTTTAGGTTGGCTTTTCCCACTCAAATATCCTTCGGACAATTATTCAACATGCTTGCCTACGATTCCCCAACCTTTTGACATGCAACATCGTATCAAATACATCATCAAGGAGATTCAAATCTTTGTCATCCACGGATTCGCTTCCTGTAAATCAACATCCCAGAAAAGTTTTTGTTATCTTTGGTGGAGACACTTCTGAACGACAAGTATCCCTGATGAGTGGAACCAATGTTTGGCTGAACTTGCGAGCTTTCGATGATGTAAGTGACATATTTTACTTACACTTCATGTAACAAACATGTATTTATTTAATAGGCTGTTATTGCTGTCACAATATAAACATTCTGCAATGCTCAGCTTTGCTGTTTAGAGGTTTATTTTTATGTATGATTGTTAAGCTAAGCAGTAAAAATACTGGCAGTTTTGAAGTGTTAATCATTTTCAACGTTATTGGTTCTCTTTACTTAAGTTGCATGTGTTCAGATTTACATTCACTTGGCTGGATATATTTTCTGTGTAGATTTACATACCAAATTTTCTTCTATTTTGAGTTATCAACATTTTGTCATGAATAGTTAAGCGAGATGTATTAAGCTACCTTCATTGAAGACATAGTTGATTGGTCCTAGATAATTGGAAAAAGTTGTCAAGGCTCCATCTAATCCTCGATGTGAGCTACTTTTTTTAACAACTCCATAATCCTAGTTGTAAATCTCTCTCTGTAAAGCTCACCTTACTAATTCTTTAAGAACTGTAGTAGAAGGTTCCTGTAATTCCTGAACACCAAATGAAGATCTTTCTTTTTCTTTGTTTGACGTTGCATTGACATCTCACTGAAAAAAATAGCTTGTACACTAAATCCACCCTGCATAAAGCTCTATATCTTCAGATACTAGTGTTGTTAAACAGTCAGCTTTGTTTGATTACTCTTTTTTAGAGTTTCCTTTGATAACTTGCATAATTTTGTATATCATGCTCATTCTCATAGATGGGACTGCTTTGTATCTACCCATTGGGTGATTCCTTAGAAACATTCTAGTGGTTTTAATGATGATCATAGTCCATCCTCTTTTAGATATTTCTTGAGCTTTGTAGAGATAATATGTAATTCTCAGAGATAACCTTGAAAAGACTTGTCAAATTAATACAAGGAAGTTGTGACTTTATTCCTTTTGCTGTATTTTATGGTTCATTCTGATTTGTTATGGTCCAGAGAATTATTATAGCTTTTGTTGTTGTCTTATAGTTTAGGGTCTTTTCTTTTATATTATCTGGAATATGTTGTAGACAAGTTTATGCAACTACACTGTATATCAATTAATTTATTGCTGGTACAGCTTGAAGTAACACCTTGTTTACTAGCCCCGACAAATGGTTATTCATTTGGCTTGGAATCTACTGGGAAGGAAGTCAACGTGAGCTCTAGGACGGTTTGGACATTGCCGTAAGTAAAATATTTTTGCCAGTGTTATGGGAGACCATATGGTATAGTTATGTTGATGGTCAACTTGTCCTTGTCTCTTCTTCTTCTTTCTTTCTTTTGTGCCCTTTTCTGAGAGTTGTGGTGCTTCATATTTGATGGGATCTGAAACACCAAGAACATGAAAACTGATAATTAACCTTGTCATGGATTCCAAATTATTCTTGAGTTGTCTTTCTGTGCCGTCCTTTTTCATGTAAAATATAAGTTGCCCTTGTGCAGTTACCCACTTGTTCTTTAGACATGAACTAGATTTACCATCTACCTGACTTGAAGAAAGAAAAGAAGCAAGCCCTAGAAGAATCAAGAGTTCTTAAAGGACCCAAAATGCCTTGAGCTTTCTTTGTCTAAATAATATCTCAATTTTTTTGTTTGCAGGTATTCCCTTGTTCTTAGACATACTACAGAAGAAGTTCTTGATGCATGTATTGAGGCAATAGAACCTGCACAAGCAGCATTGACATCTCATTTACGTAAACATGTAATGGATGATCTCATGGAAGGATTGAACAAACACAATTGGTTCAGGGGATTTGATATTTCTGATGATTTACCAAAGAGACTTTCCTTAGAGCAGTGGATCAAACTGGCTAAAGAAGTTCAGGCCACAGTTTTTATTGCAGGTTTTGATACAAAAGCTATCATTTCTTCCTCTTCTTGCCATTCCTTCTACTGTGGATGATTCAACTTTCTGATTTCCTGAATCATGCTTAGTGCTTACCCTGGTAACATGACTGGTAAATTTAACAAAAATTGGAGAAGAAAAATACATTTAAGAGTTAGCATTAGCTCAGTCCAAAGAGTGAACGTTTTAGAAATATGTCTTCTTTTCCAGAGGAGATAATCTATCAATAATTTTATATTTCCTTAGGCATATTATTCAACTAATAACAAAATGCAGAGAAAGTACTATATGCTGAAGATAGACAAATAAGTTGGTTCTGTCTGTTCAAATATTATACAAGCAAAACTCTTCAACTTAAGTCCAGTGTGGAAGCAAAATAGAAATAGTATGGCTATCACTCATTTCTCAAGAATCTAGTCTGCCTGTACAGCATTTTATTGAGTGGCGATTTCAACTTTTGGAAGGGGGCTAATAGTACTTCAGAAGATCAGAGGGCATTTTGTCCATAGCATCCTCAACTTTATGTCAATTGACATGTCAAAGACACTATAAGATCACTAAGAACTAACTTGCGTTGTGTATAATTTGATAGTGCATGGAGGCATAGGTGAAGATGGTACCCTGCAGTCTCTGCTAGAAGCTGAAGGAGTTCCCTATACTGGTAATGTGATGCTGATGTTTGACAATAGAGTGTACAAGGCCTCTGATGACCATGACTCTTAAATAAATGATCGTGTGCTATTTTTTGAAAATTGAAGGTCCAGGATTGACGGCTTCCAAGATATGCATGGACAAAGTTGCTACATCGTGTGCTCTTGAAAATGTATGGTAACTAAATTGATGAGTGTAATTGAGTACTTGGTAATCTTGTGTCTGTGGGGTTTCAGTTCTGTGTTCGCAGTTGTAAGGCAATAACTTGATTCTTGATGTCTTTAAATTGATTCATGCTTTGGGCACATTGTTTAATGGTCTTATCTTCTATATTTAGTTTTTTGCCCCCCTTCTTAAGCCAATTGGTGTCACTATGGTGAGGTCTGTGAAGGGCCATGTTATGGCCTTACCTCTACATGAGATATGTTTTATTGCATTAAACCTACGAGGATTAATAGAGAAACCTTCCTGGTGATACGATGCTTGAAAAAATTAAATAGAGATTATCTATATAGAACTTGACTTCAGATTGCTTCTATGCTACAAGTGCAATTGCAGCAATGTGTTGAACTTCTTAATTTACTATGGATGGACAGCTTAAGGATTTTGGAGTCCTTACAATCAACAAAGATGTGAGGAGTAAAGGGGATTTGCTGAAAGTACCTGTGTTTGATATTTGGCAAGATTTGACAGCCAAACTTCAGACTGAAACATTATGTGTTAAACCAGCAAGAGATGGATGCTCTACAGGGGTCGCAAGATTATGGTATGTTACCTTTATTTTATTTTGTTTATTTTCCACGAACATACAGATTCTAGAATTCATAAGTCATGCCTACAATGGTATTTGGTTGCTTTATTATCATCACATTGTTTCTCCATACAGCTGTGATAAGGACCTTGAGGTATACGTGAAAGCATTGGAAGCCTGTGTTCCTCAAATTCCTCCAAATAGTCTGTCAAAGGTATAGATGCATTTGCCTGAAGTTATCTTTTGTGGTTGTGGCTATGTCATTGAAGATCTCTTGATTTGTTATTCTTTTCCTTCCTTTGAGTAATGAATAGTTGTTAATTATTTGCTTTCCAGTTAGCTTTTGCCTAGACTTATTTTCCAATCAAGAGTGACTTTAGAATTTTGACTCATAATGGGAGTTAACTTTGTTGAAGACTGGTAAATGAAGTTGGTAACTCCTGAAATATGCACAGTTTTTTTAAGTGAAAGCATTGTAGTCCACCTGAGCACAAAATCTAATTGTCCAGTGCAGAAAGTCATCTTTGCTGTTCAGACAGGATAAGCTTTCATCTGAGTTAACTTTTCTTTGACTACACAGGCACATGGAATGATCGAGATGCCAAACCCTCCTCCAGAGCTGTTAATCTTTGAACCTTATATTGAGACTGATGACGTAATTGTTTCGTCCAAACCAAAGAATGAAAATAAACAACATCTCTTGTGGGAAGGACGTAGTAGATGGGTAGAAGTTACAGTTGGTGTTGTAGGAAAATGTGGATTAATGCATTCTTTGACTCCTAGCATAACTGTGAAAGAATCTGGTGGCATTTTATCACTTGAAGAGAAGTTCCAAGGTACTTCCCAATCTTAATTTCATCCAATTTTGGTTCAAGTACGAGCTTCTGCTATGTCATTAAAACATTTCTGCCTCTAGTTACACAAAGTGAGGGTTTTGCGTGCAAACATTCTTGGTTATATGCAATTACCAAATGCAACTTGCATCCCTACTCCTGGGGCCCTGATCTATGTGCATGTGAGATTTTCAGCAACGTCGAGTACATTGTGCCTTAACGAAGCATATCATGTGTGTAATGTTGTTATTTATTCTTGGCAGGTGGAACTGGCATAAATTTGACTCCACCACCACTTTCAATTATCAGGTTCTTTATCACTTCTCATTTTTGTAGAAACTGTAAGATTTGATGTGTTAACTGCTTATGCTTTGCTAGGGTGAAATTCCTACTAAATTAAAGTACTGGAAAAGTCTCTGAGAAATTTTGGTTTTTTACACTTGAAGGATGGTAATAAGAACCATATTCAGAAATTGACCATTAGATTTCAGATTATATTAGTAAAAGCTGTGTGTAGAACTTTTATATCCCAGGGCCTTAGTATTGTTTTACTTAGAGCTTGATTCCTAGGAAATTAACAAGCTTCTTTACGTATTTTGAAGAGCTCAAACTAAAAATTTTGCAGGCTGCATCTGTTTGCTTCTCATTCTTTGTTCACTTGCATGAAGCTGTGTACATGTGTGGGGCTCCAATCCTGTCTTAGGAATATCTCATCAGATTTTAGCCCGTTCTTTAAAAGATTGATTAGTTGTAGGTGTTCGTGCTTCTGCTTACTCTTTTCTTCCTCATGTTGATGCTGCTTACCTTGTCTCAGTAATGAGGCCCTGGAGAAGTGTAAACGACGTATTGAACTTATTGCAAACACACTGCAGTTAGAAGGATTTTCGCGTATTGATGCATTTGTCAATGCCGATAGCGGTGAGGTAATATGTACTTTGTTGATTACACTACAAACTATCTCAGCTCAGTGTTTTTTTGTTTTTTTGCCCCCCCCTCAAAAATCATGCATGCTGAACTTTCAAAACAGCATTGAGCGTTTTGATCTCAATTGCACGTATAGCATTATTTTGGTGATATTAGTAGTATATCCACCTGGTCTCCTTCTCTACGGCTGCCAATAATTTTGTAAAAGTAAACATAATCCTAGGAGGGTTCTTGAGTTCATGTAATACAAGAATGTTGGTACGTGAGATGAAGACTTGTTTGGAGTCGCCTTGTAATTGAATGAGACCATGCCAGGTACTCATTATTGAAGTGAACACGGTGCCTGGGATGACACCTTCGACTGTGCTAATTCATCAGGTGATGGTCCCCTATCATAAGCTATGGCGTTAGTTACACGTAATTTCTTGTCGTAGGCCAACAGAGGAACGAAGTTACGGAATGCTTAAATTTTCTTCTGTAGTTCTGCACCGTAGTAGGTCTAATCAGTCAAGTGTTGTTCCATGGGTCAGGCACTGGCAGAACAACCCCCTCTGTATCCTCACCAGTTCTTCCGCACGCTACTTGATCTGGCATCTGAGAGGACAACCTGATTTGGTCGGTTGATAATTTACAGATTCTTCTCACATATGAAAATCTCCAAAGATCATTTGGAATAAAGATGATTTAGAGAGGGTCTGCAGAATATACATGCGGAAAATATATCTTAATTTCCAGGAGGAACATCGAATCATTTGCAAAGTCATGGTGAGAGGACTTTTGCCATTTTGTATTTGATAATTAGAGGTTTGTTTGAAACTGTGTGTAATATGTCGTTTGCTGCACCCATCTACTTTGACGTCTGAAAGAATATCCACCACCACGGCTGTTACGATTTACGGTGAAAATAAAAACAAAAATACAAGCAGTTGTAGAGACCCTGGCCTGTCGTCTCGTCTCTACAATTATATACAAGCAGTTGTTGAATGACTGGTGCCTGGGTACGTCGTTGTTTCGTGGTAAGTTTATTAGCGTATCCTATTGAAACCGCGAGTTTGAAGAATCTTGGGTTATGGCCGATTCAGATTTTGGGGACATTGGCTAAGATTATACTCAATGCTTTTCTGGCTTTTTTAATCAAAAATGTTAAAGTGCTTCTGTCTGGGGCCTTAAAGATCCCTTTATTCTGAAAGAAGGGTTTGATCTTTGTATGTAGTGTAAATGTCAAATTCGAATATTATACTTTAAAGGGACTCAAGACAAATTTTCTTTTCTTGTACCTTGTCTAAGCACTTAATGCCAGACGATAGTCTATTAGCACTACAACCAATGAATTTTGCTCACCATTGGTATTGTCATCGTTAGAATTTTGCTCATATTTCATCAAATGAATTTTTTTCCTTCACTTTTAAAATGTTAACTTTATATGTTTACAAATTTAACTTAACAAAATTTGGTGTCAACTTAAAGTTTACAACCACGTTTTAGCCTAAAATTATCATGTGATCCTCCTAAGTTTACAACCACTTTTTTAGCTTGAAATCACCGTGTGATCCACATGTATTAGTTTTTTAATGTACAAAAAAAATCATATATCTTTTTTTTAGTGATAAGAATGAATGTGGGCTAGATCTGAATCCATTTTTTGAGGGCAAAATTAATATAATTCGGGTCACATTTACTTTCTTAGGGACAAAAATGAAAATGGATAGCATCATTTGTTTAACTATAAAAAGTGTCTGACTTTTTTGCCCAAAAAAAATGATTATGTATGGGTCACGTGATGGATAAAAAATAGTCAAAATCTAGGTTGGAATCACATCTTGGTAACTTGATTTTATAAGGAATATAAAGTTGTTACTTTAAAGGTGAATGACGAAAAAATTTATTTGACAAAATGTGAGCAAGGTTTTGAATCGTTTTTTCGGTTAGTTATGAGATGTTTGAAAATCTTAAAGTTATATAACTAGACAATTTTACCGTCGACGTATGGGTCTTGATTGAATAAAAGGATTTCGATCGAAGAGGCGTTTTATGAACGTGAATCACTAACTCTCCATTCAGATAATTCCGATGGCACGCTTAGACAGTCCTTTAGATATTCAACCATTTACACATAATTAAATGGATAAAAAATGGAGACAGCTTCAGCATATCCTTCTTAATATGCTAATTGTATGATACTAGTAAAATTTCTTGGTGAGGTATTATCTATTTGTCCTGTGGACTGCTTGGATTAAAGAAGTCTTGGCTAATATCTTTCGGCCTTCAAAGTTCAAACTGTATTTTTTCTTTCTTTCTTTCTCTTTTTTTTTTTTTTTTGGTTGTTTATGAAGGGTTCAAACCATAGAATCATCTTCTGCCATTTAAAAAACTAAATTAGACACTATTGGACTGGTCTTCTTTTCTTTTCCAATGACAACTTTGCATGAAGATCGACTCATCTTGAATCAACGATCTGTCCAGTCTTCATCCAGGGTGGAATACCTTGATCTGTTTTATTACCAAGACGACATCAAATCAAAAGGAGGAAAAAGAAGTAGTTCCAACTTCCAAGATCCAAGGAGTAGTTTTCATTCAGTCAGCTTCAGGCCACCTTCAATTTCAATGCTGTAATATTGGGAGTGGGAGAGTTAAGAGCTTCGCTTTCAACAAAGATAGTAGTCTTTGTTTTCATCATCTCCAAGTTTAGTGCACGTTTATTTTAATTGTTCAATGTCGAGAGAGAGTGGATTTTATACTTGGAAGATTGTTTTCACCTTCTCTTCCTTATAATGAGATGCAAATGCAACCAACCCACACCACATGCTGGTCATGCATCCGACTCACACCACACTCCGACTCCTGCCCAATACTGCTATTCCTATTCTATACTCTGTGCCTTCCTAAGTCGGAAAAGAAACCTGTGTGTGTTCTCTGAATTGCGCTTACTATGTAATTATATATGGTTGTAGCTTCCGAATTGATTGGGATTTTAGACGGCAACCAGGCACTCCATTTGTCAACAGTCGGTCTATGCATGGCCCTTCCCTTTCATACCACTTTTACCAGAAAAGAAATAGATCTGTCTTAAGTCGATGAGGTCAAACCATTTTGTGAATCTCAAATTCTCAATACGTGCTCAGTTTTGCTCCGAATCTCAATTGATCAATCCACCAACAAAACTTATAGATTGATATCCTTAAAGAGAAAAAGGAAAAAAACAAAAAAATCAGCACATTCTCAACTATGGCAATCTTTAACTTTAAACGAAACACCAAGTACTTTGGTAGGCGTTTACTATTAGGTCACTAATTATTTTCAGTGACACAACGCGAGCATTTTGGTTGAGGCAAAATATACTTATTGTTAGTTTGGTTGTTAATTTTTTTAGTTTCTTCTTAAAAAAGGGTGTCCAACAATAAATTAACTCGAGTTTTCCTAAATTCAAAAGTGTCTCATAATGAACCGATTCTAAGTTTCTTATAATATATGACAATTATAAGTTTTAAATTCTGTCTTAGGAAATATTAATTTCACTTATGTAAGTTTTCTAAACAAACAAAATTTTAGATTCTTTATATCAATTAAGGTTAAGAAAACATTATAGAAATAGGAAAAAATGATAAATATTAAAAAAAATTCAAAAATAGTAAAAAATATATTTCTGCATCATCTACTTGAAATAGAGAGAGAGAGAGAATAATCGATGTATTATCTATTATTTGTAAGTCAGAAACCAACTCTCGAACCCAATGAATTTCCTCAACCTTATCTTTTTCAATTTCGGTCAACTTATCTCAAACATTTACTCTTCTTAAAGGTAAGGCTAATTTTTTCCCCTTTTACAATTCCTCCAACTACATTTTAATTCATCATCATTAATTCATTGAAACTTATACTCATTTTAAGTTTGCCATTTAGAAACTTTGGATGATTTTTAATTTGTCATTTATTCTTATTCTAATTTATATCTTAGAATGTTAGTCTTAATTTGCATAGCTTTAGGGTGATTTATAGAATTTAGTTAATTTTTTTTAAAGATTTGGCCTAATTCTATCTTTTACAGTCAAACTTATGAAATCAAATTATGAAAATATTTTAGGTTATAAGACAACAAATAAGAATGCCTCCAAAAATGATTGATTCTTTTTTCAAGTGAAACGATGCCAGCAAAGAGAAAGGCATCTGATTCTAATGAAATTCCTCGTCTAATCTCATATGCGCGCCTCGTAAAATAAGGTAGTGAAGAATCTAATTTCATGGTGTCTTTTGTTATTAGAAATATTTATTTATTGGTTATGGACTGTTGAATTTTCATTTTAAGTTTGTATGCATTATTTTTTAAAATTCTAGTTTATTGTTTCTTGTGCTTTATTTGTTAAGATTCTATTTTATTGTTTCTTGATTGTCTGTTCGTCCCCAAAGTCAAAATCCTGCATCCGTGGTGATAATATTCAACTAGTGCAAGAATAATACCACAATGCGTTGGTTTCTCCATATATTTTACATCATTACAATGATACAATGATACGTAGGTTCAACAGTAGTGTTGAAGCAACCTAGTTGAGTATATTGACAATTCACAACGCCACTTATCTCCAGGCCGCTATGTTGAGCTCGAACCATGAGCCTGGATCAGTCAGATGGCAAGCATAAGACCTGGCAAAGAGCGTTTGGCGAGGTCTCGGGGGTGGCTCTGCCAGATTTTTGAGGAGGAGCAACCGCCGGCCACGGCCATGGGCCTTAAATCTGCAACCGTCAGCCAGGTATTGAAGTACTCCCTGAACTGAGTTATGAGACCATCTTTGAGGGTCCAAACGTGTACCCAATAGGCCTGCACTCCTTCCCAACCCTCCACGATCACGTAATCGTCAATGGCATCCATGCTTCGAGGATTGAATCTGAAAGCTTTGTGGGATGATTTCCCAGTGAGCATCTTCATCATGTGGTGGCAGTGCTGAGGGCCATGGAACCACCATTCTAGGTCGCTGGCAACAAAACCGGCCACCCTCCCGGTTTCGCCACTTGCCAATGCTTTGTAAAGGGCCTTAACGGTGGCTTCGTTATTGTTGTTTGGCTCTAAAACCGATATCTCAGCTTCTTTTTCGGCCATTGATCATACAAGTGTTTAATTGTGAAGGCCGGAGGGGAGAGGATACTGGATAGTAGTAGCTAGTAGTGTACTCGTGTGGCCTGTGGGTACTTTGAACAATATGTTTATGTTATACTATATGCTCGGCCGTTGAGGATTGACAGATGGTAGAACATTCATTATATATAGAGGAAAACTGAGACCTATTAAGACTAAGAGGGGAGGAGAAGTGGGCGGGTGGGGCGGGGGGCTACACTCCCCCAAGGAGGTTGGGCTTTGGGTGTAATGAAAGTAATTGCTAGGACTTATTTTCTTGTCTTCTTGTTTGTGGTAATTAGCATCTTTGCCGCTGACGGAGAAAGACAAGAAGTAATGTTCCTCAAGTGCAAGTGTGAAACTAGAAAGATTAAAGTTAAACCACAAATTAACTCCGCCCGAGACTGTTTTTGGGGACAGACGATGAGATTGTAGACTGGAATTTGTAACAGAACCACACAGGCACATATACAAAAAGACCACTTCTAGCTACCTAAGTAGATACTCTATTTTATATTCTTGCTTCTTCTAGCAAATCTTCGATGTTGTTCCAGCCAAACAATTTCTACTTCCGGCCAATGGAAGCGACGTGATTAATTGACGCGAAATGCAGCTTAGATATGCTCCCGGGGAATTAGATGCCAAAATGGAAAAAAAAAAAAGAAAAAGAAAGAAGAACTAGTAGTACTATCGTTTGACGGTAGCTAATTTAGCAAAGGTTGAGCAAGAGCTCAACTCGAAATAAGTTACTAGAACTTAATTAGTAGAAATAAGTTATAAGATGGCAGCAAGAGCTCGAGTATAGAATTTACAAAACTCAAGAAAGTCCCCCAAGTTACTCAACTCCTCGATTACTACAACATTCGCTCAAGTCGCTCGGACAGGTAGGATTGAGGATTTGGAGCTAGGCAACAAGTCCAGTCTGCATGAAATTTACGCGTGTTGTTTTGGTTCAATTCTCACGTATTGTATCTTGGTGGAATTTCACCATGGAACCTTTATCCCGGCCCTTTTCAGTTTTCAACCCAACCCATTCTTCCCAATGGAAATTGGGCGTCACTAAAGATGAAACAAGGAATGCACCTAACGAACGTACATGTATCAAATCAAATGCATGCATAACGTTGGCACCACTAAGATCACATGGGTGCTAATTTTCCAAGTTTTCTATGATAACTTGGGATGTTTCGAGTTGCTAATGAGAAGTGAATCGCCAAAATTAAATGTCCGAGGTGCAAAATAGATTAATGCGCATAATCCTATATATTGATCAATGATGGACATAAGAGGCGGGTCAAGCTTTCCAAAATATTACACATAGAGTTTTAGTTTTATAGTTAGGTTGTTAATTTTCTTTAATTTCTCTTTAAAAGGAGTGTCCTATAATAAAATAACTCTACTTTTTCTAGTCTAATTTTTCTTAATAACTGTTTATTGAGTTGTAGTAATAGTAGTGTAAGATGAGAATTGCTTAGGTGGTATTGGATTTTTGTATCACAAAAGCTAGTTCAATGAGTGAGGTCGATGTGAGATAAACCAAATCCTTATTCGAATGAGTGGTTGTGACCAAACTCTGATATCAATGCCAGGTGCTATTGGACTTTTTCGCCCAAAAAATTAGTTCAAGAGACGAAACTTTCCATTCTCCTAATAGTGATATCAGAGTTCGAACACAACTACTCCTAATAATTTACTCTAAAGACTAGTTCAAGAGGTGAGACGTTCCCTTGCAATCAAACACCCAACCCCTTGTATGAGCACTTTAGACTGGATCCAACAGAATTAACTATTATTATGCACGACTATTTAGGAAAAAGACGCACAGGTATTGCCTCTTCTTAACCTAATATTTTCACTACTCAAACTGTGCGGAAGCTAACTTAAAACTGTATTAGGCTTCTAAAGCTATAAACTCGAAGTCCTCCCCTCCATTAACGTGAGCTTTTTGACAAAAAACGACTTAGAATTTGTAAAATTTTCAAATCACCGTTTAGACAATCAATAAACATAAGTAATAATAAGTTTGTTTGGATTCCTTATATTTACCTAAAAAATTTTGCTTACATCATCGACACAAATTCCAATCAACTTTTTATCTCAGATACATCACATTAAAAAAGTACTACAATATCATTTTCAATAAATTATCTCAAAAAATCTATTATTCAAACGCACTCGTTAATGCCGTGGATTGGTCATTGGCCCGGTCGAGTTAATTGCGGTGGTTGGCCGACGGGAGCCTAAATTGCAGAATATAAATAGCCCAAGAACAGTTGTAAGACAAGGAAAACTGAGGCAAAATCCGCCCCAAGAATCCTTGTGCTGGACAACTCGCAGACGTGGATTTTGCATTATTCGTAGAATATTATGTTTGCGAAACGAAGTAGGCGAGTCCGCACGAATTCATGCAACTTGGGGGCGGTACAGTGTTAATTAGGCTGGTACACGTCCAGCTGGGAAATTGGATCCAACCAGGTGCCACTCGTGCACATATTTTGGACATTCTCCAAAACAGGGCCCAGGCCCACCCCCTCCTCCACCCAGCCCCCGCGGGCTTGTTAGATTCACTTGCCCGTACAATGAATTGATCACATCCCAAATCTTCCTGCCTTGCCGTGGGGGCGGCATTTATTGTCAACTCCGTGTGGGAACTTGGCCCAGGGGATGGAAATGGATGGTCTCTTTTGCGTAATCCTATGTGATGTAGTAGCAGGCTCAGGAATGATGAATTTTTTGTGGGCCTACAAACTACAAACCCCATCTAAATTCTGACCTTCCCTTTGCATTTTGAAAGGAGAGAGAGAGGCGCATTAATTGTACACCCGGTGCGGTCTGTAGTCAATGTCCGGCTCCACAAATTCCAGAACAATGCATCAGCATTCAGCAGCAACTCGCACTTCGTATGTGTACATATATGTACGTAGTTGTATTCTGAATGCAATTGAATTACAATCGAATGATTCAAAAAGTTCATTGATCTGTTATTAAGATGCATATCAACTGAGAAGGTCTTGATTTAGTGGTTAAAATTGAAATTTCAATAATTAGATATTTAATGGTTGGCAACTTCTCTATCCTCTCTCTACTTCTTTAATTGCACCTTTCTCCTACTCAACGTGTGTGCGTGCGTGCGTGCGTGCGTGAGTGAGACTCACCTTACTCAAGATGATTAATTCTTTCAACCCTTGATCCCTCTATACCTATGACTTTGTGTGCTGGACCATTTGAGAGTGCATTCTCGCAATCTAATCCTTCTATGTCCACTCCAACTCTCAAAATGGGCTCCCATCTTATGTCCAAGGAGAAAAGGAAATCCAAATTTTTATAATTTTTTCAAATTCAACCCCACGGATTTGGATTACGATTTCAGGTACAGTCATAGACAATTTTTATAGAATTCAACAGTCGAAATCTACCCAATTGAGCTTGGGTAGATCTCGATTGTTAATTTAAATTCTAAATGAATTTGAAATCAATGGTTCAAGATCAACCTAAACTCAACTAGATTGATCTCGACTATTAATTAAAAGTTATCTATGACAGTAAAAGCGTACGCCTGTCATTCCCACCAACTTTATTTATTTATTTGTAACAGTTATATATCTTCAAAAAGAAGAGAGGGGATTGATAGAGAATATTTGTGTGCACGGTGGTTTGTCAACTTTGATGCCTTTTCCTTCTTGTGATCTCATTTTGTATTAGCAAATCGAGCATTAATGCCAATCGGATTTTTATGATTCCAATCAAAGTTCAATAATGAGACTGAGGCCGGACCCCTGACTTATCCTTTGACCATGCTTTTTTTTTTTTTTTTTTTTTTGAATGAATGGCTAGCTTTCCGCTTTCCGGGGTAGCTAATCCATCAATCGGCAAATAGGACCAGACATCACACCTTCCTTTAATAAATATCATCGTAGCACCAGCTATTTCCAGTTCAGCCGAACTTGCCAGATTGTCATGGCTGACGTGTCAACGGACAACAAACACCGAAAGAGATGAGAAAACGCAAAAGAGCAGAGGATTAGGCCAGCGGTCCAGTCGGTCATCATCGTTCATCGTTCACGACCATCAAAAATTGTTTTTCTTTCTAATTGGCTGCGTTAATTATTCTAACAACTGCCAATAACGAACGAGCCGCCTCTTTCTCCACGTGTATTGTTTAATTGGCGTTGACAGCGCTGAGGGGGGTCCGCACTTGGATAGATCCCCATCCATTGCACCTGTCAAATGAAAATACGTTAGGTAACCAGCGCCAATTTACGAGTCAAACAAATTGAGCCCCAATTATCGGTCCCCACACCCCATTACGTATAATTATCCATCCTCAAACCGGTCTTCGATTCAAGCTGTATGCTACTTGCGAGTAGAGATGTCAATCACAACTCATTTATATTGGCTCATTCAAACCTGTGAATTAATAATTTGCTCAAATCCGTTCATTAATTTTAAATGAGTATAAATGGTAAATAGGTATAAATTGGTATCCATTTATACTCATTTAATTAATGAGTAGTGAGCTGATTTGGTTCACCAAATTAACTTATTTAAAGATAAATATACATTTTTTCAAAATTTAGTGAGTATTAAGGAGATAATTTTGAATTTCTTACCAATGTAATAACTATAAAATGCCATTATCTCTTGTCAAACACCATGTGAAAATCTTTAAAAAATAAATAATATTCCAAATGTGTCATAAATGGGTACTTGGGTATATCCATATCCATTTATTAAATGGGTATAAATTGGTACCCATTTATTTAAATAGATGTAAATGGATTAACTCAATTATACCCATTACCCAATTATGACTTATCCAAATTTACCAAAATCACCCATCTTGACACCTATACTTGCGAGTACTAGTTTAGCTTAATTTCTTATTGTAGTTTAAATGATTTAAGGAGCGAACAACATGCTTAATTTGAAGTGTCATTTTGTTTCCCCTCATAAAATGAATGCGTCACAAATTCGGTTTGTCGAAATGGGTTCAAATCTTCTGTAACCAAAATCTGTTTGTCCCCTCTGTTCCAAACCTATAATGTTGCCACATGTCCCAAGCTTATAATGATGCATTAACCGATTTTGTTATTTGTTATGGGTTAGTTAGAGTAATCAAACCAAGATGGACACGTGGCAGCATTATAAGTTTGGGATAGAGGGGACAGACAGATTTGAACCCTGTCGAAATATGCCAAGCATGCTATGATCTAGCGATGAAGTCGGGACTCTAAAATCAGTGTGAGGGTCGATTTGTGACAGCATGTAGAAATAATGAGTTAAAATCAATGAAAGTGCATGTAAATCATACATTTTCCGAGTTTAAATTGTGCTGAAATATGTCCATAAAAATCATTCTATCAATCTGAGTTTAAAAACGTTGAGAGACCTAATTCTTACATTAAGATACATGCTTTTAACATTTTGCGAAGAGGTTTTGGCCTAGTAATTAAGATTAACGTTCCAAGAATCGGAGGTTATGAGTTTAAATCTCCTTATTCCCTCCCCACTTCTTAAGTCCCACCCATTTCTTTGCCCGTAAAAACTTAAAAAAAAAAAACCCTTGCGAAGGATAATAATTAATAAATTTTTAACTAATTTGTTAATGCAAGAGGCAATGCACTACAAAAGATAATTTTGCAAATGTTGGAGACGTAGAAAAAAGAAACTCTGTAGATATATATTTTTTTAATTTGGGAATTGCCCACCCTCAGCTACACTGGCGGCTCTGCTACTGCAAGGACCTCTTAAACCTCTGCCCGAGATTTTGAATTTTTTGCAGTATGGAGAAAACTATTCCTTCATGCTTACAAAATATAGTAAAAAAAAAAGGCTTGAAAGATCGCAAAGGAGGCGAGAAAGTCTTCCTCTTTCGTTAGGGTTCAATTTGTCGTGATAAAACAAAGTCTGTGATGCAAATCAGTTAGTTTGATCACAAAAGCTTTGTGTAGGGGTGTGCATCGAATTCGAAATTGGTAATTTGGAACTATGAATTCGGAATTTTTTGAAATTTGGATTCTGAAAATTCCTACCGATTTTGATTTCGATTTCATCAATTTCGATTTCGAATTCATTCCGAATTGAATTCGGAATTCGGTAATTAACTGAATTCGGTACCTTTTTATATTTCTAATTTTTTTAAAAATTTTCTGATATGCTAAATAGCCTAATTTAAATAATTAAATAATTAAATATATATAACTAACTTAATTAGACTTAATCTTATTATATAATATTAGTCACATGTATTATTTTTATATTAATATATATTATTTATTATTATATAAACAAATTTGAAACTGAAATCGGAACTTCCGATTTCGATTTCGAATTCGAATTATGAAATCGAAATCGGAAATTCCGATTTTAAAAGGTTCATAACCGAATTCGAACCTAATTCGCCCAAATCGAAATCGAAAAACCGAATTAACTTCCGAATTCTGAATTCACAGATTTCGAATTTCCGAATTCATTTCGAAATCGATCTGTAAATTGGAAATTTTCGCATTTGCACACCCCTAGCGTTGTAGTCATAACAAAACTAGAAGCAATGACTATAAATATACAGTTTGAGATCCAAGCAGACAGAAGTCAGAACCATGAATGAACCATTTTAAGCCGCAAAAATTGGACTGCTGTCTGACATGTCACAGAAACGGACGGGCTCGTCATACAAACAACTCGGTTATTGACAGTCGGAGCCCAAGTTGAAGTAAGTCCATCAAGTTCTGAGTGTTGCAAAGGAAGAGATGAGCTTGCATGCTTGATGTTTTGCACGTTGTTTGGGAAGATGAAGGCCCGCAGATCATCATCAGAGACTCAGACATCTCCTGCGAGTGTACTTCTTCTGCTGCAGTTTAATCTGGAAATTGTGGTGGCTTAAGCACAGCATCTCGGTGCACTCGGAGGCCCATCATCTTAGATAGTAGAATTATTCTGGGCACTTTTGGTGGGCTTTGATAAAATGGGCTCCTAGGTCATCAAGCCGCAAGATCCTTCCGGCTTCTTTGCAAAGAAAGGGAAATTGTGGGGCGGATGGATCAACTCGGACTAACTCAACTACAGGTGTCCAATCAAACCAAACGTAGTGGTGGGTTTGAGCCGCAGAAAGTGACACGATGGGCAAACAACAAGGCAGCTGGGCAAGCATGCAATGAGATTCTAGCTAATTAATCAGAAAGGGATTACCATAAATGAGTTTATAGCATGCAGTGGTATAGTACTATTTATAATAGGCTGTGTTTGGAACAATGCCCGAGCAATTGTGGTCCTCCGAGGAAAGAGTTGTCTTGTCTTAAGCATACTATATACTAGAATTTTGACCCGTGCTATGCACGGGTTTATATTTAAAATAATAATAATAATAATTAATTATTTGTAATAGTTAAATGAAAAATAAGTTAAATAATAATTGTAAATGATAAACTTCCATCAACAAATATGAGTTTGATTATGTAATTTAATTGGATTCAAATGTGTTTATAATTCAACATCCAAATTAAAAAGTTAATATTTGAAAGAAAAAAAACTTTCATAACTTCCAGTTTAGTTTTAAACTATTAAAATATTTATTTTTTTATCATTCAAATTGAAAGATATCACTTGAAGCAAAGAGGGAAAGAAGAACCAATGAATAGTAATTTTTAAAATATATTTAATTTTACTTCTCGTAATATAAAACTATATAAAACCAAGAATAATCACAATAGTTGTAATAATTGGCATCTGGAAATGCAAATGAAAAACTGATAATATCTTGTAATACGTTCAACAATTACAAAAAAAAAAAAGATTTAGTCATTTTTCTAAAAACGACATAGTAGTATTACATATTTACATTGAAGAAAATAACAAAAATATACAAAATAATCAATAATGCCTAGGACTATTATTAGTGGTTGGGTTTTACACGCTTATTTAAATCCCATTAGAGTAAAATTTATATTAAATATATATAAATTGAGTAGATATAGTTTACGGATAAATGCATTATATCTTTCTTTTAAACTATATTGTTATTTTTCTTAAATTTTTGGTAGGACTGATGTTGTTGTTATTATTATTATTATTTATCAAAAATAAAGATTTTAAATAATAATTTTCATTTTCAAGTGCCAGTAGGACTTTGTTATTAATTTTGTGATTTCGTAGTTTAACGTTTAGGATTAGTACAACTATTGATTTTTTAAATCCGTGACCATTGAATATTATTTTTTTAAATATAATTTATACTTTCAATTAGGATTATTGCGTTAAACAGTAAAATATTATTATTTGTTCTTTTAACTTTTAATAGGAGATATGATGTTTTATTTTAATTTACCTTCCTATGAATAAACTTTATCCAAATTCCTACATTTATGGTGCCACATTTTACATTTCAAATTCAAAAGATATGAATAGATATTTGATAATTAAAAAAATACAAAACTCTATAAACAAAAGAATAGAAAGTTAGAAACTTTATAATTTAACCACTCTAAAAATATGATTTGCAATACATATATGATAGATGATAGTTAGTTGCATGTGAGTAAGTGTGGAAATAATACTGATAAGGTAGTTGCATGTGAGTAGGAGTGGAGATAGTGCTGATAAGGATGACTCATGAGATGTTTAATGAATTAAATTAAATAAAATTCCTAAAAAAGGATTGGAATTTTCCTGACTGTGGAGGTTACTCCTGCAAGATAGATGTTTAGGACTAACAGAAAAGATCAACTTACTTTCTTAAAATTAAAAACAAGATGTGGCAGCGGGGAATGGGCGAGTTTAGTGGATCGAGGAAGCTTGGACGTCCCATTGTCCAGCCTTTTTCCAATGCAAGGCAGGGCCCTCGTTCCCCCCACTTTTGTCGTCAAATGCATGCTAGCACACTTTTGTCATTTGGAGAAAACTGAATGGAGGGGAGGAATAAAAAATACAATAATTTGATTCTTCATCTGTTAGTTTCCTGGTTTCTGCCTGTTTGGGACGTTTCCGCTTTTTGAATGAATCGCAAACTCACATGCTTTTCTTTCCAGGGAGTGGTTACTGTGCTTTTTAGTCTTCTTACGATGTCCTCCATCTTCTTCCTCTCTGTATCTGCATTTTATTAATAGTACTAGTGGGTCCTTGTGTGTCTATATACATATATATATATATACATATACATACATCTTAAAAGGCAGGAAAGAGTAGCGCTGTTTCCAGATCCGTAAGGCTTATAACCTAAAACACTTTCAACACAGGACACGGCAAAATGGTACGTATTTGACTCTAACAATAAGTAGAAGAATATTCCTCATTTCAAAGTTAAAACAAAGGTGTAGAATCTTGTCTATTGTTGCTTTGTTGGTATGCGACTATGCCAGTAACGCATCTTAGTATGACTTGATCCGGGGGGGGGGGGGTGGGGTTTGTTGGAAAGAACAGAACATTTGTGTGTTGCTACTTTTCAATGATGTTTGTGGCGTGTGCAACATCGCGGACTAAAAATATATGGGACACAGTGGCCAAGTACATACAAAAGTGCTCCGGCGTTGAAGTTGACTTGTATATCTCGTGATGGCAAGAGTAAGACTGACTCCGTCAACGCTCCGATCGTTTTGGTTTCCAAAGTCAGTCTTGCAGGTTTTCATTCAAAGATAGGTCAAAGTGGACAGCCTTCTTACATTTTAAAAACCTCCAAAGTAAGACGAATAAGTCGGAAAACTAACACCAAAATGTCTTTTTCGATGAAGTCGCTCAGTCAAATATGTTCCCAAGCCAGACCCAGTTTAAAAAAAAAAAAAAAAAGTGTGCAAAAACCATGACAAATAATTTGTATTCGACTGGCCAGAAATTGGAACGGATTACGAATTCTACTTGATCGATCAGACAGACCAGATTAAGCTCAAAAAAAAAAAAAAAAAGAGATTGAGAGATAGCAAAAGAATTTAGTCTACGTATTCTTGAAACCAATACTGCAGTAATAGTTAGGTCGATGCATGGATTTACAGGCCGATGCAATTCCTGGAGGTAGTAATTCCTCCGTCCACCACTAGATTGTGACCACTAACATATCTAGATTCATCACTTGCCAGATAGAGAGCAGCCTCCGCGATATCCGAAGTCCTCAGCGTCGCACCTTTCAAATTTGCCAAACCTCTCACCAGCTCCTCCGCCTTTTCCACCATTTCTCTGGCAAGTGCCGCCGACCCCGTCGTATTACCACTACTCGTCATCACGGCCGCAGCATCTTCTTCATCATTATCATCGTCGCCGTCGTTGTCAGCAGCCCTGATATGGGAGTTCCTCCAGGCGTTGATCAGCATCGGGGTGGCCACCCCAAACGGCGAAATGCAATTTACCCTGATCCCGTACTTGCCCAACTCACAAGCGGCGTTCTTAGTCAGCCCGACAATGGCGTGCTTGGAGGCGGTGTAGGAATGGGGGCCCAGGCCTCCCATGACGCCGGCAACGCTTGCGGTCGAGATGATGCAACCGGTTCCCCTGGGAATCATCGCCCGGGCCGCGTGTTTCATTCCCAGGGCCACTCCTCGAACGTTGACCCGCATGATTCGATCAAATTCCTCGGCGTCAAAATCGACGATGCTCTTCTTGTGCTTGGCCTGGCTTCCCAGAACTCCAGCATTGTTGAACATTACGTCCAGCCTTCCGAAACCTGAAACCGTGGACTGGATTAACTTCTCCACGTCTTCTTCGGAGCTGACGTCGCAGTGAACATAGGTGACGCCGTGAGGAGATAATGAGGCGGCCAAGGCATGTCCAAGAGCGTCCTCCACGTCCCCAATCACCACCTTAGCCCCGTGTCTTGCAAACAGTCTCACAGTTGCTTCGCCAATGCCCCTGGCTCCACCCGTCACTATTGCTACCTTCCCTTCCAACCTGTGATCCATCTACGATTCATTCATTTATGTGTACAAAGATAAGAACTAAGGAGGAGTGGTTATCCTTCCGAAAACCATTGATTAAACTCGATCAACTTAATTGCTAAATTTCATGTCGCGAATTAAGTTAGCATCACCATATGATGATGAATGTATATGCAATGAGTGAGCCACAAGAGGGAAATGCATGGGAATTTTGGCGATTAATTGAAGGCACATAAATGATGAGTTACACACACACACACACACACATAGTAGTACTAGTACCTTCGGGTAGTGATTAAAGGAGCAGGGGTGCTATCTCTGGCCATCGACGGCAAGTTTTTCTGATCAGGCACCACTGGGGCAGGCATGATGGTGAGATGAGAGACGGAGAAGACGAAATCAAAAGGAGATGATAAGTAGGACGAGCGCAAAATGGATAGACTGTTTATATTTTTTTTCCCCCTTTTTTTGGGTGGAGTCGATAAATGGGAGGAAGAAGATCAGAGAATTTATAGGGCAGAGAAGAATGCGAGCAAGGAAGTGGGAAAGGTGGTGGGTGGTTTCACCGCTTCAGGAGGATTCAGGCTTTGCGTTGCGTGGGGGCAACCAACTTAGTTTAGTACTACTGGTCCTGCTAGGGCGCTACCGGCAAGTTAATTAGTAGTAGTAGTAGTAGTGAGTAGTATTAATAATACATACAACTGTCCCCAAATTCTGGTGATTCCCATTTCCATTTTCCCACAGGAGACTGAGACTAATTTCCACTTTTGGCTTCGAGAGGTGGGGGTGCCCCTCACAACTCAAATCCTCCGACCTCACACATTCATTTATGCGTCTTCGTTCTCCCTTCCAGTCAATGCCCCCCCTGTGACTTCGCTCTTCTCCGCTTTTTCTCCCTATTCTTTGCCAGTTGCCAACTCCCACGCACTACGTCTTCTTTCGTATCTCCCATTTCGCAGACTTAACTGCATGTATACGTATAGTATACACGTATGTGTAGTCTAGGACTTCTCTTTGGATTACAAGTAATAATTTGCGATTGTCTAAAATGCTGCTGTACAGTTTTTGTCAGCTCCTTTTTTTTTTCTTTTCTTTTCTCCCACTCCCCACTTTACCCCCTGGGGGGAGGGGGGTGGGGTTCTCGAGACTGGAGTCAATCCTCTGAGTTAATTAATACTCCCTAATTTTCTGTTGGAGGCAGCAATTTTTAGTTCAGGCTTCAGGGTGGGTGGAAGCTTGTGGATTTAGTTAGGTGTGGTTTTGTGGCTGATTATTCATGCAATCGACTCATTTGGGATATATATAATTACATACGGAACGGAGTCAGCCTTATCCGAAAAATGTCCTGTACAGATTACTGCGCCCATTATTTATACTTGAGAACTTTTGACACAATACCTTTTCCGCTCTCCTAAATAAATCTTTTTTCTATATACATATGTGTGCATATATATATATATATATACAAGAATTTGCGGGATAATTGGACTATTGGAGTAGTACAGCCGATGCCAACACTCATTCAAATTTCTTTTTCGAATATGACGTGGCATTTCATATTTATAACGTTCTGCCACTGGCTTCCATCTACATTTCTCTAATCGCTGTGTGTGTGTGTGTGTGTGTGTGTGTTTCTGTCTGTCAAACAAAAACAAGTGAAGGAGAGATTTGCGTATCTTTTGAGTAAATACTAAACCATTAACTCGCCGCTCTCAAGGATTATATAAAAGGATTGCCGCAAGGGTTGATCGCGACACTTCAATGTGGTCAGCAGTAAATAATTGACATTTATAGTGTGAATTTAGAGGTAGGATCTTCTACCTTCTCTTGTACTATAGAATATTGGATTGTAAGAAGACAACTGTACTGAGTTCTTTATCCCCTGGTTGACTTACTTTTTAATTTGGGGCGGATAGTCCGGATCTTCTTTTGTATATACTAGACTTGCCAGTGAGAGTGACTGGTTACCAATTCTCCTTCTCATCTCATATACCACAATACTCCATAAAAAAGAAATCACAAACCAAAAAACTTTTTACACTTATTAGCTGATAACGTAAGGAAAATAAAAGCTAGTTTGAGGAGTGATACAAACTATTTTTTCTAATAGACCTGATATCATCTAATCCAACAAAAGTAAATTCTTTTTATTTCCCCCTTTTTGATGACCTAAAATTCTTGTGTACACACCTCATGCACAAGTCGAAACTGGGGGTTCAAAAGGACAAAAAGGCAGGTCAAAACGACTGAAATCTTCATGCTTGATTTAGACATACTACGTACTATTACGTAATTGTAACAAGTTTGAATATCAGGCAACCTTGGTTTCCAAGTTTGAACGAGGGAAGCAGGGGGTGCGCATTTTGAACCATAATGCTTCGAATGAGCCCGTGAATCGAATTACCTCCGCAACACTAGTCCACAGTGTGTTGTTAATTAGTTGTCATCTTCTACTTTAGAATTAGACTATACTCTTGCGGTAGGAGGACAAGAATAAAAGAGTGATGAGAACGCATTACTCCTTCACTTCTTCTCTATACGTATACTTCCCCCCCCTAAGATCATCCGTACAATAATAAAGCCTGCATACCTAATTTAGGGTTAACTTTTTTTCTTTCTCTTTATCTGTTTTCAAATTTACCCATCTATTACCCTATATTATCCACTGCATGCACTCACTCAATTGATACAAAAGTCCTACTCATCCAGAACTGCTTCACTCACTCCAATTCTTGCTTTGCTCCATCTTTCATTTCGTGGAATTTAAAACTTCTGAATTTTTTAAACTCATTTTTTCCTTTGTACCTCTGACGGTATTTTCCCTTCCTACCTTCAATTATGAATAAGAGAAACATCAACTTCTCATTATTTGATGGCCTCTGACCTTTGTGCTAGCACTTAATGGTTTCTCTCTCTTTTGTTTATTTAAAATTAAATGAAGTGCACTTGATTTGTAAACTTCGCTCCTCTTTACACTGATTCCATTTCGTCTCTCTCTCTCCCTCCCTCTCTAAATCAATTGATATTAATAAATTTCCCTTCCTGCCTTGAATTATGATAAAAAAGGAAGGATGAAATTCTATTTATTTGATGGTCTCTGACCTTTGTACTATTCAACAATTCATGGTTTGCGGATTGTGTTCTTTTTTGACTTTTATCATTAATGTTTCCTTCCTCCCTGGTTTATGATAAAAAGGAAAAATGAAGTTCTAATTATTCGATGGTCTCTGACCTTTGTACTATTCAGCGATTCATGGTCTGGGGATTGTGTTCTTTTGTGGCTTTTGTCATTAATGTTTCGTATATGTGCTTCGCTTTTAGGTTGATCTCTTTTTTTTTTTTTTCAGTATGATTTAATCCAGAGATCATGCCATAGATCAAATTTTATCATTAGGGTAGTCTATTCTGATGTCAACTGTTTCATTGGCTTTCTTTTTCAATGCCGAGACTGAATTTTAATTACTCGGGTATACACTTTTCAATACATATTACGTAAAATATTTACATCCACTTGTACTATTTATGTGATTTGAACAATTAATAATATTTTTAGATGAGCTGCACATGAAATCAAGTGTGCCTCAATAACTAGTATTAATTAGTGACAGGCAGGATGCTTGGCCTTTCCCTCATTATTCGTGAATCAAATGGGTTATGGATTGCTGGATTTGCCAAAGTCTGGGCTCCTGTTTTGTCTCACTAGCAAATTGGGCCCGCAGAGATGGACTACAACTTACCAAATATCTCAACGTCTCTGCCCTTAGAAGTGGAGTTCTTCAATTATTATTTTCTTACTTAAAATGAATACGCCTCCTTCTCATGAGCTTTCCCCTATTTTTCTTGAGTGCATGGAGCTGTTGACCGCATTCCGGCAGGTATGTTTTTAGTAGAACTACCTTGAAGCAAACAATTGTAGACAATCCTAGTAAACTAGGGAAGAAGCAGCAATGAAACTATTATTTATTTTGTTTTTTGTCCTGATTTTGTGTTTCCCTCCCTTTTGAATGATTTAAAGGTGTCACCACCCCACGGATGACTGTTCATGCCCACGATACTTTGTAGAGTTTGTTGACCTTTCTATTTCAATGCATCTCTAATTACCAGAAAATGGGTTAGGAGCCACCGCTAGGGGCATTTTTTAGATGACCTTAACAGCGCACGTATGGGTCTGGCTGTTTTCCACTTTAGCTTTTTCTTTTTTGTTTTTTTGGGGTGAGGTGATTGTGTATATTCTTTTCGCTTTTTCTTAACTCCATAAGATATCTTCCAATTTTGGGAAAGAGATGAGTAATGTTTTACGTGAAAAAAAAAAACGGAAAAAAAGGTAATTGACTATCAAACTTTGAGAAAAAATTATTCCCCAAAAAAAAAAAAAGAAAAAAAAGAGTAACTTACTATGAATACTGAGGATGACCCAAATACGTAAATATGAAACAACTTGCACTGCTTTTGAAGTAGTCGAGTAGAATCCTAATGACATACATTCGTTTTTAAATGGCTCTTTGAAAGCATTTTTACCACGCTAGTGCACTACCTTTAACATATTTGAAGCTGCTTAAGATCTGGACCATAATATTTGGATGAGAAATAAGGGTTAAATGCAGTAGACGTCGTAAACACCACCCCCAATTCCACTCTGCCCCACTTCAAGTTAGTAAATAAATACTTTAACCCTCTAGCAATTGAAGCTTTGCACGAATTTCCTCCAATATATATATATATATATATATATATATATATATATATATATTGGCACGCATTATAAATGAGCTCGGACTGTATGGGCTGTGGTACAGCATTCTCGATGGGTGAACGGGCTAATGCAGTTCCTCAGAGAGTATTACGGTCCTAACATTGGGCCTTTACCAGGTTTGAAGAATTTCTATGGCCAGTCAAGCCCAAATAAAAGGTTCAGGGTAGTCGTTTCATTGTCCCATTTTTTTTTTTTTATAGTAATTTGATACACTTTGGTTTTTTTTTTTTTTCCTTCCAAAAAACTGATTTCTGCATGCATGAGTGTCAGCAATTGCAGCTCTGTAAGAGAGACTATGGATCTCCAAGAGCTTTTTAGATATACGACTTTAAATGAGCTCCTTCAGTTACCTTTTTTTTTTTTTTTTTACCGAGAATACGATTGTAAGTATATATATATTCCATGCCGAAATTTTCTAGGAATGCCCCATAAACAACCATTCATGGGATCATGAGTAGGGAAGTTATACGCAGAGGACTCTTAGGACATTTAAGCTGTTGCATATGTAACGCCAACAGCTACAATGCGCGCAAAACTTGAAGCAAAAATCTCACGGCAAGGAGAGACACATTGGTGTAACGATGCAAAGAGAGGCTGTGGTGTAATAAAAGTATTTGGTCCCAATAAGAGGCATCTGGAATAATAATAATAAATCCTACGGCTACACATGGTTATTAGTTTTGTCATTCGTGTAACGTGTTTGGTTTGGAACTTGAACGTGTTTCGTTGTGCTAATGAGATAGCTAATCTAATTAAGACTCAAGTAATGATAGTGAAGAATGATAGGAATGAAGACTTTACTTTTGTTTTCATTGAATGATTCCTACGGTGACTGTATCAAAAAATAATAATAATAAATGTGAGTAACCGTGATTTGGACATCCATTTCGAACCCTAATATTCATTCACCACATACCTACTTTGAACAAAAGAACAAAACAGAAGGTGCAAATCAAATTCATTCGTTGAAAGAACATATATAGGACTGCAATGCAAAATTAGTATAAGTGTGTGGAATACGTTTGCCCAAAAACAGGGCAATAATGTAGTGTGCTGTTTGTATATATATATATATATACCAGAAGAATAATAATATAATATCTCAAGCAGATGCTGGTTATACAAGCAAAGGGTCCGTCCACACCCAGAAGACTGCGTTTCGATGGGAAGACGGTGTGTAGGCCCAACGATAGCACTTCTTCCAGAGCTAACGCATAAGTGGTATGTGACTTCATGCGGAAATGATTGGGGCACCGGGACCTCAAAAGAGCCTCCTCCTCCTCACAGATTACTACCACACACGTTTTTTAATTGGGTGCAGTGCAACACGAGTAGAGCTCAAGTTTGTAGAGCTCCACTGCCTCAAGTAATGTATTGAGTATCGAGTCCACCTGAGAAGTGGACTCGATATAAAAATCAAATAATAAAGGAGAAGTGGTTAAAGGGGATTGACACACACCTTCATTAACAGCTACTATGGGAGTTTAGGATAGACAAGAAAAATAAAAGAAAAGAAATTCAGCTCTTTTCTTTCCCTAACAGACTCTCAAATGCCAAATCCACATTCTTTCTCTCAATTTCTCTTCTTTTCCTATCAACTCTCACCTCTCAAACGGTTCGTAAAGGTCTACGCCAGTGCACCATCTCTAAATTCTTTTCCTCTCCTAGATTTTTATTCTTTTTTTTTTTTTTTTTATTTAACAGCATGCGAAGGTATCAAGCATTCTTATTATATAATTCAAGAACGAATTTCAAAAGTATGGTGGCCAACCTAAGCAAAGCATTGAATCCACAAACATTATTGATTAAATGATGGTTTTGAATAGTTGAATTTTGAGACGTGAGCATAAAAGCATAGGTTAAGATTTGGTCGGCAGATGGGCATGGTTTTGATTGCCACCCACTTAACAGCCCTGGCTTGGAGTCGAAAGCTTTGCGTCCAATGGACCGAAAACCTTTAAAGCAAAGATTAAATGATTAAATATATCCACAAAAAATAATTCAAGATCATTAGTTGTAACCATTATTCTAAGCAGAGAAATGCGTTTTAGACACCGAGGTCATGTTCCTGGGATTTCTTTAGCAATACTAAGAACCGAGAAAGCACAATTATCCGGCGATAATTAATTAATCCTTTTCGGTGACGATGCGTAGCCACATTGAGTTAATTCTTCATTTCATGGCAATAAGATTATAAACGAGGTGCCTAGCTCTCTTCTCATTGTCTTGTAAAGTATCTACATATTTCGTATTCCCTATTTCCCTTTTAAGTACGAACCTCTCTGCGGTGTGATATATTGGGTTCTACCCGCTTCTAAATCTCGAACGATTTTGAGAATTATGGAATAAGGAATGGCCCAATCCGCCTCAAGAAGAATCATTTGATGCTTCTATGCATGGACGTGTATTACTTTCGATGTGTTGTTCATCTCAAGTAAATAGATGATTTATATTTGTTGAACTACTTGCCTTGTCACATCAAGCACCACATATATATATATATATATACACGTATTTCTTTGCCACGTATGGTGAATGTTTGTCGCTAATCAAGTATATCTATTTCAGGACAGATAAGAAATATTCACACACAAATTTATTGATCACAAGTGGATTAACCTATATCTACATTGACAAGCCAGCTTACTGACTGCAATTTTGATTCATGGCGTCAGTGGAAATGAAACTGGGAGTTGAGGTAGTGTGATGCTGGCAATTGGGAACATTTAGAGTGCAGCATGAATTGTGGATGGTGAAACTTTGCATCGCTAATTGCTATCCCCTTGGACAAGCTTTGATCTTGCCAGCATTCTCTGTGTACAAACATTCTTTCTTGATCCTAATGAAAGATACTAAATTTGCCCAAAAAAAAAAAAAAAAAAACTTTAATCTTGCATCTAGATTTCCAATATTATTATTATTATTATCATTACCATTATTATTATTAAAATAGTGTAAAGCTTGCTAGCTAAAACGCACAGGAATATAATGGAACAAAAGCCGGTCTTCACTACTATGATATAGACTGCATATGCTTGGCATTAATCTTCGGTTTCGTGGAACCATTAACATTATTTAGATTTGATGCAGGGTTGAAGATGGTGAGCGGATTGATGGAGACGTGGCAATCATTTATATATCAAAAACCAATTTCATTTTGGTGCAGACCTTCACCCTTTTTCTTCAATTTTGGTTTACTAACTCATTAAAGTAATCTTCCAGTTGGGAACACCTACCATTTAGTATCAATTATCATTTCTTGCTTCCCACTTGTACGAGTATCATATGTGGTATGGGCCTATGGGGTGAATGAGAGGACGTTGAAGAGTATCTTTAAATCATGTGTTACAGGACAGTATTGGTGACTTAAATTAGGAATGCACTCAAAATCTCTCCTCCTTTTCTGCAATTACAAGTATTCCACTTTTTTTTTTTTTTTAGTTACAAATTTACTCTAGTTTTTTGAGAGCTTCTATGTTATCATTCTTATTGTTTAGCTTGCTTACTGTTTTCACAGTCATCGGTGTTTTATAAGGAAAATGTGAAATTACAAGTGAAATCTTCATTAATTTTAATGGCTATTAATTGATAGTACAAATTTGCCGCAACATTTATTAAAAACTCAGAGCCAAAATTATTTCAAAGGACGAATAATGTGAAAAATCTTCGTATTTATGATAACCTTTTGGGGTGTAAGTTGTGTAGTGATTTGTTGTTGGGTCAGCCGTCATTACATGTTTAACCAGATAAAGGATGATAACTTCCTCCTATGTTGTGAAAAAGAAAAATAGTGTAGTATATGAACCTTTGAAATGAAGACGAGGCAAAGCACCAAAAAAAAAGAAATAAAGAAATAAAGACGAGGCATTAATTAATTTTGACGTGGGGGCAGGTGACTGAGCGGCTGGGCAAAGCTTTAAGAATTACAGCACCTAACGGAACGTCGCTTTCTCAAGCCACATTGGATTAGATTTGGATTATACGCAAAACATACTCATGCTCTGTAGGCCGATAGCGCGAGTCGCATTTCCTCCTAACTTAGACCGGAGGGCTCCACCCCACCACTTCGCAGCTAACTTGCCGTTACCTGTTATTTAGCACGAGGGCAATAACACACGCTGACGCATTTTTTCACCGTTTACTCGAGTCCCATCACCTCGCCAGTTAATCGAGTTTTGAATTTTCAAACTCGACTCAGGATTCTATTAAGTCAAATTTGAACTTCGCTCGTTTAAGTTAACGAATCTGAATATTTGGTCGAACTCGACTTGATAAAGGGATATGTGATTCAAGTTTGAACTCAAGTTCAGCTCGTTAGTGATAACGAGTCGAACTCGCGCAAGTTCGAATTTGAGTTTGGAAATTTATATTGTATGAAATGATAAAATTAATAAATCTAATGTGAAATAACAAATATACCCCATTAATGAATTTAATCGAGTTACTCGATTAAGACATGAGTTGAGTTTAACTCGATTCGTTTACTTGTCGAGTATTTAGCAACTTGTTTCGATTAACACTAATCGCCAGCATCCTCACACATTTGATTGCCATACGGCCCATAAGCCTTGGCCACTAGCAAATGGTCCCTTCCAAACCCCAATTGGAAATAGAATGAGAAAAAAATGAAAGGGAATAACAAAATCATAAGATAGCAAGACACAACAAAGCATCTCACACACAATAAGAGGAAGGGTTAATATCTAGGAGTTGTTTGGTTTGAATTCCACAATTACAATCACTATCGATATCATAGAACGATCAATGATAATAGGTTTTAATAAAAAAACCCATAGCATGTTTGTTAATAAAGAATGAATTTTACAATTTATTTGTTTTCATCATTTCATTTTATTTTCTTTTTTTTTTCCATTAGTTGAAATAGTAGCATTTTGTCTTCTTATTTTTACATTTAATGAGAATAAAGGTTAATTATGATGACTTAAGGAGAATAATATATGTAATTAAGATGATTCTCTAATAACATATGGTTGATTAGAAAACTCATAAAAGTGACTCATCATTCTCATTAATTTATTCCCATTGACCTGAATAAAATGTTATATATGGGTATAATTGAATATGAACCTATAGTTGGGGATTGAAATTGACTTACCAAATACCTCATTAGTTATTTGCTAAAGTTTGAATTCTTTCATTAAAGTTTGATCATAACGTTTGAGATTTATAGTGGTCCATACTCTCGTTATCCCAAAAAACAAAAATTCATAAATATTCAGTGTAAAAAAAAAAAAAAGGACTTAAACGGCCAAACATGTGAAAGTTTTTAGATATTTGAATGTTTTTAGACATAAATGATTGATAAGTTTGATCTATCAAACTAAAAGTTGTGCATGTGTCTAACGCTACCAAAAGAAAAAAAAAAAAAGAAGAAAGAAAGCCAAATTGTGGTGCTACCCAAAACTTAGATAAGTAATTTTCAAGAGTGACTATCATTTAGGATGTCTTTGGAAAGATACTGTTTAGAGAGTTATTTTTTAGAGTTTTGTTAAAAAAAAAAAAAAGAGTACCGTATCGATTTGATATATGTGAAGTTAAAATCTAATTGAAAAATATGTTTAAAAAAATAACAATCCAAACATTCTGTTCTCGAGCAAGTTATTAGTGCCGTACGTGGTAGGCTAAACATAAAAATATAACTAATTAACAACATCTTAAAGTTATTGTACCCATATTTTTAGTCGCCCTCCTAGAGCTATCTAAAAAAAAAAAAAAAGTCCACGAGGATTGTCGTTGTTTGGGAACTGCGGAGGTAAGATTCTCTAAACAAAAAGAGGGGCACACTCACAGGAGAATAACTAAAGATTTAATGTTTTATTTTCTGAATCAGAGATTTGGGACACGTTAGTCAGAGCATACGACACAAGAGCTGCATGATCCAATATGCGGCGACCCCAAAATGAAAATATCCGGCCAGGCCAGTCATGCGCACGACTCCTACAAGTCTGAAATCTCGCCGCTGCTGGGCTGCGTGCTCCGCTGTTTCCCTCCATTCCCCTCCTTGCATTTATGATTTATCAATGCTCGTTTCTGAACACGTTGGTATCGGTTTAAAATTCCAAGGTTTCCAATAGTAAAATATGGAAAATTCTGTGATCTTTCCACGGTAGCATTTTGAGTAATGAAATTAATTCTGTTTTAAAAAATTTTAAATTGTCACACTCTAAAGCTCAATTTGAATTGTTTGGATTGATATTACTTGACCAAAATTTTTTATTTGCATTATTCACACATTTTTCAACCACCTCTCTTATCTCACTTACATCACATTAAAAAAGTGCTACAATATTTTTTTCATAAAATTATCCCAAATAATCTACTGTCTAAACACATTTTTATTCTAACATCTAACCGTGAAAGTGAACTTATTTTGAAATACAATATTCAAAATCAATGCTAAAAATTTCCTCTTTGGTAAATGTGTTCTCTTTTTTTTTTTGGTCGTGCCACCTTTGTAGTCGTAGTATAGCTTACATTCTTAATATAAGCTAATTCATACCTACTTGATTTGTAAATCTAATTTAATTTTATTCATATACTCAAGAGGTCAAAAAGCCATTTATCAAATGCATATAAATATATAATGATGAAGTTGAAGATGATATGCTAGTTTTGGAGTCTGTAACGTAAAAGGAAGCACTGGAATCATCAACAATAATTTATTAGGAGAATTCAAATATAGTACCTCTAGATTAGGGATGCAAACGAGTCGAGTCGAATCGAGTTTTAACATTATTGAGTCGATCTCGACTTATTTTTTATTGAATTTGAGCTCGAGTTCGAAAAAATAATAAATAATTATTTTATTTTTTTTAAAAATAAATAAAATGATTAGTTTTCTTAATAATATATATAGTCGAACCTATTTGACTCGGCTCGTGAACTATCGAGTTTGAGAGAGTCGAGTTCGAACTCGACTTGAACATGAAAACGAGTTGCTTGATCTTGACTCGATGTCAATCAATATCGAAAGCTTCAAATTGTAACCTTATTCTAGATTCAATAAAAAAAAAAAACTAGGGAATGAGATTCAAGCAATTTAAATTTTAAGAAAAAAAATATATAGTTTTAGTGAATTATTAATTTATGATATGAATAGATCAAAAAAAGTTATGTAAGATTTTTTTTTAAAATATTTTATTATTCTATGAAAATTATTAATTTACTTTTTAACTAAGTCGGATGGGGAAAATTATTTAATAAATTTTTTAATCTAGAAAGAAGTAGTTTTATTGCAAGGCGTATATTCTCCTTCCTCATTCACCTCACTCATGACTCATCCTGCACCTGCTGTGAAGTGTTGACAACAGCAAAAGGAGGGGGCGTATATAATCGGTGGCCGGATGGTGGATATGTGGTGGAGGATTGAAATGTAGTTTTGGCAAAATTGAGGAGAGAGAAAGCCTAGTGAAGCAAACCAGTGTCTGGGGACAATTTGAGTTAGGGTTTGACAGGCATCAGAAATGCCGCTGAGTAGGTATCAGCTCAGGAACGAGTATAGCTTGGCTGATCCAGACCTCTATAGAGCTGCCGATAAGGATGATCCCGAGGCTTTACTTGAGGGCGTAGCCATGGCTGGTCTCGTCGGCGTCCTCCGCCAGCTTGGCGACCTTGCTGAGTCAGTACTTAGTTCCTCTGCCTCCTATCTTCCCTCTTGCTTTTCCCTTCTCTAATTTCTACTCGCTTTGGACCAAATGCCGACGAATTTGGGCTACTTTTACGCTGACTTCCTGATTTCCATGTATTAAGCTCGCGGTGTTCGCGACAACTGTCCATTTGAGATCTGTCCCGAGCTTCCAACTTTTTGAATTGTGCATGATTTACTTGCTGAATTTTTGAATTCCGGTTATGCTGACAATCGATTGTAATGCACGTTGTTTAGATTGTATGTACAGGAGATTCTGATAATTGTTTCGACCACAATGTTGAGAATCAAACCATAGAGTTTGAACTAAATTACTCTGGTTTTCCAGTATTCAGGGCCCTTGACTTCTTTTTCAATTCTTTGTTGACCATCTTATTATAGCTAAATGTCATGTTCTGGTGGTCTAGTCATACATGTTTAAGAAATGATACGTTTTTTTCAATCAAGTGAATATGGCTCAATACTCAGAATGTTAGAAATTGGTGTTGTTGCATTATTGCGAAGCAGTCTGGTTGACATGCAAAATAGCCGGGATCTTGTTCCACCCTACTATTCGATAGAGCTAACTCAGCACTGCAATTCTATACCAGTACTCTTGTCTTGGATTTGGTCTGGGAGCTTGGTTTTAGATCTTTTATCATGCTGAAATGCTCACATACCAAGGCATTAGGTGTCTGAAATAGCTGGAAGAGTACATGTGGTGCTGCAGTTCTTCACCTGCTTGCCCCTGTGTGTAGAGAGTTTTGGGTTCTGAATATGTGGGATAGCTTGCATACGAGAAATGTTGTAATGGGATTTTTTTTGGGTCTTGTTCTCTGATTAGTTAACCGCAATTTTATATATTTTCTTGAGCTGCATGCACTGAAGGCTTATGGCTTTGGTCTGTCTATTCATCAATAAAGCCAATGAAATTGTACATGTTTTGTTGCACTCACCATAGCAATTATTTTGCAGCACGAGCCCTTGTTTTTGTTCTTATTGCAAGCTTATTTTGATGTGTAAAAATCAAATTTGGTATACAACTGCTGCATACCACGTCCTCCATCTGAATTGTCATCATTGGAATTCTTCAAGAATCTAGGGCACTACTCTGTCTTCGTATGATTCTTTGGCTTCTATATGTTAAATCTGAAGATGACATCTAGTACACCAGATATGTTATAATAGCTCAATGATATTTCATCTGCAGAATGGTGAAATTTATTGATGTTATTTAGATGAACTGTAGTTTAGGTTCAAATTGAGGATTATTGTTAAATGAAAATAGTTGATATTCAGAAAATTTTCCATGTTCGGCAATGGTAATCCAATTTTTCTCATAAATTTTGCAAACAAGCAAGATCAGCATGTGTATTGCATCTGACATCCTAAGACCTCTCTTTATTTCTAGTGCACTTTAAACTTAAACCAAGGATTTGAGTATGGAAAGTGGGTCTGCATAAGGAATCATCAACTTTGAGTCTATCAGAAAATAAGAAGAGTGTCATACTTCATAAAGTGGCAGCACAAGCCCATTTGAACTGTCTTTACCATGGACTTTATTGTGATAATTCTCGATGTATATGGTGGTATTATCTAGTTTACCAAAAATGTTGTAGAGTTTCAAGATAGTTTCTGCTTTTAATTTATTGGCAACTGTAATTTCTGAAGGTTTGCGGCTGAGATATTCCATGATTTGCATGAAGAGGTAATGGCAACTGCTTCAAGGGGTCATAGCCTGATGGTTCGTGTCCAACAGCTAGAGGCAGAAGTTCCCACAATTGAGAAGGCATTCCTTTCCCAGACTAGTCTCTCGTCATTTTACTATAATGCCGGTTAGAGCACTCTCTTGAAGCATTTTATTAACTGAATGTGCTCCGGGCAATTTTCTGTTAGTTGCTGTTTCACAATCATCAATATATTATGATCTTTCTAGTAGGACATTTTCAATTTTCCACCAAATTGAGCAGCATTGGCTGCATTAGAAAATGGTTGCACTTGTTTGCATATGACAATGCCTTCGTGAGTTGCATTTCACCCTATGGATTTAGATGAACCAGATTTAGGGGAGGTGCTACACATAAGTCTGAGCAGTTGATCAGTGGATATTATAATCATTGCTAACATTAATGTTCGAACGAGTAACTTATTGAGCATTCTGTGTGAATGTGCTGTTTGGCATTCTGTTGTTTTTGTAAATTAGCATGACATGCTGCTTGTTTTGTAGCGATAATGTGGACTTTTACTTGTGGTGCAGGCATGGACTGGCATCCTAACATGCATATGGATCAAAATCTGATCACACGAGGTGACTTACCTCGGTTTATAATGGACTCTTATGAGGAGTGCAGGGGTCCTCCTCGTTTATTCCTTCTGGACAAGTATAACATTGTTTTATCTAATTTGAGTAGCATTACTTTTCCTAGAAGAAACAATCCTCCTAACAGAAAGAATTTGATCTGTTCCAAGGTTTGATGTTGCTGGTGCTGGAGCATGTTTAAAACGCTACACTGACCCATCAGTCTTTAAAGTGGAGGCATCATACTCCGGAATCACTAGTGCAGATGTTGTTAGAGAAAAGAAACCTCGTAAAGCAAAGGTAGCTCATCAAAAACCATGATGATTGTTGCTTTACTTCTTCTTCGATTTGCATTTCCTTTCTCCTTTCCCTTCTGGAAATGTTAAGCTTGTGCATTTGGTCAGAAGCAATTGGAATTTTTGGCCAATTTTCTTAACAACTTCAGTTTTCATAATATATGTGTACCAATCCCTGCAGAAGAAAGGTTCGCGTTGGAGGAATGGAGAAACTCCTGAGAGTTTACCAACATCACATGCAAAGTGAGACTTACTGATGTTCCTTCTTAATTGTGTCCATTATATCCTCCATCCCTCAGTCTCCATTTTTTAAAAATCTTTTTAGAGGCCTTATGATATTAGGTAGCGTGATGTTTTTCCACTTGATTTGTCACAGACTTCATCAGTTGTTTCTGGAGGAGCGTATTGGAAATGGCACAATTGATTCTGCCCGTCGGGTTAAATTGAAAAGAAGGCTGAATGGATTTCCATTTGACAATAGATCTGGGAAAAGCTACATGGAGAAGTTTCTCAAGTCTCCTTCGCCAGATCATGAGGAGGTTCATGAAATTCCTGTTGATTCATCACCTTTGGCTTTGCCATATAATAATGCTTATGAATCTGCATTTGAAATAGTCGACATCAGTACAGTGAGTCCTGAGAAAGAGTCAAAGCATACAATGAGCAGTCCATCTTCATCATCTTCAATTGGGAAGGGGACTATACCAGAATCGGCCATCCATCAGTCGAATGAGGTCCCCAGTCCCAAGGCAATTTCCGAGGTGTCAAAATCAAAATCTGGTATAGAAGCAAATTTCATTTCCTCTACTCTTCATGAGGCATTAACTGCAATGGAGGTATCATTGGATGGAGGAATTAAAGCAGAATGCAGTGGAGGTGACTATCAATCTGATGATGCTGCAAGTGAGATAGAGAATTATGTGGATGCACTCGCTACCATGGAGTCAGAAATGGATACAGACTCTGAGTTGAGATCCAAGAATGATTTGCTCAACCTGAATAGCAGAAGGCAGGCATCAAATTCAGATATGGATGTGGAGCAAGTTCATGCCCATTTTTCTGATTCTTTATCAGTGGGAAATTCCAGCTTATCTGATAAAGGCAATAGCTCATCCAAGAAGCATTTATTTAGCTTTTCCAATTCTGATACTCATAGCACTTGTGCTGAAAACACCCTTTCAGAGGGTGAAGTTTCTTCTAATATTTTTGCATCTACTGAAATCCATGAAAGTGAGGATTTACTGACTCAGCAATCTATTGAGGGAGGACATGTGTCCCGGCCTCTAGGAGGTGCTGGTTCTGATGGTTCCTTCACTGAGCCAGTTGAAATTCCTGGTAATGGTTCTGAGCCTGGTGATCTAACTGTTCATTCAGGTTCAGCTCCTGTTGATAAGAATAAAGAAGCAGATGTAAAGGAGATTGCCTCAATGGGTCCTGAAACAGATGAGATGGCAGCAAAACTCAGCATGGACCTACCCTTAATTTCTGGTGATGACTGGCTGCAGGAGGGAGACTACTCATCCCAGCAGACATCTGGTGATTATCAGCATCTAGATGAGTCTGAGAATGAGAATGTCAATAAAGCTGAGAACGTAGGCTGCACATCTCATCTCTTTGTTCAATCCATTTCGAGAGATGGCTTCCCAATCCAAGTGTCAGATGAAAATAAGTTTGATGATAAATTAGAGGATGAGGACAGAAATCAGCGGAACAATTTTGCTTCTAGTGCTGATTGCACTGTTGCTTATCATGCTATGGATGACAACACATTTCTATTATCCTCTGAAACCCACTCTCTGGACAAGTTACATGATGAGGATGACCCAAAATCGAGAGATGATTCATCTAATGCTTTCAATACTTTGGACGTTCTTTTGCAGAATAGAGGTGATTTGTCACCCAAAATGTCAGATGAGAAACTGCAACTAGATGACTCTGGTGTTGAGAATCTGAATTTCCTTCTGGATGTCCCAGTTTTTGCATCTGATACTATTGATGCTGCCACTGAGAATAAAATGACTGAAAATTTGCTGGAGAAGGTGCCTCAAAGTGGTAATGTGGAAGATAATTTGGTTGCAAATTCTCCAGAAAACCAGATAGGTTCACAAAATTTAGTTATGACACTTACAGGAGAGCAATCTATTGATGCAATTAGCATAGAAGTAGAAAATCACTACTCCAAGGTAGAACCTGTTGACAGAGATTCTGAAATAGATCATGCAATTCCATCAGCTGGGGAAAAAGCTGAAAATTTAATCTCCAAAGAAGACATTCCCATAATTTGTGAATCTTTGGGATCTTTTGTTTCAGGAACAATAGGTGAAATTCCACCAGTTGCGCCATCAGAAGAAAGAACCTCATACCTTAGAGAGGAATTTCTTTATCAGCCCTCAAAGCTAGGAGATGTTGAAGTAACGGATAAAGCCACCTCTGACCCTGATTTAGTTGAAATGGATACTACATCAGAACCTTCACTCATGGCTGGAGATGATGTTCACTTAGATGAGATTGGTCATGAACCTTTAAATGTACCCACTACGTTTGCTAGCCATGATAATCATGCTGTTGAGGATGATGATGATGGTTCATCTGTTGATCCCAAAAAATTTCTTGATGGACCCCTCTCTAGTATTGGAAATGAGCATAATGGATTGGAAACTGAGACTTTTGGGTTGGATACAGCTGGGAAATCAGAAATCACAGAGGATGTGAGCCATCAGAAATATGATTCACCAGATTTGAACAGTTTGTTCAACATAGTAACTGATGATGATACAGGGTTACAAGCACGTGATGATGCCTCTGATACATATATTGTTTCAGAAGCCAGTAGTCTAAATCCTGGTGATGCTCCAACATATCAATCATCTGTTGAACAGAATGAAGAGGAACTACACCATCTAAAAGAAAAGTTTGACTTACAAGTGCAAGAACATGAAGAGAAATGGTGTAGTGAAGGTCAGGCCAATTCAGAGTTCTTCAATCAGTTGCAGCAGAAACATTACTCGAATCATGATGATCAAGTGGGAGCTTCTAATACTTCTTCGGAATCTTTGCTAGTAAAAACTCCTAGTCAACTGTCAACGTCAAAGCTCTTACCACAGGGCAACAATACGATCGATGTGAGTGAACACTTGTTAGATCCATCAAGTTCAATAGCTTCCGGCTTTTCTCTGCTTTTAAATTCAAGTCAGATCTACGTGGAAGAAATGCCTCCCTTGCCGCCCCTTCCTCCTGTTCAGTGGAGGATGGGAAAGCTTCAACATGCTAACCAAGCCCTTGAGACAATGTCACCAAAACATACTGCAACTGCCCTTCCACCGCCATTGCCATGCATATCTGATCAGGAAGCTCAGCCTTTGGTTCCATTTTCACCACCATCAGTTTCAGCATGTGAGATGTCAATGCCTATGTCGGAAGAACTAATAGGTATTACCAGTCCATTCTTATTGCAAGTACATCCTACGGTTCATGATGGAGATTCAAAAGATAATGTCCTCCCTCAAGAAGTGATTGGATGCTCGAGTACATCACTGCAATTGCCTGAATCACATGGTGGAATGCTACAAAACGATTTCCAAGCTGGAGAGGGAGAAAAAGTCCAGACCAGTTTGGACAGCTCCCATGCATCTGTCGTGGATGCAGCTTCTTCTGATGCTTTGGAATTGTCACACCAAGAAGTTGTGAAACCTCTTAATGAAATGGCCACAGAAAAAAGTTTAAAGGACATGGAGATTTGTCAGCAGTCTGCTAATTCAGATGACAATGTCATGACTTGTAGTACAACTGAAGATGTAGCAAACAAGCATGCCATGCCAACTTCAGAGGAAAAATTATCATGTCCAACTAGTGAAGATGGCAAACTACATGGAGTTCAACCAATGAAGCTGCCCAGACCTCGAAATCCTTTGATAGATGCTGTTGCTGCTCATGACAAGAGCAAAGTTAGTATCTGATTGCTATTCTTTCTTTCTGACTGCTGTATGTCTGTTTGCTTCATTCATGTTATCTAACAATTTGAATCGTTGCAGTTAAGAAAAGTAACAGAGCGATTTCGACCTCAGACACAGAAGGAAGATGAAAGAGATTCACTGTTGGAACAGATAAGGGCCAAGGTGAAAATAATATCTGGGTTTTTCTTTGTTCTCTGAATATTTATCATGATTAAGTTTACTTAATGACTGGAGCTGTTGGATGTTGCAGTCTTTCAACTTGAAACCTGCGGCTGTGACAAGACCTAGTATTCAGGGTCCTAAAACTAATTTGAAGGTTGCTGCAATCCTGGAAAAAGCAAAGACAATACGCCAGGTTGGTCAGTTGGTCATTCTGTCTGTCTGTCTGTCTCTCTCAGGCTATATGTGGATTAATGAATGTATTTCTTGCAGGCTTTTGCTGGAAGTGATGAGGATGATGATGATAGCTGGAGTGATTCATGAAATATTGTGCAAGTTTCATACAGATAAACTGGCAATTTTCCATCATCCATCTCATGCATATGCAGTATCTCTGCCCTGCAACAGTTCTTGTTGCTTTGTGGAATAATGTGGAGGGCATAGGGAACTCTCCTTCCTCGAAGAGAATACTCGCCATTCGCAGCTTGTGGCTTTCTGTTGTTCTCTTACTCCTATAATATACACACACACACACATATAGCCTCTGTCTCTGTCTCTCTCTCTGATATAGCAATAGGAGCTAAATATTGCTAGTTTTAGATTGCAAGTGCTTTATTAATCCACTCGAGTGTAGATATATCACGATTGATCTTACCGATTTTGTGTAATGAGGTACCACTTTCATTTCTGTATACAATTTGTTTCGCTAGCTCCCAGAGAAGTTGTGGTGTAAAAGTTGAATTCAATTACTTGTGCATATATGTAACGGTTTTATGTTTTTGCACGTATATAGTGAAAGGATTTCATCTGATAAATATTCCTGTGCTATTTTGGTAGAAGGTTTCAGGTTTGAAAATTTCTGTTGAAGACCTGGGAATTAGGCGCAGTTAGGAAATTTGGGCAGATTGAACAATGACGGGTGGGACTGTTTGCGAGTTTGAGCCATCCGAGGGTCCAGATTGCATCATTCTAAAAATCAATTTTAGGGGTGGGGATTTAAATGAAGCATAGGATGGTTAATGAAGGTACAGTAAGGGGTCCTTGTGTCTTAATAGCTGAGGATAGCTTGGCGCAGTGCTTGTGTAAGTATGTATATGTAGATTGTAGACTTGCTCCGCGTAGCACTTTTGAGGTCCAAGATTTAGATGTAGTAGTACGTAGCACTACTGGAGCTCCAGACCAGAGGTTTAGATGTAGTAGTTGCTTGTAGGGTTGAGGGCTAAGGCTCATCGAAAAGTAGACGCGTTTAGGTTTGGAAGAAAAAGTGAGGCTGGAGGCATGAGCGCACGAAAGATCTTCTCAGAAGACCAAAACGCTTCCATTACATCATACGCATTGTAGATATCGACAGGAAAGCCACCAGCCCAGTGCACCAACATTGCAAAGTGGTGATTGACAGAATTAATTTGATTGAGTTAGATAACTCTCTTTTGTCTACTCTTGTTAATGATATTCTAGTGCTAGCAAAGTCTTTTTGGAAGTGCTCCTTCTGTTTTATTAAGAGGGAAGCAAATGAAGTTAATCATTCATTGTCAAAATTTGCCATTAACCAGGTATAAGATGTGAAATGGGAAATTTCTTTTCTCATGTGGACTAAAATCAAAGTCACAAAAAGCAAACAGGGTCCTTTTGTATGGTATGTTCCTATCTATCAATACAATAGGCCGTTTGACAAAAAAAAAAAAAACTACTTCACTAGATACGTCCCTTGCTTACGCTGCACTAGCGCCTAAAGCCCTAACAAAATCCTCCCAACCGGGCCAGAGCCCCGCCTCCCAAAACCAACAGCCGAGGAAGCCAAGGAAATGGAAGAAGGGGAGAGCAATGGTGAGAAAGAGGTGACAACAGTGCCTCTTTCTGAAGTGGTGTCGGAGTGCGTCAAGAGGTGGTTTAGTGACACCCTCAAAGAGGCCAGAGCAGGGGACGTTAATATGCAGGTTTTGGTGGGTCAGATGTATTTTAACGGCTATGGTGTCGCCCGAGATGCCCAGAAGGTACTCTCTACTATCGCTGTCACTATTTTCGGGGCCTCTTATCCGAAGTTCTTTGTCTCTTTCTCCCCCCCTTCGGTTGCTTGTCAGTGGTTTGACTTTGCTATTGGTTCTTGTTATTCTGATGTTGGAGGTGGTAAACCAGTTCTGATGCTGCTGAAGAAAAGCAATCAAGTTCGGAAAGGGGGATGTACATTTTTGGCCAACAATTAGGGAAATAATCTTTGGAATATTTTTTGTCATGATTATATCTGGAATTTGGGTTTTCACTTTTCTCTGACATTGTTTGATAGTTTAATTCATACGGGTTTGCATATGGAGTAATTCTAGCTTTTTTCTTTTTGAACGAGTAAACGGACTGTGAAGAAGAATAGCCATAATATTAGGTGAATGCAAGATTCTGTTTGTGTGTATTAGAAGATTTATTTTGCAATAGCGGCGTGATTGCAATTGGCTTTGTCACATTGCTTGAGCACCATAAAGGCATAAATGCTCAGTTTAAATTTTGTATGCCCACAATATGCATGCTTCTTCTCCCTTATTCTGCATTTACTTCCTAGGTCTTATGTCTCATTTTCAGCGCTCTATGTGCCTTTCTGTGGATTTAATTAATTAATTTAAATCTCAGGGAAGAATATGGTTGACAAGAGCTTCAAGAGTGAGATCTTCAGTTTGGAAAGTTAGCAATAAACGCCCAGGTGATCTTCTTCTCTTTTTTGATGGGCACTTTAGAATCGTCCATATAGTCTATTTCATCTAGATTTGACAAATTGACCAACTTTTGCTTGTTGACATCCAGGTTACAATGCAAGTGACTCAGATTCTGAAGAGTTCATTGGTTAATATTCATCTGACGAGGTGTGCAATTGTCTTTAATCTATCTAGAGGTGGTTTAAATTCCCTTTTTTTCCTGGCCAGCCGATGGATTGTCTTTTGAGCATCTGTTTGTTTTAGAAATTCTCACTTATGATGATACATGTCAGTTGGGCGTACGTACTTGCAGAGTTTATGCTTAGATAAGATTTCTACAAGTGCATGAATTTTTTTAGGTTGTGGATATGTGTTGCTTTGGATTGCATGGTTTCTTTACTCAAGTACCAAGAATCGAAGTTTAGTCAAAAATTTATTTTAAGCTGGCTGTTATTAATATGCCTGTTAGGGCTTCCCATTTTTGTTACGCATTCCTAAAACTCAAATCATATGGGATTCGAATTGTGTTCTTTGAAAGGTTCTTGTGATAGATTGGGATGAGTGTTAATTAAGCGTTTGTTGTGGAATCTACCCATTGACACTCCATTCACCTATTACAACCGCATGTTTCACTAAATCTGTAGGAATCTAAAACATATCTCAGCAATATCAGCTTTTTGTGGTACTCTCTGGTTCATAAAACTAATAAACTTTTATCTTCCAACGGAAGAAATCTGTTCAGTATCTTAGTTTTATCAGTAGTCACCAGATGGTCGAGCACATTAGTCTACTCCTGCCAACTGTTTTTACTCATTGTGTATTTAGTTAAGGTATTGGCATGTCAATTTTCGCTGTAAGAAGAGTTTCCTCATTTGATCTATATATACAACATTAATTGGTTTCTCTGTGATGGGTTTTAATTTTGGTTTCTTGATCTTTAATGGGGCCTTATTTTTGTTCATGTACATTTTACATTCTTGTTCTGTGTGTGCTTAATTTTAGCGTTCAAAATATTTGTTTGATTTATTGGAGTGCTTAGAGGGTGTAAATGCTTGTCTAAATAAGTACGCTTGTTTCCTAGAGATAATTAACATTGTCACTGTGTTACCATTTGTCAGATTCTATAATTTTGTCTTGCAGACTTGATAATGTTAGAATCAATAAATTTTCATGTACATCAAGAGCCATGTGTTTAGTCTGGCTTTAATGGTTATAGTATGGGGTTTGTGTCTAGAAAGCATAAAAGACTCTCACACAGCATCGAGTTATTGGAATCTGTAACTGCTCCTGGTAAACAGGGAGTACTTGTAAAAAAGGCAGATAAAGGTCCTTAAACTCAGAATAATTGCAGTGGCTTGACCTTCTAATTAGGTTTTTTATGACCTTCCTTTCCAGCAGCTTAAGAATTACAAAATCTCAGTGAAGTTGATTAACAGCACAATGTTTTGAAGAAGATTCAGCTCCCACCTTGATAGTAATATAATTGGATTAGCTTGGCCAATTTTGTCTGTAGACAGCTAATTAGGCACGTTAATAATAATAACATTCTTGAGCAGCTGACTGGAAAACCCTTTTTGATGCTTAAAGGTGAAGTGTAGTTTATAAGATTTGGATTTTGAGCTGACAAAGGTCTCCTGTAAGTCTAGATGTTGTTCTGATGAATATGGTACTAGTATCTTTTCCCCCACTTTTTGGTTACAGAATATACTACTAATAACAGTATTAGTATCAGCACGCAGGGAAAAACTCCCTTTGTGACTTCGGGCATTTGTCCACATGTTATTCTAAGTGGTGTTCACTCTGTCTAATAACTAAACTTGTAATTATGATTTTTGAAATAGATGCATTGATGAGATTTGGAAGACTGGTCATACATGAGGATTTTAGAAATTTTACTACATTACTAAAAGCTCACTCAAAAACTAAGAGTGATTACTGGCAAAATAAGTTAGAACTATTTAAAGAATGTGATTTTAATACAACATGTATGGCAGAAAAGGTTAGCAATTTATTAGTCTTTAGCAATTATTTGGTAAAAAATAAGGTAGTTGTATGATCGTTGAACATGTGAAATGCAAACATATGGTTAACAACACATTCTTTGAGTAAATTACTATTCACCCATGAGTTTTTGCATGTTACCACATGACCCCCACCTTAATGTTTCAAATTATACAAGTAAGCTAACGCCGTTTTATGTAGAATGGAAAGTGGATGTAAACCAACTCCAGTTAGGACAGTTGGCCTGAACACACTTTATACTATCCACTTGACCTCCTGTTGTTTCACATATATTCACATAATCCTTTCTGTGATTTATGCAAAGTGAGTTAGCACTCTGTTATGTTAGTGCTTAAGTAAGGGTAAAATTGGCATTTCAACTTATGATGTTATAGAGGCTAGTTTTCATCATATTTCGACATTACACAAAGTTACAGCAGGGGCTATGTGAATTTTTTGAAACTTTAGGGGGTCATGTAGTAGTTGACAAAACCATTGGTACATAGTAATTAAACCAAATTCTTTTTATAAAACTATATAAATGGGAGGAAAAAAAGCAGAAAACAATTGCAAAACCTTGTTACTGATATTTACCATGTATTTATACTCTTGTGGATTACCCAATTCCAGCTAGTTGTGAACATTTGGCTTTCTAAAGTTGCAATTGCATCTTACATTACAACAACTTGTTATCACGTACATCAGGCTTGGTCGATTTAGTTGCTTGATTATCCAGTGGCTTATCATGGTATGGTTGTTTTTAGCTTGCAATACTCAATTTGCTTGAGTATGGGAGACATTTTTTTTTTTTGGGGTGGTGTGGGTGCATTTCTCGAGTACTTGGTTGTGTGATGGAAATCTCTATGCAATTTAATGTTGCAGTTCTCTGGATTTCTGCAGGGTCCTTAGGCTTTGATATAGCTGCTGCGAATGGAAGATGATGATACTGATACTTTTAACGTGCATCGCAAATTGACCTGTGTTGATCTCCCATGACACTGTTATTTCCATTCTTTGTACTTCTAGACCATGCATAATGTTTTTGAGGTACATTTATTATTATTTTTTAGATTCGTGGCTCATGGGAGATAACCGTGGCGTTGAAAGGATATGATGGGCATTCGATACCATTTGATGCACTGATATAGATAGATAAGTTGGAATTTTTGTCTGGAACTCAGTTACCTTTGAAATACGGTTACCTTAAGGGGCGCTTGGTTCGCAGATTGAAATTGAAATTGGAAATGGAATCATGAACTCTGGCTTTGGAATGGAGCTTTTCATTCCAATATCTTTGCTTGGGTCACATACCAGAATGAGTATCATTCCAATTTTTGATGCTTGGTTTGATGAGTGTTTTGGAGTGAGATTCAGTTAAATTTCATTTTTGCTTTTTATATCAATTTAATTATAAGATAAGATTGTGTTTGATGGATGGATTTGGAATTTCCTAAACTAACCTACTGAAATATATCCATATTATGGACGGATTTAAAATGAAATTCTCAAATAGTGAAAATGATTTGGATTGTGAATTTGAAATTAAATCCATCTAAATTCACCCATCCAAACATAGCATAAAAGAATTACACATGAAACAAATAATCCATGTTGATAGGTCTGGTAGTGATTGAGCTCCCAATTTTGATGCCAAATTCCTTTGTGCTAAAAATATGGGATGACGATTATGTAAAAACTGTCTGGATTAGCGGAGATTAGTGGATGAAATCAGCCCCTCCCCCCTCTCCCTCTCTTCCTCTCTCTCACCCCAGCCTGGGAATCAGGTTGAAGCGACATTCGTGACCTGCCTTTGACTTTGAGTTCACATAAAATATGAACATTGCCGTTTTGGAAGCGAAAAAAGAAATAATCTGGCATGGAACGTGCTGTCGTGTTGACGTCTTACCATGGGCGAGCATTTAGTCATTTTACAGAGACGGTGCTGCGATATTTTTAATTTCAGGCGCTTTTTTTTTTTTTAAAGTTATGGAAAATTTAGTAGTGATAGCAGAAACGGTGTAGAAGAGAGCATCAATTTTGTTTGGCAGGGCAGTTAACTTTAAAAAAAAAAAAAAAATTGACTACGAAATATAAGTAGTTATAGTTGTGAGTAGAGTGTGGCTAGTATTACTCAATTATTATTATACAACCAGAATCAAGAAGACATCTGACTCTTGTGATACCTGTCGTAGTAATTACCCAGAGGACTCATTTTGCATTGGACTAAAATAGAGCTTGATCCCACAGCAATGGGAGAGTGTGTGACGGGATTGGAGCAGTCATTTTCTGCGTGGTCAAATGACTCCACATCTATTTCCGGTGGATCAAGTGCCTCAATACTCAACCAAACTGCCGAAGGAAATGTCAGCGCCCATCCTGTCCTCAGGTTCTGGATTTTAATCCCCGGCCTCTTCAACCCATTTTACCCACTGCAAAACAGCTCAGCCTTCTCTCTGAGCTCCCTTTCTCTCTTTCTTGAATTTTGGTGGTAGTTCAATTTGAAGTCAGAAGTCTCTCGTTCTGCTGTATAGTTGTTGCTGATCGTCAAACCATTTTTTGGGCTGCAGGTTCCAGGTACTTATTACGCATTCCTCATCCATTTTGTCGTGTGTGCCCAGTATTTTCATGCAGCCTTCCTCTTTCTTTCCTTCCTTGTCCAATTCCACTCTTCTCAAGAATTCAGACGCCAATACGCCAACCATCACATCCGCCAATTAATAACAATATATATATTACTGGCTCAGCCTCTTCCTCAGTTCCTCCTCCCCCTTTTTCTTTCTTTTGACCTCTTTTTTTTTTTTTTTTCTTCTTTTTTCTGCTTTCTTTTTTCTTTTTCCTCTAATAAATCCCACAACGACAAATAAGCAAGGGCCGGGTGGGGAAGGGGATTTTGGGCTTTTTCTTTTTCCCGGGGGGGGAAAGGGATAAATTTTCCGTATGGTGCCCAATATGTGCGTGATTGCAATTAGCGGGCTTGGGGTGGCAGTGGGCGGTTGTGCACGATGCGAGTTTTTACATGTGTTTGGTAATTCGTGTTTACCCTTCTATTGGCTTTAAAAAAAAAAAAAAAAAAAGGGCTACTCTACTCTAATAGGAATTAGGAGTAGGAATAGGAATGGGAAATTGTGGACTGGTTTCTCTCCACTCCAATGAAATTTAATTTAAATCTATTTCATCATTTATGCGGGTTATACATCAAATTGTTTATAAAATTGACTAAGTTTTATCATTTGATTAGTTATTACAAATTTTATTATAATTTTGATCCATTTTTACTGCTCGCACTGCTCAAATGTTTCGTGTAAATCGGAATGTTAAAATATTCTTAAGAGATTATCATTTTTAGTATGTTAATCTAGTGCTCAAAATAATAATAATAATGACATAATTGAATAATTTTACCAGCTTAGAATGATTAGAGGTGAATAAATGGATAGATGAATGGAGGGAAATTCAACGGAGGGAGGATCTTATTCCGAAAAATCATTCATTACTACTGTTATGTCTCCAACGCCGCACAACATTACAGCCATGTTTTTAAACTTGGATCGGCCAGTCGGTCCGACTGGTTGAACCGAGAACCGATTAAATATCTGGTTCGAATTATCTCTCAAAATCGAAAATTTCAAAATCCAGTCAAAGCCGGTCAAAATCCGAGTCTGATCGGGTGAACCGGTTGACCGAGTTTGACTATTTGACCAATTTTTTTTTATACCTTTAACCCATTAGATCCTTTCAAACTCACTTTTTAAGTTTTAATAAATATTCTTTAACCTCTCATTATTTTAATAAATTATAAAATTAATCCAATACATTTTTTATGTTACATCTCTCCCTATATATATATATATTATATTCTTTAAATCAATTTTACGATTAAATATAAAATTCTCAAATTTGTATATAAAGTCATAAATCATTAATTTAAGAAAAATTTTTATATATATAAAGTTAAAATTACCAATTTGAGGGAATTTTTATATACTATTTTTTAAAAAAAAAATTTTATATACTATTTTGATTATATATTATTAAATATATATTTATTACTTCATTCGATTCGACCTCAAAACATTGCATTAGAGTCTGACTACTACTCATATAAACAATAATAATAAGGAGGACTACTTGCATGGACTTTCCACCACGTAAACACTCACTCCGCTAATCAAATAGGCCACCGTAAAATACCCAACAACTCTACACCAACTCAGCTGATTCGCAGTCCCAGGCTGCCAGGCTCCTCCTCGTTGAGCAGATCAGAGATTTTAAGAACAAAAGTCAGAAGCAAACAAAACCCCACCCACTTCTGGGATTCCGAATCTTTCCATCGATCGATGCTAACCTGAAACCAGTTGCTGCTACAGAACTATCGTACCAGAGATGCTGACGGAGCCGTTAATTTCTCAACCTCAAGAGCAGCAGCAGCAGCAGCTTCTTTCCTTTCCCTCGTCTCTCCTCGTTTATCTCTACGTTGGTCACTTCCTAGCCAGATGGGGTGCCAGGTAATATGTCGCCTCATTCTCCTTTCATCATTAGCGAAGCCTTTTTCTCAGGGTTTTGTTTCGTCAAGTTTCTGTTTCTGTCAGAAGCGGCGGCGTGTCATGTCGTGTCTTGTGTGTTGTATGAGTTGTTGGTTTTCTCGTCTCGCCTGAGTCGTCTCACCACAACCTGTTACTATTTCTACTCTTTGGACACCTTTTTTTTGTCCCCCGATTAACTAAAATAAATACATAAATAAAATGACTTTCACAAATTTACTCTACTTTCTTGATAGGATATGCGACATTCTTTTGGATTTACGTTTAGCTTTTCTCAAATACGTTTGAATTTGTTTGTATATATTATATTTTTTGGGATTATTTGATTATTTAAATGTTGTATTATTTTTTTAATGTGACGTGATGTACAGATAAAAAGTGACTGATGATTTAAGTAGAGAAATAAATTAAAAAAGTTTGTATCCAAACAAATTCATGAGAATTTGCTACTCTTGTGATTTTCTTGTTTCTGCATTTCTTTCTTTCCGGTCTTAATTTGGATGTTTTAGATCTTAATCCTTTTTCCTACTGCACTTCGTGTGATAATTCTGACTCGGTTTGCCACCTATTGAAGTACTTGCACTAAAGTTAGCTTTTCATGAATATATATTTTGGTTGCAGAATGTGGGAATTCTCTGTTGGTCTATATATGATTAATGTCTGGCCGGATTCGCTGGTCCTTGCTGCTGCTTATGGTGTGGTGGAATCTGCCTCTGTGGCACTATTTGGTCCTGTTGTTGGACGCTTGGTTGATAAGTTCACGTACATCAGGGTTCGTTTCAGTCTCTATCTTGAGATGCCTTCTTGATGTTTGATGATGTCATCCTCATTGTAGTGCTTGCATGTCAAAATGAAGCAAAAGAATTAAGAGGCTTTAAAAAAAAAATTAATTGCAAAGGTTTTGGATGACTCAAGTCTAGTTTTTGAAAAGGAAAACCTTTAGCTTTGAACCATAAACATTCTGAGTGAACAAGATGACTATGGTTAAAAATTATTTGCTGCATGTCCAACCAAAGAATGAAGGCATGTTGTGGAGCAGAATTTGCCTTGCAGAATCTCTATCACGTAGCCTTGTGATTTCTATCTATTATTCACGTCATACGCCTATCGAATAGCAACATTTATACTGAAAAATGGCTAATGCTTATTATTCATCTATTTTTTTAACTTGTAGGTTCTTCAACTTTGGTTATTAAGCCAAAATTTCTCCTTTATGATTGCTGGAGGCACTGTGATTGCACTTCTACTGTATGAGGACGTGAAGTCAGGAAATTTCATGGCATTTTTGTCACTTATCCTGTTAATCAATATTTCTGGAGCTGCTGGTGTGCTCTCCACTCTTGCTGGAACCATCCTGGTTGAAAGAGAATGGTGAGTGCATTAGGTCTTTAATGAACTTATTTCTTTCTGAGACAGTGAATGTAAAGTATGGATGCACTGCTGTATTATCTTGCATTACTCTGTTGTACAATCTGTTGCTAAAATTGGCATATCATCTCATGAGAGTCAAATGATGGACTTGGTTTTGATGTATATGTCATCTTGCTGAGACATTCCTTGAAAGTCGTAGTAATTAATTTAGACATGCAAAAGGAAAAGATATGATATTCACATTTTCCTGCAGGGTGGTTGTGATATCAGAAGGTCAACATCCAGGTGTCCTGACAAAAATGAATGCAATCATTCGAAGGATTGATTTAGTTTGCAAGTTATTTGCTCCTGTAGTGACTGGTTTCATTATCAGCTTTGTTTCTCTAACTGCTTCAGCTTTAACTCTAGCTATCTGGAATATATTGTCCGTTTGCTTGCAGTATTGGCTTCTAATGTCTGTGTACAATGGAATTCCCGCTTTAAGTGAAAGCAGTCAAAAGAGGGTTTTAGATCTCTGCCAACTGATTCGGAGAGAAGTTCCTTGACTGATGAAAATAGAAACTCTCACTATTTAGGTGATGATGATTTGGAGCCTCTCGACCACAGCTGGATGAGAAAAGTAATCAAATGGGTTTCAAGAATTCCTTACTTCCGCGCATGGAAAGTTTACTTAGAGCAAGATGTGGTTCTGCCTGGAATTGCGCTTGCTTTACTCTACTTTACTGTACTTAGGTAAATTCTTTAGGATATTGTCGTTCACCAATTATAGTTGTCTGCAGGAATGTATATGTTTTATTCATCTCTCTCTCTCTCCCCCCTCCCTGCCAATTAAGCTGATAAATATACTGAAATAATGACCTCTCATATTCAGTTTTTTCGTTCAACTAAATATGTCTTGTTTCTTGACTTAAAATTACTATAGGATAACTCACCAAGAAGAGGGAATTCCTCATTCTGTAATCTCTGGGATCATGAGAACAATAGTAGGAAGTTTGAGAATGGAAGATTTCATGCTTCTGGATTTGAAAACCAATGCGTCTTCACAACATAACCCGTTGTTGTTTGGCATTTCAGCTTCGGAACTCTGATGACTGCTACTTTGGAATGGCAAGGTATACCGGCCTATATAATTGGAATTGCACGTGGAATAAGCGCTACGATAGGGATTGCTGCAACTTTTTTGTACCCTGTTTTAGAATCACATCTTTCAACACTTCGTACAGGTCTCTGGTCAATTTGGTCTCAGGTAGCAAGTTCATCCATAGTTCTTGGAGCTTACAGGGAAACTTTATTGCTTTTGTAAGCCTTTTTTTTATGGTGACTAACTTGCTGATTCCGCTCACTAATTTATGGTATTGGATGCTTTGTTTATACAGTGGACTTGCTTACTGGTATGTGTAGCTTCAATTTGGGTCGCAGATAAACTTGGAGCAGCATATTTGCTTATGGGTGGAGTGGCTCTGTCACGTCTTGGACTTTGGATGTTTGATTTAGCAGTCATTCAGCAAATGCAGGTGAGTCCTAATGAATATTGCTTATGTGCTTGCCTTTTGGTGGAACATATGGGGCGAGTAAATTTATTTGGCAATGTATGTGGATAGGATCAAGTTCCAGAATCTGATCGTTGTGTTGTTGGAGGTGTTCAAAACTCTCTACAGTCTGTATTGGACTTGACCACATATGTGATGGGCATAATAATATCTAATCCCCAGGTAATCTTTCACATTTTTGTTTAACGTGAACCTTTGCAGGGTATGTGAATCTAGTTGCAAGTTTTATTTAGTTGTCAATATACTTGATCCTTCTTGCAAATTATGCACTTCATAATTACCGTATACTTTGAGGTGTGGAGATCGACCTCACATTTGGAGAAACAATGCGAAACGTAACAGAAGACACTTAAAAATATTCACCTTTATCTATGATTTCGTATGAGTCTCTGCATATTTATCTCTATGGGCTAAATTTGAGCACATGCTCACACAACTGGCATAAACACTAAACAACAAGGGAGGGACAGGAAAAGCAAATGTTTCATGTCAACCATTTTTTTTTTTTGCCAGGTCCCCTGAAATCTCAATCTCAATCTCTAGGTTCCTGCTAGTTCTGTTGAGGCAAAATAGAAAAGTTCTTCTCTGGTTAATTTTCCTCTCTTTCCCTCTGTGGCCAGTGGAAAAAATCACCAAGTTATATGAAGATCAACAGCTGATGAACATCCTCTTTTTTTTTTTCTTCACTGCGGTAGCCTTGAGGATTTACATTTTCCGACATTTTAACTCTTTTATATGATCTGCTGCCTTGTTGATTAGGACTTCTGGAAGTTGATAATCATGTCATTGCTTTTGGTGACACTGGCTGCAGTACTGTACAGTATCCATGTTTATCGTGTAAGAAAGCATCTCTTTCATCTGGAGAAACTGTATCCACTTGTCAGAATTGTTTTCAGATCAACTTAGGTTTTGCTTTGCTTCGGAACTTGATATGTAGAATCGTATATTTTGGCACTGCTTTCTGCTGTCAATTTCCGGCTTGGGTTTTGAAATAAGTTGGCATTAGTGTCGATTCCTGAATTTAAAGTACAAACTCTTTTTCATCTGCATCAAATTAAAACTCCATCAAAAAGCAGCACGCATACGCCCCCAAGAGAGAGATGAGGGAAGACAGGAAGAAAACATAACCTTGACCCAGGTGATACCTTGGCATTGGAGGATTTTGATTAGCAGCAATGTTGCAAGACGACAAAGATGACAGTTGTAAATGAATGCAGTTAATATCTGGGACATCTTCAACTAGAAACCTGAGGAAGGCATTTGTCCTACATACTTGGATAGTTTAACAGATGATAAAGAGTCAAAAGTTCACCAGCAAACAATTAGGCAAAAGTAGAAAATGAATTTTAGGTGGCCAAACCCAAGTGCGGACCTGGTATGGTGAAGGTTCTTCTGGACTCATAAGTAACTGGTAGCATTCATATGTTGCACGCTTTTTACCCCATTGGTCAAGGGTTACTGAAAGATACTGGAAAGTTTTGGTGAGAACTCAAAAGAGTACTTTGCCAGATCTTGACTTCCATGTTTGACGTAACTACTTAATTTGCCTCGAAGCTGTCATCTTACGCAAGGCAGGGTGTAATATCAAGGGGAGTCCTTGAACAAGGTTTGGAAGGCTAGGATTTCTAGCTTTGAAAGTCCTGTTGGATGTTAATATTAGTAATTGTTAGCTTGATTTCTGAAGTTGATCGAGATGCCGGAGGTCATTGGACATTGGACGTTGGTAGTGTAATCAATATTGTTGCCTGCTCCTCAAACTCGTAAAATTGTAGGGCAGAATTTAATCTTTGACGAGGAAATAAAAAGCAATAGCAATCAGAATGGGGGTGTCGTCCTGTGAGGTTTGGGTGGCTGTTTTTCTATATGGGACGACGCAACAGTAGTCTTTTATCTGGGCTCATTTAACGGTGACAGCTTTTAAGGGATTGCTCGCTTGTGGAAGATGTGCATACATTGAGCGCGTTTGGATAGTAAATTTTTTGGGATAATTTGTTGAAAAAAATACTGTAGCATTACTGTAGCACTTTTTTTATGTGATGTATGTGAGATAAAAAGGTGATTGGAATTTGCGTCGATGATGTAACAAAAAACATTACTGAATTATGCCTCTGCTGGTCAAAACTTCAAACAAGGGTCGATAACTCTCTTCTATTGATTTTATCTTGTTTGTTGGCTAAGTTCGATAGCTTGATATGAGTAAAGGTTTTAAAGACATCAGATCATGCCCCCAACTCTAGTGTACTCTTCTCTTGTATAGTAGTATGGTCATAGACAATTGTTAGTCGAGCCAAGTATGTGATGATTGAATTCAACTTACACATGTGTTGGGTTTGTTTGTATTGCTCTAATTTACTTAAAAAATTTTGTTTGCATCAACAAATTTCAATTACCTTTTTATTTTACATACATCACACCAAAAAAGTATTACAGTATCATTTTTAACAAATTATCTCAAAAAATCTACTATCCTTTGCTAGACAACGTAAATGAGCTTTAAACTACGTTCAACTCGAGTTTGTCAAATGAATGAGCTGAGCTTGAGCCTTCAAGGGTCGAGTCAGGTCAAGCTAATGAGCTATCCATTTCCTTTAACAGCACTGGTCCTAGTAGCTAGAATAAAATTGAAACCGAGAGAGAGAAAAGCAGGACCCTCTAGTCTTAGTGTTTGTGTCTAGAGGGGGCTAAATCCATAGCCTATGGATGACTTTGTACATTAAATAAAATACTTGCATAGGTGTACATTTAGAGTGGATCAGTGTGGATTAAACCTTATTTTTTTTTTTTTTTCTAACAATGGATAAGAATTAAGAATTAGAGGAACTGGATTCAAGAAATTTGAATCCAAATTTTCTAAATCTTGGATTTAACTTCTCTGTCAACTCTTTCTCTATATTGAAATATTTTGCTGAGGAAATCTTAGACTCCATTTTCAAATATATACGAAGTTATTGACAGTTAATAACAGTTTATTGAAATTTATATGAGTAACTAATTATATTCCTTCAAAATCTTACAAATTTTGTAGGACATAAAATACAGGAAAATGTAAGAAAGTTTTTCAATATTTCTACTAACCAAACATGCATAAAGAAAAAATAACTAACTTTCATTTACTTTCCTTACAAACAAACAAATTATCTCAGTTTAGCAGTTAAGATTGAAATCCTAACTCAAAAAAAAAAAAAAAGGAAAGGTGAGAACATGAGAGTTAGAAGTTTTGGTTCAAATACCCTACTCTTCCCTCACTTTTTAAATCTTCTCCCTCTCTCGAGAAGAATAAAAAGTCAATTAAAAAAAAAAAGTAAAGTAGCCAACAGTATAGGGATTTTTTTTCCAGCCTTTTTCTCAACCTAAAGATGCCCTGATTTCTGGCTTTGTTCCCTTTCTACTGGTGAAGTAAATATCTGGGAGTGAAAGCAACTGTGAGTAGATTTCATCTTGTGGTCCCCTTATGCTATGATACCCTGACCGGTCCAACTGACATTGTACCAGTTTGTCCTGCCCAAATAAATGCTTGTACGGCAACTATTACTTCGGATGGCAAATGGTACCTCCACAACTCTTTTTGTCAGTTGCTCATAGCGTAGTGCAAAATAAAAAATTTTTGAATTTTTGATCGAATTTGAATTGAATCAAAATAAAAATTTTAAATTTTCGACCGAACTCGAATTGAATTCAAATTTTGAATTCAGAAAAATAGAAAATAGAATTGATAATAAAAACTTTCGATTTTGAAAATGACAAATTTGGTTCGAATTCAGAAATGAATTTTTTGAAATCAAAATCGATTTACCAAAATTGATTTCGAATTTGTATATTATAATATATCTATTATATATATTATATATTATATAAATTATTTTTATTGTATAACAATATTATGTTAATCTTATAAGTATATTAGATAAAAATATGTTAATTAATTAACTCATGTAATAAATTTAGTTTAGTATATTATTATATTTAATTAACTTATAATATAAAAACTAAACTTAGAAATATAAAATTGAATTCGGTAAATTTGGTTTGGTGCCGAATTCCGAATTCATTTTGAAATGAATTCAAAATCGGAAGAATCAAAATCGAAATTGAAATCATCGGATTCTACAAGTCAATTTTTTCAAAAAATTCCGATTTATTGGATTTCGATTCCAATTCACACCCTTAGTTCCACATCTAATTTTATGTGAAATAACAAATTTGATCTTATTAGGCCCAAATGCAATTCAGACATAAGAAGGGTAATTTTGTTATTTCATGTAAAAATTACTGTGGATCAAAAAAAAGAGTTGTGAAATTATCACCAGCCATTCCAGATGGTACTAGTTTGACTTCAGGCCAATAATTTTAGATGCCTCCCTTGAGGTTTCTTATAATAACACCGAGCCTCCCTAAAATTTTTAAAATTTCACTTACCTCCATTGCATTGATATTTCTTGTAACATTTTAGTCCCTATAAAAGAAATGTAAGAAAGATAAAACTTTTGTTCCAATACTATCATTGTATTATTTTACTTATGAAGTTTACAACAATAATAAAAAATAAATTATTAGTAAATTTTTTAAACTTAAAACTATTTATTTTAGTTGCATTGAAATAAAAGCAAAAATTACACGTTGAAAAATTTACACCTTAAAAAATATGTATGTATAAATAAATTATTTTAGTTATCAATACAATTTAAACTATATTATGTATTAAAACGTATTTTCTAAAAAAATTTATTGAGTTCCTTAATTATAACTGTCTATGAAAATTTTCAAGATGTTAATTAGTCACCAAAATCCTTCTAAGTGGTTGACCTTGACTTAATTTAATTTATTCACATCAACGACCTTGATGTAGAGAAATATGGATAGCAATTAATTTATTTTTTAATATACATTTTTTGGTTTAAAAATTTTATTTTGGTTTAGGCTTTTTAGTTAAATAGTTATTGAAATCAATGGTAATGTTGTCAATTTGTGACTTTTGATAGAAATATGAATATCTAGTATCGTCAAGCTGACAGTGGATGTAAGTGATATTTTAAAAATATGAGGAAAGTAAGTGATATTATGAAAAATCGTAGGGGAGATTTCTGAAATTATCCCTTTATCAAACCTGGATCCTGGAATTCTTCATTTTCGCATGGTTGTATAATCTGTTGGATGTATCATTTTTGCCACAACTAACTGTCTGTTGTTGATCTTTAGCATTTCTCTTCTTGGCTGACAATCATCACTAGAGGCTCTCTGCCGGAATTGCTGCCCCTTTTTTTCTCTCTCTCTTTTTTTTTTTTTTTTGGGGAGATACTAGAGATGAATAAACCTGTTAGATGGTAGGATTAGGAAAAACATGTTGTCGTCGAATCCATGCAGCCCGCTCAGTTTAATTGAGTGGACTCATCTCTCTTCCTTCAGTTTAAGAATTAAGAGTATGAGCGCACGATCCGAATTTTAAACAGAGAGCGGACCGCCAATAAAGACCCATCTGTCTAAATCATTTACTATTAAAATTGATTTGGAAAATAACACTAGTTAAAAGCGAGGCAGGCACGCTTTTTATGATGTAACGAAAATGTGGTTGGAAATATAAAAATGTGAATTGAAAAATATGTTTATAATCCAAAAAAAAAAAAAAAAAACTGGAGTACCTTCGTCAAAGATGAATGAGGTGTTACCCTCATTTTTCACTAAATGATTGTAGTAAAAACTGTAAATTACACTCAAAACAAAAGAATTCGAGAAAAAAAAAAAACAGAGATTGGAATGTTTAACAGTCATAATGTATTGGTTAGTACAATCCCAAGTGGTCAAAGTGTAGTGCGTGACGTCTCTTTTTCTGTCGCACTAATAATTGCTTCCTTCAAGGTTTCTTCAAACTGGAAACTTGAAAATAAAAATTGGTTCTCCTTCTTATTTTTTGTATTTATATATATATATATATAAATGTCTGTATGTATGTATGTAGATATTTTGTTTTGTTAATAGAATACTAGGAGTCTTAATTTTTTCTGCGTTGAGCATTTGGACTGGTAGTCTCTAAAATTTCCCTGTAATTTGTAAAGGACACCGCCCAAAACAAACAGCATGTCAAGCCAATACGCCGAACACAAACGAATAAAATCCGCCCGCCCTCCTCCTTCCAACTTCAAACTCCCCAAAGGCAGTTGTACGGAACATCCACTGCTTCTGCCCCACTGCTCTCTAAGCAACCACGTGTCCTTAATATACCTAAGCCACGTTAACTCGACAGAGTCCAGAACTTTCGTCACTTCTTAGGTTTTGATTCAGGCAATTGGCCTCTTTTTCTTTTTGGGATAATTTCAGAAACCTCCCCTGAGGTTTCTGACTGTTTCACCTGGTACCCTCAAACTTTTAAAAATCTCACTTGCCTCCCTTACTTTATGTTTTTGGTATCATTTACAACCCAATTTAAAATAAAATATTAAAAAATTCATTTTGGAAAAGTAAATGTAATCTCATTCCAAAATTACCCTTTGTTGTCTTACTTTTTATTGCATAAGTATATTCATAACAAAATAAATGAAAGTTTATTTTGATTGAAAAAAAATATAGTTTGTTTTTATATAGCAAGGTTTAATATTTGAATTCTACAAGTCATAAAGATAATATTTTCTTTATTCCAAAGTGTTTTGAGTTAATTTAAGAAGTTTTACAAATTATTTACATATTTTGAATTTTCTACTTTTGTCCAAATTGATGGCTTGAAAACTAAAAGATATAATATGCTAAAATTATATATAAATTTGTTTGTATTGTTTTAAATCAGGCAAAAGGTATTTTCATGATTATAAATTATTGTTAATTATTTCTAAGAGTATTATAAATTATTCATAATTTTGAGTAATTTAACATTTCTTGTCCAAACCAATGACATAAAAACTACTAAAAGTTTTTAATATTATTATCAACTTCTAAATATTTATTAAGAAACTCATCTATTTATAAAATTAACTGATAAGTTTGGTGTATTATAGTAATTGAGAAATCATAAGAAAAGGGCAAACTTGGAATAAAATTGTATTCTCTCACCCAAAATAAATTTTTAACATTATATTTTGAAATGGGTTTCAAATGATATAAAAGTTTAAAATAAGGGAGGTAAGTGAGAAAATTATCCCTTCTTTTAAGTGAAATTATTTGGTTAGATTGTCTCGAGACTCAATATAGCGGCTAGGGATATTATTCAAGTAAATTTAAATTTCTTGATTCGACTCTCAGTCATCTTTTTCTTCTTCTTCTTTTTTTTTCCTTTGGTGTGAAATCATTTCTACTATTTAGGTACCTTCGTTCAGCTTAGTCATTAAGAGCGGATGAAATGAGGGGTACTTTTACAAGAATGCTTTGTAAGTTTAACATAACTTATTTGCATGCCAGATATTAGAAAATATTAAAACTGTCAACATACTCCATTAGGTATGGGCCGTATGGCCGCACGAGATCACTCAGGAATTTCTAATTAGGCAATTTGTATCACAATTTGGGAGGACCGAAGGCAGGTAATAGAAAACTTAGGAACTGATTTGAGTAGGAATGGGGCTGAAAGGCGAACCAAAATATTTTGAATATTTGAATTAAGTTCGATTTAATGAGAGGTTGTTGAAATTCAGTTTGCAATCAGTCAAATCATACTTGAATGCCATTTTGCATACAATAAATTATTCAAATTTAACTTGATTAATATAAAACTAAAATTTATAATACTTGGTTCGATAAAGTCTCGTTTTCATTTATTGAAATGATAGATAAACAAACTAAATGTGAACACGATTTAAAATTTTGACAACATAATTAAATAAAATTGAACATTAGGGTGTTCGAATTAATTAGACTCATTTATATCCTTACATAAGAACCCATCTTATATCGTGCGAGGCCAAAAACAATTACCGTGGTTGAAATTTTAAGGAGTGCAAATGAGTCGAGTTTAATTGATTAACGTGCGAACTTGTTTAATTGAGCTTCATAAATATGTGTGTGTGTGTGTAAAATTGTTTATTTATTAGTATAAAATATCTATTTTATCTCTTGTTTAAAATTATATAAAATGTAAACTTGTATTTTTTAAAATACGGACTCTGTGCAGTTGCACTTATTTAATGGTTGAGATCCGCCCATTCGAACTCAGGCTGATGTCGACCATTGAATCCGGATCCGTTGGCAGTTGAAGCCTCCATGAGTAAAGGGCCTGCCCAGTCCAACCCAACCACGCCAGTGTCTCGTAGTGTATACTTTTCGACGCTTTTGCTCTCTCTCTCTCTCTAAATTAAAAATGCTGACACCAGACGACAACTACTAGTGGAGCAGTATATGTTTTAAACAACAAAAAAAGACAATTCGTTTCATCAGAATAATGCTGCCTGCGTCTCTACCTCACACTCTCTCTCACACACACACACACACTCTGTCTCTGTCCCTGTCTCTCTCTCTCCCCTTGGGTTTGGGTTTGGGTTCTCCTTTTCTTTTTCTGCTGCCGTTCATATCAGGGAAGGTACGTACTATGGAGACACCACCTATAAGTACGGCCTTACCTCACCAATACATTACATGTCATTTCCTTTTTTGGACTTTTTTTTTAGCTTTATTCCCACCTCCCCATATTATTATTATTATGGGATAATTTCACAAACATCCCTTGAGGTTTCTGATAATTTCACTTGGCACTCTCAAACTTTAAAAAATCTCACTTAGCTCCCCTATTTTAAACTTTTTGTAACATTCAAAACCCATTTCAAAATATAATGATAGAAAACTCATTTTGGGAGAGAGAATATAATTTCATTCCAAATTTACCCTTTTCTTGTGATTTTTTAATTACTATAATATACCAAATTTATCTCTTAATTTTTGTAAATAGATGGATGTAATTCATTGATGAAAATTTAAAAGTTGATAATGAGATTCAAAAACTCTTTAGTAGTTTTATGTCATCGATTAGGATAAGTTATGTTAAATTACTTAAAATTATGAATGATGCATAATACTCTTAAAAATAATTTACAAAAATTCATAATCATGATAATTCCTTTTTGCACTGGATTAAAAACAATAGAAATAAAATTTATATATAATTTTTAGCATCTTATATATTTTTAGTTTTCAAGCCATCCATTTAGACAAAAAAAGAAAATTCAAAAATATGTAAATAGTTTATAAGAATTCTTAAATTAACTCAAAACATTTTGTAGTAAAGAAAAATATTACTTTTGTAACTTGAAAAGCAAATATTAAATCTTACTATACAAAACACATTATATTTCATCAATCAGAATAAATTTTCATACTTTTTTAGTATTAATATACTCACTTTTGGTAATAATAAAGTAAGGCAATAAAAGGGCAATTTTGGAATGAAATTAAAACTACTCTCTCAAGATGAATTTTTTAATATTATATTTTTCAAATGGGTTGTATATGATACAAAAATCTTAAAATAAGGGAGGCGCAACTGAGATTTTTTAAAGTTCAGGGTGTCAAGTGAAACTGTCAGAAACCTCAAGGGTGGTTTCTGAAATTATCCCTATTATTATTATGAATTAATAATAAACATAAAATATTTATTCCTTGTTCTCAGCCACAGCACATCCACGCCCGTTACCATTGGGTCCTTTTTAGTAGTCAGACACTCAGACTTAAATAAATATTATTATTAGTAAAAGGGAAAATTATATAATTGTGGGGAAGGGACTGGGGAGTACGAAGAATACGAGCGTACCTTTTAATTCTTTTGTGGGGAATCACTCCACTCGGTCCACCGCGTTCGTACCGTCCGCACTTGAATATGTCCTTCCTCACATATTTCTCCACCGCCTGATTCTGAATTGGTCTTTTCCTTAGTTACGCCTCCCCTTGCTTCCCCCCACCCCCAAGAAAGTAAAGAAAAAAAAAGTCCTCTCGGAAAGTGACTTCTCCCCCTAATCCCAACCTGCCCTCCTCGACTCCGGCTCTGTACTCGCCCTATCCTTTCTGTCCTTTCCCGCCGTACGGCATTCTCTTTCCCCATTTTACCCTCCTCCCATTTTATGTCCAATCTTCCACTATTGTTGTTGTTGCGAGTGATGTTACGGTTAATCATACTAAAGCCCCCACAACCTTTGGTGTTTTCTAATTTTGTTCTTTACCATTTTTCTTGTTACACTTTTTTTTTTCCTTTTATTAATAGTCAGCATTAACGGGTTGGAAAACCGACATCAGTGACCTCAAAATAGCGTTTGATAGAAATTCAGTCGAAAAGGAGATTTTATTTTATTTTGCTTGTTTGTTTGATTCAAAGAATATTTTTAAAAAGGTGATATCTAACCACTTCCAAAAAAATAAAAATAAAAATAAAAATAAAAATCACGTACTCTTTGAGCCTATCAGATTTATGCACAAAAAACTCGTAAAATACTTGCCATATTACTACTACCAAGTAATTTTAGCAATCACAAAATTTTTGTCAAAATTTTCAAATTGTCCACAACATGCATATAAAGATATGATGTTATACCAGATTTGTATCTCGCCTCCTCTTACTAATATTCATAATTTGAAGATAATAGTGCCTTAAACAGTATCTCACCTCCTCTCACTAATATTCATAATTCGAAGATGAGAGTACCTTGAACGGTAGTAAAGTTGCGGATTTACCTTTAGTTTGGTGACATGTTCTCATTTTTTCTTTTAAATAAAAGTAGAATATTTTGGGAACTTATAGTACTTGATTTTTCAAACAAGAGATAAGAACCACATGGCTAAGAAATAGGTGATGGGAGAAGTTTGTGTGCTAAGAAAAAGAGTGGAGAAAGATGGAAGTGAGAGCAAAATCGTAACTTTTAATAATATATTTGTTGATTGTCAGGGCTGATTTGGCTCACTAGAAGACGTAAAGTATAATAAAAATAAATATTTGGCAGAGATTGCAAATCACACCAAACATTAGAGGGCGTTGTGCATTTAGCGATGGCGTTCGTAACTAGACCGGCCAACAATCTACAGTAGAGGGCAGCTGGTACATATTAATAATATTCTTTAATAAGTGAAGCGGAAGAAGAAGCAGCCAAAAAGGACAATGGAGTAATTTAAGTTGATCTTCTTTCTCCTTCACACTCAAACTGCTCAAAACCCAGCCAGCGCTTTGCTTCTAAAGTCTTTCGGCGTATCTCTCTCCTCCCCCGATATCGAAGCTCAAAAAGAAAAATAAATATGCTAATTTGTATCTGCACCATATCCACCTTAATTCTCTTCCCCAAGACTTCCGTCTAAGTCTTGTTCAACACCCTTTATTCCTTTTCAATTTCATTTTCCAGACCTTCATTTGTTTTTCCGGCATATATCATCCTCAAACTCGTATATTTCGTCAGCTTCTCCCGATATTGAAGGCCGAAGATCCAATCTTTAGCCCTCCGACACCAAAATTCGTGCTGCGCTTCGTTCCTTGCATCAATGAAGAGGCAAAAACCAGTTTCTGAATCCAATTTCAACCACTTTGATCTTCTGCCCGAAGAGATTGTCTTTTCAGTTCTTGATTGGCTGAGTGATAACCCTCTTGACAGGAAATCTTTTTCCCTTGTTTGCAAATCCTTTTATGCTATTGAGTCAAGACACAGGAAAACCCTCAAGCCCCTTAGGCCGGGCCACTTAACCAAGATTCTCAATCGATACCCTTATGTCACCAATCTTGATCTGTCTCTCTGTCCCAGAATAACAGACAGCTCACTGGCTGTAATATCGACTGCCTCCAAGGAAATGCTCAGGTCAATCAATCTTTCGAGGTCCAAGTTTTACAGTCATGCGGGGTTGTCAAATCTGGTGATGAATTGTGGGAATTTGGTTGAGATCGATTTGTCTAACGCCACAGAACTAAAGGACTTGGCTGCATCAGCGATAGCTGAGGCCAAGAATCTGGAGAAGCTTTGGTTGGTGAGGTGCAAGTCAATAACTGATATTGGAATAGGATGTATTGCAGTGGGATGTAGAAAGCTGAGGTTGCTTAGCTTAAAGTGGTGTTTGGGTGTTGGTGATTTAGGGGTTGATTTGATTGCTGTCAAGTGTAAGGATATTCGTAGTTTGGATCTCTCCTACTTGCAGGTAATGAAATCGTTCTGCTTGATATATTTATCTGTTCTTTTTCTTGTCTGACAGCAGCATTCTTGTTATTATGTGTCATTTGGATGTCTGAGTTGTCTCCTGTTCTTTATAGTGGGTTTATCCTGTAATAGGTGCCTGATCGCTGCTATAATTCTTTTAATTTCAACCCAGCTGGGTTTTCAAGCATGATTCTAAACAATTATGAGTTTACTTTTTGTTTCCTATTCAGTTGTTATATTCTTAATCGATTACTTCTACTGATGATAGAGTTTGACAATTCTATGTTCAGCTGCTCTAGTTTTTAACACTTAGTGAAACAGGTAGAAACTAATTCATCAGCCTATTCAAAATGTTCTTTATTTGTATTGTACAAGTGTCATTTCTATGATATTTCAGCTATTTTTATTTATATTGGTAGATTTTCAGTTTTTCTTTTGCGTGTTCATTACAGGTGTTTGTAGCTCACCTCCTACTTAAAGCTAGAACAGAAATTTACTATCAAGCATATATTTTTCCCAGAAATTCCCCATCATTGTCAAGTTATTGTTACAGTATCTGATGGTCTGCAATCCGCACTGCTTGTCCTTTTCATGACCGTATATTTTGTTAGGTGCAAATTGCTGCTGTATGAAAAGCATCATTGTTAAGCATATATTTTAGTTCTATACTGATCGAAGGACATGACTCATATTTGACATGGAAATGTACTGTGTTAAAATAATAATTTGTGCATTTGGTTGCCCAACGGCGTCTTACATGGCATCAATGCATAAACGTCAGTGGGATTAAAATTATTTACCCATGGATTTTTCAAAAAAGAAAAACAGAAACAAATCACTTATTACATTCTCCTATTTCCTCTTCTACAAATGTTCTATATAGATTGTATGTTTTGTAATAGTCATTCAACTTTGTCCCTTCTTTTTTGATATTTGCAAATATATATCCTTGACAGGCTTCAATATCATAAGAGATCTGTATGCTGATCTCATTTCATATTTGCTTCTCATATATTTTCTTTCCGTTTTAATATTTTTAGTATTTTTTCTTTCAGATCACAAATAAGTGCTTACCATCAATCTTGAAGCTGCAATATCTTGAACATTTGGCTTTAGAAGGCTGCCTCGGGATTGATGATGACAGCCTTGCAGCACTTGAGCAAGGGTGCAAATCACTCGAGGTATATAGCTTCCTCTGGAAATGTTGCATCTACTTGTTTTCTGTTTTGATTCTTCATCTGCTTCTGGAGGAGGGGATGGGGAAGAAGAAGAAGCTTTCTGGACTAGGTAAAGGATGATGCTTCTGCTTTACTATTGAATGTACTTTGGGGTATAGGAAGCAGATGGTTTATGTACTTAGTAGAAGGCAAATCAGCTTGTTATGATATTAAAGGACATCAGATTTTGAAATTCAGAAATCCCTTCTTTTTTCCTTTTCTAAGAAATCTCTAAGACAATGGTATTAACCAGGAAAACTTGTTGCCTTGAACAGACACTTGACATGTCAAGCTGTCAGAATGTTAGCCATGTGGGCGTTTCATCTCTAACAAGTGGCTCTGGGTGTCTGCGGCAACTTATCTTGGCTTATGGATCTCCTGTAAGTCCTTTATCAGTTTCATTTGTTTCAAGTACCAGTTGTTTCACTAGTTGATATCCGAAATTTGTGATAAATCAGGTCACTCTTGCTCTTGCTGATAGCTTGCAAAAGCTCTCAATGCTACAATCCATTAAACTAGATGGTTGCCAGGTTACATGCCTGGGGCTAAAGGCTATTGGAAAATGGTGTGTCTCTTTGAGGGAACTGAGCTTGAGTAAATGCCTGGGAGTGACTGATGAGGGCCTTTCTTTTCTTCTCACGAAACATAGGGACTTGAGAAAGCTTGATATCACTTGTTGCCGCAAGATAACTCATATTACCATTGCCCACATTACAAATTCATGCTCCTCACTGACATCCCTGAGGATGGAATCCTGCAGTTTGGTTTCAGGTGAAGCTTTTGTTTTGATTGGACAGCGATGCCATTTTCTTGAGGAGCTTGACCTTACAGATAATGAAATCAATGATGAAGGTAAGGCCTCATCCTTGGTTACTTGACATTCTACTGAGAAGCTTGTTCTGAAATTTTGTCATTCAGGGAAATTCTTAATGCGCATTCTTGCAGGCCTTAAGTCCATCTCAAGATGTGCCAAACTTTCCATCTTAAAGTTGGGGATCTGTTTGAATATTACAGATGAGGGGCTTATCCATATTGGCATATGCTGTTCGAAACTTAAGGAGCTTGACTTGTACAGGTAACTGTTTGGAATCTATAACTTGTTTGAATTAGTAAGTAGTTCATGCATCTATCCACTCTTCTGTAACATAGATTCTATGCAAAAGGTTGATGGATGGGGATTTAAAAGGGAAAAGTGCAATTAGATTGAAATATCTTTGATCTTTCCTGAGAGAGAGTAAATGGATGACTCCGTGGTGTTGCTAGTGTACGCTGCAGGACAAACAAATGTTTAGTTAGTCAATCCTAGAACCATTTTCTATGCTTAATTATGACCATAATCTTTTTCAGGTCTGCTGGAATTTCTGATTGGGGCATTTTGGCCATTGCTCGGGGATGTGCTGGGCTTGAAATGATAAATATAGCCTATTGCAAAAATATTACAGATCGCTCCTTGATATCATTGTCAAAATGTTCAAAGTTAAACACACTTGAAAGTCGAGGATGTCCTCTTATCACATCATTGGGTTTAGCAGCCATTGCTGTGGGATGCAAGCAGCTCAACAAGCTTGACATTAAGAAGTGCCACAATATTGATGATGCTGGAATGATTCCACTTGCTCACTTTTCTCAAAATCTTAGACAGGTGCAAATTTAACGTGGCTTTTTTTTTTTTTTTTAGCTTTATACATCAGGAGAAACTGGAAGGTATCTTACGTAGTTGCTCATATATGTATGCACAGATAAATTTGTCATACACCTCAGTGACAGATGTAGGGCTCTTATCCCTGGCTAGTATCAGTTGTCTACAGAGTATGACCATACTGCACCTCAAGGGCTTGACTCCTAGTGGGCTGGCAGCTGCATTGTTGGCTTGTGGAGGACTAACCAAAGTGAAACTCCAGGTGTCCTTCAAATCTCAGTTACCGCAACCTCTGTTTGATCATTTAGAAGCCCGTGGGTGCGTTTTTCAATGGAGAAAGAAAGTGTTTCAGGTATTTATTAATATTTATTTCCTGTAACGAGGTCTTCCTGACCGTTCATTCCAATTTTTGTATAACATGTTTCTTGTTATGTGAGGATTATGGAAAATTTTTCTGTTTGGCTATCAAAAATGCTTGCCAGCATAATTAACCTAGGGTGTCTATGTACAAAAAATCGTCTTCACATGAACCATAAGGGTAGCACTGAGATTGTCCTCTGTATTTTACAGGCTGAGTTAGACCCAAAATGTTGGAAATTGCAGTTGAATAGTGCTGAACAATGATATCAGGTGATCCTTCCAATGATGCAGGAGGCTAGAATTTCATCAGGGCAGTGATTGTGGAGGTTCAGATTACACATTTCCGAAGTCACATCTGCTTCCAGCTTCAGCCTTCAAGTGGGAGTATTGTTTTGGTTGAGTCATAAATGCTTGCTTGGTTCATGATTTTCGCAGCGTAGGAAATTTGTCTTGTCAAAATTTGACAACTCTTGGAAGTTGTAAACCTCAAATGTATCATAGGCTTACAGTTCACTTTCATATGTAACAACGAGGGATCTGGGAGATTCTTAAAAAGGAGTGTGCATTACCTCTCTCGAGTGTATAATTTCTTGAAAGTGTAGAACTTGAGCAACTCACGCAAGAAGAGAGTTATGTAACAATTTTAAGTTCCCATGGTGAACTTGCTCTGCTTCTTCTTCTTCTTCTTCCATTCTTTTTTTTTTTTTTGCTCTAAAAAATAAGAATCCTCAACATGTTGCCTATTGGTTGTACTCTTGTAGTAAATCAAATCATTTTCATGGCAGTTAATAAGAGATTTGCATAACGAAGAATGTTTGGATACGTAGGTGCAGCACCCATATACCTGTATATTCTCGTTTCTTTCGTTGGTCATCAGGGTCCTAAATTTTTGAGTTTTAAAATCTAGGGATAATTTTCAGAAACCTCCCCTGAGGTTTTTGACAATTTCATTTGGCACTCTCAAACTTTTAAAAATCTCACTTGCCTCCCTTACTTTATGTTTTTTGTATCATTTATAACCCATTTTAAAATATAATATTAAAAATTTATTTTGGAAAAGTAAATACAATCTCATTCCAAAATTATCCTTTGTTGTCTTATTTTTATTGTCTAAATATATTAATAATAAAATAAATGAAAGTTTATGTCGATTGGAAAAAATATAATGCGTTTTTATATAACAAACGTTAATATTTGAATTTTGCAAGTAAAATTCATTTCAAAATATAATGTTAAAAAACTTATTTTGGGTAAGAGAATATAGTTCTATTCCAAATTTGCCTTTTCTTATGATTTCTTAATTACTATAATTCACTAAACGTATCTTTTTAATTTTTGTAAATGGATGGATGTAGTTTATTAATGAATATTTAGGACTTGGTAACAATATTAAAAAAACTCTTTAGTAGTTTTTATGTCATTGGTTTGGACAAGAAATGTTAAATTACTCAAAATTATGAATAATTTATAATACTTAGAAATAACTTATAATAATTTATAACCATGATGATACCTTTTTGCATTGATTTAAAAACAATACAAACAAATTTCTATATAATTTTTGGCATGTTATATCTTTTTAGTCTTCAAACCATCAATTTGGACAAAAAGTAGAAAATTCAAAAATATGTAAATAATTTGTAAAACTTCTTAAGTTAACTCAAAACACTTTGGAAGAAATAACATATTATCCTTGTAACTTACAGAATTTAAATATTAACGTTTGTCATATAAAAATGCACTATATTTTTTTTAATCGACATGAATTTTCATTTATTTTGTTATTAATATATTTAGATAATAAAAAGTAAGACAACAAAGGGTAATTTTGGAATGAGATTGCATTTACTTTCCCAAAATGAATTTTTAATATTATATTTTAAAATGGGTTATAAATGATACCAAAAACATAAAGTAAGGGAGGCAAGTGAGATTTTTAAAAGTTAAAGGGCACTAGGTAAAATTGATAGAAACCTCAGGGTAGGTTTCTGAAATTATCCCTAAAATCTATACCTCAGCCTATAAGAAAAATAGGGGCCCAATGAGTACGGCTCCATCAGACCGTGAGGATATAGACTTGTATGCCCGTTTGGCCCATGATATTTGAAAACCTCAAAAAAACTAAAGAAAGGGTTCAGTGTTTTATTATTCTTTTATTTATTTATTTATAATTTTACTTGTGCGAATTAAACGAATTTTTGGCCAAATTAATCATAAGTTCCAAATTCTACACCGTATGCTTAATTGGTACATTTCCTTTGGATGGTGAGCTGGTGATGCATGGATGAATTAGGAGTATAATAGGTGATTAGAAGCAAGAAAGCAAGCAAATTTTTTTGGAAGGAGCAAACTTCAGACGTCTAGGCTCTTTTAAAGTGGTAAGCCGCGAAATATCGAGGCAGCTGATTTTTTTTGGGGGGGGGGGCATGGGATGGTTGGATAATAAAGATTGAGTTCTGAAAATTCAAATCTGAAGTTTGAATCAATTAAGTGATTGAATTTTTAAACATTAAATTTGTTACATTTAAATGCATATTACATCACATGCTAAATGAATGGCTTGTCACTTATTTTTAGAAACAAATTTCGTTTAGAAAATTTAGCATCACACTTAATTAATTAATTGAGATATTTTATTTTAGATTATTAAACGCCTCATATATAAACATATTAAAATTTAAATTTATTAAATTTAAATATTGAATTAAATTACCAAACAGGACTGAGAGCTAAATGGCAGGGTAGGGGTCCTCTAGAAATTGGTATTTGTCACGCAGCACTTCATGTTGTCGTTAGTTACTTAAACGGCGGAAAGCCCAGCCCAGCTGTCCCTCATGGGCCATGACCATAAAAAGGTCAAAATAAACGACATTTCACTTATCATCCAATTTCCAACACCCACCCTCTACCCTATAAAACTCGTGTCACGTGGCCAATTGGGCTTGGCTGTCAGCTAAAAAGTCACTCCCAGCCGGCCCCGATCATTAGTCCAATTGATGTCATTTGTTTTAAGTACTACCTGATTCCGTACAAAATGGTACTGCTGATCTGCATTTCCATAGCCTTTTCGAGGTAATAATATATCTGATAGTAGTAGCAATCTTTTAGGGTCCCTGTCAGTTTGTTTCCCCAATTTTTCCTAGTGTTCAAGTTTCCAGAGTATATTTGGACGCAGCAGCGTCATTTCGTGGGTACTCTCATCCTATGTCCACTAATTCGATTCATACTTTATATGCCAGTCATTTTTTGACCTTTATTCACCTTGCATTTAAGTAGGTATTCGATTATCGGACACTCATAGAAAAAGGGTCAGGTGAATTGGTACCTGCCCGGCCTAGCTTTTTTTTTTTTTTTTTTTTTTATATAAGGTAAAGAGTTTGAATTTGGAATCTCTTACCTACACTCCATTTTTCCAAGTCACCCAACTCCTTCCTCCCTCAAATTGCCCATCTAGGATTCAATATAGATTTGTTTTTAAAAGTCCCTGGTAGAAAAACAAAAATGAAGAGAGAATACAAAAAAAAAAAAAAAAGAAGAAAAATTAAAAGAATTCAAAATCAATCAAATTTTAAAATAAGTAGTATATTTTTTGAAATATATATTTCACATCAATTAAATTCTTTCCTAAAAAAATAAGATCATGATTTCTATAAATGAATCTTGTAAATAAACTATAGTCTCTCATATTTGTAATGTAATTTATTTGATGAAATTACTTAGTTGGCGCTCTCTCTCTCTCTCCACAAACACACATATATATGCAAGGATAGTTGCGTACTCGTAAGTTTTTAATTCTGTGAACCTAATTCGCTCCGTATATGAATGAGTAGTTGACACTTTTTTGATCCGATCAAATAATGTAGATTGAGTACTCTATCAATCTTCTGAATTGTATTTTTACCCACCCCTGACCCATTGTTTTGCTTGCGCCTTTGATTGCACGCACTTTGCAAGTTGCAACATATTAGACTCTTCTTTTGTGGATTAATAAACAATACTAGTACTATTAAGACTTTGTTGCTACTCCAAAGATCTAGTGTAGAACTATAAAGATACTCTACAGGAGTAAAACTTGTGAACGACTCCAAAGACGGGAACACAGTTGAAATCATATCCATCTACAAGAAGAGGTTGTGCAAGTAATCTCATCTACCACTGCCACTACGTGTACATTTTATCATACTCGTGGATGAAATTAAATGTGGATAGGAAGACTCGAAGACAGCTCCACCCAAAGAAGTTTCTATTACGTGTAAATAGGGAAGTCTAATAATTCAAAACCAAAAAAAAAAAAAAGCAAAAGGAAAAATAAAGACCAATAGTAGTGACAGTTGTGGGTTTGTTTGGATTGCTTTTTTTGGCCTAAAAATTTGTGCTTGCATCATCGATACAAATTCCAATCATCTTTTTATCTCACATACATCATATCAAAAAAGTGCAACAGTATCCTTTTCAACAAATTATCCCAAATAATCTATCCTTTTGAGGTTATAAAGAATTAGTACTACCCACTTACTAACCGCCGGATTATTGAACCCCCTAGATCCTTGACACATCAGCAAACTACTGCCCATGCCTCTTACTTTGAAGTAGGGGTGAAAGTTTTTCAAGTTACTTGACTTGCAAAACCAAGTAACTTGATTTGTTACTTGGCTCAAGTTCGGTCGAAATCGAGTTCGAGTCGAGTTCAAACTATTAGACAAGAAAATCGAGTCGATCTCGAGTCAGAAAATATTGCTCGACTACTCATCGAGCTACTTGACTCGATAAATTTTAATTTAAAAATTAATATGTTTTATTTATTAATTTACCGTTTTAACATTGGTAGTTAAAATATAACAATCTTTATTAACTTGATGATTCGAGCAAAGCTTGAGTATTCGAGCTTGATCTCAAGTTCGATCAATTTGTCAAACTCGACTCGTTGAGATCGAATCGAGTTGTTGATAATTCGAGTCGAGCTCGAACTCTACTCCACAAGTTTGTTCGAGCTCAATCCTATTATTTCGAAGTTCGAGTTCGAGTATGCGTATACTTGATCTCGACTCAACTCGATTTTACCTCTATTTTGAAGAAACAAATCAGAAAAATTTTGCATTTAGTAGTTTGCAAAAGAAGGGGAAAAAAAAAGGTCCTTGTTTTTATTCTACTCGTTCTGTCAATTTGTTTGTCATTCTGTTAAAATGATACTTTTAAAAAAATAATGGTTTTGATTATAATGTTAACGCTTTTCTTTCCAATTTTGCTCTTAAATAATTTAAAGTTTGACTATCTTAACATGCATTGAAATAAAGACGGGAAAATCTTGAGAAAAGAGATAAAAGATCATTTTGACTTTCTTGACATGATAAATACTTTTGGACCCATTCAATAGGATGACTCAAGGAGTAAGAGTTTATGAAAAACTTACCTTGAAAGGAGAAGGAGGGGGGGGATGGGAAAAAAATGAAGAAAAGGTTGAGTCTCTTGGCAATTGGCATGATGCAAGGGCTGCTTGTGTTGTCAAATGTAGAGAATCAGTGCCTCTCCAGTCGGATTCAGCCGCCGAGACTCCGTCAAACCCACAAGCTTTGACCAAAAAAAATTTTCCACGGTCAAAACTTTATTAAGCTTCTGGGAAGGAACTCGGACAAGAATCTTATTACTATTATTCTGCAGACTGCAGAGACAGAGCGCACGGCAAACCAGAATTAGCACAAACTACAAAAGCGAGAGAGCGAGCGAGCAAGCAGCCGTTGTTGTTCATTTGTTTGTCTGCTGCAACCACCCCCTCCCTCCCTTCCCAAATATTTTTACCAGCCTCTCTGGAAGGTTTCTCCTCCCTCGCCTGAACGTACTCACCGATATCATTTTACAGTTGCCTGCCATACATACCCCCTAATCATCTCCTCTCTGTTAGTCTTTCCTTCCCAGGTGTTACTCTACTTCTCCCTCACAATACTTAAACAATGGCTTCTTCAGGCGGCAGCTTAAGTACTTCTCTCAATTCGTATTCCAGCTATTCTTTTCCAAACCAATTCATGGCGCCTTCGTCTTCGTTTACTGATCTTATTAATGGTAATACTAGTACCGGTAGTAGCAGCCAAGGCGTGATGAACAACAGGTCGTCTAACCAAGACAAGCCTTCTTTCAGCTGGGAGCTTCATGACCAAATGACCAACAAGCAAGTCGGTGGCACCCCCGGTGAAATCCCAAAGTTCAAGTCATTCCCACCTACTTCTCTCCCGCTCTCCCCGCCTCCAGTTTCCCCTTCATCATTTCTTGCTTTTCCTCCAAGTTTAAGCCCGTCGGTTCTCTTGGACTCCCCGGTTCTCTTCTCCAATCCCAACGTAAGTTTACAAATCAACGAGCATTTTTTTTTTTTTTTTTTTTTGGGTGTGCTTCTAGGGATGGATACATAGATGTACGAGGATTATGTCCTGATGATGCTGTTGTTTCCCATGTGCAGACGCTTCCCTCTCCAACAAGTGGGACTTTTTCCAGTTTGGCCTGGAAGGATGAGGCCACGAAATTGGTTTCTGATTTCTCTTTCCAATCCCGGACGAGGCCTCCACTTTCTTCGTCATCCTTGTTTCATGCTTCTACGGGCAAATCCTCATCGGTATGCTCCATTCATTTGTCCCTCCTCATGACTTTTCCGCCACCGTTTCAAAAAATAAATAAATGAAACTCTCATTAAAGTCAAAGACTTTCTACTTCGTTCTTTAATTTTTCCTATTGTTTATTTTTAATTTTCGAAAGAAAAAAAATTTTTTTTTGGTACTATCTACCTTTTGAAGGTGTAGTACTCATCATGGCATGACCAAACCAGTGAATGAAATGAGAGTCAACTCATAAGGTTCACATGGAATTCTTTGGGGAAATGTCGGCCGAGAAGCACAACAAAACTCTTTTGAAAAGTAGTTACTACTTAAACTATGGATATGGTACAGGCTGCTCTAGTTAAATACATGTTGGTGGTGTAGGTGTCCATTGCATAGCCGTGTTTGTATTTGTCCGGTCGCTGTAAATTAAATAAGATAGGAAGCTTGTTTCAATATCAAGCAGGTGTAAAACGGATGACGTCGGAAGTTTTATATTTCTCTGATCAACACAAAGTCTAGAGTTTCTATATAGGTGAATAAATAATAAGCAATGCATTCTCAAGTCTTTTGACACTGCAGCCCAATAGCTCATAGCGAAGACTGTATTGGAAAACTACTGCCACTTCGATTAGATAAATCAATGGAGCTGCCACTCTCGATTCACTCTCTCTTTTTTCTTTTTTCTTTTTTCTGTTTCTTTTTCAATTTTGGGGAGGAAAACCCCTGCTTAGTAATTGTCTCATTTCCTTTCTTTTAATTGTTGAACAGCAAGAAGTATCGATAAAGCAACAAGCTGGATGGAACTTCGACAAGCCCAGCCAACTGGCAGAATCCTCCGCGGTAAAAATTGGCATTAGGCCGGAATTAGCTCCAACCACCCAAAGGTTCGGGGCAGAGGTTCCGGCAGCTCAGCGAAACATGCAGAGTGATCCTGCTCCAGACTCCACTCATGTTCACTATAGTCAACCGTCTCAATATGTAAGAGAGCAAAGGAAATCAGATGATGGATACAACTGGAGAAAGTACGGACAGAAGCAAGTTAAAGGAAGTGAGAATCCCCGTAGTTACTACAAGTGCACGTATCCAAACTGTCCAACAAAGAAAAAAGTGGAGAGAAATTTGGAGGGGCACATCACAGAAATAGTGTACAAGGGAAATCACAATCATCCCAAGCCGCAGTCCACAAGAAGATCGTCGTCACAATCCATTCAGAATTCCTCATACACTCACTCGGAGATTTCCAATCATTCCAACACACTGGGAGAAAATGCTCAAACAGATTCTTTGCCGAACGCGGAGAATTCTTCAGCTTCTTTTGGGGATGATGAATTTGATCAAACCTCTGCAATCAGCAACTCTAGAGATGATTGATGAAAATGAACCAGATGCCAAGCGATGGTAAGTCCAGGATTATTTAGACACTACTTGGAGCCATTTATTGTCTTTAACGTTGGTTGTGATATTAATGCTGTGCGTCTTCAGGAAGGGTGAGAATGACAGCGAGGCAATATCAGTTTCTGGGAGTAAAACCGTGAGAGAGCCCAGAATTGTCGTTCAGACTACGAGTGACATCGATATTCTGGACGACGGATATCGATGGAGAAAATATGGCCAGAAGGTTGTTAAGGGCAACCCAAATCCTCGGTAAGGATTTCTAATCTTGAAAACCTGGTCAAGCCCATCCAGTCACCTGAACACTTTTTATCATCACCTCTGTAAGCCCCTTCTCATTGGTTTGTCATTTTTGCTTTGAATCTTTGCAGAAGCTACTACAAGTGCACTTATTCAGGTTGTCCAGTTAGGAAGCATGTGGAACGAGCATCCCACGATCTCAGGGCGGTGATCACCACTTACGAAGGAAAACACAACCATGATGTTCCTGCTGCCCGTGGTAGCGGAAGCTATGCCGTGAATAGACCTTCAGCTATCAATAACAACAATGATTTGTCAACCGCTATCAAGCCATTGGCTACAAACAGTAACTCAGTTTACGGGACAAGTTTCCCAAACTCCCTCCAAAACCCAATACCCAGGCCACAGAGTCAAGCACCATTCACTCTGCAGATGTTACCCAGTCAGGGCAGTTTCGGGTTCTCCGGCAACTCAGCCAGTTCCAATCAAATGCAGCAGACTGCCAATGCCTTCCACATGGCAAAACAAGAACCTAAAGATGACTTGTTTTATAACTCTTTCCTCAATTGATTTTGCCAGGAGCATAAGCTCGGTGAAAACAGATTTACTCTACAAATTTACTTCAATTTCGTTGCGTGCAAAGCACTAAATAATCCATAGGCGTCTCCTCCTGTATGTGTTAGGAATTATTTGAATTGATTTGTTGATTTGTTATAGGGGTCGTTGAAGCTTAGCCAATGAGCCTCGTACATATCCTTCATTAGCTTAGAGAATGAAGTGTAGGACCTTTGTAGTGGAATCTAAATAATTCCTGTATCTCAGTTTCTGTTGTAATTTAATTTATGAGGTAGAATGTCCAATGTTTTAACAGAGCTTCTCAAATTTTTCCAACCAAGAGCAGAGATGACTACTCTCCTGCAGGTTTTTCGGTGAACAATTAAAGTAGCGCAAGAATTTTTTGCCCTAACTCTTGGAAATATCTTAAAGTTGAATTTGTAAAGAATTTTTCGGCTCACAGTTGTGTTAAAACAATAAAAAATAAAAAAGAAAGAGAAAAGTAATTAGGACTGACTTTGTAAAAGGCTCTGAATCTATCGGATCAGCATTGAATCAACATCTTCGATTCAAACATGCAGACAAATCAAGAAGAGACCACAATTATGAACATAAATTATGAATCTAAATTTGACTTAACAAACTACCTTTTGCAGTCTCGTACAATTGCAGATCCTAGGCATAATGTAGTAATTCTTTTCTATGCACTCAGAAAGAGAGAAGACTGCAATGAAATGAATCTTGTTCTGGCCTATACATAGATTTACATGTGACATGTATAAAGAAAATGCCTAAAGAAACCATACAAAATGTAAGAAATCATTTCAAGAAAAGAGGGGGTCATCAGATATAGGTTTGGTTAGCAAGTTTATATCCAGAGATGAGAGCAGATAGGGCCAGAGCGAAGAAAGCCAAGAACTCCATGCTGATTGCAGAAGCAGAAGAATCTGTGAATATGTTATCTGCACCTTCTCTCAAACGGTCTGTCAAAGGTACTGCAGATGATGCTGCCGATATGAGCAGGTATGCGACAATCTGCAATTCCACAAGTTGGCAAGGGTGTAAATCTTAGTCAACTTGGTTGGCCTATGGTGAATCAATAATTTCACTCCCGTTGTAGGCTTGTAGCCCCATGGAAGACTTGATGACTGTATCACTATCACAGCCATTGATTGCAACAGTTAAGCTGAAACCAGCAATTAAGCTCACCAAACTTCTCCTTAATTGTATTATCTGATTTTAAAGGCCAAATGCAATCAACAGCTGGCTCCTAGCTTTTTTTTGGTCGGCTTAAAAGCAAGTGAATTTCCTAGCCTACGGCTACCAGAGAGAAAAACATGAGCTCGGAAGGGAAAAGCCCCCACGCTGTCATGTTGGAAGTAAAATCGATTAAGATATGTGAAAGATTCGATGGTGAATTCTCCAAACCAATAACGATCGCCGCTCTAATACAAGATTAGAATGAAAGCTATTCCCTTTCGATATCAGAACATCTAGTATTACTAAATTAACGGATTTCAAAAGTAATTCGACAGAGTCGCGAAGACCTCAAAACGAGAAAAACCAACCTGATCGCCAAAGAAGTCGAACATCGCCACGTTCTGGCGCCGCGAAGGGAACGCTTCTCTTCCGGTCGACAGCTCATGAACCTGCCTAAACACCTGCAATCCTGTATACAAAGATGACAGAATTGCGATTGCCAACACATACCTGTAGCCAAAAACATCCCAAAGATTTAATTATTCGAAAATGAATAATGCATCATCAGGAGATAGGCGATTAAGTTGCTCGACGATTCAAGATTGAGATGCACCACCGGTGGCACTCTTACCTGTACTCTTCGTATTCATCAAAATTTTTGCCATCACCATGCTGATTGCTAGCCATGATAACGAAGGAAAGCAATGAGCAAACCAATCCAACACCGCGCAGTCCCAACGACCCTTTCTTGCGTAAATCCTCCCTCCTCCACCGGCTAACGATATTCGATACCCCGGCACCAACCGCCGCAGGGGTCTGGTTCTCCACATCTCCCGTTCCGGAAGTTTCTATCGCGGGAGTGGGGATCGTGCCTTTCTCCCGGCCTTCGGTGGTATCCGCCATAATTCCTCTTCAAATTCCAGTGTCGTAGAGGAGCAATGCCCAGATGCCAGTGAAATGGGAATTGCTGACAAAAGTTAGAAGAATTTGATTACTTATAAGATGAATTATGAAGAGAAAGATCCGTAATGGGGACGGGAACGAGGAGGAGTTCACCTGAAAATTGGACAAGGGAGAAAAGGTGAAAAACAAAAGGATTCTCCCTCGTATGGATCTCCTTGACAACTCAGCTTTGAATTGATGGCTTCTAAATCCGTAGGATGTATTTTGGGTAAATTACAATTATATCCCTGTCCTCTTTATTATTATTATTATTATTTTTTTTGGTGGAAAATGTTATTTGGACTCTCATTTTTGTTAATCACACCCCTCTATCATTTTAATAATATAGTTTTCATTTATTAGACTATATGATAAAAGAAATGGTGGGAATGCAAATAACATTTCCCCCTTTTTTTTTCCCTCATTGTCCTACTTTGCTCCCCTAATCTTTTAATTGCAAGCGCTTCACCAGCTGTCCAAAATTTTTTTTTTTTTTGGGGGTTAAAATGCACCAATTTTATTAGTCTGCCGTCAATTGGTTGAATGTAAAGTATAAACTTATCCCTCCTACCAAAATTGTAATCATATCCAATTAAATGAACAAATCCAATGACCATTTCCTCATCAATCATTTGGTTGAAAATAATGAAAACATTTCATTTCACTACCATTGGAGGTCATGTCAACCTCCTTCCACAAGTCTCGAGTGGCTGCGGAGAAAGGGCAATACATAGGATGTAGAACAAAGTGGAATTTGCTCCAGGGCCATTTTTTTTGCATTTGGAACTTGTTTTGTTTGATTAATTGATGAACAGAAATTAATTTGAATTGAATTTAGAACTAGAGAGGATTAAGTGTTGAAATTAAAAGAAAGAGAGGAAAGTGGGACAAAGAGATACTTTAGGAGGTTTTCTGCATTATACCTACGTTGTCATTTTAGATGGCATGGGGATTTTATTCAGTGTCGCGAGTCCATTCACACGCCAATGTTTGCAAGGAATAAATTTGGGACATCCGATAACAATTGTCACGGGATTGACTTTCACATGAGCAAGAAAGAGCAATTGCAATTTTATTTTTTTTTTTCTGGGAGAATAAACACGTATGGAGTCGAAGAGTGGCAGAGTGTTGGCTGCGCCTGGAAAGAGGGCAGGCAATGATTTGGTCGGATAGGCTGGAGCCTGAGTTTGTGAACTGTAACAAGCTTAGGATGATGCGGCCTTAGGCTGTCCGGCCCTGACTGGTTGTTGTCCTTGTTGTTCGAGTCCGGGGCGGAGGCAGGGGTATCTTAACCGAGTGGGACCGCATTTAAGGCTGTTGGGCTATTCTCTCTCTCTCTCTCTAAACATAGACATCTACGTGTTTTCTACAAATGGCAAGCCGGCGACAGCTTTCATAGGCTTTCCTAGATTAGCAATTGACTAGAGTATTTGGGAAAAATTTTTCAATGTTATTTTATTTGCATATTGTAGTCAGCATTTTATCTTTTTAATTTTTCTTTATTTCACAAAATCACATTATAAAAAGCTTTATAATAATTACTCTAAATAATAATTTACAATAATCTTTCATCTAAACACACCTAACCAAATTCGTCCATGAATATTTTTATTAAAGTCGATTTAGTTCCTAAATTTTAGTTTTGACTAATGTGATCGTTAAACTTAATTTTCAGGTTCAATTCATTCTCTCTGCTATGGCACAACTATTTAAAATTGACAGTGCTCCTAATTTATCAGCTAAACTAGGTGTTTCGGGAATTTCGGATATGGAACTATGACAAATCTAAATAACTAAATAAAAGGATTGGGTACTGAACTTGTTATCTCTTCATGAAATAGGGCATTACAATTGGTGGTGGAGATTGGAAAAGGTGGCCACGGAGAGGAGATGGCGGAGATGGGAAGAGAAGGCTAGTGAGCAATTGAAGTCGGGAGAGGGGTTAAAAAGAAATTAATAAACTTTAAAAATACCCTTAAAATTTTTTAAAATACCACAAAATTCCAATTTATATCTATATCCATTAATTTTTCAATTTAGTCGGTTTTATTATAGCCCCATGCTTGAAGTTCTCAAATGCATTCTAATTAGTTGATAAATTAGGTTGCGGTCGATCTTAGGTACTGGTGTAACTGTAGGGGGAATTAATTGGATCCAAAAATTATGTTTGAGGACCACATTAGCCAAAACTAAAGTTTAAGGGTTCAATCAAGACTAGTAAAAATGTTTGTATTATTTGTCACCAATTTCACATGAAAAGGCATGAAATTTCATGAATTTAGATGAAATCTGAGACCTGGGTCCTAAAGATGACGACGAAAGTGATGAGCACAGCGGCCACGGTGATGATGAACGGAAGTAATAAGGTGATGTTGGTTGGATTGAAGAAAGGAAGAAAAGGAAAAGAAAATATAAGGGAAAGGAAAACAAGGGGGAAAAAAAAAGTTCGAGAAGTCAACACATTTTTAGAAAATTTTAAATCAATCCCTGAATTTTACTTTCCTCTTAAATGAAGCAAAAAAGTTTTTAATGTCCTAATTAAACCTGAATTAAATTTTAGTATAGTTTAAAAAAAAGTTAATGCAAAAATTTTATATTTTTCCATCAAATTGGGTGATTTTCATTCATTGCTCAAATTAGTTCCAACTATTAAAATGAGAATTTTTGAGATTTTTAAACAACAAGAAGGTTTTAAACCTATTTGGATTGCTATTTTTTGAAATTTTTACAGAAAAATATACGATAGTGAACTGATGTATATGATGTAAAAATATAGTTGGAAAATGTATTTGTAGAAATACAAAAAGTTTCAGGGACCTTAATGTATTTATGATCATAAACTCAAACCAAGGGGAGATTAGTGTACTTTACCTAGTGCTGTTAATCGAGTCGAGTATTGATTTTTCGAACTTGACTCGAGCCTTTATCGAGCCAAACTCGAAGCTCGCTCGTTTAAGTTAACCAGCCTTGAAATTTGGTCGAACTCGACTCGATAAAAGGGATAAATGGCTTGACCTCGACTCGTTAATCATAAACGAGTCGAACTCACACAAGCTCGAGCTTGAGTTTGAAATTTTATATTTTGTGAAATGATATAAATTAATAAATCTAATGTGAAATGACAAATATACCCTCACTAACGAGCCTAATCGAGCTGCTCGACTAAGAAACAGGTCGAGCTTAACTCGACTCGTTTATTTATCGAATATTTTTCGAGTTCGAATTCAGCTTATTTATTAAAATAAACTAGCCGAACTCGAGCTCATTCGAGCTTTCGAGCTGCTCGGTTCGATTAACAGCTCTAACTTTACCCTTCAAACTTTCAGGCAGTGGGCCAGTGTACAGCTTTTCCAGTCCAATTGTTGGCCCATAATGTGGTTAGGCCGGGGATAATTCCTTAGCGTAGACTAGTGGCATAGCCACATTCCATGTATGTTCAAACTTAGAGAATTGGATTGAAATTTAAATAATAAAAAAAAGCAAAAGAGAATATGAAAATAGAAGGAAGATAGGAAGCCGTTGAAAGATGGAACATGGAGTTTTCTTTTAGTATTCAGTTTTACAATATAGTAATATTAAATAATATAAATCCAAACAAACCTTTTCCGTCTTGATTTTGTCATAGTAATGCTGTTATCATAGAATTTTTTTTTGGCTATATATTCATAAGCACAGTCAAAATAATAGTAGTTTACAGAAAAGAGAAAAAAAGAAGAATCTATGCACTCTAATTTTAGTTTCACCTACTCCTCTTTTTTTTTTTTTTTCTTTTGTTATTATGTGAAAAGGACAAAAATTGTCCTCAATAAACTTCCACTAAACTGATTTGTTCAAGAAATTAAGACATTTTCTAGCCTTTTCATCTAGGTAAAAATGAAAACGCAAAGGGGTAGAAAATTAAAACACTCAATGTGTAAATTATTATCCAAAGTAGAAACAACAATGAGGCATTGGAGGGTTGATAATTGTGTTTAATATTTTAAGTCGGAAAAGGACATCAACAAATAAGAACACCGGGGAGAGCTCTCCGGTGCGCGTAGGTAAAATTTTCTACCTTGTGCAGTATTAAAAGCAAAATGAAAAGGACAAAGAAAAATTAAAGGGAAAAAAAAAAGAAAAGCGGATAAGTCCCCTCGAGACAACTTCAAGGTGTCGTGGACGTACGTACTATACTCGTATACTACTACAATGTATAGTTGTATGCAAAGCTACGCCAAGTATGTGGGTGGATAGTTATACTTGAGTAAGTACAGTAGAGAGAAGAATGCTCCGCTGACTGCGCCCCTTCCGACCACACCACCATATCATATGAGATGGGTAATATAGCCTTATAGGGCTGAGGGTGGACAACAAAAACAGGAAGAACATCATATTACGGGTGTCAGACAGCAGCATGGACTTGTACAGTTCTGTTGACGCCCAACGCTCTATAACGGTCCAATTAAGATCACGGGTCAACTTTTTGCGGTGGAAAAAAGCGCATCAATTAAAGCTGAGATGCACACAGTTTTGGGACCACTGTTGACTGCGAATTTCTGGCAAAGGTACATCATACATACATATATAGGGCTACGCAGCATGGAACTAAAATTTCTTTTTTTTTTTTTTCTCTGAAGGGATATTTGGCTCTTTTAGTGGTAGTTTTTCACTTGTAGTATTGTAATTTACTGACTATGAAGATATTCATGTGCAAACACTTCTTTCTTTTTCTTTTAATGAAAATTTTCACCTCAAGAAATGACTTTTTTTTTTTGGCTTTAGAGAGGTTAATGCCTTTGAATGCAGCATCCACCCCCTCCTCCAAAAAAAAAAAAAAAGAAAATTCTTGAATGTAGTAGTGACGGAGTTAGGACCTTTGTTTGCTTAAAAAGATGGAGCTAGGGCCTTCGTTTGTGTTAATTAGAAAGATGCAACAATTTTAGGTTAGACTTATAATTATATGGTTTGTTGTTTTTGAGCTTTTGGTACAGCTAAGTGTTAGTAGGCATGAACCAGTTTAATCAATATTACAAATGCTCATTTATGATATAGATAATGTGTATGCAGTCCAATGGCTAAATGAGCATTTAGTTCACTTCTAATTTATATGGTTGGACGTGTGTATATATAAAGTTCAATTTTAAGTGGATAAAATTTATCAGAAATAAAATAGGAAAAGGAATAATTGTTTTATTTCAAACTTCCATAACAAAAGGGGAAAAAAAAAGGCTAACGTCAAAAGTTTTGGGAGGCAATTCTAGGTCTAAATACAATATTTTGAAAATTTAGGTGGAATTTTCAAAAAATTGAGGGAGTGAAATGACAATAGCTCCGCCCTTGCCTGAATGGAGTATACTTTTTAGCTGGTTCTTCCGTTTGTAGTTCTTCTTTTTTTTTCCTTCTAGAGGGTTCTCTCTTTCTTTCCTTTTCTTGGTTTTATCGTTAGATGGTGTGGGGTCCGTAACATCCGCAAGGATTGGCGCTTTCTTAATGGAATTGGTCCTTTGCGTTCGGCTTTCTGATTGCCTGTCGAAGCATGTAAGGTACCTTGAAAGCAACCGCTCCTCCTTTTTGTTTATTTATTCATTCTCTCATTGGATACAATACAACCGCCATGTCTGGGAAGCGGACGCCAGCCGGCAGGATGTGAGAAGGAAAAGTCGGGAAAGAGCAATTTACAACCTGTACTTGTAGAAAGAAACCGTGGACTCAAAACAAAAAACATATCAATTGTTTTCACCACACAGTTGTAGTGAGACTTTAAAACCCATCTAAACCTAATCCCTTTTTTAAAAGTCGTTCTCGGAAACACCCTGAACATTTGAATGGGGGTATAAATATATTGTCCAACGTCTGTTTAGGCGTTAGGTGTTGAGGGTATTTGAAACTTTTTCTTCTTCTTCTTCTTCTTTTATATTTATTTATATATATATATATTTTTTTTTTAAACTTTGACTTTATTATTTTATGTTCCTTATTTTTATTTCTAATCCTTATTATTGTTTAATAGTTTTGATGAATGATTCCATTTATAATTATTTTTGTTAACATGATTTTAGATGGCTAGTGTATAGATTTGAGTTTATGTTATGATTTTACTTATTAGACAACAATAATATTTTAGTAATTTATCTTAATCTTATCACTTTTTGTATTTATTAGTAATCTACACACACACACATGTATGAACATTGTAATTTTGTAGTGCTGTTGTATGTTTTATCTTTCTACATATTTAAAAACTTAAAATTTGCTAGGCTTTTTGCCCCATTTGCAGTGGACAAACATAGAGCTCTCTTGTTGGTCCTGAATGGCTAAACCAACAACTAGATATGCCTATTAGTCAATCCATGGCAGCACATGGATTAAACTAGTAGTTCTTAGTGTCTCCCCAGAAAAAAAAAAAAAAAGGAAAGGAGAAGCTAGTAGTAGATCTTAAAATATGTTACTAATTATAATCTTCAAACTTCCAAGGTGATTTGGAATCATTGATGAAGTGCACTGAGATTGGCGCCATAGGAATTGGCGGTTTTCCTTAGGACATATTGCAATGAGCATGGAATAGTCGAAAACTTATTTCATTTTTTCATAATTAGCTGCGGTCTACTACACAGTACTACCATGGACAGAAAACGGGAACCCTTTTATTTCTTCCAAAAAGAATAAAAAAAAGGAAAAAGAATAACGATTGAAATCTTTTCACATGTTTAAGAAATATAATGTAATCTTGAAGTAGTCAGGCCGGCCCTGAATCTACATGCCTATGACTTCATTTCTCACCTAATCAAATAACAAATGCTATAGAGTTATTTCCGTCAGAAGAATATGTAGGGAACCTCATGATTTGGTTGTTTAACTAACTCAACCAATGATCTTGGTGTATCATTATATTTGTACCCAAAAAAAAAAAAAAAAAAGGCGCAATGACCTCTAAATCGTGACACAAACATGTCAATTTATTGTTTACTCTAATTTTTTTTCCCTTCATATATATAGTGTTCCCTGCCATGAATACGTAAAATGGACAGGCTTAAAGAGTTAAAATTGGGTAGCGACTCAAAAGTTTGTGTTCTCAGGGTCCTTCCTCTCGCCACGGCACTCGGCAGGCGCCGTGTCCGTTATCCAACGCCTCAAAATGGTGTGGTGTAACCTTTTCCTTTGCCATCGGGGACGTTTAGCTAAGACGGGGACCCAAACAGCACACTGGGGGACACCTCATCCGCGTCAGACGGGCGCTTGCAAATTCCGGCTGTCAAATCGCACTCACAAATCAAAATCACAACCTCCAACCAATGATAGGCAACAGTGTAATTTACTAACATCCCAAATGGCATCGGATAAAAGTACAATTCCGGTCCCCTTGTCAAATTTGGGGTTTGTTTGAATGTGTGTGTGTTTTTAGATATTTAAATTAAATAGAAGTTTAATGCTTAGTTGTCAAGATCGCGATTTGGATCGTGGGATCTTACGATCCGACGATCCGGATTATGGCTTTCGATTTCGATCCGATTTTGATACGATCCTACCATTTAAAGATATTATGATAAAAATTTTAATAATTTAATCATAATTTTATATAGAAAATTCTGTTATTTGTTGCATTAGAAACTAGATTCAAAAAATTTAAAACCACATAATTATGTTATGCTAATTTCTTACCTATAAAAATTGGTGAATGTTTAAAATTTGGAATTTAATTATCTCATTAATAAATACTTAAATGATATACACAAACACACACACACACACACACGCATATATAAAGTCAATTTTTCCAGCTACCTTGTCCAATAATTACATTTGGACTCAAAATTGTTAGTCAGATTCATTTACAATATCTCACATGTAGTTCTAAAATTTTTATTTAATTTTTAGATTATCCCAAATATTTTAGATAATACGATTTTAATCTCAAATAATAATACTATTATATTGATTGTACATGAGTGTTGTTATTTATTGATGTATATGTGAATTGCAAACATCAAAATTACTAGTAAGATTATTTTTTACGGTTTTTGTAGGATCGATCGATCCCACGATTCAATCCTGCAAAGTAAAAAACGATCCAAGGTAGAATCCCGATTTTAAAAACCTTGGTTTAATGTAACTTCCTTTTTTTTTTTCCCTTTTTAATTCGGCTACCCTTCCCTTCCTCTTCCACCCCCGATGCGCATGATTAAATCCTGAATCTAATGGGACGAGAAAACTATTAACCGCCTCACTTGAACTTGACATCAAGTAAAACTCTTAAACGCTCTCCTTGCCATTATCACTACTCCGACCACCATCATCACTATCACCCCTAACCCACTCTTTTAGTCTCTCCGCTCGCTCCTTCTCCTCCTCTTCTCCTATTTTCTCTCCTCTTCTATCCTTTCACCCTTTCCCTAAAAGGCAAATTACAGTTGACGATCTAGGCTAAAGTGGGAGAAAGGAATGAATAATAAAGTAAATCAAGAAAAAACTTGTGCATTTTTACATATTTTAGGGTGTGTGTTTTAAAATTTTCAAGACATTTTTGAGGGTTCCTATAGAAAAAATTGTAAAAAAAAAAAGATTTATCTATTAAAAACAATCCTCTCAAACACACCATTGGGTTTCTGACTACTATTTTGTTATTCATCCATGCATTTGCATACACACTTTTTATCTCCCAATGTGGCAGTAAGAGATTGACTGAAATTTGTAATAAATACATCGAATTTTAGAAAAACTGAAAAGTATTCAAAATTTAGTAACAGGATTATATAATCAAAATAAATAATCAGGTTAAAAAAAGTGATCAAAAAAATAATAATAAAAAAGAAAAACTACGAGGTGATTAACAAAAAGGCTCACAAAGGCTTAATTAATATAAACATATATAAAGTCAATGATTAAAACATTTATTGAAAGTTTGTATAGTTAAGGAAGTGAAAAATGAAAAAGTAAATAAGTGGTTAAAAAAATAAAAATACAATTGATTATTACAAAAAAATAAAATAAATAAAAGATTTAAAAAGTTGTTAAATTTAGGGAAGTGAAAAAGGAAAGGAGAATAAGCAGATGAATAAATAAAGATAGAATTAATTATTACTAAAAATAAAATACATAAAATCTACTCAAATAAAAAATTAAACTTGACCATGTGACAGAAAGATAGAGGGTCTACAAGTTAGAGTAGCCAGCTTAACAATCTATCAAAATGGAAATTGATATTAAATTTTAGAGAATGTGAGAATTATTCAAATTTTAGTAGTAGTAATATATAATAAAACTAAATAATAAGGATAGAATGAATTTTAAAAAATAAAAAAACTTATGAGGTGATTGAAAAAATTAGAAAGGCATAACTAACACAGATGTATATAAAGTAATAAATTAAATGATTAACTGAAAGCTGCTATTGTTAATGAAGTGAAAAGGGAAATGAAAATAAATGGGTAAAAAAAATAAAGATGAAATTGATTGTTACTGAAAATAAAATATTTAAAAGCTACTGAAATAAAAAATTAAATTTGGCCACATCGCAAATAGATGGAGCGTCCATTTGGCAGGAGGTTAAAATAGCCAATTCAATAACTCTACCAAAATATTAGTGTTTTATTATACATACACACAGACATATACATGTGTGTGTATGTATACGATTAAAGAAAATGGATATCAATTAGATAGATGCAATTGAAATCATAATGGTAGTAAAATAGAATAGAATAAGAGAGTGATAAATGGTTCTTACAAAAAAAAAGGAAAATAATGTAGTTGCTACCTTAAAAAAGAGAATCAAATCGGTAGTCAAAGCGAATATAATAAGGGAATAGAAAGGGAGTAATTGGTTGTTATAAAAAACAACTATATGAAGCTTATTTTTTGTCACAGGTAAAATAAAAAAAAAGGAAATCAATCAATCATGTAGATGAATGGTTCTTATAGCCAACAAATAATAATAATAATAATAATTGTTACAAAAAATAAACCATTATGAAATGGAGATATCACATAAATACAATATTTAGATGTGTAGATATGGTAACAAGAGATGATGTCCAGTAGGCGGAATGTAGATGCATCTAATTTAGCAACCAATTATAGTTAATTGAAGATTATTTTTATTTATTATATGTATGTGTGTGTATGTGTGTCTATACACAAATAAATACATAGATGTGTATATATATATATGAATATGTATATGTATGTGTATAGATGTGTACATATATATATGTATATGTATATGTATGTGTACACACACACGTACATGTATGTATAAATTAAGACAAATGATATTAACACTTCTAAAAAATTGTTGACAAATCTTTCTATGTTAAATTATGATTTAATAGACGAGACTACTATTCACTTCTATTTCCATTTGTTTTTGGCACAAGTATTTACGGGTAATTGTGGGTTTTTTTTAAATTTTCTTTCCAAATTTGTGCTCAACAAAAGGTTTATATACCTTTTATATATGGTGAGATATTTGTTAAGATTGTTGATGATTCTTTGCAATAGTGGTAATTTATACTGTAATTGGAGATGATGTGTCTGATAGTTGGACGCATTTGAGACTCCCCGTTTGATAAAACTGAAATCTGAAGTCTGAAGAATTCATTAAGTGATTAAATTGTTACGTATTAAATCTAATGCATTTGAATGTATATCACATTCAGTGATAAGTAAATAGCTTATCACTTATTTTTGGAAGTAAGTTTTGCCTAGAAAATTCAGTGCTACTTAATTCATTCAGATGTTCTATTTTCGGTTATCAAACAGTCTGAACGTGTTAAGATCTGAATCCATTAAGTTTAAGTGCTGAATTGTGTTATCAAACGGGGCCTAAGTTAACATTTGTTATAGTGATTAGTTTAGATTTTAAATGTCATTATAAAATTCTAGTGAGGAGGGATTAATTGAGATAGAAGACTATGGAGAGTTGGGAGGGAGGTGATTTTGATTAGGAAGACATGAATGGACTTGGCATATCCGGATATGAAAGTGACACAAATATTTTCTTTCAAGGAACTTAATATAACTGGTTGGTGTTTCCAAATACGGCACTATCATTTGCCATGTGTATGAGTTTGTATCTTTCTGTGTTTATAACTCTCTCTCCGCGTTGGGGTCGATCGTCAACCCACTCTTCCGGTCACCCCCAACTTCCATCCACGTAATCAAACCGCAACCCCTTTTTTTTATAGTCATCCGCCCCAAGTTTTCTTTTCTACTCGCCTTCGCGACCCTTCCTTCCATCATCTATCCTTCCTCTTTATCTTGCAGCTCTCTGTTTTTCGTCGTGCTGCAATAAATTATAACCTTTTTCAATGGCAAGTGCTAACTAGCAAGGAGCTGAAAACCAGTTACAAATAACAGGTTGCAACTGCAGTCTTAGTATGATAGGAGGATGAGAAGTGAGTTTACGCAACAGCAAGAAGAACAAGAAGAATAGATCGCAGATCGGAGCCATGGTATTCTCCTATTTCGCCCCTCCTTTCTTCCGGAATTTCATTCCCTCTAACGCTATGCACCACCGCTCTTGCCCTCTTATCGGCGCCAACCACACGTCCGCCCGGTTCTGTTCCCGATAAATTAAACCCCTTCCTTCCTCACCTCTCTTTCCTTTCAATACATTCTGCTCAGAAATCAAAATTTTTCTCTCTTTCACACCTCTCATACATACACATCATCGATTATTTTAGACGGGCAAACAAATTTAGGATTCTTCTTATCAGAGGCCATAGAGACAGTTTAATTATACCATGGAGCCCAGCACAGCTAAACCCAGCTTCTTGAGAAACATTCTGCTGCGCCTCTTCTTGTTCTGCGTATTTATACTTGGCGTCCGCTTTGCTTACGTCGTCACTATTCGAGGCGAGTCATGTGACCTTGGCGACTTTTGCTTCTTCTCTCTGCCCGATCATTTTAACAGCATCATCTCGGGCGCCGGCCAGCTCGCCGCCAAGTCCTCCTCCTCCGCCGTCATCGCCGTCACAAAATCGGCTCCTGCCAAGCCCCACAAACTACCCGATCTCTGGGCCACCGGGGGTTTCCAAAAGGCCGCAAAATTTTTCTCCTCCGTGTTTCAAGATCTCAGTTCCGAGGGATTCCTGACCCCTAATTCCAAGGCCCTCTGCGTCGAGACGCCAACCGGTGCCGATGTTTTCGCTTTAAAAGAGATCGGCGTTGTCGACTCGATTGGGATTTTCAAGAAGGCTTTCAAGCCCTTGGTGATTTCCGGTCAGGCGATCAAGCAGCCGTTTGGGAATGACAGGTTTGACTTTATATTCTCCGGCGCTGGAATGATTGAGAAGTCTCCAAAGCCAGCCGATTTTGCGGCGGAGGTTTGCAGGACACTGAAGCCCCAGGGGTTTTTCGTGGCTCACACTCGTTCAAGAGATACTTATAGTCATAGTTCATTCCTTGATTTATTTAATTGCTGTAAATTGGTAAAGTTTAGGGACATTGATGGGTTTGATTCCAAGTTGCCCTTCATTCGTGAAATTGTTATGCAAAAGCATTTAAGTAAAAACGTGGAACAAATTCTTGGCCTTGGGGTTCAGGACACCGGTGGCAATTCAGCTAATAAATGCTTTGTGCCGGGTTACAAGCAACAACTGATCCGGAAAGCAGAGCCTTTGATTGTAGAAGAACCAAAGAAACCTTGGATTACATTGAAGAAGAACATACAGAACGTTAAGTACTTGCCGTCAATGGTCGATATTAGCTTTAAGCACAGATACGTGTATGTGGATGTTGGCTCTAGGAGCTACGGTTCAAGTATCGTCAGCTGGTTTAAAAAGCAATATCCAAAGCAGAATAAAACCTTTGAGATTTACGCCATTGAGGCCGACAAGCATTTTCACGGGGACTACAAGAACAGAAAGGGGGTCAAGTTGTTGCCCTATGCTGCTTGGGTGAAGAATGAGACGCTGTTTTTCGAGATTAATCAACACCCCATTGATGAAGACGTAGTGAAAGGGAGAGGGATGGGACGAATTCAACCTGTTCAGTCGTCAAGTGGTGTTTCTGATGGTAATGTGGATGAGATTCAGGGATTTGATTTTGCGGCATGGTTGAAGGATACTGTGTCAGAGAGGGACTTTGTAGTGATGAAGATGGATGTTGAAGGGACCGAATTCAATTTGATTCCAAGATTGATCGAGACTGGAGCTATTTGCTTAATTGATGAGGTGTTTCTCGAATGCCATTACAACAGGTGGCAGAAATGTTGCCCTGGCGAAAGGTCTTCCAAATATGAGAAGACATATGGTCAGTGTTTGGAGCTTTTTACTTCACTTAGAGAGAGCGGAGTTCTTGTCCATCAATGGTGGTGACCGGTAAAATGCCCTTGCAATCCTTTGTGACTTTATTTTTTTACTCACACTCAGTTATCAATCAAGTGCGCCGTTTAGATCTGATTTTTCTGCAAATGAAGATTTGTAGAAGCTCTGTTATAGTTGTTGTCATGTATTCCATTTTCACTTGTACTTATGGTAGTTGAAAGAAAAGTACAAATATATTATGCATTGATTGGCTTCAGCGGTGCTGTGGTTCATCTCTTTTTCCGAGATATTACTGTTGCTTGTGAAATTCCCCTACAGAATTCCGGTTCCTTGTTATCGTACTTTATGATTGAAGACCTCAGCTTCTCGTCTTTGCCTCGTTCTTTTTGATCCCGGACTCCTACACTTCCTGCTAATTGGTTGTGTTACATATTCAAGGGTCCTGTTGTTTCTGTGAGGGAATCTTAACCTTTTGGTGGTAAGTTTTACATTTTCAAGCTAAGAAGATGGATGTTCTGAACTGGAAATTTTGACCTAATGATTAACGTTTTTGCTAAGAAAAGATGCATATTCAAGGGTCCTGTTGTTTCTGTGAGGGTATCCAAAGATCTTGAATTAGTTTTCCTGTAAGTAATCTTGTACTCCAATCTCTTCAAACAAAACTTGAAATGTCACAGAGAATATCCTTTCTGCTATTCTATGTACTGTCTGAAGCTGTGGATGTTTTCCGCGAGGGGTTGGAGTGGTGTTAGACTTATAGGTGTCAAAATGGGTCATTTGGGTAGATTTGGATAAATTATAATTGGGTAATGGGTATAATTGAATCAACCCATTTATACCTATTTAATAAATGGGTATGGGTATAACCAACTACCCATTTATGACTCGTTTGAAATATTATTTATTTTTTAAAAGATTTTTTGCATGGTGTTTGATAATAAATAATGACATTTTATTGTTATTACATTGATAAAAAATTCAAATTTATTCTCTTTATCACTCACTAAAATTTTGAATAAAATGTGCATTTATTTTTAAATGGGTTAAATGGATGAGTCAAGTCAACCTACTACCCATCAATTAAATGGGTATAAATGTATATCCATCTAAAATTAATGGATTGATTTGGGTGAATTATTAATGGGTTGGATTTGGATGAACCAATATAAATGTGTTGTGATTGACACCTTTACCCCTCGTTTGGTACGTTGGAAAGGCCTAGAATGGAAAGGCCTTTCCAATTTCTTCATTTCATCATAGTGTTTGGTACGGATATCTTTTTTGTTGGAAAGGCCTTTCCCTGAAACCTATTCCAACCTAGTTTGCACCCTAGAATTCCATTGAACTACTCAAAAAAATCGGAGGATAAAAAGCCAATTCCACTCTATCCAGGAAATAACTAAATTATAGAGTCAATATTACCCTCCCATATTTTATATCTCTATTTCTTCTAGAATGTATTTATCTTTCTATATATCATACAACTATTCTCTTGCTATCGTTTGTCTATTTTTCTTTCTTTTACTTTAAAATAAAATATTCAATTGACATTTTAAAAATATTTTTATTTAAAATATTTGATTATATGATAGCTATTTGTTAACTCAAAACCAATAACATCTTTGCCAAAATACGATGAATTTATTGGCCCATTATGAATTTAAAAATTTAAAAAAAAAAAACCCACTAAGATCATCTACTAAGCAAATTACAATTTCCTATTTACAAATAGTGGTCTTAAAATTTTGAAAAATCAAGAGTAGATGATTTAACATGCATGAAAAATATATGGGAAAATTTTAATTCAACATGACACGATTTGGTAAATTTAATTTAGTTACAACTAGCATTGTATTGCAATGATGTATTACGGTTAGTATTCATATATTAGGGTAATGTGTATTTTATATAAAGAATGTAATATATATATATACTTAATAAATTATTGTGATTTTATACTATGGTTAAAAGTTCTTTATTAATTAATAATTCATTTGTCTCTAAATCAATATATATATATATATAGAATGTTATAGTTTAGGGGCAATTAAGTCAATATAGTAATTTTTCCATTCCATTCGACTTGAATATGATTATACGGACATGAGAAAGGAATTAACATTCCATTTTAGGGTTCAAACACTAAAGTGATAAACATTTATCCATTAAAAAGAATTTTAGTGTGGAAAGGTTTTCCTTTATAATTAATGATTCAAACGAGGGGTTAGTGTTAGTCCTCCTTTTCTTGGAGCGCACTCTTCATTTCAGATGAATTGCTGTTTCAAAAATTCTCCTGCTGAGCAAACACTTTTGGATGGCAATTGTATTTTACCCTTCTGCTGACGTTCCATGTTTGATTTGCCGGTTCCATTTTTTTTTTTTTTTGGGTTGTATTGTTTAATTTAATATTGGAGGACCAGCGATTTGGAATATAAGTTGCTTTAGAGAGGGGATGACCAGGGAGTTCAAGTGCTCTCTTGGTTTGTGGTTCGTTGTCTAGAATGTTTCATTTCCTTCCAGCTGTCTGTGTGCTTAAAAGAAACCGGATTTCTCACTGGAAATTTTGTAGGAGGTTTGACGTGTTATTGCAGGGATTAAAGCTCTACTTTACATTTGTTGAATATAGTGTGTTTATATTGGAAAATTGTTCAAAACATCTCTGACATTTTATCAAATAAATTTTTTCCTCGTTTACTTTTAGAATATTAACTTTATGTCGTAAAATTGGGTTCTGGTTTAAATTTCTGACCACTTTTTATTCTAAAACTATCATGTGATCTGCATGTAAAAATGTAAGATCTCATTTTCTAGTGACAAAAATAAATCGATAGACTGGATCCTGTCTCTTTTTCCTTTTTCTAGGAAAAATAAATATTCGGGCCAAATTCTACTTCTTTTTAGAAAAGAAAATAAATATAGATTGGGTCATTTGTTAAACTATAAATGAGATCTGACTTTTGACTTTAAAAAGAAAAAATGATTATGCGAGTCAAGTTTTATTGACTTGATTTTGTAGGGAGCATAAAATCATCATTTAAGCAACGAAGAATGAAAAAATTCATCAGCTCAGACCCTAAAGTCACATGAGCCAATCTTTGACAGCATGTGGACTGCAGTAGTAAAGAGTTAAATTAAATGAAGGTGTATGTAAAGCATACATTTTTTTTTCTTATGTAAAATATGTTTTTAAGTTTAAGTTATACTCAAATTTAACAATAAAAATCACTTTACCAATTTTGTTTTAAAAATGGGCAGAGCTTATACTTGGATTAATATCCATATTTTTAACACTCTTACAAAAAATTCTTGAAGATGAGAGAGGTTGGGGGGAGGGTGGAATTGTACATCTTCAACAACACGTGGCTCTGCCATTGGCTGTTTGTGAAGTGTGTTTGGTTCGTAGATTATTTGGGCTTATAATTTTGATTGAGGATTAGTTTATTAACCTTCATTTGGTATTGTGGATAAATACCATGTCATCTTGAGATAATGGACTTTGGATTCAAAATTGTGGAGTTAAAATTGTGAGTGAAAAAAACTTGGATAAATAATATTAGTCCAAATCACAAAGCGTCCTTGAGAAGTTGTCGTGGTAAGCTACATTCTGGAAGCTGTTCGTTTGATTTTAGTTTCATGGTGGAAGATAGAAAGGTGCAGAGCCCTATGGTCTAACTCCCATCATTACTCCGCCTAAAGAAGAGATTACGGACCCGCGCCCCGTCCTTTCTTCTGATTCATTCATTTGACTTGATTCGACCAGATTTCCGTCATTCACGATTGGTGCTGTATTTCCGGGTCGATCACTTAGGAGTCGCCTCATGTTATCGTTTTTGGTGACTTGAACTCCTTTTTTTACTTTTTTGCACCCTCCCCTCCACCCTTTTTGGGTCAAAACCTGATTTACGCATTTGCAGAACATGCATTTGGAACATTTGGAGTAAGAGCAGCAGAATATTTTGATTTGAGGTGACAGACCTTTTCCGGCAATTCAGTTGTCCAGATAAAATACTCCTAAAGAGGTTGCGCGAGATACTAACAAGTTGTAGTTAGTTTCAGTAACGTCAAATTTTATAAAATCTTAATGGACCTTCTTATCTGTATGGGGATTTTTTTTTTGGGTGGGTTGGGGGGGAGGAGGTTGACGATGGGGTTGTTAATACTGTGGTCAATGATGTTGGCGTTTTAATTAAAGTCTTTAATACTCGACAACACTCTTGAGATGGGACTACAAAACTTCAGCGTTGATGATGCGCTTTTGGCCTTTTGTTGCATTATTCAGTATTTCAGAAAAACCTTTTCTCGTTTTTAATTCACTCTCTCTCTCTTCCCCTTTCTGCCCATTTCCTTGTCTTATTGACTAGTTCTTCTATAAATATATAGTACCAAACTCACCAAAAATAGGAGGTTGATCTTGCCCGAACGAGTTGCTCATTTTCTAATTTACAGCATAATTTAGTTAAAGGTTCAGTATAACCACTGGGGTGGGGTTGAAGGAAGCACCTTTGGAGTTCTTCCCGCGGCTAATTTTAGGGTTCAAATCTTAAAGTCGTGGGGAGGAGTGGGAGATTCATCATGAAAATGTAAATCGCACTACTGTGCTGTATAATTAACACGATTTTGGCATGGAAAATTATTAAAAATTCTAGTCCGTCGTGTTTTCATCAAGTTGCTTCTGACCCACTAATTGTAGAGTGCCTAAGCCGCGGGATCAGTACTGGAGCTTCAAAAGGTCAATATTGTGATTGATTTTAATTTTTTTTTTTGGGAGGTTAAAAAGATTAATATTATTCATGATTCTCGTTAATATTCGATCAAAGCAGTTGAATTTTAGACACATGGACAAGAATAGTAGAAGAAAGATTAGGCAACTATTAGCAGTAGAATAGATATTAGCGATAAGAGCTCAGAAAAATAGGAGAAAAAGAAGGGAGGGGGGAGAGAGAGAAATGGGAGAGTTAGAGGGAGAGACAGAGATTGTTCCCGGATAAGAGACGTGGGATCGAGGGTAGATATGCCAATTTGGGGATGAATGAATGTGTCTCACATCCCATGGCCGCATCGTCAGCAAAAGCACCCTTCCTTCTGACCTTATTGTCGATCTGAAGGAGAGCCTGTTGATAATTGAAAAATATTCTTCTAAAATAGTAATATGTTTGTTATGTTGTATGCATCTCAACAAACATGAATGGGGTTCATCAAAGGACAGAGTCTGTGATTGGCCCCTTTCGTTGTTCGTCTTCGTCCAAAAATACATAACAACATGAAAGCCCGTACATTATATCAACCTCCATCTATCACAGGTAGCATTGAAGTTAGTGTTTGAAATTTCGCTCCCTTCGCCCCTTCATGCACCCATACCATCGATTCACAGGTAGCATGTTATGACTTTAATTTGTTTTCTTGGTCCTGTGTTTATATGCTTTTGTGGGTTTTGACTAGAGAAATGCATTTTGTTTGGGTCTTAATTTCAAGGCCATCTCTGAAGGAAGGCAGTCATGGGTGCATGTTGTTCGTGCCAACGAATTGAAAGGTTTGAAGGTTTCTATGTTGAGGACGAGGTGGTAGAGAAATCGATCGAAGACGAGGATCTTTATGTAAGAAGAGGCGATCATGGCGCTCGTGTGAGGCTGCAAGGATCCTCCAAGTACGTATCTACGTTTATTCAACAAGGCAAGAAGGGAACCAACCAAGATGCCATGACAGTTTGGGAGGTTTGATCCCCTTTCTTTTCTTTTTCTTTTTCCTCTTTTGATGTTGATTTCAGAATACATGTCTATCCCGTTGACAATTGAAATCGATGTACGATCATGCAAACCTCTGTGCATGGTTAAAAGGTTGTCTCTTAAACGGGAATGCCCCAAATTCCTATCCCCTACCAGGCAAATTATGATTCCCATTTTTCCTGTTCTTTTGCATTTCTTCACGTGGTTTCTCCACCTTGACCATTTCTTATCCCATTTCTCAAGTGTCCATTTGCCAACAACTTGTTCTAGCTTCAAAACCTTCTCATGTTTTAACAAATGTGCAGAGTTTTTATTTTTCTTGTTTTAGCCTTCATTTCTTTACGGGATGCAACTCCCAAAGATAATCGAGTAGTTTTGTATTTCTACCATGATCTTTGCAAAGTACATTGTCCGATGACACTAGAGTTATTTTCGTTGAAGCCCTTTTGTGTTCTAGAAGACTGGGGGACGAAATGTTAATGTCTTGTTATCTGCAGAACTTCACAGGAGAGAGGGACATGTTCTTTTGTGGTGTCTTTGACGGGCATGGTCCATCCGGCCACACGGTGGCACGTTATGTGCGTGATCTCTTGCCCTCTAAACTTTCATCATCATCACCACCATCTAAGGGTTTTAATATCAGTGCAAGCAGTGCCGTTGCTGATGCTGGTGATGAAAACGCTGGCAATTTTCATGATGGTAGCAGTCATGACGGTGACAAGTCGCAGAATCAATTCTATTCTTCATGGAAAGCTCGTATATTGAAGTCCTTCAAGGAAATGGATGAAGAACTTGAAGGTGATGCAGGTATTGAGAGCTACTGCAGTGGTACGACTGCAGTGACAGTGATTAAACAGGTGCAATTATATAAGTACATTGCCCCATGAATTCTAAAAGTAATTATAAAAGTCTCCTTGGTACGTGTTTCTTATGTTTTTCTATTCTCAACTCTTTCAGAGAGAGCACCTGATTATTGCCAACTTGGGAGACTCTCGAGCTGTTATGTGTACCAGAGATGACCAAGATCTGCTTGTTGCTGAGCAACTAACGGTTGATTTGAAACCAAACCTACCATGTGCGTCTCTCCTTCCAACAGAAGAAGAACAATAGGAAATTAAAAAGAAAAGAAAATGGGGGACCCCTGGATATCTAATGTTGTAAATTTTTTTTTTTTAAACAGCTTCTTTCTCAGTGTTAGCTCTAATGATGATCTATTATAACTCTAGGTGAAGCTGAACGGATCAGAAGTTGCCGAGGCAGAGTCATGGCGATGGATGGAGAACCAAATGTGTACAGGATATGGATGCCTGATGAAGATTGCCCGGGTCTTGCCATGGCAAGGGCATTTGGAGATTTTTGCTTAAAAGATTTCGGCCTCATTTCAACCCCGGAAGTATTTTACAGAAAGCTCACAGAAAGAGATGAATTTGTGGTCTTAGCAACAGACGGGGTAAGGTCTCAAAGCCAAATTACCAAAAGTCCTTAACCTGCCAATGACCTTGCTGAACCCTCAGAGCCCAAAAAAAAAAAAAGAAAGAGGAGAGAGAGGGGGGAGGGGTGGAGGGTATGGCGATCCTATATAACCCACATTACTAAACTTGTTGCATCTCTTTTTCCAGATATGGGATGTTTTATCAAACAACGAGGTGGTAAGAATAGTTGCTTCTGCAAGGAAGCGATCCACGGCAGCCAGGCTGCTGGTAGATCGTGCCATTCGGGCGTGGAGATATAAATATCCATGTGCCAAGATGGATGACTGTGCAGTCATCTGCCTGTTCTTGAAGCGCCAGCGCCCCTTGCTAACCAAATCCCTGTCAGAAGTGACTGAACTCAGCTTAAACTATACAGAGCTCGGTCCTGGATCCCATAATTATGCACCAAGCACGCGAAGTGACGATGGCCTGGACACCGTTTTAAACTGTCAAGTTAAAGAAAAGCCAACCCCCAGTGATGTTCAGCCCGCTAAAGGTGAGCAATTGGCGGATTCTTCAGGGAGCTCATCTCGTGGGGAAACCCTCATTAGAAATCGAAGACATCCAACAGGGGACCTAGAAAAAGTTGAAGAATCAGTATCATAGATCACCTCAGACGCCACATGAATCTGCTGCTCTCAAACAATTCTGTAGGAGAGCCCAAGGGACCCCCCCCCCCTCTCTTCTCTCAACCCCAAAAAAAAAGAAAAAAAAAGAAAAAAAAAGAGAGAGTTAGCAATTGAAATCATCATAACGATTCATAGGTTCTGAGAAGAATTGTGATATAATATGGACAGAGGTGGACCAATTAGGATTCGTTCCATTATCATACATATAACCGTATCTGTATATCCTTTTCCTCGTCAGTTACAGCCTCCATCCATTGTACTCTTTGTACTTACCTTGGACTCTCGGACCTCCTAACCAAAGAGCACCTTTTGTTTGTACTTACTTATGTGCCGTCTTTCTAGTGGAATCAATATCATGCTTTTATTCGTACATGCAATTATTTAAACGTAGATTTAGCGCTACAACTCACTCCACTCGTTTGAAATTGAACGGAATGCCTTTTCCACCCCTCCTCCTCCTTTTTTTTTTTTCCCTCTCTCTCTTCTCTTTTTCTTTTTTTTTTTTTTTGGGTGTTTTTTCAGAATGTGAACGCGTTTTTGGAGCTACCAGAAAGGCTTCGAATCTAATGAGACTAGGACATATCCGTAAATTTTGGGAAAAAACAGTGCATGATATTCCTCCTGAAAGGTTTTGGAGTTCCATGACGTCTCACAGTTAGATCTTGCTTTCAATTTGCAGCCACTAATCATCAGTGGACTCCCCAAAGGAAGTCCAATCCAGTACCGGAGGAACAAAAACACAAGTGCCAGAAGAAACCAGATTTTTTAAAAAAAAGAAAAAGAAAAAGAAAAAAAAGCCAACAAAATCACAGGAACTGGTACCCTGACTCGACCAAAATTGAAATCTGCCACCAGCATTTCCATAAAGCTCATTTTATGTCTTCAAACCCTCTCAATCCTAACATTCCAGGAAAAACAAATGACTAGTAGTATGATATCTAGTCTTCATGGTCCCAGAGGTCCGCCACGCTCTTATATGGTCCATCAGTCTTGTTCACGAACAGATTTTCGCCATCCAAAACTCGCTTCTGCAATCATAAAGGCAGATCCGGGTAAAGTTTTCCTCTCTTTCCATTTCATTTCAACAAAGATGATAGGCAGTCACTAAACCATTTATGGCACTTCCATGCAACACGTTTACTCCTCAAGCTCTAGCCCTGCAATTTCCCTTGATTGCCAATTTTCGTGCTCAAACTTTCCAAGTTCAAAGCTATCGCAGCTAAAACTCCAAATTACGCATTTGTCATCAGGACCCTAATAATATTACTGCTATCATTTTTCTGGTGAGGAGGGAAGATCATACCTGACCCGGAACACGGCAAAGAGCTTGGAAGTCCTGCTCAGGAATTTCCCATTCAAATACCCTTATGTTCTCTTTAATCGTGTTAAGGTGGGTCGATTTGGGGATGGCACTAGTCCCTCTCTGGATTGCCCACCTCAAAAGCACCTGCGCGGGGCTCTTATTTAGCTTCCGTGCTGCTTTCTCTACTATAGGATCATGGATAAGATCTCCGCCGTGTTCTTGTGAACCCAGGGGTGAGTATGCCTGACATTTATACAAGATTCTCATCAGCTTGAGACGATTAGCAGCCTTAGCTAACACTTAAAATCCAAATGAACCTGCAGAATCTCCATTACAAAACGCTAACTAAAAGCTCTCTCCTACTTCCAAATTTTTCCTAACTTCAAGCCAAGTTTTGAGTTTTTACTCTTCCTATTCATTTCCTAAAAAGAACCCCAACAAGCTGTGATGATCATAAGTCACTCGGTATAACCAATACCTTGAGCGAAAATCAGAAAAGGAACAGATTTTCTAATCCTTACAGTGACGTGGATGCCGCTCTTCTTGCAAGCCTCTATCATTTTATCATTCCTCCATCCAGGGTGCATCTCCATCTGAACTTCATAGACAAATAGGATACTGTTCAATTACTTGAGCATAACAACTACATCACACACACACACAGAGGCAGAGGCACTTACATGCAGACACTAGAAGAGGGCTATTCTTCTACCAAAATCCAAGGATGCCCAGAAACCCTGGTTACCTGGCATACAGACGGCATGGTTTGAGCAAGGCCTAGTAGCTTGTTGAGTTTTTGGAGGGTGAAGTTACAAACTCCAATGTCTCTCACAAGATTGTCCTTCACAAGCTTCTCCATTTCCCTCCAAACCCCTTCCATGTCAAAATCCATGACATCCCCCGCTTTGGGAGGCCTGCTTGCACCCTCTTTCAGATGGAATGGCCAATGGATCTTTAGTGAAATGATATGAAGGAGTGTTCGATTGGAAAAGTTCATTCACTGTTTTGAATATAAACCCAAGAGCTATAATACCCGAAACTTACCAGGTAAAGATCAAGGTAGTCAAGCTGCAACTCGCGAAGTGACTTCTGCAATGCAGGACGGACTCTTTCAGGGGACAAATCAGCGCACCTACAAGAGATGCCAATACAGGAGCTTTAGCTCTGTTGATTGCCAATACACCAAGGAGCACGAAAAATTAATCCTAATTTTACCATAACTTAGACGTCACAAACAAAGATTTCCTATCAACTCCCGCATGTATGGCTCTTTTGATTGCCCGCCCAACCTAAACAAAGACAGAGAATCAGACAGCCAACCAGCTAGACATGTGGAATTACTGAACACGGCTCTACTGATCCCGTTCCAGTTTCCAGCTTTTATATTTTGGATGGCACGTAACGAAAATGCATGGCAACGATAAAGATGTTTCATGGAAGTCAAATTGAAATAATTAGAAATGCCATCATCTGGGGCTGTGTTCGTTTCATTGTTGGGACTATTACTCCTAGTTGATATTTGGTGCTGTGAAGCAGACCTCAAAGAGAGGAATGGCTCAGGCCACAATCACCCCACATGAAGAGAGGATGCAATCCTTTAAGCTCTTGAGCGGCCACGCCATACCTGCCGTGGGTCTAGGAACCTGGAAATCTACCTCTCCCCAAGCTGAGCACTCTGTTTACTCCGCCATTGTTGTGGTACGATTACAATTGCAATTTATCTATTCAGCTCTTCATTCTCTTCTGCTGATAAACAGAGAGAAATTTGATCAAATTGAGTGACCCCAAACATTATCAGACTTCTTTAAATTTGGTTACTCATCGTCACGTAAAAAAAAAAAAAAAATAGCACTCCATTGTTTTGCTTACTGTGATTCCGCTGCTTCTTGCTGGGTTGCGTTTTAAGTTTTAAGATTTCCCAAGTTGGAGTTTTTATCATCATGTTTCGTCACTTACTCGCCTTACTTCTCCGACCGAATAGAAGGAGTACGTATCCTACCCTTCATCATTTCCGTTTTAAAGGTCTGATAATGTTTGGTCGTCAACTACAATTTGCGCCGTCGCATCAAATTTCTCTCTGTTTATCACGTCTCGGTTCCTTCAAAAGATAACCGTGATTTAGCTCCTGTTGACCGTTGTATGGGTGCAATGGCTGCTCCTGGTATTGCTTCATCATGTCTTCGGAATCGACTCTCACTGCTCTTTTCTAAAAGTCGATTTTGTAAAATTAATTTTTAAAAATCAAAATTTTTAGAATAAATCATGTATTGTTATTTGCAGTTAAAGAAGCCATTTCAATAAATGCATCGGTGCTCTCGAAAAAAGTTATAAAAAAACCGATTTTGAAAAAAAGAAAAACAGAACCACATTACCCTTATATGCTACGTATAAAAGAAAGCTGATTTTGAAACAAAAAAAAAAAAAGGGACCACATTACCCTTATATGCTACATAAATTAATTTTTGTACTAATTAAATAATTATTGATTTAATTAATTAATTTTCTTATGAAGATTAACTGATGGATGAGAAAACCAAAGTACACATAGATGAATTTTAAAATGAAATGAGAAAAGAAAGAAAATAGAATGACTACAAAGGACATACTGATGAATCCAGAACTAAAATGAGAAAAGAAAGACCATAAAAATTGTCTAATCTCAGGTGATTTAGCAATCATATAGAAATTTAAAAGGTAAATTTGTCTACATGAAAAAGTAAGTCAAAATAAAAATCCAAATCCAAAAGCACATGAAACCTGTTTCTGATTTTCAGTTTTTCTTTTGGGCCAAAAAAATCTAAAATCAAGTTTTTAAAATCAATTGAGAACAAAATAAAATAGTTTTTCAAAAATCAAAAGCTAAAATCAGGTTTCAAAAATTAGTTGAGAACATGCCTGGTGTGTATAAAGAAAATCTTATATTAACCGACATCACCATGGCTAAGCGACAAAAACAAACTAAAAATAATTCACCCTCCTTGATTTTTTGAGATTTCCATATTTGTATCTATAATTTATTAATATCTATCACTTAGTAATATGGATATATAGAATTATTTTTTGTGGGTGAACTCTATATATAAATAGATAATTATTCGATAGCAGCCCATAATTATCAATGGTAGTTACTACTAAAAAAAAAAATTACTAAATGAGTTAAAAATAAAATAATAAGATACACATATTACTCACATGCCCATTCTTTAATGAAATTATATCAAGGATAGTTGAGAAAAAATAAAAGAAGTGACGTGATAAAAATTTGACGACACCAAAAGTCCACTCTTCTTCACACACACACATTATTGTTTTTACTTCCTCTTTCCTCTTTTCTTTTTATTTTTTAGTTTTCATTAACCGACTGATTATGATCAGGATTGTTGCTGAAGGGCCTCATTGATTATTAAGGGGAAGATGCATTCCCCCTTTTTAGTTTTTTTTTTTTTTTTTTTGGGGCATGTGCACACCATGCATGATGACAGCGACAGAACCTCAACTAATCTGGAGTCGAGTCGGATCAGACCCTCGTCTTTTCATTTACAACATTCGAACTCGGTACGACAAGTTGGACGGAACCCGGATTGGGCTTAGATAACACAGCCTAAGATTGGACCATTAATTTTCCAGGGCTTGTAGATATTCATTGTTGGGCTCAATAGCCCAATGCACTGAAGCACAAAATACAAAAATCTTCTCCCTTGCTTAGTACATGATAGATAGCGTAAAGTGGACAACTTGTGGCCACAGATAGAGACGTTGTAAGAGTCAGGTGAAGGACCAAAAAGAGCCACAAAGTGGATGATGTTTGGTTGGGTGGGAGTGGCCCATTAGATATGTACAGCACAATGAATGGGTTCTTAGGGGTCCATGAAGTCGCTACTGCTAAGCAACCTCCCATTTTGCTCAGGAAAAGGTCCTGGATGATGAGTCCGACCACTCGTGCCTGTCAATCTTACGAAAACGTGAAGTTACAGAAATGTCAGGACCAAAATGGACCCGGTGGTTTATTGGGCCAATACTCTACATCCGTCCTTGGATCCTATTATTAAACGCTCCCTTTCAACTTTTTATTTTATTTTCTTCTGCAGCAACTAGCCTAGAATAGTACTAGTGTTTGTTTGCAGCAAAAGTACAAGAAAGTGAAGGAAAGTTGTTATTTTTTCTTTCATGCATATTTGATTTACAGAAATATTAAATTTTTTTTTCTAATTTCTTGCACTTTCCTGCATTTTGTATTCTGCAAAATTGATAAGATTTTAAAGAAAAATAGTTAGTTACTCACACAAGTTTCAATAACTGCTGCCAACTGTCATTAACTTGCTATATTTTCTCAATATTCTTCTTAGTAACCAAATGTATATGAGAAACATATTTTCATTTTTCTTTACCTCACTTTCTCATATGACTTTCCTCCGCTTTGAGTCTCACTCGACTCTAAATCACGAATCTGCTTTTGTGCAACAGTCAGTCAAATAAGAGTAGTCATTTTCCCGTTTCCTTTTTAGTAATTTGTTAGCATCTCACTTAAATTTGAAGAACGAATCCAAATATTTGCAATTTGTCAAACGGGTGTTGCCTAGTTTGGAGAGCACTCTGCACTATTCTTCCATGCCCAAAAATGGAAAAAGAAGAGAAACCAGAAAAAAGGAGAGAAAAAGGCACTGAATCATCCCTTTTTTATTCTTTTACCTTTCAGTTACTACTCCATGGTCCATAAACAAATGGAAAGAAGAGAAAAGATACTGGAATTTTTTTATAAGATTCTTTCGTCCTAAGAGAGAAATGAAACGAAGTGAGGATTGTTTTACCTTTTCTTCCTTGTTCTTCAGGAGCTTTTGGAGAGAAACAGAGAAAGCTAAACAATGTGATCGTTTACTAGATGTGATCGTTTACAACGCTAAACAACTCACGTTTTGACCCTTTTTTTTTTTATTTCCCAATGGAAGATGACAAAAACTTTGAATGCAAAAGGCTCAAAATGTTAAAGCCCTTGTACTATGATTTTGCCGTAAAGGAAAAAGGCAAGAAGGTGCTGGCAATGAAATGATGCCGCTGAATATGCGCTGTGTCTTCCTGATGAGTTCGCAGAACCAATAATTATAACAGCACACTTCGCATTGTAAAGAGTACGCCTAGCTCTTCAACCCAAATGTCTTTTTTTTTTTTTTCTTTTCCAAGTGTTCATTGATTATTTGATTTAAAAAAAAAAAGGCTCCCTAACAAGATTGAATGATTTGTATTGTATTCTCGGGATGATGAATGAAAATACAATACAGGATGCGACAATTCCTTCTCTGCACCCAAGAAAGGTGATAGAGAGGAGAAAATCCGATCAGAACATCTGAAGACGAAGGAAAAATGGCTCTCCAAAGTTTTTTTTTATGTATGGTGACCCCACAGCCCTTCTTTTTTGAAACACGGATCCAAAACCTTCCAAAACGCAACCCAGGCAGCAGTCTCGGTACAGTAGACTGCTACCATTCTCACCCATACCACTTGTTTTTACAGTTCCCAAAAAAGCACACGCATTATTAGAAGAAAAAAGAAAGAAAAAGCAAAGGGCATGCAGGCAGGGGCTGAATGAAAACGAGTAACCAAGTCCCCCACCCACATTCACTCCCCACAGTTTTTGCCTTGTATATCGTTTCTCATTCAGACCCCATCTTGTACCAAGAAAGAAAGTAGTACAATATACTTCCCTCTCTCCTCTGCATCATCATTCGTCAGACACACGCATGCATACGCTTCCTATATATATATATATATATATTCACATACACACACACATGTAAAAAATTATTCACTCAGGACATATATATTATTATTATTAGTACAGAGTAAAAGGTTCATTAATTGACATATTCATCGTACGACGGACATGCTAAATCTTGAATTACTAGCACTATTAGATATATCATTAGGTTCACAAGCATTCTACTACTAGATAATAATCAAAATCCCTTCAAACCCACAAAACCCCTATCCCAAAAAAAAAAAAAAAAAAAAAAGGACAAGTAATTAGCTGTGGCTTTATTTGGGCTTCAGTTAATTAGGCGGACGCCGGTTTGCGAACTATGTACCGATAAGCCGCAACCTTCCTCTTCCGGGAGGCAGTGTTATCCACCAAAAGCACCAATTGTCCTGCTTCTCTCGACGTGTAGCAGTTGCGAATCGCTTCCTGGTTGCTTCCATTACTCATCCTTCTGGTCTTCTCCACGGCAATTGAATAGCTGCCCTCCCCGCTCGGCACGAACTCCGCACCGTATTCCACTTCCCAACCTCCGACCACCAGGTCCCATGATATGGTTGCCCCTTCCTGTTGTGCACGCATTTTTTTTCCATGCAACCAAAGCAAAGCCGAATACCCATTTTTAATCATTATGATTATCCAACAACAACGACAACAAAAATGAAATACGACTAAACACCCCTTCCTCCCCCCCCAAAAAGAAAACACAAAAATTTTGAACTTATTTGGATTGTAATTTTCCATCGAAAAATATTTACGTTTTTTCGTGATCACATTTTCAAATTACCTCACATACGTTACATCGCTACGGTATATTTTTCTATAAAAAATTCAGAAACAGCAATCCAGACCGGCACCATTATCTACTTCTTGCAAAACATGCATGCGCGCCCATCTCAAAAGCTTGACAATGGCATACAAAAAGGGGAGGGGGAGGGGGTGGTTGTGGGTTGTGGGTAACGTGGACCAGTAGTAAATAAAATAATCATGGATGGGAGGTTAACGTGAAATTGACAAAAGTACCCAAGTGCGTAGATGAAGCACAAAAATTAACCAACCTCGATTCCCTCAATTTGGATATTGACTTTCTCTCCCCCTTTCACAGTGAACTCGGATGCCGGTTTCGGTGGACCGCCATGCACGTCCTCCGGTCGACTAAGTCCGCCGTACTGGACCGGCACATTCTCGGGCCTTATAAATCTGAGACCCACAAAGTTATTGGATTACCACCAGTATTTACCATTAATAACAAGAACCACACATAGCAGTCGAATTTTCCCTCCAAACACTTGGAAAATTTAGGAAAAAAAAAAAGTAGCAGATTTTTTACTAGAACACCAAAACGAAACAAATAGAAGTAATTCCCATTAACTCAGGTAATCGATTGACAATCAGAAAAGAAGTCACATGACACATGTATATTAAGCCCACAAAAACACATAAAATGTGGAAGCGTACGAAACAGCAAAGGACATTATTGATAACCAGACATTTGAGTACAAGTCATGGTCTGTGGTGCAGGCACACTGAAAAGGTCTGAATTATGTACAAGGACGAGAAGCAATAATGCGGCCAGTGCCTAATGCAATAGTCTATAGGGAAAAAAGGGACAAGCCAAGTCATTTAAAAAAAAAAAAAGGAAAATGCAATAGCACCAAACATACTCACTTGTAGAGTGTCTCGGCAGCATTTCCTTCCTTAGAGATCACAAACTTGCTCTTGGTTCTGTGAGTCAGAAACGGACTAAACATGGAATACAGCACACTGAAGTACCATGGCACGTTGATGAAAATCTACAAACCGAAAAACAAAAACCAAAATAAAATTTTTCAAAAAAAAAACAAAAAAAAAACAAAGAACAAGAGAGAGAATACATAAACTACTACTACTAAAGTAATAATAATACTACTCTATTAGACAATGACGACAAACGGGGAAAAAAAAAAAAAGAAAGAAAGAAACTTGTTTGAAAATTTGAACAAGTATATACCTTACGGGCCACCATCTCAGGATAATTATCTTGGAATAAGGACAAAATGTGATTAGATGCCACCCTCAGCTCCCTCTTGGGCATGTCCTTAAGATCGGTGACCTGAATGATGGAATTAACCCCACCAGGCTTGAAATGCAGAAGCTCAATGCCCCTTTCAAGAACTTGAACTCTCCACCTCAGGAACTTCTTCAGCTTTTCCTCATCTCCAAAGATCCTCTCGTACATGTCCTTGTCCTTGAACACCCCATAAGCATTGTAGCAAACCGGGTGCCCCTCGCGATCATGCCCGTGCATGTATGCCACAACCCCCTCCAGCTCTTTAAACCCCAAATCTTCATCCAATATCTTGTCAGCCTCGAAGTCTCTCCTCCAAGACACACACTTGAGCAACATGTGCAGAGAGTCCGCCACCCTGAAGTCCCTGGCCCGCAAGAATTTCAAGAGGATGACGTCGGCTCTCTCGTCACCGCCTAACAGGGGAATTCCCCACATGGAGTACTCAGCCGCTCCCTGAGAGGCCATGAGCTTGTCCTTGAGCTCCTGGAGGGCCCTCTTTTCGGATGGCTTGAGGGAAGAGACAAAGTAGGTGTCTTCTTTGAAGGATGGAGTGCGCAACGCGGCGGCTTCCATTAACGATGTAACAAAGCTTTTCTTTAGAGCTTGTGAGGGTGGTGGCGGTGGGGAATCGCCAGGAGGTACCGTCGGGCGGTCTTGGTGGCCGAGAGCTTGCTGAACAGGCAACGGCGATGAAGTTTCCATCATTTGCATACAGAGGAGATAGAACCAGCGGGAGGAAGAGATTGTTGTGGTAGGAGCAGTAGGAACTGAGAGAGAGAGAGCGTGGCTAAAAAAAGTTGTTTCTGTTTGTGGTTGCTTTGTACGTGTGAATTGAAATTTTGCAAGATACAAAGGGATTCTTTTTTCTGGGAGAGCGGGGATGGGGGTCTCGATTGTCTTGGGGGGGAATCTAGTGATGGAGCAGAGGAAGAGTGGAGACAGGGGGGAGAAAGGGAGAGAGAGAGAGAGAGACAAGGAGGACAGAGACGAGAAAAAGAAAGCTGAGACAGTCCTGAGGAAATGGGGAGAGTGAGGAGTATGTTTTAAATTATTTGTTGGAGAGATGACATATGATTAATCTGTGCGGATGGTTTGTCGTGCCGCGATGCTGTTTCAAGTTTGAATGTAAACTTTCAAAGTCGCTTTAAACAGAGGATACACAGCGCTGGGGCCAACTGGCTTTTGACTCTTGGGCCTTTTTCTTCCTCCCTCTCTTCCCCTTTTACCATTTTTACCTGTTCGCTTTTATCCAAGTGATTAGCAAATTGGGTATTAACAAAACTAATACATATATAAATATGGTTAAACTCGAATGAATCCTAATTGCATGCCAGTTCAGGAGAAGTCATTCTTTGTTATAATAATTCAATAACATTTCGAGGCATGAATGAATGAATGAATGTCTTTCTTTGGTGGCGGATTATTGATCGACTTTGATTACCATGTGGTATGCAATTAGTCTTCCAAGTTTTTGCCATACATTAATATGTCAATTCAGCACCGGCATTTTGTGAAGGCAAAATCCATCTTAATGGACTTTGTTAATTCACATATATCATCATTCCCCATCACCTCCCCTTCCCCCTCCCGAGAGAGACACAGAGAGAGAGAGAGAGAGAGAGAGTAGAGAGGCCTTTGAGCAAAAGAGCTGCATCCAATTGGTATTCACTGATTTAAGTGAAATGAGAAACAATAATAATAATAGTAGCGGGTGGGGACTGATTCCGTGACAAAGGAAAAAATTGTAAAATTGCTATTTTTTGTATAAAAATAATATAGTTTAATGATTTTATGGATATGAATTAACAAATATTTGAGATGTGATCACAAAAAATATATTTTTAATCCAAACAAGATACAATGGATCCGTATGAATTAGGTATTAAAAAAAATCATTATAGATGTATATTGGGGATGTTTTAAAAAAATTTTATTAGAGTATTTTTGAAATTCATTTTCTTCCCTATCACAGGCACCTACTACCCTGTCTCTATCCCTATCCTAGCAATCACCAATAGGTTGCACCACTGCCACCCTCGTTTCCCTAATTTTCCCTCCCTCCCCCTCTTAAACTGACCATGACCGAATCTTGTCATTACTATCGGATCTGGCCACAAGCAGGGAAGTGAGGGGGTGTGGGAGAGGAGAAGGGAGAAATGAAAGAAATAAGGGAAAAAAAAGGAGGAGGAGGAGGAGAGAGGATGGAGAAGAGTAGGTGGTGGCGTGAGTCGTGCAGGCAAGAGTTAGGACGGGTGGAGCAATTGATGCCGGAGCTGAAAAGAGGAAGGGGAAAGGGTGGTAATGGGAAAGACGGAGAGAGAAGATAAGAGGAAAGGCAGGGAGGGGAGATGATAGTAGTGCTGGGTAGAGGAAGAAAGAATTGATCGATTTTTTTTTTTTTTTGAGGTAGGTGTTTTTAGTAGGTGTTTTTGAGATATACACTACTATTGTCCCATTGCATGTGAGGGAAAAAAAACTCCCAATCCAAATCTTTCATCTTTGACGCCATTTCATTCTCACGGAGTTTTTCCAATTCATTTTTGGGTCAAAACGAACCCAACAGGAGGGCATCACCCGCGTTCTCAACCCAGCCCAACCAGCCTTTTCAGTCGCGACAATAATGAAGGTTGTTCTCCGCCCTGCATTGTTTATTTCAAGTCCAATAGCTTGACCCATGAAATATTGGTCCTTCAAGCAACTTAGCAAGGACACAACACAAAATGGCAAAATAATTTAATTACTTGTTTCTATAGTAGAAATTGACTTTAAAACCTCTTATTATCCCGTTCTACTGTATTTGCTTGTTGTTTTAACTATCAAATTCTTTTCAACATTTGTTTATTTTTGGTAAGTGAGAGAATTTGAATCCAATACCACCGATTATTTATAACTCTTTCCACCTTATCACCCAATTCAACACTCCCTATTGTTTTCACCATTAACTTACGGAAAGAGAACAATTTTTTTTTGAAGTGCATCTGCGTCTATCTTTTAAGTACAAATTTCACTTTTAAAATAGGAATAGGATTTTACCAGATTCACCAATTTATACAGACTATATTGTTTAACCTATTGCTAAGAGTTTAGACTAAGAAAGGAAGTATTGTCACAATAATTTTCAGGGTATTGTCACACAGCTATTGAACATGCGTACTTAGTTTGTGTGCCACTGGCTGGGAAGGGCCTTTTATTTGGAGTGAACCAAGTTCACAGTACAAAAGAAGACGGTCAAGAGGAAAGAAATGATGGAACGGAGATTCCTTCTCTTGATCCAAACCTCAATCCAAATTCACAAGCTTTCATCTTTGATACAAATATTTAGTGCATAGATTAGTTGAACAGTTTGCACCGTTGGCGTGGAAATTTGTAAAACACGTAAGTTTAAAATTAGAAAACATATATATATATATATATATTTAGCTCTTTTTTTTTCTTTTTTTCTTTTTTTTTTTGCGGCATAACAGGAATTGTCTAAGAACTAATAGTACTTTAAATATCCCCCAGCAATGATACAATTAAGGGATAATTTCAGAAACCTCCCCTGAGGTTTCTGACAGTTTCACTTGGTACCCTCAAACTTTTAAAAATCTCACTTGCCTCCCTTACTTTATGCTTTTGGTATCATTTACAACCCAATTTAAAATAAAATATTAAAAAATTCATTTTGGAAAAGTAAATGTAATTTCATTCCAAAATTACCCTTTGTTGTCTTACTTTTTATTGCATAAGTATATTCGTAACAAAATAAATGAAATTTATTTTGATTAAAAAATATATAGTTTGTTTTTATATAGCAAGGTTTAATATTTGAATTCTACAAGTTATAAAGATAATATTTTCTTTATTCCAAAGTGTTTTGAGTTAATTTAAGAAGTTTTACAAATTATTTACATTTTTTTGAATTTTCTACTTTTGTCCAAATTGATGGCTTGAAAACTAAAAGATATAATATGCTAAAATTATATATAAATTTGTTTGTATTGTTTTAAATCAGGCAAAAAGGTATTTTCATGATTATAAATTATTGTGAATTATTTCCAAGAGTATTATAAATTATTCATAATTTTGAGTAATTTAACATTTCTTGTCCAAACCAATGACATAAAAACTACTAAAAAGTTTTTAATATTATTATCAACTTCTAAATATTTATTAAGAAACTCTGTCCATCTATTTATAAAAATTAACGGATAAGTTTGGTGTATTATAGTAATTGAGAAATCATAAGAAAAGGGCAAATTTGGAATAAAATTATATTCTCTCACCCAAAATAAATTTTTTAATATTATATTTTGAAATGGGTTTCAAATGATATAAAAAGTTTAAAATAAGGGAGGTAAGTGAGATTTTTAAAAGTTTGAGAGCGCCAGGTGAAACTGTTAGAAACCTCAGGGGAGGTTTCTGAAATTATCCCTACAATTAATACAACAATAGGATTGAAAACGAGTGGAGGGGTTTTGATTTTATTCGATCGACGGATGGCAAAACGACTGGCCGGGCAACATTCAGAGCTTTGGGCAGGACGAGCTTGTAATTGAAGTGGGTTTACAGTGGGCCACTGGGCCTGCTCAAGCACAAGACCGTCCTAAGTCAGGTTCAGTCCAGCTTTTGAAATGTAAGACGATTAAGTCCCACCCATTTCCAGACAAAATCAATGAACTAAGGTACAGATAATATTGGTTGGACTGGTTATTACTTGTAAATACTAGGGGGGGAGTCCCGCGCAACGCGCGGGTGTTTGCTGTTTTTTATTAAAGTTAATTAATTGTTGTAATTAATTGTCTTTAAATCAAATTTTTCGATATCAATAATTCGATTTTTTTGCAAGGTGTAATTAATTGTTGTTTTTGAAAAGCTCTTTAAGTGATAAAAAGACAGAGAACAAAGTGAGCTTGAGTTGACCTTAATTCCGTAACAAAACAGCAAAATCATTTATTTGGTCTTCCATAAGATATCTAAATATTTTGAGCCCAGCAATCCAAGAAAACCCACCGAAAAAAAAAAAAAGGTTGTTTTGTGGGATCTATCAGTAACTAAGATTCAGTTGCATGGTCCCCCTGATATATCCTGGCATGACTGCTCTGCATATTCCTTCTTCAGATATTTGTGCAATAAATGGCACCCAACAATACAGAACTTTTTGCTTCTTGAGCCAACATAACTGCACTTCCGACTTCGCTTATTTCTGGAGAAAAACCAGCTAAAGGCAAAGAACTGACATGCAGAATTCACAAAGAGGAAAAAGAAAAAATAAACCTGCTGAGAAGATAATATGCAAACAGGATCTTCAGACTTGCGTAGGAGTATAAACAAGATATTTGAGAAGTGGAATATTCTCAACAGGATCATGAGGAATAACTTCCACATTGCTATGTCCCAAACATCTGAGCATATCAAAAAGCAAAACATAACTGTACATTATGCTTATTGATCCATAACCCATAAAGGCGGTGCCCAAGGTCGCCTCAAAATTAATTCCTTCAATTAGTTATTCAGTTTCATACTCAAGATATAGTTAATTGTGTCAATGGCGTTTGATAGGGAAATGCTTGGAAAATAGTACCAATAATCCTCTTATGTTTGGCTCATTGATGCAGTGTATTTTTCATCCCTATTAGTTTTATTGCATCATTGGTATTACTAAAGATCTTTTATATTTGTCCATAGGTTGCTATAACCCTTTTTAAGAAAAGTATTTCATGGTCTAACCTTCACATATTCTATTCGGTACTACTTCAAAACTTTTGAAGTACCAATTAAAAGAAAAGAAAAAAATTTACTGCCAAATATAATAAGATCCTTTTATCTTAATACACAGATCAAATCAATTATTAAGACAAATTGAACATAATAAGATTCACAACATACTTTAAACAAAAAAATCAATTCTTAACTCCAATATCAACATTATTTTTAATATCATTGCAACCAAAATTAATCCCTTGAATTCATGAACTTATCATAAAAGCAAACAAACACTGAATAAATCACACCATCCAAGCATTTCTAATCAAGTATAAGAAACAATGACATTCCAAATTGTACTATAAAAGTGCGAATTTCAGAAGTCTATATGCTAACATTTTTCAAAATACTTGCTGCAAAATTCTTTTCCACGGTGCCACCAAACCTATTTTCACAAACCAACTAATTTTAATTATACAGGGGCTTCAAAATTGGGGTAAAACCATAATACCAAAACTAAAATTACATTATAAAAGGCTCCAATTTAAAATGTAATTAGCCTTCTACAAACACAAAATACAAATCTACAAAGACATTTACACCATGAATGAAAGGAAAAAAGTGAAAAGATGAAAACCCACCTCAAGCTAAACCACCAAGAGTAGCTCCAGCCAAAAACCATCATCCAGCTCTCAATGAAGGATGCCAATTAAAATATTTCTTGTCCAATAACCAAAAGACACATAACGGAAGAAGCTGAAGCAATCGGCATTTAGAAAGTTGGAGATGAATATAGTGCCCAGCCATAAATCCACTGCAACCCACGTTCTCTTGAGTTTGGCTAAAAAAGAAACGGCTGCATAAAGGATTCAATGTGTAATAATAGTACATAATAAAACTCAGGAGGTCTACCACAGGACGAACGGTTTAATATCTTTGGTAGTACTTGATTAGGATGGCGTTGTAAAGAGTTGGAAGGGAAGAAGACTCAGGAAAATCACAGGGCGTAATTTTAATAGTCTTTGTATTATAAATAGTCTTTGTTGGCTGCTTTTATGGGTATTGGGTAGTATTTTAATGTGGGGCCAGGCATTAGTGCAGTTAAGATCCAGATGATTTCCGAACATAATAAGCCTTTATGTTCCCATTGGATTTGTAGGCTATTTTGGGTTTTTTCGGTGGGTTAAGATCCACTGAATAGCAGTTATAGCTTATAATTCGTGCATAAAAGATGGTCAACAAAGATTTTATTCCTAAAATACCCAAACCAACAGCAGACTTTTTGAAATTCCAACAATACCCCTGTCCATGCGGTTGAAAGTCAAAGCCACTCTTTGACCACAACTCATTATATATTATAAGGATATTTTACTTGCATCATAAATATGTATTTTAATAATTCCTTTAAAAACTTTTCAATCATCTCTTGATCTCAAATATATTGCACTATAAAAAAAAGGCACTGCTACAGTGTTATTTCAAATAAAAAATTCCAACTAATATTTTCTATAATTTTTTTGCAAATGACCTTCTATTTTCCTAAAATGTTAAATAATAATTTGGATGTTCCTCAATTTTTCTCTATGATGACCGGGAGCAATTGACGTAGGTGCATGGTTCATGTTTGGTTTGGGTGATCCGTAATCTGGATAGGACTATCAATGGGATCGGATTAACCTGAACCCAGTCTCAACCTCAGGGGATGAAAAAAAAAAAAAAAAAAAAAAAGCACATTGAGTTTAATGTTTAATTAAGTCGGATAGAGTTTGGACCTTAATACTGAACCTGAACCAAATGTGAGTTGAGATTCGATTAAGGCCCAATCAGTCTACAAGTATAATTATATACACAAAAAATGTATAGTAATAGTTATTATTTAATTGTAAAGATTATAACGTAAAATATTAATGATTTATATATAAATTTACAGTAATTCATATACAAGTACAAGCCGAGTTTGAGTCCTATAATTTGAATCTGAATTCAAAAGTCAAAAGTTCTATATTATTTGTGAGTTGAGTTTGAATTTAACAAACCCAGTTTAAAGAAGTCAATTGGTAACCCCATGTTTGGTCTACTGTACTGTACTGGAGAATTTCATTTTTTTTTTTTTAACCTACCGCGCAGGGGAGTAACTCTAGAGAATATTTGTACCCTATCTCTCTCGTCTCTCAATCATTATGTTAACAAAACAGGAAGACTATTCCATCAAACCTGGACATGGTCCAAGTGTGGGCAATGGATACTTGATATTGTAATGTATAGAATGTTTTACTCCACTAAAATATAGAATGTTTATATCAAACAAAAAAATATGTTTATACCGAATAGAATTAATCACAAATTATAAAATGGACGGAGACATCTATAATTTTATATTAAAAAAAAGAAGAAGAAGAATGTTTTACTCCACTAGAATGCACACTCATCGAGGTTCCGCAATTTATTTACATTTGTAATCTCCCTCCCTCTCTTTTAATAAGACCAGTTAGTTATTGACTCGCAGTCTCGCAGGCTGCAAAGTGCAAACTGGAAAAAATTAGAGAGTGCAGTAGTAGTATAGTAATTAAACAGTAAACATTTCCCGCTCCCGGTTTCTGACAGAGCGACAACTTGCCCTTTTTAGTTCGCCCCTTCGGCCTTCCTTTCCTTGTACACCCCCTCCCTTCTCTCTCTCTCCATCGTCCCGCATTCTTCATTCCAGGTTCTCTTTTCCCACAGTCTATGCACTCTCACGCCATCACATGTCCCACTACCACTTTCTTTTCTCTGCCTAATTTCTTTGCTTTTTTGATATATAATTGCATAGCATATTATGATATGTACTCAGGTTTGATTGTAGTTTTCCATTTTTTTTTTTAAAGAAAAAGCGAACTGTTATTTTTCCCCTTTCTTAGTTGTTTTCTTGATGCATATTGGCATATGTGATATGCTAGTGTGGAATTTCTACCGGTTTTTTATCAAGCCATTAACTTCTTTTTTTCCTTCCCTTTTGGATTATTACTATAAAATACTAGTAGAAAATGAATGCTAAATGAGAATACTGTAAATGGCGTTTTTGGGCCTTGTACTGGCAGTGAAATCGTGGGTCTGTTATTCTTTTGCTTCCCTTTTTGATTAAGCAAAGGTGTACAATGTGAATGGTAGGATCAGATCATTAAGCTAATGGTTTTCCGAGTGCGCCTATCTTTTTCCCATTGACATCCGAACTTATGAACTATTGTTTGTAAATATGTCTCTTCCTTCTGCCCATAAGAGGAAATGGGCCTTACAATATATATCAATTTCCGTAATTGATTCCTTGCCTCAAGGACTCTTTTTTTTTTTTTTTTTCTTTAATAGACAAGCGTCTAAGATCGTTTCAGAATCAGCAAACAGGTTCTACGATGTGCTCATTTGACTTTGTGGAGACATTTTTGTCTGCAAAAAAGTTTTTCTTAGGTTTGAGGTTTAATCTCCTACATTGCTAAAGGCTACCCTTTAAAGAACATTGTAGCCTCGATTCAAAGATTAATAAGAACTACAACCACCATTCTCTGTGGAGATTCTAGTTGTTCACTGGTTTATAGCATTCTTTATTTAGGTTTGCGAGAGTTGGTTGGATTTGAGCGATAATAGCTTTGAATTAAGCCCATGAACTTTAACATTGAGCAGATGTTTTTGTAACAAACCAAGCTTTCTCCTCTTCATAAACATTAGGTCCTTGGTCTTTGCACAATCTTCACTTTCTTGAGTTTATACTGACACTATCAAAAATGGGCCTTGAGGTGGAATTGATCTTTGGACAGCTGTACTCTGGATGTTTTTGATGGAAACAATTGAAGGTTGTTTATGTTTAACACTTTTTGTTTAAACTTATTTTCCTTTTCATTTCTGTACTACTGTAGAAAATAGAAACCAATATCTGCTCCAGGATGATATACAGGTTGATGCATGCAACATATAACTGACATAACCAATAAAAGAAAGTTATTTCTAGTAACATCACAGAGGTCCTGAGAGAGGGCAAATGTTAGAGATTCATGCAAAACAGAAGACTGTTTATTCCAATCTCTGTTGTTAAAGCTGTGCAGGATAGCCATCTTATCTTAAGCATGTAATACAACCTCAATGCTTCTGCACACTTGCTTTACTGTGGCATGCAGTTTTTGGCGGTAGCATTAAAGAATCGTTTAAGTTCTGATCTAAGGATGCATATTCCTGACCCTTGCTAAAGGGCTGGATCCAAGTGACATGGATTTCCCTATTATGCATCCATACGTGTGTTTGAAGCAAATAAGTATTGATTGAAATTGTAAGGATCGTTTTTGTGTTTCACTTGGATTTTTGGATGTTGCAGTATGCACTCAGCATTGTAGAACAGCTTTATCGCGTATTTACATATACTGCATGGAGAAAAGGGAAAAAGAATGTGAATTGAATGTAAACATAACTGGTGTTTTTCAGTTTAAGTGTTCTGTCATAGCAATTTTTTGAATTTTATGGATACAATAAACTCAGAACGCATTCATGTTTGTTTCTTTGTCTGACGATTTATTGATCCGGACTTGCAGGATGGATGTAGGAAAAAAACAAGAAAATTTCTGGTTGAATGACAATTTGCCTTCCAAAATGAAACAGCCAATCAATACTCCTATTGCAAGGAATTTGGGAAAGAGCAACCTTGGTGGTGTCATATTTGGTTGCAAGAACAACACATTTAAAGAATGTCTTTCAAAACAGATCTTCGGTATGTTAGTAAGTAGTGATCTTTCACATTCACATTTTTCATTAAGTGATTGACATGATAATCACGAAGAATGAGCAGTTTATGGCTTGTAATGTTTTAAGCAAGTGATCTTTTCACATTGACGTTTTTCATTGCTGGTTTTTACTTTTTCTTCCCTCTGGAAATGACTTTCTGTTTTTCCTCTTTCATGTGTTCAAAATCATGCACTCATTATTATATTCATTCTGACAGGCCTGCCAGCTCAGCATTTCATGTATGTAAAGAACATTAATCCAGGTCTGCCACTATTTCTGTTCAATTACAGTGATAGGATGCTTCATGGCATCTTTGAGGCTGCAAGTTGTGGACAAATGAATATAAATCCCTATGCATGGACACCAGATGGTTCTGAGAGAACAGCATATCCTGCCCAAGTACTATTTTGTGTTTAAGTTTGCAGTTGTCTATTATTACATTGAGTTATTTGTTTATTTTGGACATACTTGCTTAGTTGATTAAGTTTTCAACTTTACTGAAGGTTCAAATTCGTATAAGGCTACAGTGTCAACCACTGCTAGAAGGCCAGTTCAAGTCTATAATTGTGGACAACTATTATAATGCAAGCCATTTCTGGTTTGAGCTGGATCATACTCAAGCACGTAGATTGATGTCAAAACTATCTGCAATGGCAATTGCTCCTAGTACATCTGTACCACAATACATGGCGAAATGGAGGAATACGTTGCATGGTTTACCCTCTAATGAGAAGAGAGGGGAAGTTGGAGGTTGTGAGCAACCAGTCTTAAGGAACAAGTTTGTCAATTCCCCTGACCCTGGTAACTGCCAGCTACTAGATGCATCCCTGGGTAATCAAGAAAAAGATAGAGATGCAAAAGACATCATGTACTTGAAACTAAAAGAGTTGGCTCTTAATCTTGAGTCCTCAGATGCACCTATGAGGGGACATGCAGGAGAAATTGCCACTGCCAGAGATGAGAAGTTGGGGCAACAATCATTGCTGGCAGAATTTTCCGGGAAGAAGATTGAAAATAATCCTGTAATTTCTTTTGACTTGTCTGACCCATCACTAGTAGCTCAGGTATTTGATCTTTGTATATTTCCTACTCTCTTTCTACAGAATACCTGTTCTATTTGATTGCACTTGATACAGACATACTTGATTTCTCTTGATGTAGATGCTTGAAGGAATGAAAGAGCTAATGGCTTTCAAAGAAGAGCAAATCCAAAAGGCAAATCGTATGGAACAGAAACTGGTATTCTTTTATGATAAATTAAAGTCTTCATCTTTCCCAATGTTTTTCTGAGTATTGGATTCACCATCCAATGATAGGGAAGTTTCTCACAATGACCTGTTGGGTTGATTTGATTGATATATGAACTTTTCATTATAGAGTTAAAGGATAGAGATCTGTACGATTAACATTTAGTTCAGGACCAACTTTCATAGATGTGAGTTATATACATATTGGATGTCGAGCATCTATTTTGTGAGTTGCTCAACAAATCTGTTTTGTAGTTCAAGAGAATGACCAGACCTGTAAATGAGGAACATTGATGCCTGTGGGGAGTAT